>JASPKZ010003421.1:0-642500 GCA_030220185.1 Diploptera punctata | reverse complement strand
TATTATCATTGTTTATTATTATCATTGTTATTATTATCATTATTATTGTTATTATTATCATTGTTATTATTATCGTCGTTATTATTATCGTCGTTATTATTATCGTCGTTATTATTATTGTATTATTATTATTATTATTATTATTATTAATTATTATTATTATTATTATTATTATTATTATTATTATTATTATTATTATTATTATTATTATTATTATTTTTATTATTATTATTATTATTATTATTATTATTATTATTATTATTATTATTATTATTATTATTATTATTATTTATTATATATTATTATTATTATTATAATTATTATTATTATTATTATTATTATTATTATTATTATTATTATTATTATTATTATTATTATTATTATTGAAGAAGAGAAAGTGTAAGAAGAAACAAAGTCGACGACAAATAAATTTGAGTCCCGAGATGATCCATATCGTTTCAAGAGCAGAAACATTTAAATACACTCGTACTTAGGGTCAGTAACATGTGCTAGGTTGGGTCATTAAAATATACCGCAATGGTTTGGTGGTCACTTGTATTTGGTTTACAAGACTAATATTGCATTATTAAAGTATTAGAACTGCAGCGTGTTTAACCCTAATTCCACAGTTCAAGGATTCGATTCTACCAATGATGATGAAAGCATTCGTATTGAGGAACATTTGAGAATAAGACTCCCTGCGAAGTAGTATTAAACAATCGTCGATCCTGTTTTATAAAGATGTGAGACAAGTTACTGGAGATCCAGCACATAAAAATCTCTCTCAAATTTTCTCGATTGGGAGCCGAGAAATTTCC
Source organism: Diploptera punctata (assembly GCA_030220185.1). NCBI lineage: Eukaryota > Metazoa > Arthropoda > Insecta > Blattodea > Blaberidae > Diploptera > Diploptera punctata. The sequence goes on along the minus strand of JASPKZ010003421.1, from coordinate 641,682 downwards.
GCCTTCGGTCAATATAAATTATTGCCCGAGATGGGAGCGAGTCAGTCCTCGATTAACAGCAATACAGTGAAGTGCGAGAGAGAAGAAACTTTGGTAAGTGCGGCAGACACAGAGCATCTAAAAGAATAAACATTCACAGCTCGAAACGAAGGGAAAGAACATAACTGTCGTTAACCAAGTAAGCAAATTTCAATGTGTATACACCTCAACATAGAACAATTCATAACACTCGCTTCTCCCAACAGGAAATCCCTACAATAGGAGATCCAGCCGAACTAGAACGAATACAAATTTGTATTTCATTCAAATTTTATTTTATATCGCCGGCGTTTAAGCAGAAGTCCCGAAGTCCAAATTTGGCTGTTTTAAGAAATGTACACTACCGTATTACGAAAATGATTCTTCACAGTCTGGCAAAAGCCACTACGTGCTATTCCTGTATTTTTCTAATTTATAGACGTTTAGTATGTTCTGACGTAACATACTTCTGATGTGTGATCAAATTTTAATAACGCTGTATCTCAAAGCAACAATTTTTGACTTAGTGAAATCTGCCAGAACGACGACGATATTATCTTGACGCTTATCCATATAATAATAATTATTATTATTTTTATAATTTCATTTTACCTGGCAGAGTTAAAGTCTTGCCTTCCTCTCAACCAAGTTAGATATAATTTACAAGTTTTATAAAACTAACACGGGAAAACTGTCAACCATTGCATGCTGAACCCTGCCTTGAAATTTCTCCCAGAAAAGCGTTGTGATGTACCAAATTTGGACGGCATTTATTTTTCTTATCATAGCATATTAAGCTTGCATTGCTCAATGTCAAAAATTTAATTATAACATCGAAATAAATAAGCGTCACTGCTATAAAGAAAAATGTTCCCTTTAATTTGCTTACTTGTTATAGGAGCTACTAGATGGCAGTGGAGACAGAGTTCCCGCTACTTCTCGTAATAAAATAAATGTTTGTACTGGATTTGCCTGGTAGGGTAATTGGTAGCGCACTGGAATATCAATCCAGAGGTCCGGGTTCAAATCCCGTCCAGGCATTATTTTTCTTATGTCGTATATATATATATGTGTGTGTGTGTGTGTGTGTGTGTGTATATATATATATATATATATATATATATATAATTAGTTTTGCCATGTTCTATAATTTCATATAACTTTAATACGCTATATATAATCATTGTTATCCGTATACTTGTATCGGTAGAGTGGCTTTATGGTATTATTTTTGTCATAATAAATTAATAATAATCGTTATTACTATTATTATTATTATTATTATTATTATTATTATTATTATTATTATTTAATTTTTATTGATTTTTTCAGGAATTTGCCTTCATTCTTGGAGTAAATAATGGAAATTTCAGACCTATTCTGAGTAACAATTGCCCTTTATAATTATCTAAAATATCCTCATTGGTTTAACAAAAATGGCATCTATTGACATTAAAGACTAGAGGGAAAGAAGGAATAAAACAGACTCATGACATTTAGAAAATGACCTGGAGTAAAACAGAATAATGTAAGTTATAACTCCTGCTATAAGAGCATTTGAATGTAATTGTGGCATGTATTATTCAAGGCAGCGATTCTGGTTCTTTTTTATTAAACTTTGTGTTAAACATTGGTATCCTGTTGCCTTCATGCTGTTTGAAGAGAGACCGAGAGAGAGGATCTACCGGACTGTTTATGGGTATTGATTTTAATTTGCAGTAAAAGCTTCTCTCTCCCTGTCTGTCTGTCTATCTCTGTCTGCACTAGGGCGCATGCCACAATAACTACAGTATATACTCTCCATCTAGAAAACTCTGCCTTTCATCTTCCATACAAAAAAGAGTCGGTAAAATATCAACATGCCAACACCTCAAATTTAATTATCTTTACTTTCGTCTAAAGAAACTTTTCATAAAACAACAAGGAATGCTAATTTGTTTGTCTGATTATTATTTAATCCACGATGTAATTTATTATGCTAACTGCTAGGTAAAACAATTATTCTTTCTACAATGAAAAATACCAGCTATATTATCAGGATAATCTATTTATTAATGTAGATCCGTCTTTTAGCTACATCACACTCTCTAGGTGAAGAATATCAAACTGAATTAGCATTATTCATTATGTTTTTCCGCCATAATTATCGAATGGAAACATTATAAATTTCACAGTACTTCGATAACACTGACCAACAAAAAATAAACTTCATTTTTTGTCTCGGAAAGAAAAATATGTGATTCTGATAGTATATTTTCTCCTGAATTCAAATATGATATCGAGTTTTCTCCATCACGCAAGGTTTCCGAGAGACAGGAATTTATAATTTCAAACACTTCAATATTTTCTACATTCGTAACTACACAATATTCAAACATTCGGACTCACCAAGAAAGTAAGAAATGACGATTTTCTGCTATATTTCGCCTGTGGAGCATCCGTCTTGATGATCCAACAATAATCGGCCAGCATATTACGATTCCTTTTGCCTTGATATATATTTTCCATAGCTGAAATCTCCTGATGAAAGTGTTCCCCGTGCTCATCGCTCAATGGGCAGATGGACGAAAAAACGTTTATTAAAAAAATGATTATTTAAATCCATTAATTTGAAATTGAAATAAAAAAACTGTGGGCGATGGAGAAATTCCGAATACATATTTGAAAACACGATAAAAAACTGCATTAAGTACAACTATTGGTACTCATGAGACAAAAATCATGTTCACCAGTGTAATCGGAGATGCTACACAATCGCTTCAGCTATTAAATATTTTCAGATAATCAACTCTGGCTAAAATTACAGCTTAGTTTGTTCTGACAAAGTTAATATTGTTTTGTTGCATAATTGTGACAACTAACCAGCATTAATGATAGAATGTCAGACAAACTACAGTATGTTTATAATATGCGTATCAAGGTCATATTTAATTTCTGAATATATGACCACATTTCTCCATTCTTCCAATAAATTATATGGCTTCATGGCTCAGTCTTCAGGATAGGAGAAAATTACTGTTTAGTTGTCCTAATTAACATTATTCATGCTTCGACTCCAAATGACAACCTCTCGTGTCCAGAATGATTTTCCTCCATAATTTAAAGTCATGTTCAATCAAATCCAATGTGATTGGAAGTGCAGGTCCACCCTTTATGTACCCATACAAGTTCTCCGCCCGGTCAGCCAAGCGAACACTCAGTTTGACCTGTGTGTCCACTCGGCAGCCGAGAGGAATTAACGTGCAGGACCCGTGCCAGTCACTTCCGGCTGCTATAGGGTCTTATATGCCTTCTTCAGCCCATTTATATTTATTTATTCGTCTTTGTTTGAGTGATAATTCTGCCGCCAGTCGTAACTAGCCGTAGATTAGGAGACAAAGATCCAGTGGTCGGACATTAACAAGCCTTTATACGTTGGTCATGATTGATGTTCTAAGTTGATGTTCTAGATCGCCAAGAGGAAAACCGCAGCCGCCACGGCCGCCGCCAATCCCCGAAGGGACAAGATCGGGAGGACTGCTGGCCAAACCAGAAACGGCTCTCTTCATGTTAAGCTGATCTGTTGCGAAATTTTCAATTTTGGAAATATTTTAGGACGTTATAATTTACTGGTAGACTCTAGGGGACCACTCCGACATTTGCCTTAGTGCTAAGGGAAACCACCGAAAGCTTAGCAGAGTGGCTTGAATTTGGTAACATAAAATAATTTGGAAAATAAATTAAAATAAAAAATATGATAGCTGAATTGATCAGCTTCTTCGGCTCCATGGCGAGTTAGCCGGTGGAATCACCATTTTAAGTTATGATTGGTAACGTCTTATTACATACATTCGTAATTCAGGTCAATCATGACTACTACTGCACTACGGTTCTTTTTAGTCTTAAAAATATTTTATCAATGACTTCACTGATCAACATAGTAGTTCGGAGGTTTAAAAAAGTCATGTTCACATCATAATCTCTTAACATATTGCAACATAGGACATCTCATCACTTCACATCATATACTATCTCCACTTACTGAATATGTAAGTCCGTCCACAAGAAATAAGGGATCCCTGGATATTAAAAACATTTATAATAAATGCAGGCCTACATATTTGGTTTAACTCTGATTTATTTATCGTCTTCTCGCCTAATATGCATGCATTAATTGGTAGTTCTTGTTTAGTAATTATGAGACGTGTGCATACAAATTCTACGCTTTAGTTTGCCATATTTTTAAATAATTGTGTCTAGTACATTATTAACACTTTTAAATCTGCGTTTTGTATATTTGCGTTGGTTAAGTGGAAGAGAAGGCTTTATGGCCTTAAGTCTGCAAGAATAAATAGAAAATAATAATATTATTATTATTATTATTATTATTATTATATTAATAGGAAATGTGCACTCAGTTGATCATTAGGGACAGCACACACACCCAGGCCCAAAGTGGAGATTTTTAAAATCCCCACCCCGCCGGGAATCGAACCCGGATCGCCGGAGTGAAAGGTAGGGACTCTACCGACTACGCCACGGCGACGGACATTATTATTATTATTATTATTATTATTATTATTATTATTATTATTATTATTATGTTATACAATTAATTTTTTAAGTTATTTTACAAAAGTTGAGGTTAAAATCAGTGCCTAATTTAACGATTCTTAAAGTACAATGAGCTGCCACCATTCTTTGCAATATCACTATTCAATCAGTATAAAATAGGTAACTTTAGAGAATATTTATTGGAGAAGCTTTTTAATATATATATATATATCGACGACATTATGAAACAATGGAAAATTATAATGGACAAAGGCCTTAGATTGAACAATAACTGAAGTATTAATAACTTACTTTTCGCCCATGATTTAGTCTTACTACACCATGATGAAGATATGTTACAATTAGCTGCTTACAAACTAAATGCAATATATAGCGATTATAATTTTAAAATTTCAATAAGTAAAACAAAAGTAATGACATTTTGTGGAAGAAATACTCTGCGTGCAAAAATAGTAATTAGAGACGAAATTGTTGAACAAGTATCCCACTTTAAATATTTAGGATGTGACATGAGCTATGGATATGATAAAGATATTGAACACAAAACACATCAGTTTCAAGCTATTTGTGGTACAATTAATAGAACATTGAATAATAAAGCCCATAAACAAACAAAATTAAAATTTTATAAAAACAATGGCTGCACTAGAATGGACCAGATAAGAAATGAGGATATCCGTGAAGAACTACAGATGTACTCCATAAAATAAAACATATTTAACAACAAGATACAGTGGAAAGAACATGTAGAAAGAATGGAAGAAAGTAGATTACCAAATAAAATCTTCCATTATTTTCCAAGAGGAAGAAGAGATGTCGGACGTCCTCGGAAGAGATGATTTTAGATCTATTAGTGAAGACGGAACAGGCAACTCTTGCCTAAACCAGGAGAGGAGGTGAAGAAGAAGAAGAAGATGATGATGAAGAAGAAGCTCAATTTACCTGTGACGCGAGTGTTTGAAATGATACCGATTACTTAACTCACAGGGTGATGCAGTTTGTTGCGAGTTCGGTTTTTCCGTTAATTTTTTTATTTACTTCTACAGGGATACATGCCCATGGTTTATCGAGATGATAAATTAATGTACAGTTTAAAACCGTGAACATTAAAAGTTTCCGCAATGATTGAGCAATCAATTACGACTTCTTTGGAAATATTACAGACTTAAGAACACTGCATGGATCTTAAGTCAACAATATAAAATATAAAAGAAGTGAACTAGATATTTCTACATTTTCGTCACTATGTAAAATTACATTAAACACAAGAAGGTTATGGATTAAGAAAATGGCTTATTTCTCAGTCTTGTGGGATTTTAATTTAAAGTAGTATTGGTCCTTGAATTTTTTGAGGGTGTGTTGTGCTGAGATTGCCTTATTTTAGAATGGACACAAATCTGTTGATTTCTGTCATTGAATAATGAAATATGTAAAAGGACTTGAAGGACTAAAATATTTACATTGCCGGTATGTCGTTTTCAAGTTCAATTCTATTTGTGCCTCATTAAATTCTTATTTTACTGGGAGGTGGAAACGGATTATCTATAAAACGAATTTCAATAAATACACTTTGGTAAACTTGAGGATCCTGAACACGAGGATTCAATCACGGCCAAGGCTGATTAATATTTTGCGTTATTCAAAAATTTCCATATACGGAAAGCGAAATTTAAAATATTAGAACCTATTTTATATTTAATCATCACTTTATTTATCTTTAATTTATTAAATTCACTTTGTGTACTAATTTTTATTAGCTTATTTCTAATTACAAATTTAATTATAGCTAATTCGTAATTGTAAGTTCTCATTCAATTTGTCTCTGATGAAATAGAAGACAGTATTGTAGTGTCATAATTTCATGTAGTAAACAATAATAATAATAATAATAAATAATAATAATAATAATAATAATAATAACAATAATCATAATCACAATCATAATAATAATCATCATCAGCATCATCCAGGGATTAAACCTGTTGGCTCGTTCCGGTTTCATGAAAGCTAGAATTGTTAAAATTGTTCAGGCCAAAAATAATAATAATAATAATAACAATAATAATAATAATAGTGCGAAAAAATATTCGAAAAAGTACAAAGATGTATATATAGGCCTACAGAAGAATTGTCTAAAGTGTTATAGTACATGGAGCTGAAGTACGAAGTGTAAAACAGAGATTAAAGAATAAACTCTGTTGTAGAAAAAAACAAGATTAGATAAAATAAACATAGATATAAGAGGTGCCATGGGAGGTGACATTTTCGATCAAATACAGAAGCGACAGTTAAAGTGGTATGGACACTGAGTTAGGATTGACAACACAGGATGAGTGAACAAAATATTAGAATGGATACCCCCAGGGAGAAAAAGGTTGGGATGACCTAAACACAGTTGAATGAATGATATCCAAGAAGTAGTGAAAAGAACAGGATTTGAAGAAAAGGACTGTTTATACATAAAGAAATGTAAATTGTGGACAGAGAAATAACGTCAATTCTAACAACCTACTGAAAGAATTATATAAATTAAAATAATGATAGCTAATAACATTATAAGTATAGCCAACTCACTGGCTACATCGAACCCTTAGGTTCAAAACTGCGCGGACATAAGCTCTCCAATATCCCTATCCTGATCTAATATTTTCCAATAATCCCTTGTATAATATACCTCCCTCAAAACATGACTAATGTTATTTTCCCACCTCATTCTTGCTCTATCTCATTTTTCAACTCTCTACTAGTTACCTTCTAGTTTTACCACAAGTATTTTTCACGCCTCTTTTTTTCATTCTCCATTGGTGCTACATGTCCAGCTCGTCGCAATCCAAGAGATTTAATTGTTTTTATTATATCTGGTTTCGAATAAAAATTATTAGCTAACTGTTATTGTCTTCTCCATTCACCTGCCAGTTCGTCTCGTTTTGGTCCAAGAAATTTCCTAATATTTTTTTCCCCGAAATATTCGAACCTTTCCCCCTTTCTTAAAGTGAGAGTCCATGTTTCGCATCTATATGACAAGAAGAATATATTTTTTAGTTTAACTTTTTTTTTATTTTACCTTCCGTATTTGGAAATTTAGTAGGTCCCTACATAGCATACATTATTATTATTATTATTATTATTATTATTATTATTATTATTACTCACTGGCACTATCGAACCCGTAGGTTCATGGCCGCGCGGACATAAGCTCTCCATACATCCCTATCCTGAGCTAATGCTTACCAATCATTCCCTGTATAATCTACTTTCCCTCAAATCATAGTTAATGTCATTCTCCCACCTCATTCTTGGTCTACCAACTGGGCGTTTTCCCTCTGGCTTTCCTACAAGAAGCTTTCATGCAAGTCTTTCATTCCCCATACGTGCAACATGTCCTGCCCATCGCAGTCTACGAGACTTAACTGTTCTTCTTATATCTGGCTTCCTATAAACACCATGTAGTTCATTGTTAGTAGTCTTCTCCATTCACCTGTCTGTTCATCTCTCTTTGGTCCAAAAATTTTCCTAAGTACTTTATTCTCAAATACTTGTAATCTCCTTTCCTCCCTTAAAGTAGGAGTCCATGTTTTGCACCCATATAATATAATTGGTAGAATAATAGTTTTATATATTTTCAGTTTAACATTTTTTTAAAGGAGTTAGGACATCAAGAGTCTCTGCAATGCATAACAGCACGCATTTCCAGAATTTAACATATGTTTAATTTCTTTGTGCATCTCATTCCTATTTGTGATTATTGTTCCTAGGTATTTGAATTCAGCCACTTTATTATTATTATTATTATTAATATTATATATATATATATATATATATATATATATATATATATATATAATTTGCGGATTTAACAATGTTGACACATTTTTCCGCCACCAATGAGTTGTCTTTAATTTCGTTTTATAATTTTCTTCCATTCGTTTCTATTATAACACAGTTCTTCCTATATTTCCCAGTCCTTCAAAGTTTCTCTATTTCCTTGGATCCTCGTGGAATTTGGTCGTCCTTTCCTTCTCGTTCCTGATGGTGTCCATTCCATTATTTTTTTTTTGCAATCTTTCATCCTCAATTCGCTTAATATGTCCGTACCATTTCAGTTATTATTATTATTATTATTATTATTATTATTATTATTATTATTATTATTATTTTATTATCATCATTACAATTTTATTATTATTATTAGTATTATTATTATTATTATTATTATTATTATTATTATTATTATTATTATTATTATTATTATTATTATTATTACTACTATAAATATCTCATTGGAAACATGGATAGCTACAAAAAGTGCGGCTGCAGGTTTAGAAAACCAATTATAACGGCTGAGGGATCTGACATGCTGATCACATGCCACCCTTATAATGGTTGAATAATCGTCCACTTGTGTAAATGGCACGTATAGATATGAGGTCAGTTAGCATGCAGTTCTGGGCCTGTCGCGCCATTGAGAGAGAGAGAGATCAATACCATCATTATCTCAGAGAAGTGTGGCATGTTAATGAATTCTCGGATATGTAAGGCCTAATATCATATTACTGACTATTTAACTCATGCCCCAAATGGGAGTCAATGACCAATCGCGTTGTAATAAATTTTGATTTACAACCAATCACAGTCGTATTTCACCGCGAATGTATCAAATAAGTTTATCATATTAAAGAAAACTCCTTCTTTTTAACATTCTGAATATTCCAGAGCATTATTTTGCAGTGGCTGACTCTCTAAGAAATACGGCTACCAAATTGGATATATAGTGCACAAATGTAAACAGATACTGCTTGCGGGGTATAATAGAAAAACATTCGTAGTAATTTATTATACAACAATAAAAAGAAACCACTGCTTGCACTTTTTTAAACGTATTATTTCCCAGAAATTTACGTTCAAGAAAAATATAATTTACATCATAGGACATCAAAAATTAATTAATAACCTATAATGTTCTCCGCTAGAGTGCATTCTTAGAACATTGCGATCCTTTGGCAATAAATAATATGATCTAGTTGTGCAGCGATGAACAAATGAAGCATAACAAACGTTTCTCATTTGTTTTCAGACATCGTCGTTTACATTAAATATATAAATATTTTAAAATAACTACAGTTAAATAATGATTTGTGAGTAAACAGCTTAATTGTATTCGTTAAATAGTCCTAACAAATGCCACTCTAGATTTCCAAATTTATCGGTAATTTGGAAATCAGTCGTGGCGTTACTTATGACAACATTTACAAGCGTATATTGTATCATTACTAGGCGATGTTAAACCTGCTAAAAAAAGAGTTTTAATAAATAAGTATAAAATATACTGTACAAAAATTAATATATAAATAAGTTCATAGAGTAAATGTATATTGCAACAAATCGGTTTTTGTTCTCTAACTAGTGGTTAGAATATTAATAAACGTATTATTTTGAGCAGTGCGCTGTCATGCGGGAGGCGTTTATCAAATGTTCGTTTGCACGGTGTTTAACTTCGTTCAATGGCGCTCACATTTTCAAACTTTGCCTGTAACTTCTCTCTCTTGTCCACAAATTATTTGACTGTCTCGCCAGCTTGACACATACATTTCAACCAGCCCATCAATTTCAAGTTGACCTCATTTTCACCCTCTCCCTTTAGCCTCTTCATTCTGGCCGACACATTTAAAAGCACCAAACCTATCTTCAAATAAATAGTGCAGTCCCTTTGTTTATCAGGTCCGCCCATCCCTATTTTTCATTCACAACTTTCTCTCTCTTTCGAAGCTCTTCTCCCTTCCCAAACAGTTTTCCCTTCTCAATCCTCGGCAGAGTTAAGTGGAGGGTCACCTCAGTCCCTGTAATTAGTGGACACTGGGTATTTAGCCATGTATTCAAATGTGCTTTTCCAAAGCTCGCTACAAAGATACTTGTGACCTAACTAATGAACGAAACAGTTCATTCAATCTGATAACTAATCATGAAGATCTAGCTTCTAAACACATGAGAAGTATCACAACGTTCATTCAAAATCTTTCATCGTCGTTTCATTTGATTTATTTTTGCATCACTCGATCTACAAAATACCGTATATCTCTCTGCTTTGTCGCGCTATTAGATTAAATCCTACAATCTAATCAATTTGCTGAAAATGTATTAAGAAATTAAAAGCGAGTTAAAAGAGAAATCCGTAATTAATCCAACGATTATAAAAGTTAAAACTTTAGAATTTATTTATTTTTCTGGCATGTCGTAGCGTAGTGGTTAAGGCACTGCGCTACAAGCCAGAAGGTCGAGGGTTCAAGTGTCATGCCGGTGGGGTCAGGATTTTTAAACTGACTCAAACCTTCTGGCGACACTATGGCCCTGGGGTCGACTCAGCTTCTATCAGAAATGAGTACCATGCGCTTGTTCTGGGGGTAAAGGCGGCCGTCACGCAGGGCTGACAACTCGGCTGACATCAACTGCCGATTGTCTAGAAAAAGTAGGAGCCTTAACCTCCTACTACCCCAAGGACCTCCTGAGGCCTGTAGTGGGATTACTTTACTTTTATAATAACTGCGTCCTGCGCCCTAGCTGAGCGGTTTAAGACATCACGTCTTGGTGCAGAGTTACAGGACTTAACACTAGTTCGAGTCAACATGGGGAAAGAAATTTACTCATTAAATTTGGGTCATTGTGGTGTAGATCACCACCCAGCATCGTTAGGAATTTGGGTAGCTAAAATACATATCATCTCTCAGAATATGTTAAAATAAATTATATATAAAACGGTCATACTTCCAGTTATGTATATTTGGAACGTAATCTCTAATTTTAAGGGCTGAGCAAAGATTAATAGCATATGCGAATAAAGTTCTTAGGAAAGTTTTTGGACCAAAGAAAAATGAACAGAGAGGTGAATGGAGAAAACTTACACAACTGATAGCTACATGGTTTTGTATGGGAAATCAAATGTAATAAAAATATTTTTTGCGCGATAGTGCATTTTGTCGTACTTACAGCAATAGCGACCATGATTGGAAGTTAAACTTCCTACATTTCGGGATTGCCAACCTAAATAACTATACTGTAATATTACATTTACACCCACGTGCGGGAAGTAAAACCATTGCCCTCTATGTATGCTACGTACAATGTATATACAAAAAATATTCAAAACGTTGTGTTAATATACATTTTACGAAACAAATCACCGTATCTTAAATGAACTGAATTTTATTTGAAACAATATAAAACAATAAATACGTACGTGCGGCCATTTTATCAATAATAATGGTCTCAAGGCCTCCTGTACTTTCGACTAATAAACATTGCCCACACTGTTAATGTTACTCAATTGTTTATAATGAACGCACATATTTCCAACAATGATATTATTTTACTACTATTTATTATTTTAAAAACACCATCGCGCAAAAAATAATGTACAACGCACGTTTGTGAAGTGTTTTACAGAATCTCGAAAATTGAAAACCTCGCTATCGCTCGGTTTTTAAACATTTTCCTGGATTCTGTAAATACCACTTCTCAACCTTGCGTCGTAATATACTATTTAAGTCTCGTAGATTACGACGGTTAACATGATCAAGACACGTGACATAAATGGGATATGTAAACTTACTGTAGGAAAACCAAAGGGAAAGCGTCCAGCGCCCAGTAGTAAGACAAGCGGAAGATGTGACAATAACATCAACCATGATTTAAGGGAGGATCGAGAATCATTATCTCTGGATAGGAAGTGTGGCGAGCTAATGTTCATGCGGTTAGGAACCTCCGGATTTGATAGTTCCTATGAATTGATTAGTTAGTATGTGGTATTTTTGGTTGCTAAAATTATCTGTATTTAAAATCTAAGGATAAAGTGGACTTTGGAGGACAGAATGTATGTGAAATCTCTCTTAACTTTATTTCACAGAAAATGAACATTTATATGGTATAAGATAGAAATTCAAAATTAAAATGCACATGTTGGCAGGTGCCGTCATCATCAACTTTGTTAAAATAATGTATTTAAAATATTATTAATTGGAGTCCTTTCGGAAGTTAACTTCCATCATCAGCAGGATAAGCATGCGCTACTAGTTGTTGTATTTAAGACGCTGTAGACTAGAATACCATTAATCATTAAAGAAATCAACAACTCCTTGCTATTAAATGAAAACACACCCCAAACGTATAATTTATTATACGAGCTATTTAAAAACCAATCAGTTCCTACTGGCGACACATCGAGACCATAAACGTCTAAAGTGTCTTAAAAACAACCAGTAGCGAATGCTTATCATCCTGACGATGGAAGTTAACTTCCGATATGCCTCCAATTAATATTTTAAATACATTATTTTAACAGAGTTGAGGACGACGGCACTAACAACAGATATATTTTAATCTTTAATTTTTATCTTATGACTATTTACCTCAACGGAATTTTATATGAATTTTATTAGTATTGGTTTAATTGTTATTTACGCATAACTTGTCTGTGTTGCCACAAGCATTTAGTGCACTTTTATAGTGGTTTACAATCAAATTTTAACGATTTTGAAATTCATTTTTACAACTCTGTAAAATAGCATTCAATATATTTCAAAATTATTAAATACATGCACTTTTTCGTAAGTAATGCCACGAGTAATTTCCAAATTATCGGTAAATTAACGACTCACGAAGTGAGGAGTGAATTTAATTAGACAATTTGGAAATCATGAGTGGCATTTGTTAGGAATATTTAACGAATAAAATTAAGCTGTTTACTCACAAATTATTGTTTAACTATAGTTATTTTAAAATATTTATAGCTATATTTAATGTAAACGCCGATGTTTGAAAACAAATCAGAAATGTGAGGTTATGTTCATTCACTGCTGCTTGATCATATTATTTATTGCCAAATAAGATCGCAATATTGTAAGAGTGCACCCAAGTGGAGAAATAATGAAACACATCAAACTATATATCATAATCAACATTACGGGTTATTCATTTATTTTTTTAGTAAACAACTCAGTAAGATCAAGGAATCTTTTCATTATTTGCTATATTCAATGTATTTGTTGGAGAAAAATAATGCTTTGACCTGTTCAGAACATTAAAAAGGAGGAGCTTTCTTTATCACAAAAGCAGGAGCTGATAAATAGAAATCGATAAAGAGAGAGGTGAAACACGACTGTCATTGGTTGTAAAACAACATTCATTGGAACGTGATTGGTCATTGACTAGCATTTGTGGCATGAGTTAAATAGTCATTAAAATTAGGTAAGTTGGCTCAAAAATTAAGAATGAATCTATTATTTAACTGAAACATGTTTTCCTGCAATTACGAGTATTATGATGATCAGTCTATCTAATAATGATTTTAAATTGAAGCGGTATTTTTTAAAGTTCACAGTTAACATGATCATTACACTCTGAATTGGTGATTGGACGAAATAAAAACTATGAAGAACTATTTTTAATTTGGAAAAAGTAAGTTCCAATTTCAATTTTAAAATTTCAAAGAATAAAACTAACATTTTAGCATTTAAAGCACATGACACTTCACATTCAGTACCAGGCACTGAGCAGGGCATTTAAACCCACAGGCCAGCCATTTAAATACCCCAGCTACCCTTTTCGTGGCACTTCAGAAAATGGACCATTATTCACAAACTATTAGTCCTAGAAAATTCTAACTTTGTACATACCTAAAGGAGATATCCTAGTAGGATTTGATGGTGAAATAACTTGGGTGATTGACATCACATGGTATCGGCGTATCAATTTCAGGAAGTGAAAGTTCATCTTCGCTTTTACTTTATGAATCTTCTAATTCAGGGATCAGTTCATCACCTGTATCATCATTATACAAAATATTCACTAATTCTTCTTCAGTGAGATATTTTTCTTTCGCCATGGTTTCACTCACGCACAAACAACAGCGCGATAACGAGAAAGATATACGACTGCATTGGAGCCTGGAGGGAAGTTTGGGTGAACGAATTCCATGTGTTGTTTGTTTTAAAAATAAAAGGGGATTCACCAAGGTTAAACATGTAAACGGGAATAGAAAATGTACATTTACATGCCATCTATGATCTCCAAGACATACTAAGCCAATACAAAATTTAGGCGCCGAATATAAACGCGGTTTGTTCGCGCCCTCTCTAAAACGAGTTAACTGATCGACCGCCGCATACACGATAGTCTCTTTAAACGCCTTAACTGGTGTAAGGTACTGAATCTGTTAAGAGCAAAAAACAGTAATTGATAATACAATATTAGAGCAAGTGAACAGTTTTAAATATCTAGGTTTCAATTTATCATATGTTAAAATTGAAGATATTAATGACAAAATAAATAAATTTAATCTAATGTGTGGCACTATTAAAAGAACCCTTAAAAACACAAGAAAAGAAACAAAAACTAAATTTTATAAAATAATGGTTCTTCCTGTATTGATATATGGATCAGAATGTTGGACGATCACTAAAAGACAAGAACAAAGATTGGAAGCAGCTGAGATGCGATTTATAAGAAATATAGCAGGATATACTCTGCTGGATAAGAAAAGGAATGAAGATATAAGAAAGGAACTAAATATTATCAAACGTACAGACCGAATAATTAAATATAGGAACGATAGAAAGAACATATTAATAGAATGCCAGAAGGAATTTTCCAAAATTATTGCTAATTATAAACCGCACGGAAGGAGAAATGTTGGACGCCCACGCAGAAGATGGTCTGAACAATTTTAACAATTCTTGCTTTAATGAAACCGGAACGAGCCAACAGGTTTAAACCCTGGATGATGATGATGATGATGATGATGATGAAAAACTATGATTTTTTAAAAATTAATATCTTAATTTCTTCTTTATCTTCCTTATTATTGGATTTAATCCCTCTAGAATCCACCTGTCAAGCAGGTCAGGTGTAGACAGGGAACAAGAAGTTTGAATCATATAATAGATATGGTAAGAATATACTATAGAAGACTTCCCTAAATCTGTGCTTAACAGCATCCCACGACTGAAGCCGAAGACAGCACTGGGTAACACAGAACTCAATCTCAAGATAGGGGTTTAAAATAAAAATCCATTCACCCCTCCAGGAAAACGAATCCGGGTTGCCAAGTAAATGTAATATATACTCCACCGACCACGCCACCACGAAGGGGTTTAATAAATTCGAGTAATTTTATATGTATTTAAAAAAACTTCAGTATGTTTACATAACGACAGACTTTCAAAGAGAAAAGTACATTCATAGTGGGTAACACTGTACTGAAACTGTATCATTTTAAAAAATGATTTTTTTAAATAATTGAGAATAATATATTTCCAAAAGCGAATTATAAATTATAAAATAGAGAGTGAGGAAGATAATATAATAATATTATTTATCTAATATATTAAGTATATTTGACTTCCAATCAAAAAGTTTGTATTTACAAGATAAATAATCTTTATATAATAATTATAACCTTATTCATTATTTTTTTTAATTTCTAGCAAGGATATAAAATATTTTGAAATTTCAGTATTAATCATCATAACTCATAGATTGACAAATATTCACTAGTACAATATTCCATCGATACTACATTTATGTATTTACTGACTTACGTTTACTTCATAGTAATGTAATTGCAGCAGTCCGACTTCATAACGAAATTTTAACTTACCTGCAAAGAAAAAAATAGCATTATGTCACTATAATAGTAAATGGTAAAAATACATAAAATTATTACTAAAATGAAAAACAAATTTTGCACATACAATTTATGTACGGGACAATGTACAAGAGTTGAAGAAGCAAATAAAATAATTTTGGGAAAGGAAGGTGTAAATTAAATTTTAAGACTTTAAAATAATAATAAAAATATAGCTATCATGAGTTAATGTTTTCCAATCATCCCCCTGTGTAACTTACTTGCCTCAAATAATCGTTAATGTTGTTCTTTCACCTCTTTCATGGCCTACCTACTGGGCGATTTCCCTCTGGTTTTCCTACAAGGGGTTTCCAAGTCCCTCTTTCGTACCCAATTCCTTTCACATGACCTGCTCATCGCAGTCTACAAGACTTTTGTTATTACATCTGGTTTCCCGTAAGGATCATGTAGCTCGATATTATGTAGTCTTCTTCATATACCTGTCCATTTCTCTTTGGTCCAAAAATGTTCCAAGAACTTCATTCTCAAATAATCGTAATCCTTTGTTCTCCCTTAAAGTAAGAGTCTAGTGACATTAATCCATGTTTCGCACTCTTTAATAATAATAATAATAATAATAATATAATAATAATAATAATAATAATAATAATAATAATAATAATAATAATAAATAAGAGTGACATTGATTCAAAATTACAAAAATATAATAAAATGAATGGGGTAATACGAAGACATTTTGGTAAACAGATGAGGACAGAGACAAAACTAAGATTACATAACGTCACATCAAAAGCTGCTCTAAAATACGGAAGTGAAATTTGGATTTTAAATAAAAGAAACTCTCATAAACTTCAAGTAAGCCAAATGCGCTTCTTACGATCATTGTTAGGAGTTAATAGACTGGATCACCAAAGGAACACTACTATCAGAGGAAAACTTGGAGTAGCAAGTTTAAATGAAGATATCCAAAGATACCAACAAGAATGGAAAAATCATCTGAGAAGAATGGCAAGAAATAGACTTCCAAAATTGGCATTCCAATATACCCCAACTGGACATAGGGACCAAGGAAGACCAAAACATCGGTGGAAAGATCAAGACCATCTTCGCTAGGTTTACCGTACAGGCCACATGGCCTAAAACGAATTTGTTCATGATGATGATGATGATGATAAATAAGAACTAGTAACTAAAAGCGACAATAAAAATTAACTGACTGGCACTATCAAACCCGGAGGCACATGGTTGCATAATCATAAGCTCTGTGTACATCCATATCCTGAAATGTTTTTCAAATCATTCCTTGTATAATTAACCTACCTGAAATCATAGTTAAGAATATTCTCTTATCCCATTCTTGGCAATAAAATTGTCTTGTAAGCCAATGTTTCCCTTAACAGAGATTTTAGGCGCTCTCTCCCTACAGGGAAGACTTTGAACCATACTAATTTAGTTACACTTGTTTTCATATAGATGTCATTGAGTGGTCCGTGGTCAGCGTTCCGCTTCATACTGACATCTAGGAAACCAAGGTAGTACTAGGACTGGAAAATTCGGTAAATTTTGTTTAGACGCCTTTTCATTCAGGCTTAAGGATTTTTTACGAGCTTGGAAATCTTCAGACTCCGGACCCACGGCTTAAAGTCCCTCCCGGAGGACTTGCTCCTTGGATTTTTCCATCCTAAAAAATCCATCGACCCCGGCCGGGTTTGAACCCGCGACCCTCGGGACCAGAGGCAAGGAGCATAACCACTAGTCCACAGCGGCAGATTAATAATAATAAAATAATAACAATATATTATTGGCCTAGTAATAATAATAATAATAATAATGATAATAATGAGAAAAATAATAATGATAATAATAATAATAATGATAATAATAATAATAATGATAACAATAATAATAATGATAACAATAATAATAATAATAATAATAATAATAATAATAATAATAATAATAATAATAATAATAATAATAATAATAATAATGATAATAATAATAATAATAATAATAATAATAATAATAATACTTACTCACTGGCACTATCGAACCCGTAGGTTCATGGCCGCACGGACATACGCTCTCCATACATCCCTATCCTGAGCTAATGCTTTCCAATCATTCCATGTATAATCTACTTCCCTCAAATCATAGTTAATGTTATTTTCCCACCTCATTCTTGGTCTACCAACTGGGCGTCTTCCCTCTGGCTTTCCTACAAGAAGCTTCCATGCAAGTCTTTCATTCCCCATACGTGCAACATGTCCTGCCCATCGCAGTCTACGAGACTTAACTGTTCTTATTAAATCTGGCTTCCTATAAAGACCTTGTAGTTCATTGTTATGTAGTCTTCTCCATTCACCTGTTTGTTCATCTATCTTTGGTCCAAAAATTTTCCTAAGAACTTTATTCTGAAAAACCCGTAATCTCATTTCCTCCCTTAAAGTAAGAGTCCATGTTTCGCATCCATATAATATAACTGGTAGAATAATAGTTTTATATATTTTCAGTTTAACGTTTTTTGAAAGGAGTTGGGACATCAAGAGTCTCTGCAATGCATAATAGCACGCATTTCCAGAATTGAGCCTATGTTTAATTTCTTTATGCATCTCATTCCTATTTGTGATTATTGTTCCTAGGTATTTGAATTCAGCCACTTCCTCAAAATTTCCCTCATTTGTCATTAGGTGTCCAGTTCCATTATATAATGAATTTCTACGTGTGACCATATATTTAGTTTTATTGATATTTACTTCCAGTCCTAATTTCTTAGTGTTACTCAACAGTGTGTGCGTATTGTCCTTTAGTATCTCCTCGCTATCGGCCAACAATACTACATCATCAGCATAAACTAAAGCTTATTAATACCATATAATAAATAATAATAATAATAATAATAATAATAATAATAATAATAATAATAATAATATACAGTGCGTTACAGGATCCCACGACAAACTTTTAGGAACAATAAGTTATTCAGAAAAAAAATGTTTTAAAGTAACACATACTCCCAGCGGTTAGTATAAGATGTTCGCCCGTAAAGTTCGGCATTGAAAATGAAAACAATTCTATACAAAATACATTATATTGAGATACTTATTCTGACAGTGCATATCTTGTGTTTAAATAATCTGCTCTCTGCCTCATTATTTTACTTAGAGACATATTCTGATATTTTACAATGTGAGTTCAAACAGTGTGTTCTGAGCTTCATAACGTGCATTATACATTCCCAGCAATGAATGACTGTCCAACTCTGTCAAGCATGGCAGGTTTCCGTTTGATGTGTAGAAACGGATCAGTGGTTCAGACAATCAGTTGGGTTGTGGTGGCAACTCGAGTTTTATAAAGCGTGCTTTATTATGCCCCAAATAAAAAAAAAACTAATACTAATGTGACGTAGCGCGCATCTCAACTATTTTGGAGTATACGTTCCCTAACAAAAAATGATGACCTATCATTCTAAAAGTTTATCCTTGTGATCCTGTAGAACACTGCATATCCATCCATCCATAGTAATTCTGCCCGAAGACAGGTCCTTCACTGCAATCATAGCATTTTCATGCTATGCTTGCAGCTTTACTAGGGAATTGTAGGTGTGGTAGCTTCCCGTTGCTTTCCACACCGGTGAAGGACGACGATGATGATGATGCTGATGATGATGATGATGATGATGGCCATATGATTTCGTTTGGGACCGTTTGGGCCTTGAAGTTTTCCTGACATTTGTCTTACAGGTGAGGAAAAACCCCGATAAAAACCTCACCCAGAAAAACTGTCCCGACCGGGGATTCAACTCGGGCCCACTGCGAGACAAGTCAGCACGCTACCTCGAGACCACAGCGGTGGACAACGCTGCATATAGTATTCACGTTATATTAATGTTCTATTTTGGTCCAATGCTACCAGGTTGTCTTTTATTACATTTCTGACTTTCTCCCCTGGCATTGGTGGAATTGTAATCCATTTCTTAGGTTGGGGCACCTACAAGAAGAGTTACGTTACCCCGATGATGTGATGGGTGATAAATGATAATGAAGTGACAGGAGAGTCCTTACCCTAAATTAAAGACCATGGGAAACCATAGGAACAATTCTCTTTAAGGAAAAATTCCTGTGGTCTGACCCGGGACCTCACTAACTGTACTGAGAAACGCTGACTACTAGCCCATGAGACTGGTCCAGTGGTTACAACTTTACTATTCTAATCATTAAATGAATTTATACCGTAGCTTAAGGATTTCCAGATGAAATAATTTAACATCAAATAAAATAAGTTAAAATATACTTTCTTAGGTAAAATCCGTCGTCTTCAACTTATAATATTTGTATTCTTTATGACTGTAAGCCTTTCAGAACATCCGTTCCATCATCAGCAGGTCTTTGTTCACTACAATATCTAGTATGATGGTAGATACTGCTGGTCGTAACGTGGTGTATCTACCATGATACTAGATATTGTAGCGAACAAAGACCTGCTGATGATGGAACGGATGTTCTGAAAGGCTTACAGGCATAAATAATACAAATTTTATAAGTTGAGGACGACGGATCTTACCTAAGAAGGTATATTTTAACTTATTTTATTTTATGACTCTCCACCTCAACGGTTTTAATAATGAATTTTATTAGTATTACTTTAACATCCTTTTAGTTTCTCGGAAAATATTTATTTCCAAGAACGTATATTAACCCTCAATGAGTATTTAACTTGTCGTTGTGAAGCGGCTTGCAGGCCTGAATGACTCTGAGAGCTATGCCGCTAGTAGCTTTACTGCCGAAAGGATTACTTGTGAGGACAGGTGAAAGGCGGTAAACCAGACGAAAACAGTAACCTGGCCAAGCGTGTGAAGATTTTTCACCGTAAAAATATAGCCCTCAAAATCGCGGACTCGGGTTCCACTAGGTTGAAATTTTTCGGAGGTATAATAGTCTCACATTCGGAGGAATACTTCTAAGAACTCATGGCAAAGGCACAAACATAGGAACACGTTCTACGAACTTGAAATGTTATGATGTAACAGTAGGTCACTAGAAATATTAACACGGAAATTAAATAATCTCCCTTGGATATAGTCGCTTTACAGAAAGTTATTTAGCCAAGAGAAAGCCAGAAGTCAAAAAGTTTACATTATACGATTGGGGTGTATCGAAACCAAAATTTGGAACAGGCGTTTTAGTCCGATGACTCTTGTTGTCCCAACTTCTCCCAAAAAAAGTTTAAACTGAAAATATATAAACCTGCTATTCTCCCAGTTAGACTATATTATTTGGATGTGAAACATGGATTCTTACTTTAAGGAAAGAGACGGTTTTACGAGAATTTGGGAATGAAGTTCTTAGGGACATTTTTGGACCGAAGAGAGGTGAACATACAGGCGAATGGAGATGACTACATAACAGTGAGCTACATGATATTTATGGGAAACCAAATATGATAACAATTAAGTCATTTAGACTTCGATGGGCTGGGTATGTGGCACGAATGAAGAATGGAAGAGGGGCATGGAAACTCCCTGTAGGTAAAATAGAATGAAAGCGCCCAGTAGGCAGGATACGAATAAGGTGGAAGAATCATAACTATGATTTGAGGAATGCAAATCATGCGGGGATGATATTAGCTTAGGAGAGATACGTATGTAGAGCTTATGTCACACGCGCCCATGTACATACGGGTTCGGTAATTTCAGTGAATTATTTAATTAGTTAAAACTTATATTAAAATTATTAAATATTTATCCATTAAGGCAAATCATATGTAATCGTATTTGAAACAAACAATTCGCTTAGAAACAAAATTAGGCCTATAACTACTATATTTTTAAGTTAATTGAAAATTAAAATATAGAAGTACAATGTATTTTTTCTTTATCTTTCTTAGTTCAAAATCTAACTTTGTAGGACAATCTCAGATAGAGCACGAACATTAATTCAAGGCACGCCATACAATCGTACATTCAAAGTGTACAAGTCTAACATTATTTGGACGATTACGATGGTCAAATTGTGTTCGGAGACTATTTTGGCCTTAACGTTATCCGGATTTTGTGTTACGGGTGAGAAAAGACCCCGATAAAAGCCTCGCCAAAGAAAGTTTTCCCGGCCGGGGATCAAACCCCGGGAGACAACGATGTAATGTTTACTATGGGACCTCAATCTTGATCGATCGGCACTGAATATGCAACTATATTTTACTAATTTAATAATAATAATAATAATAATAATAATAATTTAATTTTACAAGAACCCCCAATTAGTAAATGCACATTATAATGACTATTTAACTCATGCCCCTAGTGGGAGTCAATGACCAATCACATTTCAATGATTTTTTATTTACAACCAATCACAGTCGTGTTTCGCCTCGAATTTACCAACTAAAGTTTATCATAATAAAGAAAGCACCTCCTTTTTAACATTCTGAATAGGTCATAGCATTATTTTGCAGTGACTGACTCTGTAAGAAATACCTGATTGTATATATAGTGCATGAATGTCAACACATGACGCATGCGGGAGTTAATATAAAAACAATTGTAGGAATTCATTATACCACCAAAAAAAAAAAAAAAAGGAACCACTGTTTGGACTTTTAAAAATATTTTTTCCCAGGTAATAACATTCCAGAAAAATATAATTGTCACATTTACATCATAGGATATCAGAAAGGAATTAATATACGGTTTGATGTGTTTCATTTTTTCTCCACTAGAGTGCATTCTTACAATATTGCGTTCCTTTGGCAATTAATAAGATGATATGGTTGCAGTGATGAACAAAAGAAGCAAATGAAGCGTACCAATCGTTTCTCATTTGTTTTCAAACATCACCGTTTACATTAAATATATAACTATTTTAAATTAACTATATTTAAATAATGATTTGCGAATAAGTAAACAACTTAATTTTATTCGTTAAATAGTCCTAACAAATGCCACTCTTGATTTCCAAATTCTCTAGATAAATTCATTCCTCACTTCGTGAGTCGTGAATTTATCGATAATTTGGAAATCACTCGTGGCAATACTTATGATAAATGGCAAGATAAGAGTTAAACCAAAGATAAAGCAAATGTAGATTTATTTTAAATTTTTCTAACTCCAACGGCCCATGATATACCGTGGTAGGATATTCCAGATGAGTGTGTAGTGTATGATTTGGAATGATAAGATGTCCTATGTTGAAATATATTAAGGAAAATATTATGATGTGAACGCGTGTTCATATACAATGATTAGAAGATTAACTTATAACAGGGAACGAGAGGTTAAATAATTTGGATCGAAGTATGAATAATCTAAAATAGAATGACTACTCAGCGGAATTTTCTAAAATATTTTCGATGAAACCATGATAATTCGTGGAAAATGAAGAAACTTGATCTTCTCTTCACACATTAAATATGAACCTGACACACATGTTATGAACACGTGTCTCAAGTTGGTTATTAGAACGTCACAGTTGTCAAAAAGTATAATCATTAGGGTTTAACTAAAAATATTTTGAAATTGTAGGAAGAAAACATTTAGACCTTATGGAGAAGATGTTTTGAGATGTTATTTTATGTGGCTGTTTCCATTTAGATTGGAATCGAAATAGAACCCCACATTTTTAACATTAGCATATATAATTTATCTAATGTGATAGCCAGCATGCTTTTATCGTTTGTGGAGTGTAAGAGTCTTACAACAGGTTGCGCTTTTTATGCATTTATTTGCTTGTCTAATATGATAAATATAGCCTACATTTCCTTATAGACTTCTGTTCGTATCATTTTCAAAATCCGCCGTTATCACACTTCCATACACTTTAATAACCTCTATTGGCTCCGTCTTAGCGACGGACAATTTTGTACTTCTGCACACTTGCACTTCTAGTTACGTGGCGTTCAGATTTGACAAATTATCTTCTTACCATAATTTTGACATTAGGCCTACATCACGAGATAACAATCTGGAAATAATACCTCTTCAGAACACCTCTTTTTACACGCTTTATATTAGCTTGACCTGTATCTATCTATCTATCTATGTAACGGAATCTTTCAACGAGATTTTCACCCACTTAAAATCATTGGATCGACTTGAAACTTTGTATACTTGTAGAGGACCCGTGACAATATAATAATTTCATAATTGTTTTCTAAAATCCTGGCCATAATCATCAGAAAATCAAAAAAAGTGTTTTTGTATCAATGTAACGGAATCTTTCAACGCGATTTTCACCCACTTAAAATCATTGGATCGACTTGAAACTTTGTATACTTGTAGAGGACCCGTGACAATACAATAATTTCATATTTATTTTCTAAACTCCTGGCCATAATCATCAAAAAATAAAAAAAGTGTTTTTGTATCAATGTAACGGAATCTTTCAACGCGATTTTCACCCTCTTAAAATCATTGGATCGATTTGAAACTTTGTATACTTGTAGAGGACCCGTGACAATACAATAATTTCATAATTGTTTTCTAAAATCCAGGCCATAATCATTATAAAATCAAAAAAAGTGTTTTTGTATCATGTAACGGAACCTTCCAACGCGATTTTCACCCACATAGAAACATTGGATCGACTTGAAACTTTGTAACGTGTAGAGGACCCGTGACAATACAATAATTTCATATTTTATTTCTAAAATCCTGGCCATAATCATCATAAAATAAAAAAAAGTGTTTTTGTATCATGTAACGGAACCTTTCAACGCGATTTTCACCCACATAGAAACATTGGATCGACTTGAAACTTTGTATACGTGTAGAGGACTCGTGACAATACAATAACTTTATATTTTATTTCTAAAATCCTGGCCACAATCATCCGAAAATCAAAGAAATGAAAACTGGTACAATAGGTTGCGGACTTGTCAAGTTTTTAGTCAATCGTTGTAAGAGCTCAGTTGGTAGAGCAGTGAACTCTTAGTGGTATATAATTTCAGTAATCCATACGTCGCTGGTCAAATCCGGCTGGGAGAGTTTTTTTATAGAAGAGTATTACTTTTAGCTCATACTACAATAGTATCGAATTTAAAGATATTTACATTTTTATCTTATTCTGTAAAATATTAAAACTAAAAAATAAATAATAGTTTTAAAAAACTAAAACAACACACTTTATTAGAAAACCGAACTAAAAAAATGAAAAATAATTTTAATTTCTGACACGCTTGGGATAAAATTAAAGTGGTCAACATAAAAATCATCTCCAACACATCATCATCATCATGAACAAATTCGTTTTAGGCCATGTGGCCTATATAGAATAAAACTAGAGTTATCAACAAAAAGAAAATAATTTTACCATCAAAAGCGTGGGGTGCTCTACATCAATTAATATATTTGATAATAAACAGATATTGGTAAAAGTAAGCTCTCTAAGAAGAAAATGTAAAAATCATAAAAAGCACCCCACGCTTTTGATGGTAAAATTATTTTCTTTTTGTTGATAACTCTAGTTTTATTCTATATGTGTTGGAGATGATTTTTTTTGTTGACCACTTTAATTTTATCCCAAGCGTGTCAGAAATTAAAATTATTTTTTCATTTTTTTAGTTCGGTTTTCTAATAAAGCGTGTTGTTTTAGTTTTTTAAAACTATTATTTATTATTTCACAGTAGCCACTGCCTGCTCCTGGAATTACCTCTTTCAAGATATAAGGAGCTGCCGCACCAGTTATATGGATGTAAAACATTGACTCTTACTTTAAAAAAATAAAGGAGATTACGAGTATTTGAGAATAGAGTTCTAAGGAACATTTTTAGACCAAAGAGAGATGAACAGACAGTTGAATGGAGAAGACTGCATAACAGTAAACTACATGGGTTTTATAGAAAGCCAGATATAATAGGAACAGTCAAGTCTCATAGACTGCGTTGGGCTGGACATGTGGCACGAATGGGGAATGAAATACATGTATGGAAGCTTCTTGTAGGAAAACCAGAAGGAGGACGCCTAGTTGGTAGACCAGGAATAAAGTGGGAGAATAACATTAACTGTGATTTGAGGGAAGTATACTATACAGGGAATGATTGGAAAACATTAGCTCAGGATAAGAATGTATGGAGAGCTTACGTCCCCACGGCCATGAACCTACGGGTTCGAATAGTGCCAGTGAGTTAGCTATTTAGTTTATTATTATTATTATTATGCTATTATTATTATTATGCTATTATTATTATTATGCTATTATTATTATTATGCTATTATTATTATTATGCTATTATTATTATTATTATGCTATTATTATTATTATGCTATTATTATTATGCTATTATTATGCTATTATTATTATTATTATTATTATTATTACTATTATTATTATATTTATCATTATTATAGGTTTACTTTAAAATTCATATACATTCAAGAAGGTTACTGTTTACTTGATCTAGTATAAGCTAGAACTATTAAATACAGATCATTAGAAGGAAAAATGAGAGAGTGGTCTCTTGTTAAATTGTTCCTCTGGTAGTCTTGTGTAATAGGATTTGCTGGGAAGCACCGTAGAGCCCCTTGATGACGGTCTAATGCAGTACGTAAACTGGAAATTATGTTCGCATTGTGATTAAGACGAGAAGGAAATGTTCTGACTTAACACAAGAGGACTTCGCTACCTCAAACTTTATCTCCCGAGTTTCGTGTCCACTTACAATTTAAACGGACTGCTCATAAATATAATTTATAATCGTTCTTTGAAGCAACGATATTCTTTTGGATATTTAAATCAACGAATTCAAACGTCTCTATTAAATAAATGTTTCACGGGAATATAAACGTAAAATCTAGCATCTCAATCTTACATCCAGTAAACAAATTAGGGCCTAATACAGTTTCTTAATTTAGAGTTTTGAAAATCCCTGTATCATTGTGATTATAAAATTTTTGGTAAACGCAATCACGAGTTATAATCCCAGAAAGAAAAGTAAACAAGATAGAATTATGGATAAGCAACAAATAGACCTAATAGCTAATTACTTCAAATTAAATGTTGTTAGGTGTAAATATTTTATTTCCTTTCATTTGGAAGAGCCTGTTTTTTTTCCAAATTATAACTCGTTAATTTCTCTCCCTCTGACTTTATCAGTTCTGTTGGGATCCTATCTGCACCTGATTCTTTATATATCTTTAATTTTTCTATTCCATTTCACCTTTAATGCTCTTCTCTCTGCAACTAGCGTTTCTGTTGTCTGTAAATCATCATCTTCAATATCCTGTTTTGTATGTACATTTAATAGAAGATTAAAGTATTTTTATATGTACTAATATATTCCTGAGGTCTACAATCTTGCATTATATATGTTAATATATTATTTATTAGTTTTCTGTAGACTTTGTAACATGTATTCATTAAGCTTATTCCTCTATAATTCTCACATGTTATTTGCAATTTAATGCAGAAATCTGGTGCACAATCTACTTACTCACTGGCACTATCGAACCCGTAGGTTCATATCTAAAGATTAAAAATTATACACCACCATTCCTTCCTAGCCCTGAGATTGAATGTTTTTAATTAATTTAATTTAAACAATTTTAAATATTTAAAAAAGTATAAAAGTAAGTATACTTAAAAGTATCAATTGATTTTACATTTACAAATGTCAGCCCCCCCCCCAGTATCGAATCCGTGCCAACTAGTCAGAAACCCATGTTACTACATGAGCCAGTAGGGCGGACCGAAACATTCTAGATAATTTAGAATGACAAAAATTGTGTTACCGACCTATTTAAAATATAAATTCTAAATTTTATAACATTCTGATTTATCTTTTGTATGTCAGTAATTTTATATTATATTACTATCACGTTTTAAATAGTTTTAACATAATTTCAATAAGACATGTCTCTGCTGTATAAAGGACTAGCGTACCCGGCAGACGTTGTCCTGCCCGAACGTTCAATTCTCATGTCATGGGCGGACGATAAAAATATGTCACTGTTTTGCCATAAAATTCAGCAATTAGGACATAATTAGATATTATTAAATAAGTTCGCAAGAAAACCTCTTACAGCTTTCTGTTGTGGCTCAATAAGTGTGAATGATGACGTCACATAGTCATTAACATTAGAATTGTATCCTCCTTTGCAGATAAGTTAAGAACGGCCATATAACAATTATATTAGAGTGAACAAAAAGATAAATTGATTTTAGCTAGATTTCATTTCTAACCCACTGGGCACCGGTCCCACACTGGCCGACATTCCATGAGAAAAATTCCTTCCCCCATAGAGACTCGAACCAGCGTAAGCCCCGTAGTTCTGCGCCTAGACTTCTTGACTTAACCACTCGGCTACGGCGCGAGACTCTTGGTATCAATGAAAGACAAAAATGGTTGTTGTGAGTTATCCGTAAGAGATAAGGGACTCTTGGTATCAATGAAAGACAAAAATGGTTTTTGTGAGTTATCCGTAAGAGATAAACACATGCTGTCGCGGACGTTTTTGTAGAGCTTTTTGAGATATTCAATTCTGTGTAAATTAATTTTGTGTATTTCTTATGGTTTAGGCAGCGTAAGCCATTTAAACGTCCAAAGATCTATTTTGTTCACGTTTTCCACTACAAAGGGCGATTTTTAAGGGTGTAGGAGTTGAGTATCACAACTCTCTTATAGCCTATGTTCATCCCGGGAATCTCCTGAACATTTTGCAAAAAAAACCGATCACAATAGGATCAACGGTATGGCCGTGCATAAAGTACGAACAAACAAACATACAAACAAACAAACATTAATTTTTATATAAAAAGGATTAGCTAAACTGGCTGGTATCTCAGAATCACAGGGTTCCAGCTAGATTCCCAGCTACCACCGTACAATTTTTTTTTTAATTTCAGAGTCTTGAACAGGGTCATTCCAGCCTCGTGAGGAAAAATATTTAGCTTATTTAAATGAAAATTTGAGAACTCGGGTTGTAAAACTGAAACTAAGAATGGGACTATGTATTACGATATAAACATAATACGTGGTATGACTTGCTAGTCAGAGACAGCAGCCATTTCAATCACTTCACTCATAGGTCATGGATTAATTCCCTAAAATAAATTTGAATGTAAAATTGGGCTTCGTAAAAAATATTTTTTAAAAGTTTATTTGAAAAGATTAAATGGACCTATTTGTCGCCCAATACCCAAATAGATGATGAGAATTGTGTTTTAGTCATCCTTCAAAAAGCGCGATTAATCCTTAAATTGACAAGCTCTTGCATGTCATTTAAGTGCAAGTGTATGGTACCGACCTTTTCAGGTCTTGACCCAATAGTTTAGGTGCTTGTAGGAATGTGTGTTTGCAATTAATATTTTTACAAAGAAAGTGGTCCCCTGTTTGCATTTTCTTGTTCATGTTTACAGTTTTATTTTCGACGAGAAATTTCTGAAATGACGAGGAAGAAGCTTAAGTGTCTCGGTCTTAAAATGACTTGAGTGTAAGGATAGTATTAATGTGTAACATGCATAGGTGTTCTGTATTGTAATGTAGTATGAACGTGTGTGTTTCCTATGGCTTGTATTAGTCTGTTATTGTGTGTTTCATATGTTTCTTTCTGTTTGCGTGCTAGGTGTCTTATATGGTCTTTTATGTATGATAATTCAGTTATGTCATGTAGTAAAGGAATCTGAGTTTGTCGATCTGGATGTAGGATAATTCTTAAAGCTTTGTTCTGGACTATTTGAAGATTTTTAATGTGTGTACCGGCAGCATATCCCGAGGCTGGACTGGCGTATGTCATTAGTGTTCTGATGAGTGATTTGTATAGATTTGTTTTATATTTTATTGTAAGTGTGCGTGATGTAAGTATGGGAAAGATGTGAGAAATTCTTGTTAATGCTTTAGTTTTAAGTTGTTTTATGTGTTGGCTGAATGTTAGTTTTTTGTCTAAAATAATTCCTAAATATTTATTGAATTTTTATATTCTAAATTTGTGTTATTTATATCTAATGGAGTTGAATTAAAACAAATTTCTTGTGTCAGTTATTTGAATGTGGCGAACCGCAGTGAAAACGGAATCTTGTATAACTGTTATTATCAGGTATATTGTATAATTAGACACACATTTAAGTGGTTTCTCTTCGTTTTCTTCTGATTTATTAAAAATATTAAATTAATTAAGCCAACTGATGTATCCAATGGATACATAACGAATTTAAGGGTTAAGACACAGTGAATGGTACATAGGCTACTTGGATTTTCAGCTCACAATACTATCTTGACGGGGACATTTATAGCAATATGCGGTACACAGCTTCACACAAATATTTTGCTTTATGGAGGAATTAGCATTGTTTGATGTTCATTTAGCATATGTAGCTAACAAAAGTTTTTTATTCCGTCACTGGTACAATAAAGGAAGAGCAATCCTCGTTTTCATGCGATGTGCGTACCCAACGTATCGCATGAACAATGTGACTGGTGTGGGAAAATGTGCATCTCATTTCATTTCCTTTGCGGACATGTCTGATACAAATGAAATTTAGCCGGCCTATGAATTATTTTTCTGTATGCGTTATTTATAGACGTTGTAACACCATATCGCGTCTTAGGATCAGTGCAATTCATTAGTCTGTATGTTTCTATTGTATATCTATAACGCGTTTTTAAACAAAACAAATGTGATACGGATGGCCATGATGGCCAAATAGTGCACAGTAATTGTCTTGGCCTTGATATTGTAACAGGTATTATAGCATCATATATATATATATATATATATATATATATATATATATATATAGATGTTAATAACTATATTTTTGGCATTTGGCAATGAAGGCAAATATGATATGAAAAGAAAAATGAATGTTTGAGTCGGGATTTGAACCCGAGTCTCTAAACTCTGTACGTTTAGCGCTCTAACCAACTGAGCTACTCAAGAATCCCAACACAAACATACATTTTTCTTATATATGTAGTATTCTCAATTCACACAAGAGGTAGTGGGAATTCGTTCCAACACCATCTAGTGGCTAACATAACAGTTAAGCAATTCTTAAAGAGAATATTTACTTTATAGCAGTAACGCTTGTATATTTAGATGTTATAACTATATTTTTGGCATTTGGCAATGAAGGCAAATATGATATGAAAAGAAAAATGAATGCTTGAGTCGGGATTTGAACCCGAGTCTCTAAACTCTGTACGTTTAGCGCTCATATCATATATATATAGCCCTAAACCAAAAATATAATTGTTTAAGAATATAATAGAAAATATATCATGTTCAGACTAAAATTAAAGGCAAATTCATGAAGATCATGGATATTATAATAATTCATATATGTATATATGTCCACCACTGTGATTTCGTGGTTGCGCGCTGCCTTATCAGGGAGCGGGCCCGGGTTCGATTCCCGGTAGAGGCAAACTTCCAGGGCGAGGTTTTCGTTCGGGGTTTTTCCGCACCTGTAAGACAAATGTCAGGTAGCTTTAAGGCCCAAAAGGTTCCCGAACAACATCTGGCCATCATTATAATATTTTGCCGGTATGGAAAGCAACAGGAAGCTACCACATCTATAATTCCCAAGTAAAGCTGCAAAACATAGCACGAAAATGCTATAATTGCAATGAAATACCTGCCCTAGGGCAGAACACTGTAGAATAGAATATATATATAAGTGTGTGTGTATGTTATTGTGTGTGTGTGCGTGTGTGTGCATTTGTGAAAGTAATATTTTAATATTTTGTATTTTAAAGTCTTCTTATTAATATATATATATATATATGTAAATTTAGTTATAAACTACCCTAAGTCTCAAGTTGGATCAAACTGCACACAGTGTGCAAAATTTTATTAAAATCGGTTCAGTATATATATATATATATATGTCGTGTCATGTTGTTTGTCCGCGATGAAATCCTAAAATACTGAACCGATTTTAATAAAATTTTGCACACTGTGTGCAGTTTGATCCAACTTGAGACTTAGGGTAGTTTATAACTAAATTTACAGTCGCATTACTTTTTATTGCAAATTATTTGTTTAATATTTAACAAAGGGCTATAATTATCTGTGAATTCCATACGATTCTAACAGATGGCGGTGTAAGGTAATTTGGTAAGGTAATTGGTTTATTATTGAACAAAGAGAGATCCAGATGGCTGTGCTTTTTGTTGCAACCGCGAATTTCAATTGAATTACAAATATTGATTCTTTCATAATTTAAGTGTGTTCAGTGTTTATTTTATTTTCAATAATATTAATTTCGTGTGTAAGTATTAGTTTTAAGTAATCTGGCTGAAAGACAACAACTTAATTTAAATTTTTAACGTATACCTTAGCCACAGCAACGCGTGGCCGGGACTTCTAGTGTATGTGTGTATATATATATATATATATATATATGCAGGGTTTATCAAAAAGGATGGTGCAAGCTTACATGGTTGAAAGTACACGATAATAGAAGCAACAATGTCCCAGTAAACATGGGTCCGCAAATGAGCCGTTTGCGAGATAATTACGAATGTATGGTTACAAGCCGCCACTGATGTAATTGTTTGTAACATCGTACGATTTACTCCTTGCGCATTTGAAGCCGTCCTATGTTCTTTGTTTACAAAACTGAACATTGCCTAGAGGTGGAGTTGTAATCAAACCATACACGCAGAACGTACAGGACGGATACAGTACACAGTCTCAAAAATCATCAGTCTCGTCTGAGGAGTGCAACTTGTGCTGTGTTGTTGTTACAATGGAACCTTACAGTAACGAAGAGTATGCGGATATGCATTTCATGTACTGTAGGGCTAATGACAATGCACGGGAGGCTGCACGTTTGTACCAAGAAACATATCCTGATCGAAGACGCCCTGAAAGCGCCTGAGAGAAAATGGGGGTTTTGCACATGGCAGAACAGTAGGTAGGCCTGGTCGCATTACGCCTGAGGTTGAGGATATGGTGTTGGAAGCAATACAGCTCTCTCCAGAAACCTCGACGAGAAGAATTGCATACAAGTGCCTGTACTAAGCCACAGTAGTGTATGGAGAATTTTACAACGCAATTTACTGTACCCTTACCACCACCAACGAATTCAATGTTTCAATGATGCGGACTTCGTTCCTAGAGTGATGTTTTGTCTGTGGATGTAACAACAGACTGTAGTCAACCCTCGTTTCGCATGTAATATTTTATTTACAGAAGAAGTAGGATCCACACGCGATGGTGATTTTTATTATCATAATATACATTTTTGGTGTGAAATGAACCCATATGCTGTTCATGAGTCACCACATCAGCAGCACTGTTTCTCACTGAATGTGTGGTTAGGGGTACTAGGTGGTCATCTAATTGGGTCACACATTCTTCCACGATAACTTAACGGACGGAGGTACCGTAGGTTTCTGCAGCGTCATCTTGCAGGATTTCTTGAGGATGCTCCCCTTCAGCAACGTCAGAGTTTGTGGTATATGCATGATGGAGCTCCGGTACATTTTGCTGCTGTTGTGAGACGGCATCTAACGCGCAGATACGGCCAAAGATGGATAGGTCGAAGCGGATCTGTACCTTGGCCTCCAAGATCACCTAATCTAAATCCTTTGGATTTTTGTGTCTGGGGTCACCTCAAAAGCGAAGTGTACAGCACACCCGTTAACACGGTTGAAGAACTGGAGCAGAGAGTTGTACATGCTTGTCAAGAATTCAGAAATGATCCAGGGGTTTCCGAAAGAATTCGACATTCATTGCAGAAACGAGCACAGTATTGCATCCAGATGCAAGGAAGACACTTCCAACACCTCCTTTAACAGGTAACCCAGAAGTGAAGTGAAGTGAAATGTGAAATAAATGAGATGAAAAATTAATAGTAAAGTCTAAATTCAAATTAATTTGTACTAAC
This sequence comes from Diploptera punctata, assembly GCA_030220185.1. NCBI lineage: Eukaryota > Metazoa > Arthropoda > Insecta > Blattodea > Blaberidae > Diploptera > Diploptera punctata. The sequence goes on along the minus strand of JASPKZ010003421.1, from coordinate 607,650 downwards.
TAGGACGATGTTTACAATGAAGTCAGTGGCGGCTTGTAACCATGCATTCGTAATTATCTCGCAAACGGCTCGTTTGCGGACCCATGTTTACTGGGATATTGTTGTTTCTATTGGAAAGCCCGATTTGATAAGAACTACTACGACTTTGTTAAAAGTCCAAAACATAAGATATGGACAAAACAATAATTTGTGGGAAATAAACAGTTAAGATGGATTGGACACGTGAAGAGGATGAATGAAGACAGATTGGCAATTAAGAGTTTGAAGTGGGTTCCAAATGGAAGGAAAAGAAAGAGTTCTAAGAAGACATGGGTAGAGGGAATTATGAATTTGATGAAGGACAGGGGACTGCAGGATAGTGACTGGAAGGATAGAGATGAATGGAGGAATAGAATCAAAACTTAATATTGGAGCTAAGGAAGATGTTGTATACATTTAAAATCTGTTGTATAAATTAAAATAAAATAAACAAAAAAGTGTTATTCCCATAAAACTTAGTTGTGGGGAAAAAAAGACACTAACTCCAGTGACAGTAATACTAAAGTGTCAACCTTACATAAGACTAACTGAAAAAACTAGACTTCGTAATGAGTTTGTCGACTTTAAATAACCATAATGTGTACCCGTTGCGAGACTTTATCATTCAGGCCTATGATACGGTTACGCCTCTGGACTCTCACTACGATATTTTATGATCAAAGTAATAAATTGTTATAAAAATGTATGTAATGTGAATCCACGCCCTTCCGAATTTACTTGGGACTGAATAAGACAAGGAAAATTGGCTACTTGTATACCACCGGTAAAACCTTCAAGTCACCAACAACGGAACAACAAATCACAATACGAAGACTTAAAAAAAAAATATCGTATAGTCAAAAATTGATTTAGACAAAATTTCAATAAAAAATCAATTAACTTATTTATTTTCGAACGCGATCAAGAACTTTGAAAACTCAGGCAGTAGTGAAACCGAAATATTACATACTCGATAACTGAAGAAATATTTAATCACGCAAACACAATAGAAATCCGATTAATAAATATTTAAATTATTTTCTTGCCTGAGTCATGTGTTGCACAAACATTATATTAATAGAATAATTTGAATCTTTGAATTTACATCGATTCTTCTAAAGCTCCATCCCTAAAACTTTCCTTCGTACATCCTGGATAGGATTCCCTGCCTTATCGAACACTAATTATATTCCGACGAACCTGAGCTACGACAACAGATAAAAAACTCTAAATCAATCCGATCTATAATTAACTCGATTGGCCTATTCTCCCAAAGTGAGGGCCAGAACACCTCAAAATCGGTTCACTTTAGGCCCACATGGGTGTAAATCGTACAGTAAAATCATTTCAAAATCGATTCATTGTTTTCTGACAATTGTCTTCCAGAAAAAAAAAAAACTTACTCAGGAAACGTTTTCCGAAGGATACAACCTGGTTCCTTACGTGGACCACAATGATAAACTTGATAAAAACTTCATTCTCTTATGAGAAAAATAACTATCTTCCTTGAAATATATTATACCATATATAAGAAATCCTAAACACGACAGCTTTGTAGAATCAAATTAGTCAAATTCATGTGAAAAAGTTGATATCACTGTCTATATAGGCCTACTGATACTATAGAAGTAATTTGTTAGCATGATGCAATTGTTTAATTTTAGCTTCAGTTTTCTAAACCGAGTTTCGATATCCTCAATTTAAGGAGCTTTTCATTTTTCTCCATAAGATCTCCTTCTGTACCATATACAGAAGATCTACTCGCCACTGACTGTGAACATGACGGGTTCACATCCGGTCGGGTATAGATTCATTTTTTGAGGTGGTATAAATCCAGAGGGAAGTAATGTCAAGAACTTCAATCCTGATAAGAGAGACCTCTGAATAAAATTTGTTGATTATTTATGACAAAAATTTGATTTGTGACGCTAATAACCTAAGCAGTTATATCGGTAAACAAAATACTACATAGCCTAGGCCTACTTAAACTTAAGCAATTATTTTTATACGTAGCCTCTTTAACGTTTAAGCCCATATAATTTCTATATTTTTTTTAATACTACCATGAAATGGCAAATATGATGATATCGACTCTGGCAACGAAATTCCAATCCAGCGCTTTCATTGACGACTGAGGAAAATAAGTAGAAACATCAGCCAGATGGTTTGAAGCTGGTACCTCCCAAATATGATTCTCAAATGCTACCGCTTGAGCCAATGCATATGTTGGCATAATTATTTTTAGAAAAACTCTACATTGGTCGATCCAGTTTCTAATGTTTGCTTATATTTAACCAAAAATTATGTTTACACTAAATGCATTGTATTTACACACTGTGAAAATGTACAGTAGAACATCGCTTAGTCGAAGAAACTGTGCGGATAACTGATTTTTCGGATAACCAATCATTTATGAAAAGTAATTGAACTAGATGTCATAGGAACGATATGCATTAAAGAAACATTGACATTAAAATATGTTCAACACGGCCATCGAAGTAGGCCTTACAAATTAGGAAAAAGTTTTATTTTTCTTGCCTCAGAACTAAGACTGTTTTTTTCCACTAAATCTCATAAATATTTAAAAGACAGCAATTGACCAAAATTTGATTCTTCTTGTTCTAACTTCTAACCACTTCATGCCCGTCAGAAGGCAGTGAAAAGTCGGCTCCAGCAATAGCAAAACTTGTACGTGGTGCGTGCGCGTGTGCGAATGTTAATTTACCGAACGGAACAGCATAGGTTGAACGGTATTCGGATAAATCGATGCTCTATTGTATAAAGATATACTTGGTATACAATTTAATAATCCCTTACTGGTTATTAATCTGCGGCTTCCCGAGCCTGTTAAATGAACTCTTAAAATAGAATTCAAAGTTTGTCAAAATAAATAAAAATAAACTCAAATTTAAATTTCATACGAAAAACAAACTATAAAAAATATATTTTTTATAATCTCTTCATTTACTTCTCCGAAATTTTCAAATTAATTCCAGATGTATTAAAAATATACAATTTGATAGTTGAAACTGTTAACTTCCTTAAAAAAGCTAAATATGACGTATATATATAATTTGCGTGACTACAGCTGGCATGTAGGTTTTGAAATATATCTAATATCATTCTGCACCTGACAGCTTAAGGCCATGCAGCTCATATTATTTTAATGAATAAGTAATAACAGAATTTGATAAAATAGACGGAGGAAAACTTTGGACAATTTTAAAAGAAAAAGGAATTCCGAAACACTTAATAGCAGCTATAAAGAGTTTGTACGGGAACACAAATTTTGTTATAAAAACTATAAACGAAGTAAGTAAATATAAAATTCATACTAATCAAGGAGTTAAATAAGGATGCAGTATCTCTCCAGTTTTGATTAACCTATACATTAAGGATATAATAAAAAAATGGAACGAAGAAACAAATAAAGGAATGAAATTAGATAAAACACACTACTTAAAAACATTATTATACGCTGATGACCAGGTAATAATAGCAAATACGGAAGACGAACTTCAAAGGAATATTTTTAAACTATATAATATATGTGAGCAATATAATCTCAAAATATCCATAGAAAAAACTAAGGTAATGGCATTCCAAGGGAAAAATCAAATCAGATCCAAAATGGTAATAGGAAACAAAATCATAGAACAGGTGAACCATCTCAATTATCTAGGATGTGACATTTCATTTAATTATGATAATGATATAACTAATAAAATAGCAAAATTCCAGGGAATATGTGGTACGATAAAATGATCACTAAATAACAAAACAACAAGAGACTCAATTGAAATTTTATAAAACGTTGGCAGTACCGGTACTGCTCTATAGTTCAGAAGCCTGGATACATAAAAAACAAGATCTAAGTAGGATAACGGCGGCAGAAATGAAATTTTTGAGATCTGTTAAAGGGTGCACTAAGGAAGACAGAATCAAGAAGACAGAAATAAGACAGGAACTTGAAATATTTGCAATAACTGATAAAATAGATACATATAGACAAAAATGGAAGCAACACATAGACAGAATGAATGAAGATAGATATCCAAAACAAATAACAAAATACAAACCTAAAGGAACCCAATATGTGGGCAGACCTAGAAAGAGATGGGCTGAAGTCGGAACGGGTCAACAGACCTAATCCATGAATGCAGATGATGATGATGATGAAGTAATAACAGAAGGTGTATTTCCGCAATCATCTAATCCATCCACAGTAATTCTGCCCGAGGGCAGATCCTTCACTGCAATCATAGCACTTTCATGCTATGCTTGCAGCTTTACTAGGGAACTGTAGGTGTGGTACCTTCCCACACCGGTGAAGGATGACGGTGATGATGATGCTGATGATAGGGATGATGATGATGATGATGGCCATATGATTTCGGAGACCGTTTGGGCCTTGAAGTTTTCCTGACATTTGTCTTACAGGTGAGGAAAAACCACGATAAAAACCTCACCCAGAAAAATTGCCCCGTCCGGGGATCGAACCCGGACCCGCTGCGTGACAAGGCAGCACGCTACCTCGAGACAACAGCGGTGGACATTCATCTAATAATGCACTAAAATTATAATAGCTGAGCAAACCCAGCGTTGACAAGTTGCAATCTAACTACGTTACGTTCATATCTCTGGTATTAGACTTACTTAGTATGTTCAACCAAATTCCTTACCAGTCAAATTTTAATTCCATAAAAATTACTATATTCGCAAATATATTATATATACTTTTCTTACATGCCATATTAAACTTGCATTGCTCAATGTCAAAAATTTAATTATAACATCGAAAAGCGTCACTGCTATGAACTTAAAATATTCCCTTTAATTTGCTTACTTGTTATAGGAGCTACTAGGTGGTAGTGGAGACCAAGTTCCCGTTACATATCGTAATAATAGAGAAAAAAAATATATAAGAAAAATAAATGTTTGTACTATATTTGACTGGTAGCACACTGGTATATCAATCCAGAGGTCCGGGTTATGGACATAAGGATATGACATAAGAAAATTCTTATGTCATATCCTTCATTGCCAAAAATATAGTTATAACATCTATATATATATATATATATATATATATATATATACTTATCTTATAAGCCCATGTTTCCCTTAACAGAGATTTAGGCGCTCTCCCCCCTACAGGGAAGAATTTTAACCATACTAATTTAGTTATACTTGTTTTCGTATAGATGTCATTTTGAGTGGTCCGTGGTCAGCGTTCCGCCTCATACTGACATATAGGAAAAATTCGGTAAATTTTGCTTAGAGGCCTTTTCATTCGGGCTTAAGGATTTATTACGAGCCTGAAAATCTTCAGACTCGGGACCCACGGCTTAAAGTCCCTCCTTGGATTTTTCCGTCCTAAAAAATCCATCGACCCCGGCCGGGTTTGAACCCGCGAACCTCGGAACCAGAGGCAAGGAGCATAACCACTAGTCCACCGCGGCCGATATATATATATATATATATATATATATATATATATATATATATAAGCGGTTAATTAATTTTAGACTATGAGTTAGATGACCAGAATTCGGAATGTTTTTTTTAATCCGAAGGAGGATCCTTTCCGCTATCAGAGATATTAATTTGTTAGCGATAAGATATCATATATAATTCTAAAGGGTAAACGACATGATTTTGTAAACGTAAATGTTCATAGATAAGGATGACAAAATAAAGGATGAATTCTATGAAGAATTAGAAAGCAATTTTGATAGTCTTTCAAGATATAATATAAAAATTGTATTAGGATATCTTAATGCAAAAGTAGTACAGAAACATACATTCAGCCCAACATTAGGCAAATTCAGTCTACATGAAGAGAGTAATGGCACTACAATTCGGATCATCTTCGGGTCATCATCCGGTCAGGGTTATCGCTTATGTGAGTAACGAACGCTGAAGATGATTCTAAAAATTTTGAATTAAAAAAATTGAGAAATGATGAAATGCGGGTAGAAAACCAGATCAAAATTTCTAGTAGATTTGAAATATTGGATTCTTCAAATGAAAATATGGCAAGTGAAGAAGAAACTGATAGACTATAAATAAATAATGGGAGACTATAGGAGATACTATTGAATTGTCAGCATCAGAGAAATTCATGTTATTTAACAAAGAGGAAAAACAAAAAAATGGTTAGATGTGAAATGTGCCGACATTGTTTGTAAAAAAAAAAGCTAGGAAAAATGAATTGGTTACATGAGCCAAATAAAGTAAATGGGTTGAAGCAAGAAGATGCACTATCTCCTCTACTATTAAATTTTGTATTAGAACATGCCATCAGATGAAGAAGGCCTAATACTGAAAGATGATAAGCTGCCAGTTTATGCGGCTACAGTGAGAAGATATTAAAGGCCAACACGGACACGCTGTTGAGTAACGTTGATAAATTGGAGCTGGAAGTAAATTCAATAAAAATGAATTTATCATCAGTTATAGAGATACATTACATGATGTAAATGGTCAGTTAATGACAAATGAGGGAAATTTTGAAGAAACGACTGAATTCAAGTAACTAGGAACAATAATTATAAACAGGAATGAGATGTACAGGAAAATTAAACAGGCGGTTAATCCTGGAAATGCATGCTATTATAAATTATAAGGAATCGTATCCCAACATCTCTAAAACACATTAAACTCAAAATATGTAAAACTGTTATTCTTCCAGTTATATTAATACCAATTTATAAGAAAGGAGATAAAACTGATTGCAACAACTACAGGGGCATCTCATTACTTTCAACTTCGTACAAAATTCTAACAAATATATTAGTAAGCAGACTTTCTCCCTATATTGATGACATTCTAGGAGATCATCAATGTGCATTTAGAAGAAACAGGTCTACAACAGATCAGATTTTCAGTATAAGACAGATTTTAGAGAAGAAATGGGAATATACTGGTACTGTACATCAACTATATGTAGACTTCAAAAAAGCATATGATTCAATTAAGAGGGAGAAGTTATATAGTATCCTGCTGGAGTTCGGAATGCCTAAAAAGTTAGTTAGACTTATACGAATGTATCTAAATGGCTCAAAGAGTAGGGTGCGTGTAGGCAAACAGTTTTCAGACACTTTTGAAATCCAGAATGGGTTGAAGCAAGGAGATGCTCTACTGTTTAATTTTGTACTAGAGCATGCCATTAAATCTTTAGAGAATGAGGAAGGCTTACAACTCAATAGTATTAATAAGCTGTTAGTTTATGCTGATGATGTACTACTGGCCGATAGCGAGGAGATACTAAAGGCCAACACGCACACACTATTGAGTAACACTAAGAAATTAGGACTGGAAGTAAATATCAGTAAAACATAATATATGGTCACGCGTACAAATTCAGTATATAATGGAAATGGACAGCTAATGACAAATGAGGGAAATTTTGAGGTAGTGGCTGAATTCAAATACCTATGAGATGAGATGCACAAAGAAATTAAACACAGGCTCAATTCTGGAAATGCATGCTATTATGCATTGCAGAGACTTTTGTTGTCCCAACTCATTTCAAAAAACGTTAAGCTGAAAATATATAAAACTATTATTCTACCAGTTATATTATATGGGTGCGAAACATGGACTCTTACTTTAAGGGAGGAAAGGAGATTACGAGTATTTGAGAATAAAGTTCTTAGGAAAATTTTTGGACCAAAGAGAGATGAACAGACAAGTGAATGGAGAAGACTACATAACAATGAACTACATGGTCTTTATAGAAAGCCAGATATAATAAAAACAGTTAAGTCTCGTAGACTGCGATGGGCAGGACATGTTGCACGTATGGGGAATAAAAGACGTGCATGGAAGCTTCTTGTAGGAAAGCCTGAGGGAAAACGCCCAGTTGGTAGGCCAAGAATGAGGTAGGAGAACAACATTAACTATGATTTGAGGGAAGTAGATTATACAGGGAATGATTGGAAAGCATTAGCTCAGGATAGGGGTGTATGGAGAGCTTATGTCCGCGCGGCCATGAACCTTCGGGTTCGATAGTGCCAGTGAGTAAGTAAGAGTAAGTATATTAAATGGATGTGAAACAATACTTTTATTGTATTGGAGGAGAATAGACTAACAGTAGACCTATTTGAGAATAAAGTTCTTAGAAAAATCTTTGGACCAAAGAGAGATGAACAGACAGGTGAATAGAGAAGATTAGATAACAGGGAACAACATGAAATTTATGGGAAACCGAATATAATAAAAACAGTTAAGTCTCGTAGACTGCGATGGGCAGAACGTGTGACACTAATGGAGAATGAAATAGTGGCACTGAAACACTGTAGGAAAACCAGAGTGCCCAATAGGTAGGCCAAGAATGAGGTGGGAGAATAATATTAATCTCGATTTGAGGGAAGTGGATTAAACAGGGGATAATGGAAAACATATCTGGATAGGGATGTATGGAGAGCTTATATCAGTGCAACCATGAACCTACGGGTTAGTTTTAATTTTCAAAATATAATTACAGTTGTTCCTACAGTTTTCTATTGGATTAATTCTGAATTCTCTCTTTATGTAGGGAATATATTTAGCAGAAGTATTGAACTTAACGCTCTGGCGAAAAGCTATTAAATATTTTAATTTGACTCTAACCCTCCTGTTGGTATCTTCTCTACTTTTTTATTATTCAGGCTCGAGTCAAAAGCCAGCACCCTAGTGGGCTCCCCAAACCACATATTTTCAAAACCTGTGGATGTGAACCAAACTACTTTTTCCTATCATGAAATGAGGGCGAAATTAAATTAATTAATGAGAAATTAAATGATATGAAGGGAAGGAAAGGAAGAATCGAGAGTGTTGCTGGTGTGCAATTCGTAAATGGGAGAACCACGAGAAAAACTCTGAAAATCCCGGTATGGTCCACCACCAATACCCATCTGGAAGCGCCAGTATTCGAACCTAGGAACCCAGTAGGGGCAGCCGCGCATACTATCCACGCGTATAAGGAGACGACTAAACGGCTAGAAATAAGTTTGAAATAAAAACAACAGAATTTAACCAAGTTATCTTCTTCAGTAAAGAAATATACTTTCTTGATTTGGACGGGTTAAATTTACAGTGGCGTATGTCACATTCGTTTGTTTTACAGAAATCAACAAAACGCAAAAAGTTGCGACAAACCGGGAACAAAAATTATGTACTGCAAAGTTATCATTTTAGGGATGTAACCTGAATCCAGATTTAACATACAGTAGAAGCTTGAATTAAATTTTATTTGTGGATATAACATGGTTATAATTTTATTTCTGATGAAAATGTGACTGTAACATAAATCTGTCCATATAGGAGAAAAGAGATAACACTGAGCAACAAAAAAGAAACTTTTTTTTTGTCTCAGAAAGAAAAATATGTGATTCTGATAGTATTATTTCTCCTGAATTGAAATATGATATCGGATTGCACCGCATTGGTGCTGGATCGTACCAATGTTGTTGATAATTACCTTGAGTTGAGAACATAGATTGCTCCAAATTAATATATCTTTGCCCGGGCCCATAAAAAGCAAAGATTAATTCAGCTTTACTCAATAAATTGTTAAGCAAGTAATATATTGTAAGCTATACAGATTACAATCGTGGAAGTTTCAAGGAAATAGGAAATCATATTCGCTTGAGAAAGCTTTGGAACTTTTTACTCATATCTGACATGACTAGCTATTAAATCAAATAGAAGTGAACTAAAAGCAGGTAACTTATATTTAATAAGAGTCAAAAACAGTCAGATATAACATTCAAATAATAAAAGATAGTTAGTTTGACATTGAAAAATAATTTGCGAAAAGAAACCTTATCGGTCATCTAAACAAAACAATAATAATGAAACATACGTACACTCTATTCACTCACACTAGTCCCGTCAAGGGCTAAGGTACACGGTCCTTGTGGCCCTACCCTAGCCTAAGGGACCAATAAACAAAACAAGCTCCTCAGAGCTATATCAACTTGACCCTTTGATTAATAAACAGATGATGACATTGATGTGAATAAGCGCAGCTTATTTGAGGGTTCACTAGGAGAGGGGAGGATACGCGATAGAATACGGCGCATAAAGGAAAGGGGGGTATGTAGGAGAGAATTTGGCACTGTTCACTAATATCACCGAAGAAATGAAGACGCGATGACGTATTGTTTGCGCAGTATAACGTAATCCATGTATCGAAAACTTGATTTCGGTACAGGGTTTTCTCCATGACGCAAGGTTTCCGAGAGACAGGAATTTATAATTTCAAACACTTTAATATTTTCTACATTCGTAACCACACAATATTCGAAAATTCGGACTCACCTAGAAAGTAAGGAATTACCATTTTCTGCTCTATTTCGCCTATGGAGTATCCCTCTTGATGGCCCAACAATAATCGGCCCGCATATTAAGATTCCATTTGCTTTGATATATCTTTTCCATAGCTAAAATCTCGTGATGAAATTGTTTCCCGTTTTATTTTACAATGGACAAATGGACGAAAAAACGTTTACTAAAAAAATAATTATTTAAATCCATTAATTTAAATTGAAATAAAAAAAACTGTATGTGATGGAGAAATTCCGAATACATTATTTGAAAACACCATAAAAAAACTGCATTAAGTACAACTATTAGTACTCATGAGACAAAAATCATGTTGACCAGTGTAATTAATTTTGAAATCTCGTCACGGTATTATCATGCTAGGTGGAGCACTGATATTAAAAAGCCGAATGTAGTGTCTACAGTCTGAATGACAACATTTTACATCGCATCATAACACCATGGCATTCTTCAATAATTGGCTATTTCGAAACTACCTCTCTTTACCTTACCTGTTATAATTCAGTATTGCAGAAGTTCTATTGCAGTATTACATCGATGAATCCATAATGGATCTAGCCCGAAGCAATAATTCAACTGCACGTGCAGTTAACGCAATATCAACACAAAATAACAAATGTGCAATCAAACTAATATTTAGTTTTTATGTACCCAGTTACTGTAAAATCAATCATCTCTAGCGAATACAATTTGTTCCAGTTTATTTGTGTTCCAATTTATTTCTTCAGGATAACCAGAACTTTTAGATCACATGAATACACACAATAGAGGAGTCCAAAATGAGTTTATAAGATATACGGAATCAGCTGTTAAAAATCCCTGTTTCTAGCTTCTCGACATCTTTGAATAATAGTATGATATATAGCATTTAATGCTAATACTGCTGGTGCTGCTACTACCACTATCAATAATAATAATAATAATAATAATAATAATAATAATAATAATAATAATAATAATAATAATAATAATAATAATAATAATAATAATAATAATAATAATAATAAATAATAATAATAAATAATAATAATAAATAATAATAATAATAATAAATAATAATAATAATATATAATAATAATATATAATAATAATAATATATAATAATAATATATAATAATAATAATATATAATAATAATAATATATAATAATAATAATATATAATAATAATAATAATATAATACCGGAACATAAAAATGTTTGTTTGTTTGTACTTTATGCGCGGCCATACCGCTGATATGATTGTGATGGGGCTTTTTGCAAAATGTTCAAGAGATTCCCGGGATGAGCATAGGCTACAAGAGAGTTGTTGATGCTCAACTCCTACACCCTTTAAAAATCGCTCTTTGTAGTGGAAAACGTGAAAAAAGTAGCTCTTTGAAAGCTTAAATGTCTTACGCTGCCTAAACCATAACAAATACACGAACATTAATGCACACAGAATTGAATATCTCAAAAAGCTCTACAAAAAAGTCCGCGACAGCATCTGTTTATCCCTTACGGATAACTCACCATAACCATTTTTGTCTTTCATTCATGCCAAGAAGATCGAGACAAGTACGTAGATTCCTGTGTAAGCATAGCAGCATATGGCGGGTATCCTTTTACGGATAATTCACAATAACGAATTTTGTCTTTTAGCTCATTTATGCCAAAAAGATCGAGATAAATAGATTCCCGGACAATACCGGGTAATCAGCACGGGGAATCTTAAAATAATTACGATATACATTTATAATTGTTTTTCATTTTACTTATTCAACTAATCATAGAATTACATTAATATTTGTCTTTGAGCTCATTTATGCCAAGAAGATCGGGATGAGTAGATTCCCGAGCAACGCTGGGTAAACAACACGGGGTATCTAAAAATAATTACGATATAAATGTTTCCTTTTACTTATTTAACCAAACATAAAACACATTAATTTTCGTATTTCAGCTCATTTATGTCAAGAAGATTGGGATAAGTAGATTCCCGGAAAAGATCGGGCAATCAGCACGGGGTATCAAAAAATATAAATTTATAATTATGTTTCCTTTTACGTATTCAACTAAACATAAAAGCACATTAATTTTAATTTATTTAGGCGTAGCAGCGCACGCCGGATATTAGCTAATAATAATAATAATAATAATAATAATAATAATAATAATAATAATAATAGATAGATAAGAGTTAATAAGATTATAGCCGCTTTCGCATTTCTAGTCTCCACCTATTTCTAACTAATGCATCTTCCAAATCCAATTCTCTGGTTCTCATCCTTTTCAGCATGTTTCTTCCACTTAGAACTAGGCATTCCTTTCTTTGCTCTGCCAGGATAATACCAATTTAAATCTGCTTCGGTCATCTATAATCCCTCATTTTCATTCATGTCTCAACCATCGCCGTCCGATGATTATTTTCTCCGCATACATCCTATTTCTTATTTCCTGACAAGGGATTTTGTCCATTTTCGATAATCTCGAACTTCTTCTCAATTAGTAAATTTCCAGTGTCAATATTTTATTTTTCATTGATTCTTTAATGCACATGCTTTACTCTCATATCAGGTAAAAATTCTACCACATTTCTATTAATCCTTTTTGAATCCTCTATATATAGGCTTGGTGGCTCAAGCGGTTAGACGCTCGCTTCTCAGCACTGGGTCTTGAGTTGAAGTCTCCGTCACTCCTTGTGAACGAAAAGTAGCCTGGGAAGAAATTTCTTGAGGTTTCTCCTGTTTCTTCCACCAAGAATGATTTAATTAAATGACCGCGGTATTTTAACCGTGCAAAGGTAGCACAATCATTAGTCTTTTAATTGAAGATTTAAATCCACTATTTCTCCACACTCATTCATTTCATTTTATTTCATTTCACCTTCTGTGACGGTACTTCAGGCGTGGTCGGTGGTATCCTTACTATTCACAGACCTTCAATGTAAAAGGCTTCATAGCATCTCATCCCTCTATGAGCTCCTGAGTGGGAAACGAGTTGAAGAGATAATGATGTTGATGATAATACAATGAACAATACAATATTTTCCAATAATAACAATAATTGCAAATGTTTTGTCTGATTAAGTTAATAATAATAATAATAATAATAATAATAATAATAATAATAATAACTTACTCACTGGCACTATCGAACCCGTAGGTTCATGGTCTACCAACTGGGCGTTTTCCCTCTGGCTTTCCTACAAGAAGCCTCCATGCAAGTCTTTCATTCCCCATACGTGCAACATGTCCTGCCCAACGCAGTCTACGAGACTTAACTGTTCTTATTATATCTGGCTTCCTATAAAGACCATGTAGTTTATTGTTATGTAGTCTTCTCCATTCACCTGTCTGTTCATCTCTCTTTGGTCCAAAAATTTTCCTAAGAACTTTATTCTCAAATACTCGTAATCTCATTTCCTCCCTTAAAGTAAGAGTCCATGTTTCGCACCCATATAATATAACTGGTAGAATAGTAGTTTTATATATTTTCATCTTAACGTTTTTTGAAAGGAGTTGGGATATCAAGAGTCTCTGCAATGCATAATAGCAAGCATTTCCAGAATTGCGCCTATGTTTAATTTCTTTGTGCATCTCATTCCTATTTGTGACCATTGTTCCTAGGTATTTGAATTCAGCCACTTCCTCATCATCATAATAATAATAATAATAATAATAATAATAATAATAATAATAATAATAATAATAATAATAGCAGCAGCTTGATTTTACCTCCTGGCAGAGTTAAGGCCTTAGGTCATGTCTACCACTCAACCAGGTTATAGTAAAAAATGCAAATTACATCTAAATTATAATAAATAAAATCATTATATGGTATATCTACAATATAATTAATATTTACAATATATTTTGATTTACTTTTGATTTAACGAAAAGAATATGAAATGTATAATGTAGAAAAAATGAATGTCATAGAATAAATTTAGTTCTCGAGAAAAACTAATTATTTAACAACAAGTAATTATAAAAGCATGACTTAAAAGTGTTAAGTGTGCGGCAACCACTGATATTTTGAGGGAGGGAATTCTAGATGCGTGCAGCGGCTACTGTGTAAGAAATAAATTAAGAGGAAGTGCTATGGAGAGGGATTCTTAACAGACTTATCTTGTGACCTAGTGTCAATATTGTGGTAAGAAGATAACTTCTCAAATCTAACTGCCAGGTAACTAGGAGAGTAGGAATTCAGAAGCTTGAAAAGAAGTGAAAGAGTGTAAAATGTACGTCTGTCACTAAGACGGAGCCCAGAGATATTGTTGAAGTGTTCAGAAATATAATAATAAAGGCGGACATTGAAAATGAATCGAACGCAAGCCTCATGAACTCGCTGCAGTCTCTGCGACAAGTCGTAATATAGAACGTCACAATAATCGAAGAGTGGCACACAATAAAATTATAATATAAAATTATGAAATATTTACCAAAAATGTCCGTCTACTCAACTTAAAGATTATTAGTATCTGTAGTTCAATTAAGAGGGAGAAGTTATATAGTATCCTGCTGGAGTTCGGAATTCCTAAAAAGTTAGTTAGACTTATACGAATGTGTCTAAATGGCTCAACGAGTAGGGTGCGTGTAGGCAAACAGTTTTCAGACACTTTTGAAATCCAGAATGGGTTGAAGCAAGGAGATGCACTATCTCCTCTACTATTTAATTTTGTACTAGAGCATGCCATTAAATCTTTAGAGAATGAGGAAGGCTTACAACTGAATGGTATTAATAAGCTGTTAGTTTATGCTGATGATGTAGTACTACTGGCCGATAGCGAGGAGATACTAAAGGCCAACACGCACACACTATTGAGTAACACTAAGAAATTAGGACTGGAAGTAAATATCAGTAAAACTAAATATATGGTCACACGTAGAAATACATTATATAATGGAAATGGACAGCTAATGACAAATGAGGGAAATTTTGAGGAATTGGCTGAATTCAAATACCTAGGAACAATAATCACAAATAGGAATGAGATGCACAAAGAAATTAAACATAGGCTCAATTCTGGAAATGCATGCTATTATGCATTGCAGAGACTTTTGATGTCCCAACTCCTTTCAAAAAACGTTAAGCTGAAAATATATAAAACTATTATTCTACCAGTTATATTATATGGGTGCGAAACATGGACTCTTACTTTAAGGGAGGAAAGGAGATTACGAGTATTTGAGAATAAAGTTCTTAGGAAAATTTTTGGACCAAAGAGAGATGAACAGACGGGTGAATGGAGAAGACTACATAACAATGAACTACATGGTTTTTATAGGAAGCCAGATATAATAAGAACAGTTAAGTCCCGTAGACTGCGATGGGCAGGACATGTTGCGCGTATGGAGAATGAACGACGTGCATGGAAACTTCTTGTAGGAAAGCCAGAAGGAAAACGCCCAGTTGGTAGACCAAGAATGAGGTGGGAGAACAACATTAACTATGATTTGAGGGAAGTAGATTATACAGGGAATGATTGGAAAGCATTAGCTCAGGATAGGGATGTATGGAGAGCTTATGTCCATGCGGCCATGAACCTACGGGTTTAATAGTGCCAGTGAGTAAGTAAGTAAGTGCTTTCTGGGCTAGTCCCATCATCAGCAGAACTAACAGGATATGGGTTCTTGTCTGACGACCCCTGATTCAATATTGGTGTTCCACTGAAAATCTGGTAGAGGGGATTACATGTACTGGATGCGTTTTCATTTATCAGATGGTCGTTGTTGTTAACTGCCTTCAAAATTTCCTTCTCCTCGAGTACGTTTATCTTAGCTGGATTATTTTCTCTGTGCATTAGTGTTAGGGTGTTTTCAATAACTAACATACGATGTCCTTCGTGGATAACGTGTCTTGCATAGCTTGATTTTCCTTCTGCGTGAATAAAGTCTCGAAAATATTCTTTACATCTAACATTGTTCTTCCTATATAAAATCTGTTAAAATCTCTACACGTCAATCTTTATACTCCTTATTTTCTTCGATGTTATTGCTTATTATGTTATTTAATTTGTTATTAGTTCTGTATGCTATTTTTATGTTTTGTTAGCTTTCTTTAATGTATTGGCTAACTTCGATGTTTATTTTCCTGTATATGTAAGTGTTATCCATGTTTTTTTGCTGTTATCAGATACTCTTTAAAATTAATATAAAATTATGGAATATTCACCTGAAAGGTCCGTCTCCTCAACTTAATTAATCATTTAACTGTAGCGCTTTCGGGACTTGTCCCATCATCGGCAGGATTCAAAACTTTTTTTAATCCTGCCGATGATGGGACAAGTCCCGAAAGCGCTACAGTTAAATGATTAATTAAGTTGCGGAGACGGACCTTTCAGGTGAATATTCCATAATTTTATATTAATTTTGAATAATACCTCAATGGAACACATCATGAATCTTATAAAAGTTGAGATACTCTTTAGCCAATATATTAAATAAAGCTGAGAAAAACATAAAAATAGCATACCAAACTAATAAATTAATATAGTAATATATAATAATATCGAAGAAAATAATTTCAATAGTAAAGGAGTATATAAATTGACATGTAGAGATTGTAGCAAATTGTATATAGGAAAAATAAACAGAAGTTTTAATATTAGATGTAAATAACATTTTCTAGAATTTATTCACGCAGAAGAAGATCAAGCTATGCAAGACACGTTATCCATGAAGGACATCGTATGTTAGATATAAAAAAACTTCCTAACAATATCGCACAGAGAAAATAATCCAGCTAAGATAAACGTACATACTCGAGGAGATGGAAATTTTGAAGGCATTTAACAACAACGACCATCTGATAAATGAAAACGCACCCAGTACTTGTAATCCCCTCTACCAGATTTTCAGCGTCGACAAACAAGAATCCATATCCTGTTACTTTTGCTGATGATGGGACTAGTCCCGAAAGCGCTACAGATAAATAATAATCTTTAAGTTGAGGAGACGGACCTTTTAGGTAAATATTTCATAATTTTATATTTTAATTTTGAATAATATCTCAAAGGAATTTTATCATGCATTCCATTAATTTTGGCACTATAAAATGTTTGAGTGTAATATTATCAATGATTTCGTATTTTAAAATACGTAATTTTAATTACTGTACCGTCCGTGGGTTCCTCTGAATAAATTCACAATAGACTGCACTAGATTAAAACTAGGCAATACTACGTACTACATGTTTAAGGTTTGTATTAAAAATATTAATAACTGACTTGTATATGACGGTTTCTTTTTGTTTGAGTAAGGGAGGAAGAGAATTTGTGATTTGCTCTTAGTGTTACACACTGGAACGAACGGTTTAATGTAACGTTGGGTCTCACGTGGCTTTAAATATTTTATGGGACGCCACTACCTGCAGCCACACCCCTCCTCTTCCTTCTTAAAGAGGCAACACGCATGCAATTTATTCATCACTGCCATTGTATAAACGTAATTTCTCCAACCCAGAAAAATAAGTTTCAATATTTAACCCATTCACCATTTAGCTCATCTTCAATATATGTCCGGCTATGTGAATAGCAAAGTAAGTGATGTAATGTGCGAGTGTGTAGAAGAGACATATAATACTCAGAGCAGAAACATTATATGAGTTTATACAGCGAAATATTGTGAAAGAAATAAAGAAGATTTGGATTTTTGTGAATATTTGTGAAATTTGAAATACTGTTAAAGAAATAAAGACGATTCGGAATTTTGGTGTAAACATTTGTAAAATTCGAAATATTGTGAAATAATTAAAGGAGATTTGGATTTTTTGTAAACATTCATGAAATTAAATTTAAGAAACTCGACCTGTACCTGTACCCAAACAACCACTACTTTTTATATATTTTAAACAGAAACAGAAGAGTTAATTACGTGCCTAGCACCTGCCACAGGTAACATATGACGACGAAGAGGCACACTCTTTGAACTAAACCACAAAACAAAATTTTTAACACAATAAAATTGAATTATGTCCACCGCTATGACCTCGGGGTAGCGTCGCTGCTTCGTATGCCGCGGACCCCGGTTCGATCTCCGATCGGTACATGTTTCCTGGGTGATTTCTTTCGGATTTTTCCTCACTTGTAGACAAATGTTAGGAAACATTAAGGCCCAAAAGGTCCCCGAACATCAACTGGCCGTGATAATCATCATCATTATATCCGATCCGATTGAGGGTCTTTCCACTTTTCAGCGGTTGCCCTTTTACCAGCCGGCTGCTGGCCCTTCACATCCACATGTGTCAATCACAGAGGTAGATGATCAACGGCCAGTGTAGGGGTGACATGTGGTTAGCATGTCGAGTCCCCCAGCCGTTATAGCTGGTTCCTCAACCTGGAGCCGCTACTTATTGTAGCTACCCAATTGCCTCACGATGCTGGGTGGGCACCGGTCCCATACTGGCCGAAATACCATGAGAAAATTTCTTCCCCCATGGAGACTCGAACCAGCGCAAGTCCCGTAGCTCTGCGCCAAGGCTTCGTACCTTACCCGCTCGGCTACGGCGCGGGACATCATTATATCCTCCATGTTTAATATAGTGACGCGTAGTAATAACGACGTTTGAATTTCGCGGGCGAAGGTGAGAATAGTGGCCTCACATTGGTAGAAATAAATTCGTGAGTCGCCGACTGCGAGTCGAAACACCCGTGCAGATAATCGAAATGTCTAGGCTCTCACTCCGGAGATTTCTACTAGTCTCTACTTCCCCTTTCGGGAAAGATCGATGGTCAGAAAATTCCATATAGGAAGTGTCTCGTCCGGGGTCATAAGTTCCCCTCCCCGCCCTGTATACTCTGTAGTTGCGAGCAGAAAGTCGTGTTATGACAGCGATAAATGACCCGAGAGAGAGAGAAAACAAATTTTGGCATGTGGACTCGTTTGAGACTGCAAAATAGTTGTGTACTAGATAAACTTTGGATCAAGATTAATTATTATTAGAAAAATTGTGAGTGAACTGTTACTGATAGCTTAAATAATAAAATTAATTTATTGTGAAGTATTACACGATCGATTGTTGATTATTTACGCCAAAGCAACGTGATGACGACCTCACAGCCTAGTAGTGGTAATATGAATATGCGTGTGAATGGTATGTATCGTCATAATTTTGTGTTGTCAAGTAGGAGACCCTGACAATGAGATGTTTACTCATTCTGGGAGGCCTTACATGTCCTTGTGTAGTCAAAAGGTATGTATGTGATCCATAGTTAAAATCCCTCCCCCAACAGGACATCTCACTGTAAGCCCCGGGAGACATGTGGCATGTAAAAGTACCTTTAAGGTGAAGTGTTAAACTGTGTTAATGGAAAAAGAAAAAAACATTTATTATAGAAATTAAATAAGAAATTGAACAAAATAGTGAAGAAACAAATCAGGAATTATCATCAGTATTGCCACGAGTGATTTCCAAATTATCGATAAATTCTCGACACAAAATGAGGAGTGAATTTATCTAGACTATTTAACTAATGCCACAAATGCTAGTCAATGACCAATCACGTTTCAATGAATTTTGTTTTACAACCAATGGAGTTGTGTTTCACCTCGCTCTTTATCGTTTTCTCTTTATCAGCTCCTGCTTTTGTGATAAAGAAAGCTCCTCCTTTTTAATGTTCTGAACAGGACAGAACATTATTTTTCTCCAACAAATACATTGAATATAGCAAATGATGAGCAGATTCCTTGATTTTACTGAGTTGTTTACTAAAAAAAATAAATGAATAACCCGTAATGTTGATTATGATATATAGTTTGATGTGTTTCATTATTCCTCCATTTGGGTACATTCTTACAATATTGCGATCTTATTTGGCAATAAATAATATGATCTAGTTGCAGTGAATGAACATAAGCTCACATTTCTGATTTTCAAACATCGCCGTTTACATGAAATACATAAATATTTTAAAATGACTATAGTTAAACAATGATTTGTGAGCAAACAGCTTAATTTTATTCGTTAAATAGTCCTAACAAATGTCACTCTTGATTTCCAAATTCTGTAGATAAATTGGAAATCACTCGTGGCATTACTTATGGGAATTTGTAAATTAATAGTGGCATTTGTTAGGATGATTTAACGAATAAAATTAAGTTGTTTACTCACAAATCATTATTTAAATATAGTTATTTTAAAATATTTATATATTTAATGTATACGGCGACGTTTGAAAACATGAGAAACGGTATGTACCATTTGTTCATCACTGCAACCAGATCATATTTATTGCCAAATAGAGTCGCAATATTGTAAGAATGCACCCTAGTGCAGAAAACATGAAACATCATTACAGGTTATTAATTAATTTCCGATGTCTTATGATGTACATTTGTCAATTATACTTTTCTGCCACGTTAATTCTTGTGAAATAATGGGTTTAAGAAAGTGCAAACAGTGGTTTCTTTTTTTTATGGTATAATCAATTGCTACGAATATTTTTCTATTATATCTCGCAAGCAAAATCTGGTTTCAACCGTGCACTATATATACAATCTGAGAGCCACTTCGTACAATCAAAGTGATAGAATCGAGGTGAAAAATGACTGACTGATTGTAAATCAAAATTAATTGAAATGTGATTGATCATTGACTGCCATTTGGGGTATGAGGTAAATAGTAAAAAAAAAAAGAAAAAACATCAAATGAAAAATTCTGTTCTATTCAGCATTCCATCGGAGGGCCGGACGGAGGACATCGTAGAGGCCCTGGAAAGTCGTTACGGCCATCATCATCTCCACGACACCTATAGGATCTAGGATCTAGATTAATGGTCTAATGGACAACACCTGCTGCTGTGGAACATAGCACAATTAAAGAAGTCCTGAATGCTGCTTTCCGATTAGAGGTGGCCAAGGAAACTTCAAGTTGGTCTAGTCGACGCCGTCAGATATGCAACAGTTGATCGCAGTCGACGTCAAGGGCGACTTTCATCATATTGAAGCGTCGAGGATATGGAAGACCACCCTGCTGAAACTATGGGAGTAACTGGACACTTGATGTGGGACTGTAACCGAAGTCCCGCAACGGAAAGACAAAAAATGGGCCGGAATGAGGGGAGGGATCACCGACGCCAACGTAATCACCACCATTCAATGTTAATGGTAAATTATAATTTTGATTTTTAAATGAAAAAGTTAATGTATTAGGTATATTGGATGTTATACAGTTAGACAAGGAACGTACGGTATTATATAAATTCGCTAAAAATATTTCAAAATTAGATAAGACTACATGTTAGTATTACTAAATTTAATGTTAAACTTCAGTGATATAGAGAGGGAGAAATATGGTTATGGTGCGAACATTTACAATTGGTAGTGACACATCTGTTATGAAATAATCCATTCACTATTGTTCAGTACTGACATATTCATAGGAAATGAAACTGTGTGCAGTCATCTAGTTTACAATTTGAACACCACGAGTTATGTTTTGTCAAGGTATACTTGAAATCTCCTATCTATACATTATATAGAGTGATGTTTCTAACGGTTCAGATGTCGTGATATTCGATGGAGTATTTATGGAGAGCATTTCTTACTATAAAAGTGTTTATTTATCATTTCGGATGTTTTGGCACTGATAAAGCATCCTTATCGGAAAGCCAGATGTGTAGAGTGATTGAGAACGCCGAACTCTCAGATCAAACATAAAAAAAATATGCTATACGATTTCGTTGGTAAAGATACTCTAAGTAATTAAATCTACAGTATCATGGACATATTATTTTAAGTTGAATTTAGCCAGCCAGCTAAAGGTAGTGCTACATGTCGTGTTAGCGGCGTTTGAATTGCGCGGGCGAGTGGCCCATGGCGAGTTAGGTGACCCGTAGAGCCGCTTGAATTGTCTGGAATGTAAGATAAATGGAATATATTGCCCTTTTTTTTTCAGAAGAAAGAAAATACATATGCATTTACATTGCGCACGGGCCTGCTTGGCCGTACGCGCATTATTTTTCCATGAATAAAAAATAAAACTAATCATAATATAAACAAATACCTACATATACACCTGTATCAAAAACAATAACAGGCGACATATAAGTAAAATCTATGTCTACACTACATCACAATAATACATATCTACACTCATCCATGAAAAGACCATGTGTATTCCGTACATTAATATTTAAAAAATGCTAGAAAACAAATTAGAAAAAAAAACACACACATACACCCACACACCCCCCACATGTATACACACGACACGCTCATACCCCCTCCCCCCGACCCTGCAGACATCAAATACACTATCAGACTATTCAACTTATCAGACCTATTTATTATATAATAAAATTAAAGATCGAAAACAAAGACCATATTGAGATTCTTCTTATAAGTCTGGAATGTGTTGCCAGACGTTTCTACCGGCCTCTCCCTTCCCCTTGGAGAAAGATCGAAAGCCAGAGCTTTCTGGGCTTTGAAGTTGCTCGAAGCTGTTACTAGAGCTTTCCTCCCGCTTATATAAAAGAGCGGTGTTGTGTTGGACGGCGAGAGGTTAATTGTGAACGAAACTGTAAGGAAGGACTGTGTCTGCAACTGTGTTACAAGTGATTGTCAAATAAACCTTTAAAAGAAGAATAGTTGTAATATAAAATTGTGATTGAAGATTTAGTGATAATTGCGAGAAGAAAATAAAGTGAAAAGAAAAATTTTACATAACATCAGTGTATTTATTTAAATCCAAATAAGTAAAAGGAAAATCCTGCCCCATTCGGGACAACAGTCTATATTGTTCAGACCTCCTCCTGTATCTATGTTCTTTAGGTTGATACTGTAATATCTTCTTTGGTAAACAAATTAATTTTTGTGACACAAGGACATTAGGCCTATAAGTTCGCGTGGGAAGATAGAGAATACAATTTTTAATTAATTACACTATTTTAATTATATTATAATATTATTACCTAGAAACAATACTTACAAATAGGAATGAGATTCACAAAGAAATTAAACAGACTGAATAATTCTGAAAATACGCGATAGGGATGCTTGTCTTCCCAATTTCTCTCAAAAAAACGTTAAACTGAAGATATTTAAAACTGTCGTTCTCCCATTTGTATTATATAGATGCGAAACATGGACTCTTATTTTAAGGGAGGAGAAAGGATTACGAGTATTAGAGAATGAAATTTTTAGCACAATTTTTTGGACTAAAGAGAGATGAACAGACAGGCGAATGAAGAAGACTTCATAATAGTGAACTACATAATCTTTATAGGAAACCTGATATTAATAAGAACAATTAAGTCTCATAATATTATTACCTATAATAGTCAGGACATGTGGTACGAATAGGGAATAAAGGCGGGGCATGGAAGCTTCTTGTAGGAAAATTGGAAGGAAAACGCCTAATTGGTGGATCAAGAATGAGGTGGAGGATAACATAAGCCATGATTTGAGGGAAGTAGATTATAGAAGGGATGATTTGAAAATATTAGCTCAGGATAGGGATGTTTGGGGAGCTTATGTTCGCGCGGCCACGAACCTAAGGTTTCGATAGAGCCAGTGAGTTAGTCATAATATTATTATAATATGAAATATATTGAACACATCAATGATTCCTAACCTTTTCCGACATGTGATATCTTTGTGATGCATGATATTAAAAATCACAAGGGCAATTAATTCAACTTTTAATATGTTTTAAACTCCGCCATGGCCGGTCCCAAGCCCGGATGAGAAAGGAGGAGGGGAAGAGTAACAACCTCGTTAAAAAACCAGGGTTCATTTGGCTCTGACCGATAGTACTCTGTAAGGGCCCCTAGCAGGGTTACGGTGAAGACCTCAACGGCAGAGTTGGCGCTGAAGGAGTCCTTCATCACGGCGGATCTGGCGGAAGAGGCAACCATATCTCTAAGGGAAATAGAGAAACGCTGCCTTGCGGTGAAGAGGGATCTTCAAAGGCTATGGGAGGAAAACCCAGACAGAAACTTTCCTGGTCCTCCAGGTTGGGGGTTTATGCTGTGGGCCAGCTCCCCACACATTAGAAAAAAAAAACAAAATGCTAAAAGACCAAATCAATCAAAGCCGGACAGAAAAAAGTACGAAAGACAAAAGCAACGATGGTTAGGATATGTTTTAAGAATGGAAGATGGGCGATGGCCGAAGCAACTATATGAATGGCATCCGAACAGAAAGAAGAAAAGAGGGAGACCAAAGTTAACATGGAAGGAAAAGATGAAGACAATAATGCAAGCTAGAGGGCTAAGCATCGAAGATGCCCAAGACCGTAGGCTTTGGAGGTTTGGCACGGGAAGACGGCAGCAGCTGTAAAAACCCGAAGATAGATAGATAGAAAATGTTTTATGTTTACTTTTAATTATAAGTTTTATCTTGTTCACTAATATTAAAATGTTTCGCCCACAGAATTGCGCAGCACCTCTGCTGATCTCACGGCACACATTGTGAACCACTGAATCACATTGTATTATGTTACGTACTGGCTGGATGAGTGCTCACCTATGTAATTGACACATGTGGTTGTGAGGGCAAGGGCCTTCCAGGTCTGTAGCGCTACAGAGTTTTTATTACATTCTATTGCATTGAATTAGGCATACATGACATTATATTATATTCGTAATCATATATTATTTGGATGACCGTTTACCTCTACAATTACCATATGTGTTTGAGACAGCAGGCGGTTTGTAGGACAAGGCCATTCTAGGCCTGTAGGATTAGGCAGTTTTTATTTTATTACATTGCTAGCTAATACCCGGCGTGCGTTGCTACGCCTAAATAAATGAAATATTAAAGGTTAATTAAATTGTATGGTGTACGCTGAGACGAACCAAACATGGCGGTTGTTAGTTTTCCAATTTCGGATTTCAGGTAAACCTCCACTTCTGATTGTTGTATTTCGTTTATGTTTTTGATAAAGCCTACCTCGGTTTATTTTAATAGGATATACTGAGTTTCGTTTTGAAACATCGAAAAATGTGACCGCTAGAGCGATTTTCAAATTTTCACTTCAGGTGAACTCCTACACCTAATGATTTTAGAGAGTCCAGATGTGAATCTAAACCATCCATGGAACCACTCAAATACAAACAAAAATTTATATAAAAATCGGTCCAGTAGTTTAGACAGTTTCGGATTTCAGATAAATCTCCACTTCTATCAGGTGAATATCCACTTTCAATTATCGGATTTAATTCATTTTTTCATAATTCCTACCTCGGTTTATTTTAATAAGATATACTGAGTTTCGTTGTGAAACATCAAAAAATGTGACCGCTAGAGTGATTTTTTTTTTAATTTTCACTTCAGGTGAACTCCTACACGTAATGGTTTTAGAGAGTCCAATTGTGAATCCAAACCTTCGTTTAACTAGGTTACTTATCTAAAATTCCTAAGTTGGAGACATTTATGTGGTTATGGATGTGTTGCAACTTAGGAATTTTAGATAAGGAACCTAGTTAAACGAATCATGCTGAAATTAATCTATCGGTTGTTGTAGTCGTTTAGATGTAATGCCCATAATCCAGCATTACATTAATTAGATGTATAGAATGGAACGGGATAGCTTTAGATCTTATTTAAAGATTTCAGGAAACCCAAATGTTAAAATTCAGCCAACTGTATTTTGAAAATATCCATTTTGAAAGTATAGCTCGTTATTTGCTGAAATATTCTGCAAAGGCTAAAATTTGTAAATATTGTTGGTTATTTATTGTTAATCGTCCAGTTTAATCGAATCCGTAACATTCTCATACTCTCCAATATGTCTCCGCTTATTTTAATGGTGGGGCGTGAGTTTTAAAAAATATACTGCTTATAACTTTGAATATGTTTCGTCTGAAAAACCTTGGATCTGCTTCTTCAAAATTTCCCTCATTTGACCATTAACTGTCCATTTCCATTATATAATGTATTTCTATAAGTGAACATATATTTAGTTTTGTTAATGTTTATTTCCAGTCCCACCCAACTTCTTAGTATTATTTACATTATATAACGGATTTTCCTTTTAGGTTCATATATCCTTCTAAGTATCTTTCTTTCAAAGTCAGCCCAGTTGAGATCTGTCATGTTCAGTCAGAACCCAGTCAGAACTCCTCTAAGTTAACACCGGTTTTATTAGTGTTTCATACAATTCGGTATTTGATTCACGTGTCAAATATTTTGAATTTAAATACTCTATTTATTGAAAAATTAACATTTCATAGCATTTTGTATTCTTTTATTTATTTCTTCCTGAATATTATTATGTTTATTTAGTCCCATTAAACGTGAGTGTATAAATTAAACGGTTAATAAGAAATGTCAATTTTACTGTTTGCACTCGCTGATAGTAAGTGCCAATTCTAATAAAACCATCACAGTCATATTCTATTCAGCTATTGGGGTCAAAAATAAAAGACAATCTTAAATTGGCGAAACTATAATGTATCCTGTCTGTTATTTAAATGTTTCGAACCGCAAAGAAAATAAGATCATGTATAACGCTAACGTATTATTGTACACTATCCAATACCCGGCGTGCGCTGCTGCACCTAAATGAATTATATGTATATTTCTTTTTAGTTAAATAAGTAGAAAGAAAATTATTATAAATTTATATCGTAATTATCAGTTTAGCCGTTGCTTGGTCGGGTTAGAGGTAAATTGGCCGGTTTAGGGTACAGGTAGTTTAATCGGTTTGCTGGCAGTTATGGTCTTTGTAGAGGTAGTTTGAATAGCTACTGGTAATTTTGTCGTTATAGAGGTAATTTAATCGGCTTCCGTCCAATATGTAAGTAGATACACACAAAGAATATAGAAGCTCCATTTGCATGTAAGGTCCGTAGAAGTCAACCATAATTTACATCTCGACAAATGTGATTGACTCTATTAAATGCTAGTTCAATATTAGGACAATAGTGTATTACGAGAAAAATTCCAGCATTAAGTTGAATTACTAGACATAGTAGTTTGGTCGGATCGGTTGAACTTTTTATATTACGTTTCTGAGTTAAGTTAGGTATCGGTCAGGTTAGGTCAGGATAGGTTAGGTTTAATTAGACTTGGTTCGTTTAAGTCAAGGTTAGGTTAGGTCAGGTCAGGTTAGGTCCGGGTTACAATAGTGCTATGTCCGTGTTAGGTCAGGTTTAGGTCAGATTTAGGTCAGATTTAGGTCAGATTTAGTTCCGGGTTTAGGTCCAGTTTTGGGTTCAGTTTGAGTTCGGGTTCATTTTGAGTTCGGATTTGGGTTCAGTATTGTTTCAGTTTGGGTTTTAGTTTTGAGTTAATTTTTTCTTTCAGTTTTGGTTTCGGGTTTTGGTTTCGGCTTCTGGTTTTCGGTATGGGTTCGGGATTGGACTCAGGTTAGGTTTAGGTTAAGTTAGGCACAGTTGGATTAGGTTTAGGTTAAGTTAGGCACAGTTGGATTAGGTTTAGGTTCGGGTTAGAATCTAGTTAGGTTCAGTTTACGGTCCGTGTGCATGCAGTGTACTTTCAGTGTAGTATCAATGTAGGTTTAGTTTTGGTTTAGTTTAGTTCGGTTTAGGATCGTTTTAGGTTCTATTTGGTTCAGGTTAAGTTCAATTGATGTTGAGGTTAGATTCATGGTAGGTTAAGGTTAGGTTCATGTTAGATTAAGTTTAGGTTCAGGTTATGTCCAGGTTAGGTTGCGCCTAGGTTCAGGTTAGGTCCAGGTTAGGTTGCGCCTATATTCAGGTTAGGTTCAGGTTAGATTCAGGTTAGGTTCAGACCAGGTTCAGGCTAGGTACAAGTTAAGTTCACGTTAGGTTCAGGTTAAGTTCAGGTTAAATTCAGGTTAGGTTCAGGTTAGGTTCAGGTTAGGTTCAGGTTAGGTTCAGGTTAGGTTCAGGTTAGGTTCAGGTTAGGTTCAGGTTAGGTTCAGGTTAGGTTCAGGTTAGGTTCAGGTTAGGTTCAGGTTAGGTTCAGGTTAGGTTCAGGTTAGGTTCAGGTTAGGTTCAGGTTAGGTTCAGGTTAGGTTCAGGTTAGGTTCAGGTTAGGTTCAGGTTAGGTTCAGGTTAGGTTCAGGTTAGGTTCAGGTTAGGTTCAGTTAGGTTCAGGTTAGGTTCAGGTTAGGTTCAGGTTAGGTTCAGGTTAGGTTCAGGTTAGGTTCAGGTTAGGTTCAGGTTAGGTTCAGGTTAGGTTCAGGTTAGGTTCAGGTTAGGTTCAGGTTAGGTTCAGGTTAGGTTCAGGTTAGGTTCAGGTTAGGTTCAGGTTAGGTTCAGGTTAGGTTCAGGTTAGGTTCAGGTTAGGTTCAGTTGTTCAGGTTAGGTTCAGGTAGTTCAGGTTAGGTTCAGGTTAGGTTCAGGTTAGGTTCAGGTTAGGTTCAGGTTAGGTTCAGGTTAGGTTCAGGTTAGGTTCAGGTTAGGTTCAGGTTAGGTTCAGGTTAGGTTCAGGTTAGGTTCAGGTTAGGTTCAGGTTAGGTTCAGGTTAGGTTCATGTTAGGTTCAGGTTAGGTTCAGGTTAGGTTCAGGTTAGGTTCAGGTTAGGTTCAGGTTAGGTCAGTTAGGTTCAGGTAGTTTCAGGTTAGGTTCAGGTTAGGTTCAGGTTAGGTTCAGGTTAGGTTCAGGTTAGGTTCAGGTTAGGTTCAGGTTAGGTTCAGGTTAGGTTTCAGGTTAGGTTCAGGTTAGGTTCAGGTTAGGTTCAGGTTAGGTTCAGGTTAGGTTCAGGTTAGGTTCAGGTTAGGTTCAGGTTAGGTTCAGGTTAGGTTCAGGTTAGGTTCAGGTTAGGTTCAGGTTAGGTTCAGGTTAGGTTCAGGTTAGGTTCAGGTTAGGTTCAGGTTAGGTTCAGGTTAGGTTCAGGTTAGGTTCAGGTTAGGTTCAGGTTAGGTTCAGGTTAGGTTCAGGTTAGGTTCAGGTTAGGTTCAGGTTAGGTTCAGGTTAGGTTCAGGTTAGGTTCAGGTTAGGTTCAGGTTAGGTTCAGGTTAGGTTCAGGTTAGGTTCAGGTTAGGTTCAGGTTAGGTTCAGGTTAGGTTCAGGTTAGGTTCAGGTTAGGTTCAGGTTAGGTTCAGGTTAGGTTCAGGTTAGGTTCAGGTTCAGTTATGTTCGGTTAGGTTTGATTAGGTTAGGTTACGTTACGTTTCGTTAGGCTCGGTCAGGTCTGGTTAGTATAGATCATGTTCGGTCAGATCTGGTTAGTATAGGTCATGTTTGGTCAGGTTGGATCTGTATAGTTCAGTATAGTACAGGTCAGGTCAGGTCATTTAAGAGTAAAAAATGCTACTTTTTCACGTTTTTTCACTACAAACGGTGATTTTTAAAAGTTTACAACGTGAGCATCGCCCGCGGTGGACTAATGGTTATGCTCCTTGCCTCTGGTCCCGAGGGTCGCGGGTTCAAACCCGGCCGGGGTCGATGGATTTTTAGGACGGAAAATCCAATGAGCGAGTCCTCCGGGAGGGACTTTAAGCCGTGGGTCCCGAGTCTGGAGATTTTCAGGCTTGTAAAAAATCCTTAAGCCTGAATGAAAGGCCTCTAAGCAAAATTTACCGAATTTTCCCGTCCTAATACTACCTTGGTTTCCTAGATGTCAGTATGAGGCGGAACGCTAACCACGGACCACTCAAAAATGACATCTACACGAAAACAAGTGTAACTAAATTAGTAATGGTTCAACTTCTTCCCTGTAGGGGGAGAGCGCCTAAATCTCTGTAAAGAGAAAACATACGCTTACAATACAATACAATACAACGTGAGCCTTAGTACAGAGTGAAACACGCAGAATCCATGTAGTTAACTTGTGACTTAATGGTCAAAGCGATGGATTTAAGATTTGAATACTGATGGTTCAAATTACGGCAGGCGACATTTTTCTATTTCTTTCGTTCTTTCTTCGCTGTGATATGTTGACACTGAAATTTGTTTAGTATGGGCTTGCGCAAAATTCCTATTCTCATATTATGCACTGCGTTTATACTGTGATATGTTGACACTGAAATTTGTTTAGTAGACACTGAAATTTGTTTAGTATGGGCATGTGCAAAATTTGTATTCTCCTATTGTACACTGCGTTTATACTGTGATATGTTGACACTGAAATTTGTTTAGTATGGGCATGAGCAAAATTCCTATTCTTCTGTTGATAACATTAACATCTGATTTAGAAGTTACTTCAGAATCAGTTCAGTTGCATTTCATGAAAGCAACATGGAACATCTTTACAGTTATGCTGAACTTGCCGATATGCATCTGATTTATGGTGCAGCACAAGGTAATGGTGTAAGAGCTGCTGCCATGTACGCGTAGTGGTATCCAGATAGATGCTATCCTCACCAAACAATCTTCGAGTCTGTTGATAGGCGTTTGCGGGAGCATGGGACGTTGAAGGTAAACAGAGTAGTTGTCGGTGCAAGACGTACATGCCGCACTGCAGATTTTTGAAGAAAATATTCTTCATAGGGGGAAAGAGGAACCTTCTACTAGTACTCGTGCTATCGGACATGGTAATGGGTACGAACCATCGAAGTGTACTGGAAGTCCTGCATGAAGACCAGCTCTATCCCTTTCATCTGCAAAAAGTACAAGTCTTACAGCCACTGGACTTCGCTCAACGGGCCCAATTTTGTAACTGGACTTTGCTGCAGCCACCACACTTCTTTTCCTCGGTATTATTCACTGATGAGGCAGTATTTAATAGGGATGGGCTGGTTCTGAACTCGAAGAACAGTCGTGTGTGGGATTATGAAAATCCTTATGCCATCTTCCAGAGGAATAACCAGCAGAGATTTTCGGTGAACATATGGGTAAGCATAATTTTTTACCATATCACTGACCCCTACCTACTTCTCCAGAGATTAAATGGTGTCATTTATAAAGCATTTTTAGAGCATGTCCTATCTATATTACTAGAAGAAGTTCCTCTCTATATCAGGATTAACATGTGGTTTCAGCACAATGGAGCTCCTCCCCATTTCTGCCGGAATGTGTTAAATCATTTGGATGAAGTGCATCGTGGCCGTTGGATAGGAAGAGGTAGTCCAACTGTAGTGCGATCACCTCGCTCTCCAGATCTCAGTTCACTTGATTATTTTTTGTGGGAACATCTGAAAACTCTAGTGTACGCGACCCATGTTGATACAAATGAACTGTTAGTTGCACACATAATCTCAGCATGTGATGTGATCCGTGAGATACCTGGTATCTTGTCTGTGTTGTGAGAATGGAAATCATCAATTTGAACAATTTCTTTAATGAGTCTGCAGGTGCTTTACTTTTTTTCTGGTTTACTCGAACGCATTGCTTTTATTTCCCAATAGCATGATGTATGCCATGTGTGCATTATACCTCTTCATGTTATTAATCACTGCACTATCATTTAATTACGTACGTAAGTACTGTACAGTACAATTACACACTTTATTTGCGAAACCTATTGCACTCTACAGTATACATATTATTATTACAACCTTTCAAACAGTTGTCTGTACAATACGTACATATATAGTTCTGTAACTCGTGTACTACGCCGACATTCCATTATCGTATTCTATAAAATAATGAATAAACAATTAAACCAGGTGTAAATCTACGCACGTAACTAATTTACAGTACGTACTTAATAAAAGAATAAGAAAAAAATGTGTACACGTACTATAGGGAGTTTCAAACGTGATGCCTAAATCTTACGTTTGCGTCGATATTAGACTGCTATAACCACTGAGTTAGCCGCATGCTTGTTGCAAGTTACAATCTCTGTATTATATTATTCCCATTTTAATTTGAAATAATCAGTGGCGTGCCAATAATTTTACAAACTGAATCATAACTTGGACATTTTTATTCGTACACCATTAGTTCATTATCTCAAAATGATTATATAATACCCCTCTATACGTAGTTAAATTTATGCGGTATAATTCATTTACACCCTGTATATTATGAAAAATACGTGGTTCTTCATTTATAACCTAACTGGCACGCGGAGTTTTGTCTGTGCGCGGTTAGGTGTGCCACAGCCGGCTTCGGTCCTACAAAAACTCCACGCGTAAAGCATGTATAAAAATCTTACCTTATCCTGTGCTGTTAGCGCTAGACGCATAATCGGTCCATTATTTTAAAGAGCAGACTATAAATGCAGAGAGGTGCCGAAATTACATTTTGACCTCATTTTTTTCGTGAACTGATAGAAGAAGAGAACTCATATGGGTGGTTTCAACAAGATTCTGCTATTGCTCATACAGCAGAGGAATTCATTAATAAAATTAGGAAAGTGTTTCAAGATAGAGTGATTAGTGCTGGTGAATGGCCCTCTCGCTACCCTGATCTAAACAGTGTGTGATTTGTACTTGTGGGGTAACCTAAAAAACAAAGTTTTCGTGAGAAATCCTGATACATTGGAAGAAATAAAACAAAATATTAGAAATTAAATCGGAAACATTACAGTGGCCCAACTTAATCAAGTGAATCTGAATGTGTTTTCCCGATATAATGCCTATTTATCTGAGGGCGGCAACTTCTATAAAGTAAAATAATTATACATACTTCACGTGCGGAGTTCATGTAGAAGCAAAGTCGGCTGTGGTATACCCAACCGCGCACAGGCTAAGCCTCGTGTGCCCGTTAGGTTATAAATTAAGAACGCTGTACAGCACTATAGATTACTGGAAAGTTGATTGCAATATAAATAATCCATTAGAGATAAATGAAGAAATTTAACTAATTCTATAAGATCAGGTGAAAATATCTTGGAGTGCTTTTCAGTAATGAAAGTGACATGCATATTATTCTGCAATACAACAGGGAGAAAATTGGTTTAAAAAAAGTAATCAATGAAGACGGACATTTTGGTGCTTAAAATAGACTATTTGAGAGCCTTAAAAGCCAAAAGATACTAGAGACAAATTGCTAATTTTTTACTTAGGTGTAGATTTTAGTAGATAGAGCGGATACTACTCTGAGTGGCCAATGGATACAAGTAAAATCTGTCTGATACTGAAATCTAGTGGCTGCAAAGAAAACTGCAAAGACAATCACATATGGAGTGTCACAATTTTGAACATCATTTACTCAAAACAGACCTATTGTTACTTACATCCCTTGGATTCTAAGGGTCTCATATGAGAAGTTCGGGATTATAAAAAATGAACAAAATCCCATGTCAGAAAATAAGAAATAGGATGGATCCAAAGGAAACAATCATCTAACGAATTGAACTAAAATCATTAAGATAGTTGGGATATGTGATGAAAATGAGGGATAACTGACGGCCGAAGAAGTTCATCAATTGATAACATCCAGGTAGAATAAAGTGAGGAAGACCGAGATCTAAGTGGAAAGAAAATTTAGTGAAGACCAGAGAACTGAATTTGGAAGATAGATTGATTGTAAATAAGTGGAGACTAAGAGTGGGAAAATGGCCTCAGCCTTACAAGGGAACCGTCAATCATTGCATGCTGAAACCTACCTTGAAATTTCTCCTATAGAAGCGTTGGGATGTACAAAGGCCGTGTCCAAAACAATCTGCCGTTTTAACTGCAAGGCACTATTATCCAGCGCCAAATATCTCACTTGAACTTTAGGGAAGTAATGCAACTCCTGTATTGGCGGAATAGATAACCCTCACTATCCGCCGTCCGCGCCGCGTCCCGCCTCATTTCACTCCGCTCTTAATTCATACGGGGATGTGCATCTGCTTCGTATACTAGATTGCAATTGCTGGATTCTGGCTTCGATTTCTGTGCTTGTACTTAAAAACAGCAGATATCTTTTGGACACGGCGTCGGTTCATCACAACGCTTCTCTGAAATAAATTTCAACGAAGGTTTCAGCATGCAAAGGCTGACAGTTTCCTTGTTAGAAAGCCTATACATATAACACATATGTTAGAACTCAGGAAACGAATTTAATTCATGACTTAGATTTGTATTTACTGTTGCTACTATAAGATCGAGTATTTTTTGTATTTTTTTAAAGTAGGACTTCCGGTGTTAAAGAAACTAATATCATCGCCTCTTGTATCAGAGTAATAACGTACGCTACGCTAAACCGCGCAGTTTTGCTAAATAAAGTAAAACAAAAACTGAAATGGAAACTAAAAGGAAATTATTTTTAAAATCTCTCTGCACTGAAAGCAAAGATGCTCATTGCGAAAAAAAAAAAAAGTTGTATGTTTGCCTTTTAGTAGCGGTGCAACGATTTCATCCCTTTGGAAGTGGCATATAAAAATATCAACTCAAAAAGCAGAATTGCATTAAATATGTCAACAAGCAAACAAGTACAGAATTGTTGACAGTTTTTAACTGTTGAAGAAATATTTTCAAGCGCCTGCAGGTAAGCGTAAAAAAAAGAGTAAAACAAAAGAGTAACTAGAGTCCTCTAGATTCCAGAAGAGAAAACTTCCAACAGAATAAGAATTTTTCGCTTTTAAAACGAGTTGGAAATATTTTTCATCTAAAGTAGTTAAGCTCTCCCCTTCTCACTTTTCTCCTCCCTAACTTAATTACCGTGGGGTAGTACAGGAGGGTGAGAAAAACACCCACTTTGAATAATGCATATGACTGCTTGGCTAATCGCGCGAGCAGCCAGGAGGGAAATATAGATCTGATTCTACCTAATAAAATGAATAAACCTACTTATCTTCTGTCAAACTATATAAATAAATACAACTCACAAAATATTACGAAAAATGTTATTTTATTAAAAGATAATGAGTTTAAATAACGGTACAAAACAAGCAGAGATAATAATGTTAAAGACTGACATTTGGGGGGTTCAGAGTTCAAATCCCAGTCCTGCGAACTCGACAGGGTTTTTTTTTCCCTTCACCTTTCAAACAAGACTTGTAAT
Organism: Diploptera punctata; assembly: GCA_030220185.1. Classification (NCBI taxonomy): domain Eukaryota; kingdom Metazoa; phylum Arthropoda; class Insecta; order Blattodea; family Blaberidae; genus Diploptera; species Diploptera punctata. Next base: position 572,572 of record JASPKZ010003421.1, on the reverse strand, counting down.
TGAATATTTTGTTAATATAATAAATATGAACATAATCATCATTTAACATATTAAAATCAAATTAGCTTAACTTTGCTAATGAAAACATATACATTGAAACCCTACCATTGGATATTCGTTTTTTCATAATTCCTTCAGTTCAATTCAAATTCATACAGTAACGTGTAAACAAAGATACAATTAAGAAGTAGATAAAATAACGTACTGCTGGTAAGGACAATAATTATTTGGACGATTAGTTACAAAAGCAGAAGTTTGGTAACGAGATGCTCAACTAGGAGCAGCGAGTTACTAAACCTAATTTTGTAACGTGTTGTCTACAATATTCTATCTGCGTTTATAGCATTTTCGTTTATGTTGTATATTTGATTACATTTATTTATTGTGGAAACATTATGTTTAGAGAAAGAATAATGTGGGCTTTGGAGAAAAAACATGATAAATCATCATCATCATCATCATCCGGTATCATGGCAGCTGCCACCGTCTTCCGGAAACCAAACGCCATTCCCCTCTGTCCATCCATTGACCTTTCTCCAATCCTCTGATATTCGTAGCTGCTTGTACCTTCTATCCAAGTTTTCTTCGGTCTTCTTCTCTTCCTCCTTTCCATTGGGATCCATTCCATTACAATTTTAGGCAATCTTTTGACATGACTGTATTTTTTTTCTATAATGTCTATGATGTCCGGCTACTCTTCTACAGCCTTAATTTCTCTTAATTCTTTATTTCATATTCTATCCATTCTAGATTTTCCAGCTGATCTTCTTAAAACATCCAGTTCTATATTTCAAATTCAATCAACAAACGTAATATTCTGCAATTGTGGGTGCTAGTTTTATATATGAATTTGAAGTAAAAATGAGCGGAGAAATTGATTATGAAAGAACAATTATTCTGATAATACAGAAAATGTGTCTCCAAGAAGTATTACAAATTGTAATTATTATAATATTACAATAACTATCAATCATCATTAAATGTAGGCCTATTTTACATTTGATAGCGTATTTTTTTAGAATATAAAGTATAGGTTTTGTTGCCTTAGTAACTACGAACTAAATCATCACTGATTGTTAGAATAGTAGATAAATATTTTTTTATTTTTTAGTAACAATATGAAATTATGTTTTTCTTATGTTAATAATTTTATAATTAAGTAATGGAAGCCCTACTAAATAAACATTGCACCATAATATGAACGAGTTTCAAATTTCACGTCAAAATATTTAATTATGTCTGAAACAATATTGTATTTTATAAAAGTTACATACAGGGTGCTCTAAAATTCCTCTTACACACTTCTAGTGCTTGTAGAGGGAACTGAGTTGATAACTAGAATTGGAAACCATATCCGGAAATTTACAGTTTCCGTGCTACAGCCGCTTGAAAACATGTTTTTAACGCGGTCACTTTTACAATTAATTTATTATGAGGCGTGACAAAATACATAACATGTTTTACAGTTCAACTCATTAATAGCCAAAGAAACAAAATAGAAAAAAATCATTTTTCACAAACACGTTTATTTACAGTTAAACTTAAACTGTTTTTGTCCTTTTGAAATGGTGGTTAACATTCAGATCCACTACAAGTGCGGTTCGATGTGGCGACCAACAACTTCGTTGCACACATTGTACCTACGAATGATGTTTTGGTAAACGCGCTCTATCACACCTGGTGTATATACAATCTCTCCTGCAGCGACCACAACTCGTGCCACCAGATCTTCTTCCGTCTCTACAGGAGTGTCATAAACCAAATTCTTCATACGACCCCAGAGGAAAAAGTCCAATGGAGTCAAATCTGGTGATCGTGGAGGCAATGCAATTGAACAACCTCGGCCTATCCATCTTTGTTCAAATCGCCGGTCCAGATGTTCCCGAACACGAAGTGAAAAGTGAGGGGGTGCGCCGTCATGCTGAAACCACATGTATTGACGGACGTTCAATGGCACAGTATCCAACAACACACTCAATACTTGTTGTAGGAAGATCAACTAGATGGAACCGGTTAGCCTGGATGGAAGTATGTACGATCCAATCACATAACCATCCATAATACCTGCCCACACATTAATTGAAAATCTGTGTTGGAATCACTGGACATGCGCGGCATGAGGATTTTCGTCTGCCCAGACATGGTTGTTTTGTGAATTGAGTACACAATCCCTAGTAAATGTACATTCATCTTTGAAAAATGCGCTGTGGAAATAGGGGTTTGTTGATGCAGCGGTGCAGAAACCACGTACGGAACTCTACGCGTGGAGCAAAATCGGCTGGCAGTAATGATTGTACGCTTTGGAGGCGGTATGGATGTAATTTTTGTTCATGCATAACATTCCAGACGGTGCTAGGAGCAACATTCATTACACGCGCAATTGCTCGTGTCCTCGTTGATGGGTTCTCTTCAACTTGATGCAGTACGGCCTCTTCCAATTCGGGAGTGCGACGTCTCCTTGGAGCACCACAGTCATTCCTGCTGGCGGTGAAAGTACCCCTTTCTCGAAGCCGCTGCGTAATTATGGCGAAAAGGGTATGCGATGGAGTCGGACATTGTGGAAAACGATCTTGATAAAGGCGACAGGCAGCTCTTCCATTACCTCGAGCTTCGCCATACAGAAGGACCATGTCGGTGTATTCAGCAAAAGGGTACTCAACCATGTTGCTCTAACACTGAAAGACACGTGAATGAGGCTTGAGCCATCTCCGAGAGGTAGGATAAACGTCAATTGACATCACGTGATCCAACATAAGCGTCCCTCATCATGTAACTCTGCAGGCGGACGAATCGCAAAGCTATTACTTGTTGAGACATGTGACGTACGTTCAGGTAATGCTTGTTTTCAAAAGCTGTAGCACGGAAACTGTAAGTTTCCGGATATGGTTTCCAATTCTAAATATTATCAGCTCAGTCCCCTCTACAAGTCCTCTAAGTTTGTATAGGGAATTTTAGAGCACCCTGTATCTTTATACTGTTCCAAATGACCATGTATTTCATGGTCTAGCGTTTCACGAATATATTTGGGATTACTTTATGTAATATGATGATTCAACCAGCTGTCTTGCTGGAGTTAGTAGCCATCACTGGAGATACATCGTTGCTGATTGATAGTGTGCAATATAGCGATATCAGTTTAAACCATTTGACAGGGTGAGCGCATCGATAGCCGAGTATATAATAGTAAAAATAGGAAGAACAGCATATATTTTTTTACATTCTTCGTATTTTTTTCTTGTTTTCGTTAATTTTTCGTCTTTTTTTCCCCCTTATGTGCACAACTAGATTCAAAATGGAATTTAAAGTCCCCTATCTCACCAGAAATCGAACGCGACGGATTTCTATTCGTCACAACTGTAATTGAATACCAATCAGTATTAAATAATCAATTGAGTTGGTGTTTATTTGATGAAAATCCATATTTAATTAACCAATCAGTATTGTTCACATTTGTGTAATTAGTATATATGTAATATAATTACTTGTTTTTTCTTGCGCCTAATTGCGCAAGAAATATTACCAATACCCTTGCTATACTCCAGCCACTAGCCTAAAACCAAAAAATATTTACTTTCCTGTAGTAAATATGAATAACCAGTCCTCGACATAATATTGTTATTTAACGACGCTTTTTAAATTCTCATATCATTAACGTCGCAATTCAAATAAGGATATGAAAGACCCAACACATTTTTTAGAGGCTACTTGATTTCAGGCTTCAGGTTCTTTTACGTGTTGTAAATCCACGATACGGGTCCTATGGATTTTACTTCTCTCCCGAAGGAAGCCAAACTTTTGATTTTTGTGAGATGAAAAATCCATAGATTCCGCCCAGTTTTGAACCTATGAACTAATTGCGAGCATCGTAACTTCTAGTCCATTGAAATCGACAGAGCTCAACACACAACTTAGTCATTACCAAGTGAGAGTGTATTATGGCCTCACTATAATGGTTGTCCGTTTATATAAAAGCGGGCGCCGCGCGACAATGCTTGACAATGTTTAACATGCGGAATTATTATGGTGGCGGTAGTCGGCATGTTTGTATTTAATCATACAACAGCAGCAGGGAAACAGAGCGAGCCGCTGGACAACCATCAAAGTGAGGCTACAATACAGCTGTCCCAAAAATAATTATTATTGCTTTAATTTTCTTAACAGTTTTACAGTGTTAGTAATGTGGGATTTAATCAAAAATACCGATTACTTACTTACTTCCACAAAATTAGATATAAATTAAATATAATTATCCAAGATTTCCACAGAAATACATTATATAATGGAAATGGACAGGTAATGACAAATGAGGGAAATTTTGAGGAAGTGGCTGAATTAAAATACCTAGGAACAATAATTATAAGTAATGCCACGAGTGATTTCCAATTTATCTAGAGAATTTGGAAATCAAGAGTGGCATTTGTTAGGACTATTTAACGAATAAAATTAAGCTGTTTACTCACAAATCATTATATACCATAGTTATTTTAAATTATTTATATATTTAATGTAATTTAATGTAATTTATATTAACGAAATGGAAACAAAGCTGCAAAGGTATGGGGATCCCAATAGGCAATAGATTTTTGCTGACATTACAATTTGCCGATGATCAACTGGTTTTAGCGCAAGACAATTTTGATATGGAATTCATGATAAAAAGGTTGAAAAGCACATATGAATCATGGGGTCTCACAGTAAATTTACAAAAAACAGAATATCTGGCAATAAATAGCAATGAAAGAGAAAACTTAGTATTGGAAGATGGAATCCAAATAAAGCAAGTGAAACAAACTAAATATTTGGGAATGATTATGGATAACATCGAAGGTATAGGCAAAGAGAACATAAAACATAGAATTGAATTGAGTAGCAAAATAATATCATCATTAAATTCCATATGGTGGGATAAGCATATTTGGAAAGACACAAAAAAATATATTGGTAAAACATTGGTGGAATCTGTTGCAATGTACGGAAGTGAGGTATGGACAATCAATAAGTACTACAAGAATAGACTAATAGCTCTAGAAATGGATTATTTACGAAGAAGTGCCAGAAAGTCTAAATTAGAACGTGTCACAAATAAGGAAATTAGAAACAAAATGGAAGCAGAAGAAAGCATAATTGAAAGAATTGAGGAAAAGGAATTAAAGTGGTTAGGACATGTTTTAAGAATGGAAGATGAGCGATGGCCGAAGCAACTATATGAATGGCATCCTAACAGAAAGAAGAAAAGAGGAAGACCAAGGTTAACATGGAAGGAAAACATGAAGACAGTAATGCAAGCTAGAGGGCTAAGCATCGAAGATGCCCAAGACCGTAGGCTTTGGAGGATTGGCACGGGAAGACGGCAGCAGCTGTAAAAACCCGAAGATAGATAGATAGATATATTTAATGTAAACGGCGATGTTTGAAAACAAATGAGAAACGATTGGTACGCTTCATTTGCTTCTTTTGTTCATCACTGCAACCAGGTCATATTATTTATTGCGAAAGGATCGCAATGTTGTAAGAATGCAGCCTAGTGGAGAAATTTATAACCAACGTTATAGGTATGATGTAAATATGTCAATTATATTTTTCTGCGACGTCATTTCCTGGAAAATAATTCATTTAAGAAAATGCAAACAGTGTTTTTTAATGGTATAATCAATTTTTACAAATGTTTGTATATTATTTCTCGCATGCGTTTTTTGTTGACATTCATGCACTATATATACAATCTGGTAGCCGTATTTCTTAGAGAGTCAGTAACTGCAAAATAATGCTATGACCTATTCAGAATGTTAAAAAAGGAGGTGCTTTCTTTATTATGATAAACTTTAGTTGGTAAATTCTAGGCGAAACACGACTGTGATTGGTTGTAAATAAAAAATCATTGAATGATTTGAAAATAACTACATCAACCAACTAAGTAACACCATAAAAACAATAACGCAACAGAATTACTTCCAATTCAACAACGAACTCTTCGTCCAAGAAGACGGAAGCCCCACTTCGGGAATCCTAGCAGAAATATTCTTACAAGAATTAGAAAATACACACCTCAAAGAACTAATTACCAAATTCAACATAAAATTATTCACAAGATATGTAGACGACGTATTAATTATTTATGACAGCGAAAATAGAAAAGAGAAAGAAATCTCTCAAGATTTAAATAACATGCACAACAAAATCATCTTTACTGATGAAACAGAAATCAACAACAGTATAAACTATTTGGACCTAACACTAACAAAAAACTTCCCCAACAACAAAATAGAAATTGGCATTTATCGAAAACCGACAAGCAGCACACTAGCCATAAACAATAAATCGAGACATCCTTTTCAACATAAAATAAGTACATTCAAAAGCCTAATAAATAGGATGTTAAAACACCCTCTAAATAAAGACAATTATAATAAAGAATTAAATTACATCAAACACATGGCAAAAATTAACGGCTACAACAAACAAATAATAAATAGAATTATAAACAAACAAAAAAGAAAAAACAACATTACCAACATAACCAAACTTGAAATAGAATCCAATGACAACAACAAGAAATGGATAACTCTCACGTACACTGGTAAATAAACATTAAAATTGGCCAACACACTAAAAAAGCTCGATAAGAATATTAATATATCTTACAGAACTGACAACAAATTAAACAATTTAATAAACAACAACATCAAAGAAATAGATGAATTCGACAATAAAGGCATCCTACAAATTAACATGTACAGACTGCAATAAATTATACATTGGGAAAACTAACAGAAGCTTCAACATTAGATTCAAGGAACATTTCAGAGATTTCATTTACAATGGAGGAAAATCAAGTTACGCAAAACATGTAATTCAAGCTGGACACCATATGCATAACATTGATAACACCCTCATAATAGTACATAGAGAAAACATTCCAACGAGAATAAATATACTGGAGGATTCGCAATCCTAAGAGAAATCAACAACAACCTGATTCTCAATGAATACACACCTAATCCACACAATCCTCTGTACAAAATTCTCACAACCAAGTCAGTGCTTCAACAAGGGTCAACAAGAACGGACCTAATACATTCTGCTGATGATGGGACTAGTCCCGAAAGGCCTACAGAGGTTTAAAAGAACTTAAGTTGAGGAGACGGACCTACAAGTTTTTAACCGTACATTATATTACTGTAATTCCATATTTACCAATAAATGCCATTACTTTTGACTTATTTATTGATATTTTACAATTATATATATTGGCTATTAATTTAAATTTATATGCTAATATTTGGAGCTCATTTTCAGATTCTGCTAAAAGTACAACATCATCAGCGAATAATAAAGCATTTATTTTATCTTTTATTTTCAATTAATATTCCTTCATTAGTTAAAATCTTCTTCCATTCTTTAGGATATCGTCCATATAAATATTGAATAATATAGGTGAGAGTGAACACCCTTGTCGTACTCCTTGGTTTATTTGAAAAAATGTCTTATTTTTAGTCAACTGAGGGTCAATACAAATATTTAAAACTTTTCTTTAATTTTTTAATTATTAATTAATTTTTTTACTAGCTCTTAACAGTTTCTATAATCTGAATAGGGAGGCCTTTTTTCTTTTAGGATATTCCACAATATTTCCCTGTTTACTCGATCAAATGCTTTATCTAAGTCTATAAATAACAAATGTGTTTCTAGGTGTTTTTCTTGTCTTTTATTTATTATCTGATTCAGGGCAAATACTCCATCGGTACAAGATCTTCCTTTTCGGAACCCGTTTTGTTCTTCTCCTAGTGTTACTTCAGTAATTCGTTGTATTCGTTTTGCTATTATATATACTTTAAATAATATCTCTCTAAAATATAATTTAAGAATATCTGCATCTAAAACAAAAATATTAGCTCTGAAAGGAAAATGTGCAATAAGAACAAAAATAATGATAAACAATGTAATTATAGACCAAGTTCAGAATTTTAATTATTTGGGATGTCATTTAGGCAATGACAGAAATTTAGATAAACACACTAAAATACAACGATTCAATTATGTTTGTGGCACAATTAAACGCACTTTATTGAATAAGACTAGAAAAGAAACTATTTTGAAGTTTTACAAAGTATTGACAGTTCCACCTCTTATCTATGGAGGTGAAACCTGGACATTAACAAAGGCAGATAGTAAACAAATAGAGGCTGCTGAAATGAAGATGTTGAGAGCAATAGCAGGATACCAAAGAACCGATAAAAAGAAAAACGAAGATACAAGAACAGAACTTAATATATTTAATCTCTGTGAAAGAATAAAATATTATCAAAATGCTTATCTTCAGCACTTATTACGAATGAATGAACAGCGCATACCAAGAAGAATGTATAATTATAAACCAAAAGGGAGAAGAATGTTGGGAAGACCATTGAAGAGATGGAAGGACCAATTCGACCTATAATGAGATCGGAACAGGGCATTGGGCTTAATCCTTGCTGTTGATAACGATGTAACTGGTGTTCTTTAACAACTTATGTTAATAGTTTTGTAATTCAAATCTCGGCTCGAAAGCTTGAGTAATTTTGCTCAGTGACCTTTTATTAATATGAACGTGTGCATAGTATATACCTCCCACTTCCTACATGGAGACATAGGTACTCCCCTTGCAGGAATTTCAGTACGAAGCTAATTTAGTTACGCTTATTTCCCTACAGATATCCATGAGTGGCATGTGCTCAGCTTACCGATTTAATGTGAATTTAGTAGGCAAGTAAGGTATTACTTGAATGTACGGAGGTCGGTTAAATTTTATTCAGAGGTCTCTTTTTTCAGGTTTGAGATTCTTTTGCGATCTCGATAAACTACAGATTTAGGACTTCACGGCTTAACATCCCTCCCAGAGGACTTGCCCTTTAGATTTTTCCATCCTAAAAGTCATTGACCTTGCCCGGGTTTGAACTCGACCATCGGGACTATGGGCAAGGAAAATAATCTCTGTGCCACCGCGGCCGATGTGATATTAATAGCCTCAGGTGACACAACATCCACGGCTTTACTTCCCTTATTTTTACGCCCTTAAAAATGTATTGATCCCGCCCGATCTGAACCCACCAATATTCAAACCCAGTGATCATGGTAACCTCTGGTCCAACGGGACTTATATTTTCTATACAGTGATAGTAGGTATAATAGCCTCATTATAATCATCAACATCAGCATCATGGATTAGACCATGGTTTCCCAACCTGTGGTTTGTGAACCCCCAGGGGGTTCGCAAAATAATTCAAGGGGCTCGCCGTAACTTTTCCGTAATTGCGGGTTTCAAGGTTAGCCCTTTTATTTTCTTCACTTCTGCGGCATTGCCATAATAATAATAATAATAATAATAATAATAATAATAATAATAATAATAATAATAATAATAATAAATAAATAATAATAATAATAAATTATTATTATTATTTAAATTAACACTATAATGCCTCTTGTTACATAGGCCTATTTTACCTCTATTTGTTCGAAAATTCGCTTTCTTCATATGCCTATTTGAAACGGCATTTGATACGGAAAAATAAATACAGAAACAGATTTTGTGCTGAAAGTTATTTGAGACTTTATTTAACTTCTGTGGTTCCTGACTTCAAAACACTGTGCCATGGAAAGCGGGCGCAATCTTCTCACTGAATTCCAAGAAAGAGATGAGTAATTACCATGAAAACTTGGTATTTACTCGTATTATTGCAACTAGGCATACACGTTGTGTAACATTTAAGCCGTAACTAAAGTAACTTCAGATTTTAACCGTTAAGGGTTAAGTTAATGTTAGGTTATTAAACTGTGTCTTGAAATTAAATGTTATGCTAGTCTACTTATGTATAGCCTATTTAAAACTCAATGGTAGGCCTACAGCGAACTCAGGTCGTTGTGGAAGGGGTTAGCGAGGCGAAAAACGTTGCAGACCGTTATATTAGACCTTAAAGTCTCTTCCGATCTCATGTTGGAATTGGTTTGTCATCTACTGGGTCTTCCTACATTTCTTCGTTATAGTGGTCTGTAGTAAAGAATCTATTTCGGGATTTTGTTATCATCCATTCTATTGATGTGGTCCATCCATTCGTCTCTGTATTGTGCAATCCTATCCAATAGATTAAATGTATTTAGTTCTATTCGTATATCTTCATTTCGTTTCCGATCTGGTATTGTACAGCCAATCAAACTCCTCATAAATCTCATTTCTGAAGTTACTATTCTTCGTTCCTGGTTTTTTGTTAAGATCTAATGTTCTTATCAATTTAGCAGAGTAGGAATGGTAATTGTTTTATAACATTTTAAAAGTGTCTCCTTTATGGAACGTACTTCCCAGTCATGTCAGGGACTGTCAATCGCTATCATTATTTAAATACAAATTAACTAATATCATAAGTTCAACACAATGAAAACATCAACTGCATAATAACTATATACAACATTCTATAAATAATCATCTAAGAAGCTACTTACTTTATTTCTATATCATTTTAATTTTATTATATTCCATATTTTTGTTAGTATTAGCTAGTATTAGATCACATCATTATTGTATTTTGTTTAGTCTGTATTTTAATAATATAAAATTGTAATAAGTATGTAATGTTTGTATAATTCTACCATCCGCTGGTTGAGTGGAAGAGAACGCCTTATAGCCTTAACTCTGCCAGCTAAAATAAAGCATTATTATTATTATTATTATTATTATTATTATTATTATTATTATTATTATTATTATTATTATTATAAAATTATGGAATATTCACCTGAAAGGTCCGTCTCCTCAACTTAATTAATCATTTAACTGTAGCGCTTTCGGGACTTGTCCCATCATCGGCAGGATTCAAAACTGGTGTTTCACTGAATCCTGCCAATCCTACCGATGATGGGACAAGTCCCGAAAGCGCTACAGTTAAATGATTGAGGAGACGGACCTTTCAGGTGAATATTCCATAATTTTATATTAATTTTGAATAAACCTCAACGGAACACATCATGAATCTTATAAAAGTTGATTATTATTATTATTATTATTAATTATTATTATTATTATTATTATTATTATTATTATTATTATTATTATTATTATTATTATTATTATTATTATTATTATAGTTCCCTTGATACTTCGTAATTAAATGTATTTATTGTGTTATAATGTCTTCACATTTTCTATGAGACACAAGATGTATTGATGACACACTGTTTCCCAGTTAATTAAAATTGCTCATCTGTTCTATTAATTATTCTCTAGTTGGAATAGCCTCATAACAGTAGTATATTAATATAAAATAGCAGAAGTGGTCAAATGGTAGGATAATAGTATCTAAATGCGCATATTTTCATTTGTTTTATACTTTTAACAATGAGTTACTCAGCCAGACACTTGTAGGCTACCAAATGAAATGATAGCTAGAGAGAGAATTTTATATATTTTTGTGTTGTGAATGAGAATTGAGTCTGCATTTACTCACTGTTCATTTTTGTTATGCATGTGGTATCAGTACTATACAACAAAGTAACGATGATTGAATCTCATGGCTACAGTTTGATGTCATTCAAATTGATGGCCAATATAAATTTTAATTGCAACATGCTTTTTGAATCTGTGAACCAACCCTCGTTAAATCTCTCTGCAACACACATTTTGGTTTTAAAAAAACATCCGCTTCGCCGCAGGTGTCATAAAATTGTCTTTAAATGATTTTAAACATATTTATTTGATTGCATTTATAATTATACACAATATGTTTACCAAAATGAGTGCCAAAAGTAAGTATATTGGCTGATTCATTATTAAACCATTACCTAAACTTGATCGGTGTGGAAAGCAACGGGAAGCTACCACACCAATAATTCCCTATAAAGCAGCAAAGCATAGCATGAAAATGCTATTTTTGCAGTGAAAGACCTGCCCTCGGGCAGAATTACAATCGATGGACATAAACTACATTTGTTTCATACCCATCACACATATAAATATATAAACATGAACCTGGATTTGGGTATAAAGGGTATCCAATGTATGATTGGTTATTCTATCCCAATTCCTATCGAATTAATGCTTCAATCGATAGCGTAGCAGTACCACATATCAAATCGGATAGCAAAAAATCATGCAGTTTATTATTTTTAATTTTATGTATTCCTAAATATAGTGAATACATTTATAAACGTATTAATATCAAAATATAACTTTTATCATTTATAACTTCATAGTTATGATGATCTAAAATTATCGTAAATATAATAAACTAAAACGTTTACTAAGTAATATTTCTGAAACAGTGAACAGCAAAAATTCGTTTCAAACGTATTTATATAAGTGATATCATGTATTTAAGGGGTGTTATTTTTATAATTAGGATATATTTTATTTTCGGTGTCAGTTTTCTATTTTATGGTGGTTTACTGCAATATATGGTGATGTGTTACACTTGGGAAAGTTTTCTTGCCATATATTACTTTAGAAGTTCTAAGGTGTCCTGTTTTAAGTCTTGCTATAGGTGTTGCAATCTACATGACAAATGTTATTCTACCACCCCATCTTTGCCTATCTACTGGCTACCTTTGTTTTTTTCCTACAATAAGTTTCCGTGCCTCTCTTTCAGTTTTAAAACGTGTCACATGCCTTGCCCTTCAGAGTCTGTTCTTATCACATCTGGTTTAGTATCAATATCGTGAAATTCACTGTTACGTAGGCCCTACTTTCTTCCATTCATCTATATGTAAATCTCTCTCTGTTCCAAACATCTTTCTAAGCACTTTATTCTCAAATAAACGCAATTGTTTATTCAGTCTTAAAATAAGATACCTGTTACGCACCCATTTAATATAACTTGAAGAACCGCCTGTTTGACCATATTAATATATGTTTTGAGAGAATTAGAGATGACAATCTCCATCATGCATGGTGTGTAGTCTGCATTTCTATAGTATAAATTATTTGTTTGTTATTATCGTTCCAAGATATTTTAATTCCTCAAAATGTTGTGAAGAAAAGACTTCGGTCATGTAGGGATGAAAACCAGCTCACAACTCATGCCGGTGCTCAATCACCTGCAGTGGAGTCACACTTTACGTTTACCTCTGATTGTCTTCAGTTTTTTTTCTTTTACTTTTCTTTTTCTTGTTCTTAACATCACCATCTTCTTCTTCTTCTTAAGTATCGTAGTTCTGAAAAATACTGTTACGATCTACAATTCTGTTTGCAACCATCTCTACTTAGCCTGTCTCAAATATTTTACCATTTGATCAGTACTTTGAAAAATTGTCTTAGGAATCCTGAATCCGGGCATACTGTCCACATGTTCATGCCAGTTCATTTGATACTGATGAATGTGATCCACACTCAGTACTTTTTTTATTAATACATGAGTACATATTCACGCACAACCCCTGATGGAAAGCGCTTACTTCTCTTTAGAGAAAAAACCTGATGTCCAAGTTCGGGAATCTAACCCCGGGGCATCTGGAACGCTGGCTACAAGGCCAATTTCTCAAATATTTTCGTAAAATTATATATTTTATACGTTAACTCGATTGCTATTTTTAACTTTTTCCATGTTATTTTATTTTAACAGGGTAACCACCTGTTACTCAATTTTTAAAATACTACAATAATCGGGTTACCATGGTAACTAGAAAATGTACATGTTCTAGTGAATGTGGAATTCGATTTATTATTTGTTTCTACAGTTTATGCTCTCACACGTCTGCCTGTTTCATTAGGAACATATTACATGATGTCTTCTACTTCTTCCTCTTCTTCTTCTTCTTCTTAGGCAAATTGCCTGTTACGCCTCACAGTTGTTCTGTCCATCTTCTCGCTGGCCTTCCTACTTTTCGTGTGCCTCTTGGCTTGTAGTTCAATGCTGCTTTTGGTAATCTTGTTACATTTATTATTTCTACATGTCTAGCCACTTATCTCTATATTCTTTGGTTATATCATTCAGTGAATATACAGGGTGTAACAGGACCTCACCGACAAAATGATAGGGACGATATGCCATGCAAAGAGGATCATTTTTTGCGAAGGAACATATAGTCGCAAACACGTCGTTTATAAGTTATGTGCAGATGAAGATGTTCACCCGTAAGGTTCGGAATTGAATACTAATAATTGTACATATCATTTTATTGAAAATGATATATTTTACAATAAGTGTTCAAACAGTCGACCCTGTGCATGTTTTGTACTGTCGCAGCAACGATCGGCCAGCGAGACCGAGCATGGCAGGATCCTTTTTGACATGGTCAAAACACTTATTGTTTGAACACTTGTTGTAAAAACATGTCTTTTCCAATAAAATTATACGTGTATAATTGTTTGTATTCAATACTGACCCTTACGGGTGAACACCAACCATCTGAGCATAACTCATAAACGATGTGTTTGCGACTATATGTTCCTTCACAAAAAAAAGATCCTCTCTTAATGGCATATCGTCTCTATCATTTTGTCGGTGAGGTCCTGTTACACCCTGTATATTTAATTCTGTTCCTACATCTTCATTCTTTATCCGATCCAATCTTGTGCAGCCTTTGGTTCATCTAAGGAATTTCGTTTCTACGCTTTATATACTACTTTGTAATTTTTTGGTCATTACCCAAGTTTCACTCCCATAAAGTAATGCAGGAACTGCCAATGTTTTATAAAACTTTAATATAGTAGGCCTATCTCTTCTTGTTTTGTTCTTTAATGTTCTATATATAGTTCCGCATAGCATTTGAAAGTTCGACAGCTTCATATTTATGTCTATTTCAGTTTTTGTGTTTATAGTAAAATTACAGCACAAACAATTAAAATCTGTTACTTGTTCTAGAGGTGTGTTGTCTGTTATAATTTTTGATCTTATATGTCCATTTCCTGAAAATGCCATTATTTTTGTTTTTTTGTGATATTTATTACATTATGTTAAGGTACAGATTTACGAAGTTACTTTTCTTCAAGTCAGATATAATCTAAATCCATTAGAAATTATGTGAACATTATCAAGTACGCAATTTGAACGTGTCTAAATGGTACAAAGAGTAGGGTGCGGGTAGGAAAACAGTTTTTAGATACTTTTGAAATTCACTATTCACTTTTGTACTAAAGATGTCATTAAATATTTAGAGAATAAAGAAGGCTGTGGCAAGAAGTAATAGACTCTAAGTACTAAAACATACGATTAATAGTAATAACTGAAAAGCGCACAAACGTGCACATGAGTCCATTTCCAACATAGGAACCCCAAACGAATGGTACCTATCCCTCTAAGCTTTAATGAATAACATGTACATTTGGAGTGGGGATAGTGACTTTATGGAAGGAGTCATCGCCCTTATAAGGCAAGGACACGTGACAAAACGCTCTCACATGCACTCACACTCATAAGTTATACAAGGAATGGGTCCTACAGCAACCATCCGCGACCTTTGGTCAATTTTGGAGTCTTAAGTGTTTAAGTAATCCAAGATAATTAGTAATTCAGAGTTTTAAGTGATATTGGATACACGTGGACTTAAATAAAATCATCAACTCCACTCCGAGTATAGGTGAAATGTAAAACGATTGTAATTATCTATACGTTGTTAGTGCGGGATTATTCAATAAACTGGAGTAATACGTTTGAACTTATTTATAACTGCATGAATTATGTAGGTATCCCTGACTTATCATGTTCTACCCTGCGCTAACCGGCACAAGGCGTACAACTCAATGGTATTAATAAGCTATTAGTGTAGTATTATTAATTCAGAGACATTTGCGAAGACTGAATAAACTTCAGACGTGTTCGGTCTGACAAGAATCAGCAGAAATATTGCTCCAATAGATAATGCACGCCCGCACTCAACTCCGAGAACACGGGAACACATCCCAAATTTGGTTGGACACCATTGCCTTACCCACCCTATAGTCCAGATCTAGCATCCTCGGACTTACATATTTATATAAATTTCTACAATTAGGTAACTTATGAACTAACACAATGGTACAACTACTACCACTACTACTACTACCACTACAATAGGGCTTATAATTCCGTGACGCAACAGGCTAATCCAGCAAATCCTAATGATAAAATAGACATTACATTTCTTTAACGCTAAAGGGCCCTGATCGCCCAGTAGTAGGTTATGTTATATTTTATTCCTCCTTCACAGCTAGTTTTTTTTATTCGCCTAAAATTCCTTTGGTATGAACTGACAAACATCACTAAAATTGTTTCCTTTATTTCGCGTAAATCACAAAATTCTTAATAAATTACTTGTAAAATTCATAGAAAAAAATAATTTTCTTGCTACCTACATTATCATAGACCCGTTGCACTACATATAGAAGTGTTTATTATTTTTCTAAATAATAATGCGAAAGATCACTCGATAAAATAAGCTATGACGTCGCGGTTCAACAATAGCATTACGGTCACGCGGTTACGGCATGAATAAAATTTCAAAATTTGTTTTGCTATAAAAATAATTACAATTTTGCGTTCTTTTAATTTGAGGAAACGCGGGATTACCATAAACACGATCAAAATAATTTAATTTACAGCATGAAAGAGATATATATGGGACAGAGAATTAAAAACATTGTTTGCAAATTTTCTCTAAAATACAAGGTAAGTCAGTTGTATTTAAAATATAAAACAAAGCTAGTGTGTAGAATTAGAACGTAGGTGTAGAAGCGAGTAGAAGTTCATTAGAGAACTGGGTAGATACATAAAAAGAGAGAGAGAAAGAAAGGAAAAGAGACGTAATTTTAGATGTTTGATCCATCTGTTCTGATATTTCTTTGTGAAGTTGTAAAAAATACAGAGCACATTGATAATATTAACAATTTATTGGAAAATTTTGTTGAAAATTAATGAAGATAAAAAAATTGTAAAGTCTAATAATAAAGAATCAGAAATTCTATATTATATTTTATTGTATAATGTTCTGCTCTCGGGCAGGTCTTTCACTGCAATAATAGCACTTTCTCACTACTGCTGATATATCAAACATGAAGAAATGACACACAAACAGAAAAGCATCAAACGGTCATTCATAGACAAACGTTAAAGGAAATACCTCCGCATAGTAAGTGTCCACATCTCATATTACGTTTTTACCAATTAATTTATTCAATCTTGCCTCCAGCTTCCTATAATTTGTTCGATTCATTTTCAATATCCGCCGTTATGATCGTACTTCCGAACACTTCAATAACCTCTTTTGGCTCCGTCTTACTGACAGACGTAAATTGCACTCTCTTTCACTCATTTTCAAGCTTCTGAATTTCTGTACTCCTAGTTACCTGGCGTCCAGATTTGAGAAGTTATCTTCTCACCTCAATATTGATACTAGGTCACAAGGTAACAGTCTGCTAACAATCCCTCTTCATAGCACTTCATTTTATTCTACTTCCTTCACAGAAGCATCTGCCCGCTCGTGGAATTTCCTTCCTCAAGATATCAGGAGTTGCCGCACATTTGGCACTTTTAAGTCACGCTCATACAGTTCCTGTTATCAAATAATTAGTTTTTCTCTATTTATTTAAATTTATTCTAAGTCATTAAATGTGTCTCTTTTTTGTATCTTGTACATATTACATTTAATTCGTTAAATCTAGAGTAAATCAAAATATATTATAAATAATAATTGTATTGTTTATATAACACGTAATCATTTATGTTTATTGTAATTTAGATGTAAGACTATTTTTTTGTATTTTTTAAAAAACCTGGTTGAGTGGTAGACAAGGTCTGAAGGACTTAACTCTGTCAGGTAAAATAAGGCTATTCATTATTATTATTATTATTATTATTATTATTATTATTATTATTATTATTATTATTATTGGTCCACCGCTGTGGTCACGAGGTAGCTTGCTGCCTTGTCACGCAGCGGGCCCGGGTTCGGGACAGGTTTCTGGGTGAAGATTTTTCGTGGATTTCCTCACCTGTAAGACAAATGTCAGGAAGCTTAAGGCCCAACGGTCCCCGAAAATCATCCGGCCAATAGCCTTATCATTATCATCATCATCATCATCCTTCACCATTGTGGAAAGAAACTGGAAGCTACCACACCTACTATAATTCCCAAGTAAAGCTGCAGAGCATAGCATGAAAATGCTATGATTGCAGTGAAAGACCTGCCCTCAGGCAGGATTACTATGGAATGGATTATTATTATTATTATTATTATTATTATTATTATTATTATTATTATTATTATTATTATTATTATTATTATTATTATTGCTGGTAATACTATTTTAGGGCTAAAACTTAAGCCGTACAACATTGTATATTGAGTATTAAGTCTTCTGATTCCATTTTGTCTTGGTTCAACATACGCACAATTGGTATGGGAACTGGACCTGGAAGAAGACCTACGACTCTCGTAACACTGTACTGGGATAGCGTTTCAAATTGCAGTACTCAGGACAGGATGAATAAAGAACTTGATTAATTTAAATTATAAAAATAAGGTAGTGTGTAGGAATTAGAATGTAGATATAAAAGTGCAGTAGAGAATTGAGTAGATAAATAAGAAAGAGGAAAGGAAAAGCAACTACATTTTAAATGGTTCATCTAGCGTTCTGATATTTTTGTTTGTACTGGGATAGCGTTTCAAATTGCAGTACTCAGGACAGGATGAATAAAGAACTTGATTAATTTAAATTATAAAAATAAGGTAGTGTGTAGGAATTAGAATGTAGATATAAAAGTGCAGTAGAGAATTGAGTAGATAAATAAGAAAGAGGAAAGGAAAAGCAACTACATTTTAAATGGTTCATCTAGCGTTCTGATATTTTTGTTTGGAATTACATAAATAATTACTCACTGGCACTATCGAACCCGAAGGTTCATAGCCGCGCGGACATAAGCTCTCCATACATCCCTATCCTGAGCCAATGCTTTCCAATCATTCCCTGTATAATCTGCTTCCCTCAAATCATAGTTAATGTTGTTCTCCCACCTAATTACGATAAAAAAATTGAACAGTTTCTCAATGATAGTTAATAACTTACTGGAATATGTGAATGAAAATAGAATATGTGAATGAAAATACCGAGCATAAAAAATAAAAACATCCGTACGGGCTTAATAATGAAAACGAAAAATCTATATTACATAGGCTAATACCGTTGGTTAAGTAAATAATTACCACCTGATTTAATTAAATTTCTACATATTCATTTAGTCCACCGCTGTGGTCTCGAGGTAGCGTGCTCCCTAGTCACGCAGCGGGTCCGGGTTCGATCCCCGATCGGGGCAGTTTTTCTGGGTGAGGTTTTTATCAGGGTTTTTCCTCACCTGTAAGACAAATGTCAGGAAAACTTTAAGGCCCAAACGGTCCCCGAAATCATATGGCCATCATCCTTATCATTATCATCCTTACCATTATCATTATCATCATCATCCTTCACCGGTGTGGAAAGCAACGGGAAGCTACCACACCTACACAATTCCCTAGTAAAGCTGCAAGCATAGCATGAAAATGCTATGATTGCAGTGAAGGACCTGCCTTCGGGCAGAATTACTATGGATGGATGGATATTCATTTACTTAGATATCGGACTTGAAGCACTACAATTTGTATTTTTATGTGCCTAAAATAACGCAACAAATTAATAAACTATGGCTTAATTAGTCAAACTGGGCATTTTAGGCACTTTAACCAAGTTTCAGACCTATTCAATTCACTACTCTGCCATAAACAAAACATCACACAAAAAAGTACATTTAAGAATTGGAGGGAGACAACTATATCATATAAACAAATCTGCACAAATCGAAAATATTGAAGAAGAAAAAAAGTTAAATAAGTGTTTTTGCTAAATTCTTGGCAACATTCCAGCTTTTTTTCCGTGATCTTCAAGTTCCGTGCTGTGCCATGTAATTTTTTATTTTCCATTTTTCTGGGGCATCCCTGTGGATTCCATTCGTAAACACTACTTAACATATAGTCTGGTTGTGTTCTGAAAGTGTGTCCAATCTTTTACAATTTACGATATTTAATATTTTTCCGAATTTCATTTTGTGATGTCCAACTTAGTATATTCCCAAAACCGTATGTATCATTCTCTAAGGAAGGATTCTTACGACTCATGCATAGAGCAAAGCTTCGCGATACTTCACAGCATGAAATATAATTTCCACATGTTCCATTCCTAAACCTGATGATTCGTTTCCTATCTTACAAACCACGATTCTGTGTATTATAACAGTAGAGAATTATGTCCAAACCAAATGCAAATCTCACAAAACTAATTTACAGAAATTTAGTAATCCACATCTACTTGGTAGTATTTACAATGACTATTTAACTCATGCCCCAAATGGGACTCAATGGCCAATCACGTTTCAATGATTTCTGTTTTACAACCAATCAGACTCGTGTTTCACGAAATATTTATCTGTGTTAAATTTACCATATTAAAGAAGGCTCCTCCTTTTTAATATTCAGAACAGGTCTGGCCATTATTTTCCAGTGACTGAGATTGTGAGAAATACGGCTACCAGATTGTATATATAGTGCATGAATGTCAACACATGCCACATGCGGGAGTTAATATAAAAACATTTGTAGCAATTGATTATACCACCAAAAAAAGAAACCACTGTTTGCACTTTCTTAAATGTATTTTTTCCCAGGTAACAATCCAGAAAAATATAATTGTCATATTTACATCATAGGATATCAGAAATGAATTAATGTACAGTTTGATGTGTTTCATTTTTTCTCCACTAGAGAGCATTCTTACAATATTGCGTTCCTTTGGCAATAAATAGTATGGTCTGGTTGCAGTGATAAACAAAAGAAGCAGATGAAGCGTACCTATCGCTTCTAATTTGTTTTCAAACATCGCCGTTTACATTAAATATATACATATTTTAAAATAGCTATAGTTAAATAATGATTTGTGAGTAAACAGCTTAATTTTATTCGTTAAATATTCCTAACAAATGCCACTGGAAATCACTCGTGGCATTACTTATGAAAAACACAAAAGGAAAATGATTAATTCAAAAGTTTCATTTGCCACTATCACTATAGAATCCTGTGGTCCATTACAGCGCAGATATACGCTCTCCATGCATTTATATCCTGAGATATATTTTAATAATTCCCTCTGTAATTTACTTCCTTCAGATGTTATTACCCCACCCCATACTTGGTATTCCTACTGATTAATTTCCACTTTGTTTTTCCTACAATAAGTTTCAATTGCTCTCGTCCTTTTC
Organism: Diploptera punctata; assembly: GCA_030220185.1. NCBI lineage: Eukaryota > Metazoa > Arthropoda > Insecta > Blattodea > Blaberidae > Diploptera > Diploptera punctata. The sequence continues at coordinate 551,348 of JASPKZ010003421.1, read as the reverse complement.
TAAACATCCAAAATGTCCTGCCCATCGAAGTATACGATACTTAATCACTGATTTTTTATCTGGTTTTCTATCAAGTTCATGGAGTTCAAGTTATTCAGTTTCCTCCATTCACCTTTGATCAATAGATCTTCTTATGCACTATATTCTCAAATGTCCAACTTTTTTATATCTTAAAGTAAGAGTTCTGTTTCGCGTCCTTTTAACATATAACTTGAAGAATCGCCATTTTATATAGTATCAATTTAACATTTTTGAGAGAATTTGAGACAAGAGTCTCCGTCATATATAATATTTCTATTTTTCATGCGTTTCCAGAGTTGACCCTAAGCAGAATTTATTTATCTTTGTTACTATTGCAAGTTATTTCATTTTCGACACTTCTTCAATATGTCCACAATTTAGTGTTGATATTTTGCACATATAGGAAGAATAAACTATACAACTGTTAAAATGTACTAATCAGATATAATCTTTTTGTATTTCTAGCAAACTACATTTGAAAATACATTGAAGAAATGAAGAAAAACAAGGTGGTGAGATTGAAAACAATACTACATGGGAGTCATTCGAATAATCCCAGCACTATGAGTATGTAAAATACATTATATGAGGAGGGAAAACTGTGGAGGAACTGTTTGGTAAGAATATTGTAGTCTGAATGAATGCAACAAAACGGATGATTCCGTTACGCAATACTTAAGTTGATTTTATGAACTTTATGGTGAGAACAGGACATTTTATATCAATTTAAATATAAAATAATTTAACATACTTAATGCAGAACAATTGCTCCAGAAAATACAACTTCAAACAAAATCACATACAGGTTGTCTCTATATTTAATTGAAAATTTATTGAATAAAGAAAAAATAGATACATGAGAATTAATTATCTCTGCAGCTGCTAATTTCCGCTAGTTTTCTATCACTCGGAATCGTTTACCCTTGAGGGGAATTGATAGGTGCTTCAAAGAATGTAGTACAACACCTTCATTCTCGATTTGTCATACTGTGATGCTTAGAAATGAGAGGTTTTCTAGAAATGCAATATAGAGATGTAAATAAAAAAATCATCACTCCACATAAGCAGATGTTATTTGGAGTAAACTGGATGAAGTTGTAGTTCAGGTATAAGCCAATTCTTAATTCACAAAAGTTCCACATTTCGTCCAATTGAGTCTTGTGTGCCAGGGCAGTACTTCGTATAGTAGTGTATGTTTTCTGGATCTCTGAGTGTTGTGCTGATATGATGCCTTTCTTGTTTTTCAGGCTGTTAGAGTGAAGCTATAGGATGAATTGAAGAACTTTCCAGGGCCAGGTAGCTTTTACATTGCGGAATGCAGGCTTTGGGGAGTTTAACGGGACAAACCAGGGTTTCACGGGACATTAAAGACAAATATCGGTAACACTCAAAGTGTTCTCACGCACCTCTCGAATGTAAATGGGGGTGTGACAGGGGGTGTACATGGGGTGTGACGGGCTGTGACATGAAGTAAAAATGGGGGTATACATGGTATTGTGATTAGGGGTATTAATGGGGATGTGACAGGGAGTGTTAGTGGCGGTGTGACTATAGGTATAAATGGGGATGTGACTATGGGTATAAGTGAGGGTGTGACAGGAATCTATAAATAGGGTTGAGGCTGATTGGTATAAATTGGGATGTGACAGGAGTTATAAATGGGGTTGTGACTGGGGCGGGCATAAATGGGGCACAACATAGGTGTATAAATGGGGTGTGAGGTGATACGATTAAATGAGGGTGTGACAGAGCGGCTTAAATGGGAGTGTGACATAGGGATATAAATGGGAGTGAGACAGGGCTATAAACGGGGGTGTGACAGGATTACAAATGGGGGTGTGTAAGGGGGTATAAATGGTAGTGTGACAGAGGGTATAAATGGGTTGTGACAGAGGCTATAAATGGGGTGTGACAGAGGGTATAAATGGGGTGTGACAGAGGGTATAAATTGTGTGTGACAGAGGGTATAAATGGGGATGTGACAGAGGGTATAAATGAGGGTGTGTAAGGGGGTATAATTGGGGTGTATGAGGGGGAATAAATGGGGTGTAAGGTGGTATAAAAGGGGGTGTGTAAAGGGGTATAATGGGTGTTAAGGGGGTAAAACTGGAGGTGTGAAAGGGTTAAAATTCGGTGTGTAAGGTCATATAAATGGGGATGAGTAAGGGGTATAAATGGGGTGTGACAGGGGGTATAAATGGTAGTGTGAAATAGGATATAAATGAGAGTGTGACAGAGAGTATAAATGGGGTTTAATAGTGGGTAATCAATGGTGGTGTTACAGGGGGTATAAACGGGAGTGTGACATAGGGGTATAAATGGGGTGTGACATAGGGGTATAAATGGGGTGCGACAGAGTGGTATAGATGGGGTGTGTAAGGAGGTATAAATGGGGGTGTTCAAGAGTGTATAAATGGGGATGTGCAAGGGGGTATAAATAGGGGTATGCAAGGGGTATAGATGGGGCGTAAGGGGTATAAATGGGGGTGTATGGTGTGTTTAAATGGGGGTGTAAGGTGTGTTTAAATGGAAGGGTGTAAGGTGTGTTTAAAATGGGGGGTGTATGTAAGGTGTGTTTTTAAATGGGGGTGTGGTGTAAGGTGTGTTAGATGGGATGTGTAATGGGGGGTGTAAGGGGGTATAAATACGGAGTATGTAAAGGTGTATAAATGGGGTGGGGTTGTGGGGGTGAAATAAAGGGGGTGTTGTCAGGGGTATGAAATGTGTGCAAGGGGGTATGAAGGTGTGCAAGGGGGTATGAATGTGTGTAAGGGGTATAAATGGGGGTGCGTAAGGGGTATAAATGGGGTGTGTAAGGGGAATACATAGAGAGTATGGATGGTGTATAAATGGGTGTAAGGGATATAAATGGGGGTGTGTAAGGGGTATAAATGTGGGTGTATAAGGTGGTATAAATGGGGGTGCGTGAGCGGTATAAATGGGGTGCGTGAGCGGTATAAATGGGAATGTGTAAGGGGGTGTAAATGGTAGTGTGACAGGGGGTGTAAATGGTAGTGTGACGGGGTGTAAATGGTAGTGTGACAGGGGGTGTAAATGGTAGTGTGACAGAGGGTATAAACGGTAGTGTGACAGAGGGTATAAACGGTAGTGTGACAGAGGGTATAAATGGTAGTGTGACAGAGGCTATAAATGGGCGTGCGACAGTGAGTAATTATGGTTGTGTTACAGTGGGGTATTAATGGTGGAGTGACATAGGGGTACAAATAGGAATGTGACATAGGGGTATAAATGGTGGTGTGATAGGGGTATAATTGGGATAAGACTGAGGAGTATAAATTGGGATGTGACATTGGGTATTAATTGGGGTATGGCAGAGGGGTATAAATGGGGTGTGAAATAGGGGTATAAAAGGGGTGTGACAGGGGTATAAATGGGGATGTGACAGGGATTAATGAGAGTGTGACAGAGGGTATTAATGGGGGTGTGGTAGAGGGGTATAAGTGGGGTGTGACAGGAGGTATAAATGGGTGTGTGACAGGGGCTATAAACAGGGGTGTGACAGGGAGTATAAATGGGCGTGTGAGAGGGATATAAATTGGGGTGTTACAGGGGTTATAAATGAGGTTTGTGAGGTGGTATAAATGGGGTGTTACAAAGGGTTTTTTCAGCATGTTCCGTCACGAAGAATGTAATACTACATGCTTTAATTTACAAAATTATTTTGTTTACGTTAATTTTGTATGGCCCCTAGTAATTTTTTTATACTTTTGTTCCACTTATTGAATTGGCTTTGTTTTGCTGTAATCTGTCTAAAACTATGGAATTAATGAATGAGATTAATTCAATGTGTACTCCTGTACTTGTCTTACTTTATCGAATGTCCATTTACCATATTTCTTAATCGTGTAGTTTTTAATAAATGTCTTTCTGTTTAGAGTTTTGTACAGTCAAACATTATATCTATGGTTTGTTCTGAGTTTCCGCATGCACACAACAGGCTGCCTTTAGTTTTTAAAACGATAGTAATAACTCTTTATTTCCCCGACCCTGTTAAGAAAGTAGTTATTTTTCCAATTAAAGGTAAGTTTAATTTGAAACTTTCCTTCACACTAGGTAAAAAGGATTTTGTCACTGCACCTTTTGTGGCGATTTTCCATTCATTTTCCCATTTATTTACACTTATTGATTGCAATTCACTTAAAAATACACTGGCTGGTTTACGGTCGTAACACACTGGAAGTTCTCTGTTCCCTGCAGCTTGTTTAGCCAGTATATGAGCAATCTCGTTGCCATCATTCCCGTTGTGTGCCTTAACCCATGTGTAGTGAACTTTCCAATTCTGCATTTCTAGGTTTTATAGGGGTATAAATCGCTGTGTGACAGGGGGTATAAATGGAGTGTGACGGGTGCATTCATGGGGTGTGACAGGGGGTATAAATGGTGTTGTGACAGGGGGTATAAATGGGAGTTGTAACAGGGGCTGTAAATGGAGCTGTGGAAGGGGGGTATAAATGAGATCTGACAGGAGGGTATAAATGGAGGGTGTGATTGGGGGCTATAAATATGGGTGCCTGGACAACTTTTTATAGGTAAGTTCCATTCTTATAAATAATCTTTTTACTATAATTCCATGTTTTGTTAATGATAGCTAATTTTAGGTCATTATACTTTGTTTAGTCTATATTTTAAAACTGTAATAAGTATTTAGTTTTTGTATGATTTTATTATAATTATTATTATTACAATGCCAATATCGTGAAATTCAGTATTATTATAATATGTAATTATATTTCAGGTTTTAAAGACGTATGAAAGGGGGGTGTGACTGCACAACTTTTTGTAAGTAAGTACTATTCTTATATTAATACTCCTTTGACTGTAATTCCTTGTTTTGTTATTGTTAGCTAATTTTAGACCTTTGTACTTTGTCTATATTTTAAAATTGTAACATGTATTTAGTTTTTGTATGTTTTATTATAATCATCATTATCTCAATATCATGGCATTCAGTATTATTATTGTAATATATAATTTTATTTCAGGTTTCAAATAAGTGTGAAAGCGCAAGTCAACCGCAGGTTACATTGAAACACCCAGGTAAATATATGTCTTAACTTTGAATGGAAATTTACAATTTAGAATTTATAATGCCTTTGAGTTTCTGGTATAAGTTAATTAGTGCATTATTTTAAATCAAGATTCTGTGCAGACAATCATCCTGCACATTTTTCCCTCAGCCACAAGACTCTTTTGGACAAAGTATTGCGAAACTTGTGTTAATACAAGGATTGGGGATGTACCTTAACTACAATTTCATCCAATTTTACGTCAAACAATATCTACTTATTTGGGAGATTTTTTTTACTTAGATTTCTAAATTGCATTTCTACAAAACCTCTCATTTTGAACAATTTTCGCCAAACAATATTCACTTGTGTGGGTGATAATATTTTTTTTATTTACATCTCTATATTACATTTCCAAAAAACCTCTCAGTTTGAAGTATCACAATTACAGCAGACGTGCCATGGTTAATTTAATTACCTAAGTAGTGTATCACATTATTATGAAGAACCTATGAATTCTATTCAGTGTAAATTGATGTCTAGTTACAAAAAATATAAAGTGACAGCTTTACTCACTCAGAATTAGTTCCAGTGTATTTTTTTTCTTAAAAAATGTTCAATTGAATATAAAAAATCTGTATATGATTTTGTTTCAAGTTGTGTTTTTTGAGCAATGGTTATAATTTGCACTTTAAGTGGTAACGACTTCAAACTCTTGTTTAAATGTTAAGTTTATGTTCAGTTGACATAATATTTGGAAACGTAATTTCTCGAAATACATTTTATATCAAGGTTCTCTATTTTCCGTATTTCTAATTCATCATATTTCTTTCTTTGGCATTTTTTTGATAAAATATTAATTTTTATTCTTTGCTTTACAGAAAATAATTATTTTGCTAAAAATGTACGTAAAATGTAAATTTATCTATCAACAGTATGAGTTGGCTAAAATTTGTTGTGGAAACAAGACAGCAGATGAAGAACTCCTGATATTTGTGGTCAGAAAAACCAAATCATGCTGCTTGCTTTGTCGAGCATATGGATCCGAGTGACTGGGCCGTCCTGATCCTCGACGGGGGATACATATCGGAATCATCGAGTGTTACTGGAGCACTTCTAATTGTATTACTGTTAGTAACTTAAATATTCTAGAAGATAAATTTAGTAAAACTTGTTATAATATTTTTCTTTTTCTTTTCGTCTTTTTCTTCACTTCACGGACTAGACACAGTTGTTCTGTCCATCTTTTCACTGACCTTCCTACATTCCTTGAACCTCTAGGCTTGTAGGTAAGAGCTGCTTTCGGTAATCTTGTTACATCCATTCTTTCTCTATATTCTTTGATATTATAATTTATTTTATCATAACTCTGTTCTTATATTTTCATTCTTCATCCGATCCAATCTTGTGCAGCCTTTTGTTCATCTAAGGAAGTTATTTCATACGCTTTGTATCTTACAATATTTTTATAACATTCAATTATATTTCAGGCTGAAATCATGTGGAACAACAAGAAACTAATTTTCATTATGTAAAAATCACACAGAAAAACTTTGTATATACTGTCAAGGTATATGCATCTTAGTGCCTACCTTATGCCATATAAAAAGATACAATTTAGGAACTATTATTGACATAAATAATAAGTAACTGGTACTACCGATCCTGTAGGTTCATGGCCATGCTGACATAAACTCTCCATACATCCTTATCCTAAACAATGTTTTCCAATCACATATTGTATAATTTAATGTAATCATGGTTAATATTGTTCTCCCAACTCATTCTTGGCCTGCACACTCAGGTTTTCTCAAGTTTGATGCCCTATTTCATTCCATATTCGTTTCACATGTCCTGGCCATATTGCAGTCTACGAGCCTTAAGTGTTATTATTACCATCTGGTTTCCCGTAAATATCATGTGGCTCACTAATATATAGTCTTCTCCATTCTCCTCTCTGTTCATCTGTCTTTGGTTAAAAAATTTTCCCACCAACGTTATTCACAAATATTCACAATATTTTCTCCTCATTTAAATAAAGATTCTATGTTTCACATCCATATAATATAACTGGGAGAACAGCAATTTTATATATTTTCAGTTTAATCTAGTTTCCAACTAATATATAGTGTCCTAACATTCCGTGTTCCTAGAAACATGTGTGTGAACCTTTGCCATGGATTTTGTGAAGTAAACCCCGCTCGGAGATCCGAATGAGGGAATATTTTACATCCGGAAAAATTTACCCCAATTTCTTGACAGTTTTACTTTTACAATGAAAGACCAAGGTACTATTTCGTCTGACTTATCACCTTCCAATGCTTTAAATAAAGCACGAGTTGAAAGATGAAAAGAAAGCTACGCCTGTAAACTCCAAAGATACAAGTGTTATTGCCAATCCGAATTGTCTTAAAGCAGAAAGAGCAATGTTATTTTTTTTCAAGTCATATTCAAATAAGTGCAAAGAGTAACATGAATATCGTGAGTACAGAAATCTGTTGAAAATCCCGATGAAGTAGGTAATTAATATTTAAAATGATCCTCATAGTGATATTTCCTATAATAATTCAATGGGTAACTAATATGACAATTAGCAAGTTAACAGGACCTGAATTTGAGCTTCTCTTATTTTTGTATCAATCATCTACCTAGGTACATAGAAAGCCTACAAAGAAAAACCTACTTTTTGCTGATGGTGTAATATGGGTCTCTGAACCGAAAAATCAAAGCCAGCAATTAATTACCACAGCCCAACAATCACTAATACAATTAGATAATTAATAATAATGTATAGCGCACAATGTGCAAAGATTAGTTAATCTATATTAGTTTATCTGTCCATACAGAATCCTGTCAGAGATTGCCCTCTGTTTTTGCACTTTAGCACATGGTATCTCTCGCATAACATGCCGCATCGCTCGCACACGCATTCTGGTCCCGGGTCATGAAACTTTCGTTTTGCACAGTCTGTGATGGAAGCCGTGTACTGCTAGCCGGGTCACTAGGTGTCGTAGTTAGTAGTTCGGCTTCTTCCAGTCTTCTGAGATCATGGCATCGGTGTTGTAGAAATCGGTCCAAATGGATTCTTTTTTCAGCTGCAGCTCTCTTAATACAGTATTATAGCTCGCTGTAGATGGCAGGAACAGTTACAATCGGAGCTCTTCTATGAGAAATAGCTCCTTTGTCAGTTCATAGACCGTGCGGGAGGGTGCGAACTTTGACAGACCCGCTGCCTTTTTTAAATACATGGATTTCACTTTTTCCAGGAGTCTAAAGCTGTTGGCGTCCAGATGATCCCATATCAGTTGAAGACCGTATGTGGCTATGGGTACAATCTTGGTGTGGAAGAGTTTTATTGCTGCTTCCATGGACATCTTGGTTATGTCTTTTATTTCATGCATGGCTTTGATTGCTTGGCTCGTCCTGTCCGATATATGCAGGTTGAAGGAGTTTCCCTTAGGCTGGAGAGTGATACCTAGGTATTTGAAACTGTTGACTGCGGACAGCGCTCGGGTATTCAGCATAACCTTGTCCTTTCCCGCTAGTCTGCCTCCTCTCCTGAAGGTCATATGGACAGTTTTGTCCTCGTTTAATTTCAGGTCGTTCTCATCTGCCCATTTTGCAAGTCGGTTGAAATTGTCTTGCAGTGTCTCGCAGCACGGGGATGTCAGGGCCATGTCGTCCGCATACATGTAGAGCTTGGCATTTCCCTCCAGGATCTGTGTGACGTCAGCTGTGGCGATCGAGAATGGAAGTGGGCTCAGGGGGTCGCCTTGTAGGACACCGGCGATATTTGCTTTGAGACGGAGGTCCCGTCCTGGACACCTCGTTCCGGGCTGGAATATCTCTTATTGTGGCCGTCAGGAAATGTTCTCGTCCGATTAGGCATTCCAGTTTCGCCACTAGCAGTTTTCTGTTGACAGTGTCGAATGCTTTGGAGAAATCAATAAATATTACGTACAGTTTTCCCCTTGGCACTCTCAGTGCCTCCTCTACATCCTGTAGTAGGCAGTTTACAGCGTGCAGTGCTGATCTCCCTCTTCGAAATCCAAACTGTTGGTCTGGGATATGGTGATCTGTTAGTGTGGTCAGACGTTTTGTTAGGATGCCTGTCATAATCTTGAATAGTGTACATTCAAGAGCGATCCCTCTATAGGTATTCGGGTCCGCCACGTTGCCTTTGCCCTTATATAACATTTTGATATCTGACCTTCGCCAACCCTCCGGTATCCTCCTTCTCTTCGGACATTCATTTATCAGGGATGCCCAGGTCTCTTTTAGCCGCCTTGAGGTGTTCATTAAATATTAGGTCCGGTCCACAGGCTTTCCCGTTTCGCGAGTTTTTGATCGCCTCCTCTACTTCGTCTACTGTGATGGGCTCGAAATGTGTTGTTCTTTCTTCTTGGAGGTGGATGACTCTCGAGGGTCTTGTATCGTTCGATTGTAGGACTTCCCTCATGTGGTTTTCCCACATCTCCATAGGAATGTCTCTGGGAAAGATGGGCTTCCTGGGTTGGAGAATCTTATATGGGGGCCGTTCTGCATCCTCGATCCTCTTCTTGTCTTGATCTTCCTGGAATTCTTGTTTTCTCCTCTTTAACAAATCTTTATAGCCCCTGCGAGCTTGAGCATATAATCTCAGGTTTTCTGGTGTCAAGTTGTCTCTAGTAACCTGTAGTATGGTTAGTGTGAGTTTTCTTGTCATGTAGCGTTCTGTGTTGAACCATGGTCGGCCTCTCCTCTTGAAGAGGTTTGAAGAATATTATGCTTTTCTCCATCATTTGGGTCATCTCGTCTAGCGCGTCGTCTATCTTCCCGTCTGTGGCTAGATCTGTGATCCTAGCGATGTTCTCGTAGTTAAGTTTTGTAGGATCCAGTTTCCTGGTTGGTCTCGGTGTTAATGACTTTTGTCTAGCCGTGTGGGACTCCAGCACAAAAGTTGTCTCAACTGGTAGGTGTTTCCTTATGGCGATGGGGACAATTCTCTGTTGTTGCGGATGGATTGATTTAGTGTTTGTGAACACCAGGTCTATAGTGCTTTTACCATTGTAGGCAATATAGGTCGCCTGGTTCCTTTGGTTAATCAGCGTAAGCCCAATTTCCTCTAGATATTCGAGCACTCTATTGGTTTTGGTTCCTGGGGCATCGATCCCACAATTCAAGTCACCCGCCAAAATTAGCGAGCTCTCTGGGTCCACTTTGTTCACAGCCGTTCCGATCTCGTCGATTATACGGTTTGCTGAGGTGTCTGGTTGGAAGTACATCCCTGCAAGTGTGAGGCTTGGTGTTTTGATCATGAGAATGTGCTCCGAGGAGTACAATGTTGAGAATGGGGCGAGGCTGGGTTTCAGGAGACATGTGATGCCTCCTTTCGGTCTGCCGGCTAGTTCTTGTGTTGCGAATTGGTGTATCGTGTATAGATCTCTGGTTGACAATTCCGTTGTCAGCATTGTTTCCGTCAAAAAGGTCACGTCGTATTCTAAAAAGAATTCCTGTGGGAGCATGTTGGAAGCATTTTTGATGCCTTCAATGTTCCACAGGAGTACTTTAATCCACTGTTGTGAGTCCTGTCCGTTATTTTTAGATCCGGATGCCTTCGGTCCTTTTGTTTCGAAAAAGGTACTGTCTTACTAGTACTCCCGTTGGCCAGAAGTCTGGCTGTAGGACCTGTTCACGGCGATCGAGTGGTACGCCGGGTGTGAATGCCTTTAGGCGGCCTTTTGTTTCTAATTTGTCGCATTCTATCATTCCTGTTATTCCCTGTCTATTTAAGTGTTGTGTGATTTTCTCCTTCGTAGTGTCCTGGTGTAGTTTGCCTACGTATAGCCTGGCGAATCGTTCTCCTGCCTGTAGCTCGGTGCCAGTAGAGTCCCTCGTACCTATTACAATAGACCTTGTGTTGTTTCCTCTCGCCTCTTCCTGTCGTTCCCTGCGTCTTCTCCTCTGTACTAGCATGTAGCCGTCATTCTCTTCTGCTGCTTCCTCTGTGGATGTTGTGACTGTTATCACGTATCCCTCTTGGTAATTGTTCGTTTGCGGGTGTCGTGAGGTTGCTCTTTGATGGTTTTCCGGTATCTCCGACAATGTGTTTTTATTTCATCTTTAATAATTTATTTTATGTTGCTAGTAAAGTTGCTTATCATATCATGTATTTGCTGATTTAGTTTGCCTGTAATTTTCTCTCCTATTTCTTCGGCTGTTGGGAGCCTCGGAGCTTCATCGGCAGATGTCGGTAGGCACAATTAGATAATTGGACATCACAAAACATAATGAAGATATACAGAAGACAAATGATCAATTATTTTCATTAAGAAAGAAACCTGAAATTAGAAGGAGAATTATTAACTGAAACACATGAAGCAAAATATCTAGGAATAACCTATGACACGAAATTAACGTGGAAGAAACATATAGAGAACATATGAAGGGGTCCCGGCAAGAAAGTGTCAAGCCACATTTTCCTGATTCTGAGATAAAGCAATTTGAATATTTGTTCAAATCCTCAAATAAGAGACAATATTATATACTGATTCTAGAGATGAAATATGCTTTTCTAATATGTTTTTAATGAAACAGTGACATCTTATATATAAAAATTAATGTTTGTTTGTTTGTATATTTGTTTGTTCTTACTTTATGCGCGGCCATACCGTTGATCCGATTGTGATGGGGTTTTTTTGCAAAATGTTCAGGAGATTCCCGGGGTGAACATAGGCTATACCGGAGTTGTGATACTCAACTCCTACACCCTTAAAAATCGCCCTTTGTAGTGGAAAACGTGAAAAAAGTAGCTCTTTGGACGATTAAATGGCTTACGCTGCCTAAACCATATGAAATACACAAAATTAATGTACACAGAATTGAATATCTCAAAAAGCTCTACAAAAACGTCCGCGACAGCATATGTTATTCTCTTACGGATAACTCACAAAAACCATTTTTGTCTTTCATTGATACCAAGAGTCCCTTATCTCTTACGGATAACTCACAATAACCATTTTGTCTTTCATTGATACCAAGAGTCTCGCGCCGTAGCCGAGTGGTTAAAGCAAGAAGTCTTGGCGCAGAACTACTGGTCTTACGCTGTTTCGAGTCTCTACGGGGGAAAAAATTTTCTTATGGAATGTCGGCCAATATGGGTCAGAAATGAAATCTAGCTGGGGGGAAAGAAAACTGTTTTGACTCACTCTCATCAATTTATATTTTTTTTTCACTCTAATATAATTGTTATATGACGGTTCTTAGCTTATCTGCAAAGGAGGGTACAATTCTAATGTTCATGACTATGTGACGTCATCATTCACACTTCTTGAGCCACAACAGAAGGCTGTAAGAGGTTTTCTTGCGAACTTATTTAATAATATCTAATTATGTCCTAATTTCTGAATTTTATGGTAAAAAAGTAACATATTTTTATCTTCCGCCCATTACATGAGAATTGAACGTTCGGGCAGGACAACGTCTGCCGGGTACGCTAGTATATTATAATTTTTTTTTATATATCCAAAAGTTAAATTTAAAAAATGTGTGGCTTGACACTATCTTGACCAAAAAATTCACGAAATGTATGAAACAAATATTTATCATCATAAGGAATATTTTCAATTAACTATATTTGCCCTATTTAACAAATCGAAGTAGTATACATTCCACAAAAGATAAACAATGCTCTAAAAACCTTCATCATGTATTCCACCATTTAAAAAACAAAGTCGAATAAATATTTATTAACATAAGACATGGTTACAATTAACTATCATTTGCCCTAACTAACTAACTCACTGACACTATCGTACCCGTAGGTTCATGGCCTCACGGACATAAGCTCTCCATACATCCCTGCCCTGAGCTAATATTTTCCAATCGTTCCTTGTATAATCTACTTCCCTGAAATCATGGTTAATGTTAATCTCCCACTTCATTCTTGGCCAACCAACTAGGCATTTTCCCTCTGGTTTTCCTATAAGAAACTTCCACACACGTCTTAATTCCCCGTTCGTGCCACATGTCCTGCCCATCGCAGTCTAGGAGACTTATTTGTCCCATTTAATCAAAACGAATTGTAGGTTTCACAAAAAATAAAGAATGTCCTAAAATATGTCTTCCACGTCATATATTCGATCATTATCAATATCATCTGGTATCAAGTTCAGATAAAAGCCATGATAGATTGGAGGGACATACTCCATCAAATGTGAAAATTTGCATTTTTTTACCTCAAGTGGTCTTGCAGTTTTCTTCTTTCGAGTCAGGATACTTAGGTCCCCTTTCTTTCTTGTTGATACCCGTTCAAACTTCATATCCATCCTGTTTTTTAATTCACTGACCCAATGGTTTGATATTTTCAAACTAAAGAATATAGCTTCTGAGAATCTGAGCTCCACACCACTAATACACACTTTCTTATTAGTATTAATTAGCCCACTTTTTAAAGCTGTTATATCGAAAAAAAATAGTGCTTTCCATTTCGGCTACATCAAACTAGAGTTTGTGACCACATGATTAATATTTCTCTCCAATGTGACGGAGAGTCTACATTGGGTTGTCCCCTCTATTTTTCAATTCTAGTAAAATCTCTATCAGAGGCTAAGTATGTGTGTCCAGAAAAAAAAACAATAAGAGAAAAATTTGCATTTAGATTGGAGTTTCTCAGCTCACTTGGTAGAGCATTCGCTTAAAGTGCGAAAGATCCTGGGTTCAAACCGCAGTCTCAACGTATAATTTTTCTCTTCAAATATAACTTAAAAAACAATGTTCAATTTATTCACACTGCTTTGTGTGGATAGATAATTACAAAATATCATTATATTCCATTTCTCATTCTGACCCTTTATTAATGGTTATTGCTTGGATATTAAATTTTAGTAGATGAAATTTTGTTTATTATTTGGATTGTATAAAAAATAGAATGGAAATAGAATTAATTAGTTTGTTAGTTGTTTTATAATTACAAAATACCATTATATTCCAATTCTCATTCTGACCCTTACAATTGTCAGAAAATATAACCCGTTTCTTTGCACAAATGCATTTAGTTTTTATGTATTTCAGGATGCAGCTTGCATTACCCTCATCCCACACAAGCCTATGCCCATATATATATATATATATATATATATATATATATATATATATTTATTTAATGATATTGGTCTATTATATTTTTATATCAGAAAAAAAAGCCTTTAAATTCCAGTAATATAATATCATAATAGTAGTTCATTATGTTTATACTATCAGAAAGTTACTTATTAATGGTGATTTCAATCATTTGCTAATACACACATATGCATATTGAACTTTTAGGGCAATAAAATGCCAAGCAACAATTATTATTAATTAAGTAATAGTTTAGATTATATAAGATAATAAAAGAAACGTTACATTAGGCATTAAAGGTTAGCATTATGTTGTATAATAGAAAATGAAAAAGTGACTAGAAACATATTTTATAAAAATAAATTCATAATTTCTGTAACCTACAAATCTACATGAAATCCTACGAAGACAATATAATGCCAAGCAACACTTGCTTGTATTTAAATTTCCGAAGTTAATTCTTCCTCAGAGCATGGAAAATATTCAGAATCAGAGCTATTATCACTATCTTCATCATTTAATTCACCAGAAAACTTCAAATTATTTCTGCAAACAATTTTCCGCAAATTCCCTTTGTTTCTTGACACTGTCTTACAGTTATGGAAGATGCTATTCTGAAAGAAGGAACAGACTTCAAATATTTCTTTCTTCCAATCTACAAAAAATAGAAACACAATTCCAACGTTCCTAGAAAGAGAAAAGTTTGAAGTTCCGATCACGGCCTCATTGGCGCTGTTGCTTGAAGTTTCGATCAGGGTCGCATAGGCGCTATTATATTGGAAGATGAAGAGCAAAAGATCAACTTCATCACCAGTGGCCTCCCAACGTCACCAGAACTAATCCCGTGTGTTTGTTATCTGTGAGGTTACATAAAAGACCGTGTTTTTATCCCCCTATGCCTGACACTCTTGAAAATGGACGACAACGATTTGTTGAAGCTGTGAATTCGGTAAATAGAGACCAGCTGATGCGCGTGTGGCAAGAAATGAGCCACCGTTTTGATATTTGTCGTGTAACACATGGTGCTGATATTGAATGCATGAAATAGTGAAATTTGAATTTTACTCTTTCCAGAAACGTTAGAATTGTGTTTCAATATTTTGTAGTTTGGAAGAAATAATTGTTTGAAGTTTGTCCCTTTTTTCTGAATAGCCGTATATTATGATAAATATTAACATTTTATTAAAAGATAGTGAGTTTAAATATGTCAAAAATAAATACTGGTACAAAACAAGCAAAGACGATAATGTTAAAGACTAATACTTAAGGAATTCAGAGTTCAAATCCCAGGCCTGCGAATCCGATAGGAATTCTTTTCGGTTTCCTTAAAAAAAAAAGTACCTTGGTCGAAAGAGTGACGACCTTTCACCGGACCAACAATATCAATTGCACAACTCCAGAAATTGTTTGAGTTTCTCTTTGTAATGACACCAGTTCCAAGCAAATCCAACAACTGAGAGCGACGCTATACTGAGGGTTTTCACGATTCCTGGGGACAATTTTGCATCACTAACCTACTTATGAAAAACCCGTGTCTCCACCAGCGGTTGTGTTCGATTGGATGGTCTTGGGCCCTGGCTATCGCTCTGCTACGGAGTTGTGTGTGATTGCGAAGATTGCGGTTTCCGATTCTCACGGATTGGAGGGCGTTGTTCATTCAGATGTCCTTTGAGAATCATTCCCATGGTTTTATCGGGAGATATGGTTAGCTTGTGTAAGCTAGCCCATTGTTGGAGCTGCTGTAAGACTATTTGGGAGCGTTCTTCCAGTTGTCTTCTGGACTGTCCAGAAATGATCATCACTACGTCGTCTGCGTATGCGATTGGTAATGCATTTTGTGTTGCTTCTATATTGTTGAGCAGATTGTCCATTACCAGATTCCAAAAACTGGGGGCCCAGAAATGATCCTTGGGGACAACCTATGGTAACATGTTTTCGGATTTGGTTGTTGTTCTCGATCAGGTTTACAGCTCGACCTCTGAAGTAATATGTCTAGCACAGTAATAGATGAAACTTCGAGTTTAAAGAAAACTGAATCACGCTCAATCAGCCCGGAACACTAATTTAACAAGAGTCAATACATCAGCCATGAAATCCTACAAGCCTACAACCCTACATAAATTGATTTTTATGTGGGGGAACATTTAAGACAGTTTTATACAATTATTATTGATTTCGTACATCTCAATGATGGATAAATCATATTTGAAGAGAAAAATTATACGCTCAGACCGGGACTTGAACCCGGGACCCTTGGTTCTCTAGACCAAGTGCTCCACCAACTGAGCTACCTGAGCAAGTACCGATCTAAACGCAAATCTTTCTCTATATACATTGTAATTCCCGTCCACCAAATGCTATGAAGCCATGCTTCTATCTTGCAAATGGCGGCTCCTTTATTAAGAAGACATATTTGGGAATTATACATTACAGCCAGTACGGCTTTTTCCTTGTTATTATTATTGATTTCGTACATCTCAATGATGGATAAATCATATTTGAAGAGAAAAATTATACGCTCAGACCGGGACTTGAACCCGGGACCCTTGGTTCTCTACACCAAGTGCTCTACCAACTGAGCTACCTGAGCAAGTACCGATCTAAACGCAAATCTTTCTCTATATACATTGTAATTCCCGTCCACCAAATGCTATGAAGCCATGCTTCTATCTTGCAAATGGCGGCTCCTTTATTAAGAAGACATATTTGGGAATTATACATTACAGCCAGTACGGCTTTTTCCGTGTTATTATTATTATTGATTTCGTACATCTCAATGATGGATAAGTCATATTTGAAGAGAAAAATTATACGCTCAGACCGAGACTTGAACCCGGGACCCTTGGTTTTCTACACCAAGTGCTCTACCAACTGAGCTACCTGAGCAAGTACCGATCTAAACGCAAATCTTTCTCTACATACATTGTAATTCCCGTCCACCAAATGCTATGAAGCCATGCTTCTATCTTGCAAATGGCGGCTCCTTTATTAAGAAGACATATTTGGGAATTATACATTACAGCCAGTACGACTTTTTCCTTGTTATTATTATTGATTTCGTACATCTCAATGATGGATAAATCATATTTGAAGAGAAAAATTATACGCTCAGACCGGGACTTGAACCCGGGACCCTTGGTTCTCTACACCAAGTGCTCTACCAACTGAGCTACCTGAGTAAGTACCGATCTAAACGCAAATCTTTCTCTATATACATTGTTTTATACAAGATATCATATATGATACTGTTCTATTGTCTCACGTAAATTTTTGTCCTTTAATTGACGTTGGCAACTAAGGGCTGCAGTAAAAAAAAAATCTTGAAGCTCTGATATAAAATATGATACGACCGAACGCAGTAAGTTGGAATTATTCCCGAAGCCAAAAAATAATAATAATAAACGCCAAAGGTGTCATATAGGCCTTTAATACCTAAGGATGTAAGAGGTTAAAGAAAAATGGTATAGCCACTCAATAAACTGAGTACCGCGTTATATCCTACTGATGCTAGTAATATCTCTGCTCAAAACAGCCATCAGGCACACATTATGTATAAGCTTGACCTGTATGTCTGAAAACAGCTTGACCATAACTTACGCTACACAGCAATAAAGAAACTTGCAACAATGTGATTCCATATTCATACCTCTTAACTACCCACATAAATTTGGCTGGTATACGCTTCCCTTAGCCAGGTTACAAGTGCACAAGAACTAAGGTTATAATAAATTACGAAATTTAGGACCAACACGTTTTCATAGTCGGCCGCGGTGAACTAGTGGTTGTGCTCCTTGCCTCTAGTTCTGGGGATCGTGAGTCCAGACCCGGCCGGGGTCGATGGATTTTTTAGGACAGAAAAATCCAAAGAGCAAGTCCTCCGGGAGAGAATTTAAGCCGTGGTTTACAAGTCTGAAAATTTTCAGGCTCATAAAAGATCCTCAAGCCTGTATAAAGAGGCCTCTAAGCAAAATTTACCGACATCAACGTCATAGTATACCTTAATTATCTGTTAGATGTGCGGTGTGTTGACCGCATGCCATCCATGGCATCTATCAGCAAATAAGGTAACTAAAAATTAACTTGCTCAAGTAACTCCTTACAAAGGAGAGGATGTGGCTCAACAATGGGCTACGTCATTATAGATAAAAAATTGTAAAAAAATATGTTTTAGTAATAATAGTAATAAAGCGATAAGCTGTTCGTCGTTGAATTATGTACGTATAAACATCTATGATTCTCATATTAACTAAGTAACTCACTGGCACTATCTTCCCCCATTCGTGCCGCATGTCCTGCCCATCGGAGTCTACGAGACAACTGTTTATATTACATCTGATTTCCTGTAAATATCATATTACTTCTTTAAATGAGTTGTAAATTCTCAGAAGCAATTAAATACATTAATAAAGAAGGGCAGTTAAAGAAACAACGTTTTGTGCGATAGTGCGTTTTGTCGTAGTTACAACAATGGCGACCATAATTGAAAGTTCAAATTCCTACATTTTGAGGTCGCCAACCTAAATAACTATACTGTAATAAAATAACAATACTGTAACATTACATATTACAAACCGCGTGTGGGAAGTAAAACCACTGCCCTCTATGTATACTACATACAATGTATATACAAAAAATATCCAAAAGGTAGTGTTAATACACATTATACGAAACAAATCACTGCATTTTAAATGAACTTGACTTTATTTGAATCAATACAAAACAAATACGCACTTGCCGCCATTTTATCACTAATTGGTCTCACGATCTCATGTAGTTTCAATTAATAAGCATTGCCCACGCTGTTAAAGTTAGTCAATTGTTCATAATGAACGCAAATATTTCGAACAAATATTATTTTACTAGTATTTATTATTTTGAAAACACCATCGTGCAAAAATAATGTACAGCCTTTGAAATAATTGTTGGTGCTCAGGTAGTTTTCAAGTCCCAGAACGAAGCCACTGCGCATGACCAGAAGTCAGTTGTTTGGTTCACAAGTATACAACTATTTGAGAAACTAAAATCCGTTCTATTTCGTTGTATGTCGTGCAATGGAAAATAATTTCGCGTAAATAAGGATTGCGGTAAATGCTGTAAACAAAACAAAGGAAAATAAAATAAAACAAAAACAAAGAAAATGAATTGAGATAAGGACGAGAGAGAGAAAGAAAGCATGACAACGGGATCGAACACGCGAACTCCTGCATGGGAAATAGAAGCTCCCTCCACTAGACCACAACCGTTCCCTGTTAGAAACTGTCTGTGCGATGCGATGCAGTACTCCAGGACTTACTTGTATAATGGAATTTTATATTGACTTGTCTTAATTTAAATTAATCAGACGCATTTTACATTAGTAGTGGAAATAAATAATCTTGTTATGCCTTGTGTTTTTTAAACAAAGTACGAGATTTTATAATAGTTATTCATTATATTATATATATATATATATGTATATGAGATGTTTCCTTTAATTAATTAATTTCCCCATATGTATAGACAAATTTATTTATATAACGTAGCCTGGTAACGTGTAGGCATTATAAAAAGTAACGACATTATTTTAAAAAATCCCTGACCAGGATCGAACATGGACCTGCGTCGTCGCAAGAAAGCATCTTACCGACTGCTCTACTGAAGCGAACGATACAAATACTGCATCAGAAGTAAGCGCTAATTTACTATTGATTGGTTTAAGAGACCGTTACTTACTTTCAGTCATGTGATAACTTTCTTAACTTAGAAATTCAATTAATAAATGTATTTGTTGAAATTCTTTCAACAACGATCGGTATAAATCTATGATTGGCCGCTTATGCCGCAGGATTTGACCCCAAAGGAGACGGCATATGTAACAACTTACTAGTGTGAATCGCTCTTCAAAACTTTTAACTTTCCACCATCAAGAGTTGCGCCATCATTTTTTTCAAAGGCTGTACAATGCACGTTTGTGAAGTGTTTTACAGAATCTCGGAAATTAAAAATCTTGCTACTGCTTAGTTTTTAAGCATTTTCCTCGCATGGTAATATACTATTCGTTTCATAAATATTTGAAAGAAATAACCCCTCAACGAATATGCTTTTAATATAGGATATTTAATACAAACCTTGTGGCTTAGTGGTTTAGTTTGATTAGAAAATCAAAGACCAATTAATTGTGAAACAATCGGAAGTTCTTATGAAACTCAAAGTGAAACTCGTATATCTTAATAATGAATTTCGCTACCGGTGATCAAAGTTTATAATTTGTCAAACAAACAGAACTAACTTCAATCTTGCGGTGGAGTTATGCAAGTAGCAAATTGCTTAAAGGCAAAGGCAAACTTTATGTCGGTAAGATTTCCTTGATATGAACACAATAGTTATACCAAGACTATAAAATTCTAATTTCGATATCTTAAAACAAATGACAAATAATGTTCTTTCCTTTTATTTTAATTAGCATGGTTTTGAATAATGAAAAGCAGAAGTTGTATTACTGCTTCAATACTAATTCACAACGAACAAATGAATTTTATTAATTTGTTTTAAAGGAAATATCACAACGAAAACGGTTAATAACATAGACTTTACTAACAGAGTTTCGGTATACATAATAGGAACACATACACTGGTTTTCTAAAGTTTACTGCAACAAGTAGTATATTTAAAAAAGGAGAAAAAATGAATTAAAATCTATTTCTCAAGATTCCAATTGCCTCATGTGCAACTTCTTATCTCTTACAGCTGTCGTTTCCTAATGTAATGTTGGCACTTTGCCTTCGATCTCTCAACCATGATTCTCAGTTTAACAGAAAAAATCCAGTATCAAAATTCTATTTTCTCTTCGATAACTTTCTTATTTAATTTGGAGTGTGATTTACTGTTATCGGCGAACGTTTTCTACATTTCACGATCAATTTTATGCCATATTACACTTTAAATGTAGCCCATTTACATTATACAGTGCCTTTTGGAAAGGATAGGTGGAATTTTATTTAAAAGAAGATATTTAACATCTCAAGGCATCACCTATATCATTCAAAACTTGGGTGAACGGGTATAAAAACTAATAAACCTTTTATTTTAAACTTGAGGTTTTTACATGAAAGGTACATTACCTAACTATCACGGATCTCTACTTCTTTTCTTAATGAATTTTGATATTTTTAGGAAGCCAAATATAATAAGAACAGTTAAGACTCGTAGACTGTGATGGGCAGGACATGTGGCACGAATGGAGAATGAAAGAAGGGCATAAAAATTTCTTGTAAGAAAACCATAGGCGAAACGCCCAGTTGATACAACAAGAATGAGGTGGGAGAAAATCATTAACCATGATTTGAGGGAAGTAGATTATATAGGGATGATTGAAAAACATTAGCTCAGAGTAGGGATTTTTGGAGAGCTCCGAATCTACTCTAATGCTCCTTCTCCTCAACGTCTGAGGGAATTAGGATATATTCTGATTGTTGCTCCGAATCCACTCTAATGCTCCTTCTCCTCAACGTCTGAGGGAATTAGGAAATATTCTGATTGTTGCTCCGAATCTACTCTAATGCTCCTTCTCCTCAACGTCTGAGGGAATTAGGATATATTCTGATTGTTGCTCCGAATCCACTCTAATGCTCCTTCTCCTCAACGTCTGAGAGAATTAGGATATAATCTGATTGTTGCTCCGAATCCACTCTAATGCTCCTTCTCCTCAACGTCTGAGGGAATTAGGATATATTCTGATTGTTGCTCCGAATCTACTCTAATGCTCCTTCTCCTCAACGTCTGAGGGAATTAGGAAATAGTCTGATTGTTGCTCCGAATCTACTCTAATGCTCCTTCTCCGCAACGTCTGAGGGAATTAGGAAATGTTCTGATTGTTGCTCCGAATCCACTCTAATGCTCCTTCTCCTCAACGTCTGAGGGAATTAGGATATATTCTGATTGTTGCTCCGAATCTACTCTAATGCTCCTTCTCCTCAACGTCTGAGGGAATTAGGATATATTCTGATTGTTGCTCCGAATCCACTCTAATGCTCCTTCTCCTCAACGTCTGAGGGAATTAGAATATATTCTGATTGTTGCTCCGAATCTACTCTAATGCTCCTTCTCCTCAACGTCTAAGGAAATTAGGAAATATTCTGATAATTGCTCCGAATCTACTCTAATGCTCCTTCTCCTCAACGTCTGTGAGAATTAGGAAATATTCTGATTGTTGCTCCGAATCCACTCTAATGCTCCTTCTCCTCAACGTCTGTGAGAATTAGGAAATATTCTGATTGTTGCTCCGAATCCACTCTAATGCTCCTTCTCCTCAACGTCTGAGGGAATTAGGATATAATCTGATTGTTGATCCGAATCCACTCTAATGCTCCTTCTCCTCAACGTCTGAGGGAATTAGGAAATATTCTGATTGTTGCTCCGAATCTGTCGATAGACAATGTAGTCACGCACTCTCGTAGTATGAAATAAGCGTCCTTTATATGTCTCCATAACCAGGTCCTTCTACTGTAGGGCATCCGTCAGCTGCAGTTTCTTCTTGGCCGTTGGCTAAGAAAAATTGCTTGCTGACGGATGCCCTAGAAGGAATGGTCAATAGAAAGAAAGTTAGAAGCAGAAAAAGACATCATATTATAGACAATATTAAAATAAATGGATTGTATGCAGATACAAAAAGGAAGACTGAGTTCAGGAAAGAGTGGAGTATGTTGAGTTTGTAGTGAAAGACCTGCTATTGGGTAGAACACTATGGATGAATACCCAAATATTTTAATATTAATATCAGTGGAACAATCGGGCAATTTTACGATCTATCCATTACGCATTAAATATCTTCACACTTCGATTAAAAACATACAGACTCCTTCATACGTAGGTTCCAAATATCTAAGCTTTTCACATGGCATATTCTAAAGATAGCTGTGTTTGGTTACAGAAAACTAAATATTCTAAATTGGTTATAATCAATTACGTACATTAGAGTGTCCCAGGACATAAAGGAAGTTTTTTCTCGCAAAGTCAAATACGCATACCCTGTATCTTTTCTGTTTGATCGTAATAACTCAAATATTATTGCGATTGAATCATGACAACCCATGCCGACTTCATGCCAAAACTAAGACTTTTTTTATTGGGTTAGTGTAGAAGGATTCTATAACTAAAAGTTTATTTAATAAATAAAACATCAGTATGCCCAAAACGTGTAACCCTGTATTATTTTACAATAAAAAATTATTGTTCAAATTTCCTTTTCAACGTTTGCCTTTTATAACCAGGATGAAGCATGTCGGCACGGGTTGCCGTGGGCCTACGTACACCAAGTTGTACTTACAATTGTTTAAATCATTATACGAATACATTAAGAGGGTATGCGTTAAAATATGACAATTTTATTTGGGACTTCCTAATTACATTAATAATTATTATTAATCCATAAGAAATTGGAACAAAGTTCAAACGAATATTCACCTGTAGCTCTATAGATGGCAAATATCTACAAAGAGAAGGAATTGCTGAAAGTCTCGTTGTTGGCAGACTCAGAAAGTATTGCAGAGTAATCCTCTTAAAGATAAGTGGAGAAGATTAACTCTCCCTTCACCACAGCGACGTACTTTCTTCAGAGATCAAACTACAGAATAAAGTCGATTATCCAAAATGTCAACTATCCAATGCATTTACTGTTTTATTTCATATTCACACGGGTTGAAGCTAAAATTATATGCAAATGATAAGAAACAAAATACGTATGTCATCGATAAACTGCTAAATAAACGCAAATCTCTCAGTTATATTATGATATTTATTACAGTAACTAGCTAATACCTGACGAGCGCTGCTACGCCTAAATAAATTAAATGTGTTATTATGTTTAGTTGAATAAGTAAAAAGAAAAATAACTATAAATTTATATCGTAATTATTTTTATAGATACCCCGTGTTAATTACCCGGCGTTGTCCAGGAATATACTTATCCCGATCGTATTGGCATAAATGAGCTGAAAGACAAAAATGGTTATTGAGAGTTATCGTAAAAAAATACCGGCACCCGCCGTACGCTGCTACGTTTGCCTGGGAATCTAGTCATCCCGATCTTCATGGTATTAATGTGCTGAAAGATAAAAACGGTTATTGCGAATTATCCCTAAAAGACATATGCTGTCTGTGACTTTTTTGTAGATTTTTATGAGATATTCAATTTTGTGTACATTAATTTGGTGAAGCTCTTAATTGTGTTATGGTTTAGGCATAGTAAGCTATTTAAGAGTCCAAAAACTTCCGAAAAACACGTTTTTCACTACAAAGAGTGATTTGTAAGGGTGAAGGAGTTGAGTATAACAACTCTTTTATAGCCTAAAATCTTCCTAGGGAACTCCAGAATATTTTGCAAATAACCTTATTACAATCGGATGAACGGTATGGTAGCGCCTAAAGAACAAATAGACATGTGGATTCGCATAAAAACACAAATTTCAAAATAATGTACTTAAAAACGTAAATAAACATATGTGTCGCTATAATGTGTTCTATATTCCTATTTTTTCTAAAATCCATCTTATACTAAAAATCGTATTTATTCTAAATCT
Organism: Diploptera punctata; assembly: GCA_030220185.1. NCBI lineage: Eukaryota > Metazoa > Arthropoda > Insecta > Blattodea > Blaberidae > Diploptera > Diploptera punctata. Next base: position 526,645 of record JASPKZ010003421.1, on the reverse strand, counting down.
ATTGTTTCTAAATTCATGTTATACAATTTCTAACTGGTTTATGGTTATACGATCTGGATACGTCCAGATGTAATTATGAATATCCTTAAGCTGGAATGTTGTGCTCTTAACAACCAAATTATTTGACGTGACAAAGGTAACTAATCTAACTCCAATGTCGCTACAGTCTTCATCAAGACCGAATTTGTCTTTCTTGGCCTAAATATTCTTATCGTTCCACTTTTGCATTAAAATATCTTAAGATAATTTTCATATGATATCATGAAAGCCTATCACTACGAATTGTAATTCTCCGTAGAACAAAGGATTAATTACAATAGAAATGTTATATTACTAAACTTTTTTTCAACAGATTTAAAATGAATATGGTCCAATATTGTGGTCTAGTGAAAAGATACTTGTCTCGTAAGTATCGGACACGGATTCGATAACCAGTCAGGTCAAATTTCCAGGGGGAGTTTTTTCTTTTTTTTTTTTCTCGCCTATCAGGTAAATGTCATTACCTTAAAGGCCCCAACATCGTCTAGCCATCATACTCATCCAACCTTATTCCCTTTGTTTAGTATGAATATAAGAGTCAACGATGTGTCTGACTTAAATGTCACAATTATTGATAAATTTGCAAATTAGATATATTCCAACTTAAATTCTACCCCCTTAAAAATAAAACTTTACACGGTTTATGAACCCAACTGGAACCTTAATAAAATTTATAATCTTATTACCTATGTTATAGGAACATTTATCGTGTTCTCTTGGAGGTGGCCCTAGCATTGAGCTCATCACTCATCCAGGGAGGCACTTATCCTTGCATGATCGAAAAAGTATGTGTGATCCAGAGATTAGAATCCTCTCCCAACATATTCCTATAAGGCCCGCCTGACATGGACATGTAGAAGTACCTACAAAGGGAGATTTTAAAATAAGTTAAAAAAAGAAAGAAATAAAAAAAAATAAAAAAGAAAGAAAGAAAAGAAAAGAAAAGAAAAGAAAGAAAGAAAATTAATATAATCAAACTACTGAAAATATCATCGTCGCTTCTACTCCAAAATGATGCCTATATGCATCAGAGATGAATCTCCATAATTAACTAAACAACTAACTCACTGGCACTATCGAACCCGTAGGTTCATGGCCGCGCGGACATAAGCTCCATACATCCCTATCCTGAGCTAATACTTTCCAATCTTCCCCTGTATAATCTACTTCCGTCAAATCATAGTTAATGTTATTCTCGCACCTCATTTTTGGTCTACCAACTGGGCGTTTTCCCTCTGGTTTTCCTATAAGAAGCTTCCATGCACGTCTTTCATAGAATTTCCATAATTAGCCGAGTTAAATACTTTATACTAACCGGTCTTAACAGCCCATTAATAATACGCCCGTAAGAAGGCGAAGACAATGAAGTGAACTTCAGCGAATTAAAAGTTTAGGTAATTACAAACCATAGTATCTACTATATAAAAATGTTTGTTTGTTTGTACTTTATGCACGGCCATACTGTTGATCCGATTGTGATGGTTTTTTTTTTTGCAAAATGTTCAGGAGATTCCCGGGATGAACATAAGCTATAAGAGAGTTGTGATACCCAACTCCTACATCCTTAAAAATCACCCTTTGTAGTGAAAAACGTAAAAAAATCCTTTTTTGACGCTTAAATGGCTTACGCTGCCAAAACCATAACAAATATACAAAATTAATTTATACAGAATTGAATATCTCAATAAACGTTACAAAAAAGTTCGCGACAGCATATGTTTATCTTTTACGGATAACTCACAATAGTCGTTTTTGTCTTTCATTGATGCCAAGAACGGGGTACGTACATTGCCGGACAAGCGTGCACTGCCGTGCCGTTCAACCGGTTGTGATGGGGCTTTTTTCAAAATGTTCAGGATTTTCTCAGGAAGGTTATAGGCTGCAAGAGAATTTTATTGCTCAAGCCCTTCACCCTTAAAAACCGGCCTTTGTAGTGAAAAGTAAAATAAAAGTGGCTTTTTGTATGCTTAAATGGCTTACGCTGCCTAAACCATAACAAATACACCCAATATGTACACAGAATTGAATATCTCAAAAAACTCTACAAAAAAAGCCCGCGACAGCATATGTGTATCTTTTAGGGATAACTCACAATAACCATTTTTGTTTTTCATTGAAGCCAAGAAGATCGGCTTTAAGTAGATTCCCGGGCAAGCAGAGCAGCAGCACTGATAACTCGCAATAATGAATTTTGTCTTTCAGCTCATTAATGCCAGATACATCGGGATACGTAGATTCCCGCGCAATGCCGGGTAATCAGCGCGGGGTATCTAAAAATAATGATATAAATTTGTAATTATTATTCCTTTTACTTATTCAACCAAATGTAAAAACACATTATCATTTATTTAGGCGTAGCAGCGCACGCCGTGTATTAGCTACTGATAAATATAAGATAAAGTGAATGGTCAAAACCAATGGAATGTAAGACTGAGGAAAATACAGATATAATATTTATTTTAAAAAGGAAGTTAAAAAGTTCATATCGGTTATATATAAAAAGTATAAATATTAATTTCAACATAAAAAACGATATCCCTGTCACATTTCCCAGGAACATGAGCTCCCTTCCTGCATTGCATCTGTCTCGTGGGAGGTATAGGCCCTAAGCTAGAAACAAACAGCATTATGTACACCCTTAGACAAAAAAATGAGTCATCTCTTGAACGCATATTTCTTCTAAGTCCTACTCGAAACAGCGCTAGGGTCCACACTAGTGAACTAGTCACAATTGTGCAGCCCCTGAGCTACTGCGTTATGTGGCATGAACTGAGTGAAGATACTCTCCTACGTGCCCTGTTAGGTCAGCAGTAAAGCGTGCAGTCACTGTTTCTGTTAATGAAGGTCGCAGGTTCGCGTCCTCAATTATGTAGTTTTTTTCGTGACATTTGTATTAAAATATTTCATGAATGAAATACATTTTATTTTGACAACTGAACTAAATCAATGTTAATGTCGTTATTATAACAATTATTTTACCACATTCAGGGTTTGTTCTAGGTGATATCAATGTATTGATTTTAATAACTGATGCGCACACGTTCTGTGAAAAAGCAACAGCCTCTAACAAGTTTGTTTATATTGAACTCTAATTGTCCTGCAGATTCACGAAAGACTAAATATGGCTTATGGGCACTTATGCAGGACGTCTGGGATGCTCTAGCTGAAAGTCCACGTGACTGTAGAAGTTTTATTACATCAATGCCCCGCAGATTGAGGGCGGTAATAGATGCTGAGGGTTCATACACCCGATATTAATTTTGTTAAAGTTTTCATTTTAGAAGATATTATTTTCTTTCTGCATTTAATTATTAGAAGGTTTTCATTTATGTGTTTTGTGTGCGCATTAAAGCCATAAAACTCAAATATAAAATTAAATATCAAACTATATTATAGGCGAAATTCTATCCTAACATTCAGTAAAAAAAAAAGTAGGACGGGAATCGAACCCGTGAGGTTACGAACGCAGATGTTGTGTGTTAAACCGCTCGACCACGGAAACACACAAAGGCAAGCTCTCTCTTTTATGTTACTTGAGTGTGCACTGCGTTAACTAGCAAACAACACAGTAAAATTACTGAAAACGTTCTAATGTGAATATGGCTTCTGCGAGTGCTCACGAAGTTCCCCGATCGGTTGATAGAATCAAGAGATGACTAATTTTTTTGTCTAAGGGTGTACTCTCCTAAATTCTTAAATATTGCTTAAATTTATCGTTGGCAAATAAATATACAAATTTCAACAAGATACAGCAGAACTCATAACTTGTGTCCTGCATTCAGTGTTACGATACACGCTCGCATCACAGATAGCCAAAGCCTCTCACCGGGCGATACTAATAGTGTTTTCTCTCCTAGTTGGATAGGTGGCAGTTTGCCATACTTTTACATATAAAATACGTAATGGATACAATAAGAAAACATTTCTTTATCAATATAGCCTAAATAAAACTAAACATTAATATATTCAGTTGAAAAGTAAAGAACAAATAACAATAAATTGCATGAAATACAAAGTAAAACGAAAGAAACTTTGTTAAAATAAGCAATAATTTTAGCAGAATTGATTATCTGGAAATATATAGCCTAAACAATAAATAAACGTTTCAGCTTATTAATTATTCAGAAATTTATAATGTTTCCTTTCTACAAACGTGTCTTAAAAGCACAGCACAGTCCATATAGTTGATAATAATAATATACAGTTAATAACAATACAGCGTATGAAATACATAATAAAACGACAGAAACTTTGTTAAAATAAACAATTTTAGCCACAATTTATTATCTGGAAATATACATATAGCCTAAATGATCAATACACTTTGCAGCTTATTAAGTATTCAGATATTTAGAATGTTTCATTTCAACAATGTGTCGTAAAAAGACAGCAACGTTCTTTAACCCCTCAGATTTAGATGTGGAATGGTCGATACATTTTTATTAGATACCTCTTATTTCAGGCTTGAAGCTGTTTTACGTTCCATAAATCTAATAGGGGATCCATAGCTTACTTTCCTCCAAAGAAACTAATACTCAGAATTTCTACAACCTTAGAAAACCATCGATCCCAGCCGGATTTGAACCCTTAATCTCGGAACCAGAGGCGAGCATGGTGATCGGTAATTCACTATTCCGCCGGGACCGATGGTATGAAAGCTTATGCCTAAAGGGAGGGATAGGGAAGAATTAAAAAATCAATACATTGACTAATATGAGATTCTAATGTTGCTGACTCTCTTCGTCCAGTAAAATTCCAAGTCGATGACGAATGTCATGAGTAGGGCAGGGATTTGTATGTACTGAAAGTTAAGATTGCAACATAGTACAATGAGAAGTTAGACTTATGACTGTATTTTGTTTTTGTTTCACACACACAAACAGTTGAATAGTATAATGAGAAGTTATACTTCTATAAATCTCTTTTGTAGTCCACCACTGTGGTCTCGGGGTAGCGTGCTGCTTTGTCACGCAACGGGCCCGGGTTCGATCTCCGGTCGGGACTGTTTTTCTGGGCGAGGTTTTTATCGGGGTTTTTCCTCACCTGTAAGACAAATGTCAGGAAAACTTTAAGGCCCAAACGGTCCCCGAAACCATATGGCCATCGCAATCATCAATCATATTCATTTTATGTTAAGCTTAAGATTAGGGACTCTTCTGGCGCACCATTATCATCATCACCCATCATATCTTCGGGGCAACGTAACCCCGCCTTCCAGGCGCCCCAACCTCAGAAGTGGGTTACAAGTACGCTATGCCAGGAGAGAAACCAGGAATGTCGAAAGACAACCTGGGGCATTTGAAAAAAATCTCTTTTGTTTAATTTCATACACAAACAGTAGAATAATATATACTATCTGTATTGCAATCATATATTTTATTACATACAAATCCTAGCCCTAGTGATGAGACAAGAGAGATCGCATAGAGTTCACATCGCAACAACAGAATGATCTCAAAGTGTTGGTAAACATAGCCTCGTGGCTTTATTGCTTTGTTTCGTGGTAACAAAACACTGATACATCGCGTCACATAATTTGGACATCATGCACGCAAGCTGGCACAGAGTTCCATCGTGTGCAACGAATACCGCACTCGTATTCTGTAAAATCGATCCATAAACCTTAGATAACTTCCAGACAACATTATAAATGTGTTGGTAAAGTAATGTTCGTGAGAAGTCACCATATTTTTTGTCTTTATACTTGACAAAAAATTTCAATTACTAAAGTCATGAATCTCAAAGCGTTATTGCTATGGCCAATAAATGTATACCATCAAACTAAAATAGTCTTCTCTAAACTCTCAAATCTCAACCATTCAAGTCACGTAGTTTATATAAGCCTATAAAAGAATATTATGAGAACTGAAGACTAGAAAAGTAAAAAATGATAGCCTAGTATCACGAATGACAATTTCACCATTTTTGTTTGTTCCACGTTTATAACTTAATACACTGTAAGACACTTTAAACTTTTCTTTTTTATCTCCTCATTGTTTGCTGAAATGAAGATGTTGAGAGCAATAGCAGGATACCAAAGAACCGATAAAAAGAAAAATGAAGATATAAGAACAGAACTTAATATATTTAATCTCTGTGAAAGAATGAAATATTATCAACATGCTTATCTTCAGCACGTATTACGAATGAATGAACAACGCATACCAAGAAGAATGTATAATTATAAACCAAAAGGGAGAAGGATGTTGGGAATACCATTGAAGAGATGGAAGGACCAATTCTACCTATAATGAGATCGGAACAGGCCATTGGGCTTAATCCTTGTTGTTGTTGTTGATGATGATCTCTTTTTATTGTATTACTATTTTTATTTATAACGGTTATCTATATTGGCCTAGGGTCGGTTTCACCAACAGAGGTAACTGTATTACGCCAGTTTTCTCCGTGTATAAAACATAGCTTAAACTGGCGTAATACAGTTACCTCTGTTGGTGAAACCGACCCTTAGAATTCATTTTACACACCAAGGGGTTTGTATAAAACATTTAAAGAAGGGAGAACTGTGATACCTTAGTGTGCCTAATTGCTTAAACCACGCCATAGTATGCACAGATCGCAAGCATTTCTTTATTACACTATCATCAAACAAATTACATTTATATTTTATTTAAACTACAGAATTACAAATAGTATTGTTAAGTTAGAAATTATACAGTGGGATGACTTAATATGAACCGTGTCCAGAGGCTTGATCCAAGATAGGATCTAATCAAATCTACCCTTTATTTGGGACACAAGCCAAGAAACGGATACATCTCGAACTACAGGGTCTACATTTTAATTTGCAATCGCGCGAGCTGTGTCTTCACTCTCCGCACTCGACGCGCACGCGGCTTCTCTGGTTTATCATAAGTAATGTCACGAGTGATTTCCAAATTAACGATAAATTCACGACTCACAAAGTGAGGAGTGAATTTATCTAGAGAATTTGGAAATCAAGAGTAGCATTTGTTAGGACTATTTAACGAATAAAATTAAGCTGTTTACTCACAAATCATTATTTAACTATAGTTATTTTGAAATATTTATATATTTAATGTAAACGGCGATGTTTGAAAACAAATGAGAAACGATTGGTACGCTTCATCTGCTTCTTTTGTTTATCACTGCAACCAATCATGCTATTTATTGCCAAAGGAACGCAATATTGTAAGAATGCTCTCTAGTGGAGAAAAAATGAAACACATCAAACTGTATATTAATTCATTTCTAATGTCGTATGATGTAAATATGACAATTATATTTTTCTGGATTTTTACCTGGGAAAAAATACATTTAAGAAAGTGCAAACAGTGGTTTCTTTTTTTGGTGGTATAATCAATTGCTACAAATGTTTTTATATTAACTCCTGCAAGCGCTATGTGTTTACATCCATATACTATATATGCAATCTGGTAGCCGTATTTCTTATAGGCTCAGTCACTGCAAAATAATGGTCAGACCTGTTCAGAATATTAAAAAGGAGGAGCTTTCTTTAATATGGTAAATTTAACATTGATAAATATTTGGTTGTTTTGTGTTTTGCGCTCTTTTAACTTTTCTGTCTAACCTCTTTTGGTTAACTCTTGTTTTTTCGACCCCGACGCTATTAGGGCATCCGAGGGCTAGGGAGTCCTTCCTTTCTTCCATTTCTCCTTTCCTTTATTTTCTTTTCTTCTCCAGAAAAGCCTGACCAGAGGCTATAAGATGGCAGCCCCATCACTGGTCTTGCCTTCCTTTGGCCAGCAACCAATCGAAGGGACTATTATTATGCTTTCAAGTCTTATACGAGAATTTCCCATAAGGAAAATTTTCTATAGGATCGTAACAGGCCTTGGCCTAATACTTGGAAGGAAGAACAAGAAGAAGAAATATTTGGTGAAACACGACTGTGATTGGTTGTAAAACATAAATCATTGAAACGTGATTGGTCATTGACTCTCATTTGGGGCACGAGTTAAATAGTCTATAAAAAGTACTGCATATAATATTGCCTTATAACATATGTTGAAAGTATCGTCCTTCCTGGGTTACAGAGAGATTGTGTCTGGAAACCAGAATCCAGTTGACGCGAGTCAGTTAACAGGAAATAAAATAAAACATTACGAATGAAATCAGAGATATTACGGTGGAATAATTCACTCGTGTCAGCTAGAATGTGATTTGCAGATACAATGCCTGTATAACTAAGGTAGGACGGCACTTACAATACTTAAAATGAGATTACATGTAATAATTTGTTTACAGTTAAAACAGGGAAGCCGCGCACACGTCGAATGCAGCTATGCAGCTAATGCGGGCTTCTTAGCGGAGAATGAAAATACCACTCGCGCGGTTTCAACTTATAATGTAGACTGTGTTGACCTTTACCCGGACATTTGATACGTATGGTGTTGAACAAAATAAAAAGTATGCTGATGCACTATCGTGTTAAAACCTCATTTACTCTAGAAGGATCACTTACACATTTACATGAATATCACTAATAATGCATTTCATTAAGTTCAAGAATCTCGAAGACGTACGTCACATTGTAAACAGAATGTAAGTGGCATCAGACTCCATGAGCCTTCTACCATTTTATAGGGTTATGTGCTGTTATATGCTGAGCTGAACAACCCGTTTTCGGGGTAATGTTGTTGCAGTGATGCCAGGGGTCGGGTGAGCGTGTTCGGACAGAAGTACTATACATTTTCAAAACATACTACTTACGTTACTCAAATCAGTAAGACAAGAGGTGGGACCTTGGCGATCAACGTTTATAGATCAATGTATAGGATTTCTTCCCTACAGTTGTACTAGCTCTCCCACCTGGATTGTTTTCTTTCTTTTCCTCCCCTACAGCGGATTTTTCAGCTCAGCATATAACAGGGAGTGAAGAAGAATATTTAAAATATTCAACCTTGTTAACAGCGTAGTGGCGAAACTGTTTACCCTCCGGACACAAATTCTTTATCAGAGATATGAGTTAACTATAACGTTACTAGCTTATCAACTGAATCGTCTTTGAAGTGCATTATGGGAAGAGACTTTGGGTGTAAATAAACCAATGTTTCGATATTACCGTCTGGTAAATGTGAAAATAATTTGTAAGAAATAACAAATTAAGTGACTTACTCATATGTTTTCTACGTGTAAGAGAACAAGTCCCTAATGCTTATGCAATTTGTATTACTGGCAGAGGGTGGGGGTGGCTAGAATGCACTGTCAGAGTTTGAATGAATGAATGGAATTTATTGGTATGAGCGTGCGGTGTGTATATGTGTGGGGGTGTGTGGGTGTATGTGTGTGTGCTTTTTTTTTCTAATTTGTTTTCTAGCATTTTTTTTTAATATTAATGTACGGAATGTGGATGAATGTAGATATGTATTATTTTGATTTAGTGCAGACATAGATTTTACTTATATGTAGCCTGTTATTGTTGTTTGATACAGGTGTATTTGTAGGTATTTGTTTATATTATTAGTTTTATTTTTTATTCATGGAAAAATAATGCACGTACGGCCAAGCAGGCCCGTGCGCAATGTAAATGCATATGTATTTTCTTTATTCTGAAAAAAAAGGCAATAAATTCCATATTCTATTCTATTCTATTGCCTTTTTTCAAAAGAAAGGGGATACATATGTACTTACATTGCGCACGGGCCTGCTTGGCCGTACGTGCATTATTTTTCCATGAACAAAAGAAAAAGAAAACAAAAAATAATCATAATACATAACCAAATCCCTACATAGTTGCACACGTGTATCAGAACAATGAATACTTACTTACTTACTTACTCACTGGCACTATCGAACCCGTAGGTTCATGGCCGCACGGACATAAGCTCTCCACACATCCCTATCCTGAGCTAATGCTTCCCAGTCATTCCCTGTATAATCTACTTCCCTCAAATCATAGTTAATGTTGTTCTCCCACCTCATTCTTGGTCTACCAACTGGGCGTTTTCCTTCTGGCTTTCCTACAAGAAGTTTCCATGCACGTCTTTCATTCCCCATACGCGCAACATGTCCTGCCCATCGCAGTCTACGGGACTTAACTGTTCTTATTATATCTGGCTTCCTATAAAGACCATGTAGTTCATTGTTATGTAGTCTTCTCCATTCACCTGTCTGTTCATCTCTCTTTGGTCCAAAAATTTTCCTAAGAACTTTATTCTCAAATACTCGTAATCTCCTTTCCTCCCTTAAAGTAAGAGTCCATGTTTCGCACCCATATAATATAACTGGTAGAATAATAGTTTTATATATTTTCAGCTTAACGTTTTTTGAAAGGAGTTGGGACATCAAAAGTCTCTGCAATGCATAAAGCATGCATTTCCAGAATTGAGCCTATGTTTAATTTCTTTGTGCATCTCATTCCTATTTGTGATTATTGTTCCTAGGTATTTGAATTCAGCCAATTCCTCAAAATTTCCCTCATTTGTCATTAGCTGTCCATTTCCATTATATAATGTATTTCTATGTGTGACCATATATTTAGTTTTACTGATATTTACTTCCAGTCCTAATTTCTTAGTGTTACTCAATAGTGTGTGCGTGTTGGCCTTTAGTATCTCCTCGCTATCGGCCAGTAGTACTACATCATCAGCATAAACTAACAGCTTATTAATACCATTCAGTTGTAGGCCTTCCTCATTCTCTAAAGATTTAATGGCATGCTCTAGTACAAAATTAAATAGTAGAGGAGATAGTGCATCTCCTTGCTTCAACCCATTCTGGATTTCAAAAGTGTCTGAAAACTGTTTGCCTACACGCACCCTACTATTTGAGCCATTTAGACACATTCGTATAAGTCTAACTAACTTTTAGGAATTCCGAACTCCAGCAGGATACTATATAACTTCTCCCTCTTAATTGAATCATATGCTTTTTTGAAGTCTACATATAGTTGATGTACAGTACCATTATATTCCCATTTCTTTTCTAAAATCTGTCTTATACTAAAATCTGATCTGTTGTAGACCTGTTTCTTCTAAATGCACATTGATGATCTCCTAGAATGTCATCAATATAGGGAGTAAGTCTGCTTACTAATATATTTGTTAGAATTTTGTACGAAGTTGAAAGTAATGAGATGCCCCTATAGTTGTTGCAATCAGTTTTATCTCCTTTCTTATAAATTGGTATGATAATTGATTCCTTCCATTCATCTGGAAGATCTTCTTTTTCCCAAATCATAGTAAGCAACCAGCGTATCTTGTCCATCAATTTTTCTCCCCCTGATTTTATCAGTTCTGCTGGGATCTCATCTGAACCTGATGCTTTATACATCTTCAATTTTCAATTGCCATTTCAACCTCTAATGCACTTGGCTCTGCGACTAGCATTTCTGCTGTCTGTAACTTATCCTCCTCAATGTCCTGTCTGTATGTACATTTAATAGCTGATTAAAATAACTTTTCCATCTATTTAATATACTCTTGGAATCTGCAATCATATCCCCATTTTCATTCCGAATTATGTTTGTTCTAGCCTGAAACCCTTTCTTCTCTATACTAATTCCCTGATATAATTCTCTAATGTTCCTATTTTTTGCATTCATTTCAAGATCATTAATCTTCTCTCTCAAATATTCCCTCTTCTTACTCTTTAGTAACTTGGTGGTTTCCCGTCTAACACTACCCAATTGCTCTAAATTTACCTCATTTGGCTCGTGTAACCATTTCATTTTTGCTAGCTTTCTTTTCTTTACGATGTCGGCACATTCCTCATCAAACCATTTCTTGTTTTGCCTCTTTTTTAAACAACCAATGCTTTCTCATGCTGACAATTTAATAGTATCTCTTATAGCCTCCCATTCTTTATTTATATCAGTTTCTTCTTCGTTTGCCACATTGTCATCTGAAGTTTCCAGTACTTCAAATCTATTAGCAATTTTGATTTGGTATTCTTGCCGCATTTCATCATTTTTCAGGTTTTTTAATTCATATTTTACAGAATCATCTTTAGCGTTTGTTCCTCTCATAAGCGATAGCCGTTGTCTGATTTTCACTCTGACCAGATGATGATCCGAATTGCAGTCTGTCCCTCTAACTGATTTAACATCGATGATGCTACTGTGCCAGCGTTTATCCACTAATACATGATCTATCTGGTTCCGAGTTTCTCCATCTGGGGACGTCCAGGTGTATTTATGAATATCCTTATGCTGAAATGTTGTGCTCTTAACAATGAGATTCTTTGATGTGGCAAATGTGACTAATCTAACCCCGTTGTCGTTACTATCTTCATGAAGACTGAATTTGCCTATTGTTGGTCTGAATATATCTTCCCGCCCCACTTTGCATTAAAATCTCCTAAGACAATTTTCATATGATATCGTGAAAGGCTATCAAATAAGCATTCTAATTCGTCATAGAACTCATCCTTGATCTTGTCATCTTTATCTTCTGTGGGGGCATGTACATTTACAATTATAAAATCATGTCGTTTACCCTTTAGAATTATGTATGATATCCTATCACTAACAAACTTAATATCTCGGATAGCGGATAGGATCCTCCTTCTGACTAAAAAACCCGTTCCAAATGCAGGTCTTTCTGCACCCCCATAGTATAATGCAAAGCTTCCTGATTCCTGACTACCTTCTCCTGGCCACCTAACTTCCTGTAAAGCGACTATATCCAAGGGCGATTTATCCAATTCCCGCGTTAATATCTCTAGTGCCCCGCTATTGTATAAAGTCCTAACATTCCATGTTCCTAGGAACATGTCCCTGTGTTTGAGCCTTTGGCATGGGTTCCCTGAAGTAGTCCCCGCCCGGAGAACCGAATGGGGGACTATTTGACCTCCGGAAAATTTTACCCCAGTAGAACCCATGTCCGCATTTCTTGACGGTTGTATTTTTACGGTGAAAGATCGTCACTCTTTCGACCAAGGTACTTATTTCGTCTGGCTTATCACCCTCGACCAGTCCGGCATGGATAACCCTATCGGCAGCAATGCTACCGCCGGCATAGCTCTCAGGATCATTTAAGCACACAAGCCACTCCACCACGACAAGGTAAAGATACCATGGAGGGCAGAACAATGAATACATATAAATAAAATCTCTGTCTACAACTATGTACACATTAATACACATCTACACTCATCCATGAAAAGACCATGTGTGTATATATAAAAAAGTCTCATTCTGTATATTGATAATTAAAAAAAGTGCTATAAAACAAATTACTGATGTCACATATAGTCGAACTGTCACAAAGCTTCCCACAGTCTTGAGTCATCCCGCTCCTTAATTCATGTAACAAATCCCTTCTACAATCATCGTATCGTACGTGCAAAATATAAATTCTGACTGTATTAATTTGTTTCGTTATGTTAAATGTTGATGTGTTCGTATTTTCTTAATTAATATTTAATAATACATATTTATAGAGGTACGCAGCGTTTTATTTAACGATGTCCATTAACGGCTAATATATTTAATATCACAATTCAAAGCTGGGCCTGAAAGGCTGTATTTTGCTCCGAGTCTTTTATTTCAGTTTAGTTTACGTGCCGTAAATCTACAATATGGGTCCAACGGCTGTACTTCCCTTCCGAAGGAGTTTTAATCCCTGAAAATAACCCATGGACTCTAGCAGAGTTCGCACTTCCGAAATAAACTCAAGCTTGCTAACCACATGTTCATCTGGTCCGACTCATAGCTACGAGTATATAGATAGCCAATATCGAAGATAATCTGCTTAAATATGAATTGTAAACCGACTGAGATGTTTTCTTGGAGTAAGGAGAACATCGGGATTCGGTGTATAAAGAATTTCAGAAACAGAGAAGTTTTGAAGAAGTTCCTATGGCAGGCTGAGTAGTAGAGCCAGTAATAATGATGGTTTATGGGAATATTTTGCAATTTTAACCACAATACTGGACTACTGTGGCGAAAAATACTGGTTTTAATAAACTTTTTGATTCCTATTTTATTAGTAGAATTAAAATAACCAATTTCCGGTTAGGAACCGAAAATTCATAATACATATATGATGTTATACGATTTTAAATTCTTTAAAAGGAAAACACAAAACCTTTATTGACTAGAATATTTATTTATCAATAAATTTATCTATTATGAATGTATATTTCTATTATAAGTAACTAATATTTCCTATAACACTTAATAATCAAATTCTCCTTAAAGGACAAATTAAGTTGCATGAACATTTATTCTTAAAAGTTTTACTTATATACTCGTAAGTTGTATGACAAGGAATAGAAAATTTGAAGGTAAAGAAAAAAACAATGAAAGTCAGTGAACAGAGTAAATATCAAATAATTTCATTCGTACAGAAAAAAGAATTAAAAACTCTTCTCTTTAGAATCAGAATAAGTCTTTCTAAGTAATCTCAGAGACAAGTTATGAATGAAGCAAACCAAAACAGCATACGAATGTCGCTGCCATACTGGGAATAGTCAATCTATTTATCAAATTAGTTTATATACGTCATTTGTTCCGATTTTTCATCAAGATCTCAATATAAACACAGACCAGCAATTACATCGGAGAGTAGTTAGTTCAAAGCTACCAGAAAGCATAACGTAGATTAAAGAGGATTTTTACCTGTATAAATCACAAGCTCATCTTTAAATTGTAATGAACCTTTCAATTTGACGTCACATTGAGAACTTAACTGATTGTAAAAAGGACGTAATTAGGAATTTTTCTGATCATTTTAATTGAAAAGTCAAGAATGATCAAGCCATTCATCCGAATCCTAAAGAACTTTACTGTTTTTTTTTTCTAGTTGAAGATATACTGGTTGCCTTTCTTTTATGCAATTGAACTTAAATAATTGCTAGGGCTATATACATCAATGCGACAAGAAAACATTCCTTTGTCAAAGTGAAAAAAATCGTATTTTTAATTTTAGTTTAAAAAATAACTCAAACCTACAATATATGTCAACTCTATACCGGTTGGATGATTGTCTATTTCTGTAATGGCACATGTGAATGTGAGATCAGCAGCCGGATAATAGGACAAGGGATGCCTAGACCTGTCGTATCATGGAGTTATTTTTTTTATAAAATACAAGATAAATATTAATTAAGAAGTAATTAAATTCTTACAACATAAAAATCACAAAGCTATGAAAAATATCTCGTTAGTTAAAATATTAATATTACTTAGAAAGTTTAACTTTGTTGGCCATAATAAAAAAACACTGTTGTAGCCCGGCTTAGAGTGATATGTAGAAGGGAGAGGTATGAATGAAGTAATCAATTACAAATATGCTCCTTTATATATAAATTGCATATTTCGGTCTAGAATGTTTAAGTGAGTTTTTGGTCGATTTGCAAGTTTGTAATTTGTCATAGTTCTAAACTAGACCTTTTATGTTGCAGTGTTGAGTATACCACGCATCCTTGCAGTATTAAACGTTCCCTTGTGAATTTACGTCCAACAAGTTCGAACTTGTCGTGTTACATCCGACTGCATATAAACAATGAAAGAGTTACATTTGTGTAGTTCTTAACTCTACAGTTTACTTGAGAAAGGAGAAATTGAGTAACATATAATATATCTATATGAGCGCCATCTCTTTCTGACGGGAAGCTTTCACAGTAATTTGCTGGCGGAATGCTCCCTACTCCGTACCTTCTGTTTTTCTTGCCTCGGTTTCCTCCTACCCTCACCAATGTCTTGGCGAGTAATTAAGATCTCTAAGAGCGCGTGGCTTCTCGAGTTTCCTCCCCTTCGCTCTGATGTGCCACATCAAACGTTACAATCGCTTCTCTATTCTTTATCCATTTGTTACGCTCATATTCAAGAGTCTTCTCTTTTTTTGAAAAGTCGCGTAGCATCAGTGAATGTGAAGGAAATTAAATTTACGTGGAATAGATTTTCCAAGAAGAAATCCTTCTGCCTCATCATCTGATTCTTTTAGTTACCGGAGACAATATATTACTGAGAATTTCCTGCGAATATCATTTAGACTAAACTCTTATAAATATTAATACAAATGTTCTTCTCTAAATTGACTAATCTCCATCACGGATTATTAAAATTTAAGGTTATGTGCCATTTACATGCCATACAAATCCTTTAAAGAACCAAATTCCTAACTTAAAATATTACAGACGACTGTCTAAATCCAATACTAATAAAATTCATGTCAAATTCCGTTGAGGTGAATAGTCATAAGATAAAAACTTATAATATGAACATTCTGGCAGGTGCCGTCGTCCTCAACTGTGTTAAAATATTATATTTAAAATGTTATCTGGAGGCCTTTCGGAAATTAACTTCCATCATCAGCAGGATGAGTATCTGCTGCTAGTTGTTGTTTAAGACGTTGTAGACTCCAGGTGTCTTTAGTAGCAGCAGTAGGAGCAGTAGCAGCAGGAGCAGAAGCAGCAGCAGCAGTAGTAGTAGTAATAGTAGTAGTAGTAGTAGTAGTAAGAATTTAACAACTACTAAATACACCTGGAGTCTACAACGTCTTAAACATTAACAAATAGTAGGAGATACTCATCCTGCTGATGATGGAAGTTAACTTCGGAAAGGCCTCCAGATAACATTTTAAATGTAATATTTTTACACTGTTGAGGACAACGGCACCTGCCAAAAGGTACATATTTCAAGTTCTTATCTTATGTCTAAAGTAAATCCGTTATTTCTACAATATTTCTGAATTTAAAAAAACCTTGGAAAAAGTGTCAAAAACTTCCCCGCATTTTATGTTGTTATAGAATAATTTTTAATATCATTATGCTATAACATGATTTACCGTTAATGAAGCTGAACTATTTTTGGTTATTTATTAAAGTTAATTACGATATCATATCGCGATTTTTCGTACAGACAAGTAGGTAGACCTAGCATTTTCATTTAATAACACTCTATATAGTCATATTCATATTTGGGGCGAAAGAAGTAACATATTAAGCTCAGATGTCTCTTATTCCAGGCCTGATATTATTTTTCGTGTCGTAAATCTTACCCTCCAACATGAACCAAGGAGATTTACGTCTAAAAATTAATCGATTCCGGCAAAGTTTGAACCGCGAACCTCGAAACCAGAAGCGAGTATGGTATTCACAAGTCCACGGGGACCGACTATTTTCGCAAATTATAGCCACTGTTCTGTTTGATCGTTAAGTTTGACATGCTCTCTCCTTCGTGGAGGCACCAGTCATTACGTTCCAAGTGTTCGTGCCATGAAAGGAAGCTTTACATAAATTAGAGTTGCACTCGGTTCTTATTCCATCGAATATCAAAGTACGACACTAAATTCGTCGAATACACCTAATTGTATATCAGGGTAGGGCATTTGTCAGCGCTATCATTGTATATGATGGAACTGTGATGGCTCTGCCATCTTTACTTAATTTCACATGAACATAGTTGATGAGTAATTACTGCTCCAACTTTTCAGGGAAACTGGGCCCGAATGTCCTCGTATTTGTCTTTCAGCATCGAAAATCCTAAAATGATCAACCTGGTAGAGATTTGAACCTGGTCTCGCTGACTGAGGTGTAAAATTATTACTCAGATTATAGCGATTGTCTTAATATGTAATACCTTATCTCAAATTTATTTAGTTCCTCTATGATAATATTCTTGATGTGTAATTAATTTCAACTGCTGAAAAATAGAGCGTGCATGCACGTGTATGTACAGCCTTTGAAGAAAATGATGGCGCAACTCTTGATGGTGGAAAGTTAAAAGTTTTGAAGAGCGATTCACACGAGTAAGTTGTTACACGTGCTGTCTCCTTTGAGGTCAAATCTGGCGGCATAAGGGACCAATCATATATTTATACCAATCGTTATTGAAAGAATTTCAACAAATACATTTATTAATTGAATTCCTAAGTTAAGAGAGTTATCAGATGACTGAAATCAAGTAATGGTCTCTTAAACCAATCAATAGTAAATTAGCGCTTACTTCTGATGCAGTATTTGTATCGTTCGCTTCAATAGAGCAATCGGTAAGATGCTCAGGATTTTTTTTAATAACGTCGTTATTTTTTATAATTCCTACGCGTTACAAGGCTACGTTATATAAATGCATTTGTATATATAGGGAAATAAATTAATTAAAGGGAACATCTCATATATATATATATATATATATATATATATATATTTATTTAATTATTTATTTATTTATTTATTTATTTATTTATTTATTTATATGTATTTATATATATGGAATAACGATTGTAAAATCTCATTACTTTGTTTAAAAAATACAAGGCATAACAAAGATTTTTATTTCCACTAATAATGTAAAATGCGTCTGATTAACTTAAATTAAGACAAGTTAATATATAATTTCATTATATAAGTAAGTCCTGGAATACTGCATCGCTTCATTCAGACAGTTTCTAAAAGGGGACGGTTGTGGTCTAGTGGAAGGGGCTTCTATTTCCCATGTAGGAGGTCGCGTGTTCGATCCCGCTGTCATGCTTTTTTTCTCACTCTCGTCCTTATCTCAATTAATTTTCTTGGTTTTTTTTTTTTTTTGCTTTGTTTTGTTTACAGCATATACCGCATTACTTATATACCGCGAAATTATTTTCCATTGCACGACACACAACGAAATAGAACGGATTTTAGTTTCTCAAATAGTTGTATACTTGTGAACCAAACAACTGACATATGGACATGCGCAGTGGCTTCGTTCTGGAACTTGAAAATTACCTGTACGCCAACAATTATTTCATAGAGTCTAGCCGCCTACACTACAGCCACTGTAACTCCGGCTCTGAAGTTTAGGTTATACGAGGGGTAAAGAGAGAAACTCGCCCTCTACTGCCAATAAGAAAATGGGTGTCGTAGGAGTGCACGTCAGTCACGACCAATCACTGCTCTTGACGCTGCTATAGCGCGTTAGTAAGGTTTGAAATTGTTGATATGTCAGCTGTATGTATGCTAACCGCATACATAAAGCAGCCCCTCCCACTGAATATCCATAACGGCAACACTGTCGTGAAAACTTCAGGGCCGGAGAATTAGTGGCTGGGGTATAGTATCCGGCTCTGACGTTTAGGTTATACGAGGGGTAAAGGGAGAAACTCGTCCTCTACTGCCAATAAGGAAATAGTTTGATGTGAGTGGACGTCTGCCACAACCAATCACTGCTCTGATGTTGCTAGTAAGGTTTGAAATTGCTGCGATAATGTCGGCTGTATTTTGCTAACCGCGTGGTTTCAGTGGTACATAAAGCGGCCCCTACCACTGTATATCCATATCGAAAACATGTCGTGAAAACGTCAGAGCCGGAGACTCGGCGGCTGGACTATACGTATGCGAGTATTCCACATCAAATAAGACAAATTTCAGCAGATTTTAAAGCAATGTTTCCGACATGATATTCGTTATGTAAAGGTTGCCGTCATCACAGATATTGAGATTGTTCACACTGTATCATTTTCCCAATATCAGAAAATTGTAGATAAGACAGTTAGTTTTGAAGGCGGTGGGGATTAATGACGAAGCGAGCATGCGCAATGTTATGTTCCTGGAACTTAGAAATGTTCGCTGACCCATTCGTTGTTATCATTTGTAATGTAAGCACAAATAAATAGGTTAGTAAACCAATCCCACTATTGTATATTTACATGAAAACACGTAGGATTACATACATGGGTAATTCATGTGAAACCGGACAGCAAGAAAATTTGCTAATTAAAAAAAATAAAAAATACATTAATGTTTGTATAGAATGAAGTGAAAATGGGAACACTTAAAATCTTATTTGTCTTTCCTTTTTTTTTTTTTTTTACCGAACTACCATTTCTGCTCTTATGGTAATCGCTAGTAAATAATCTCCTATCCCCATAATTTTCCCAGGTCGTATTCAAGAGCTCTAACACACACACACCATATCTATGACACGGGTCGACGATTTTTACCAAAACTGTATTTTTTTTCATTTCACTTCCATAAGTGATATACAGATTGCAGCCAGTTGCGGTGTTGTTTGTCCAACTCACTTGTCGCTATTATGGGACAATTTAACAATCGGAGATTTAATAAGCAATCTTTGAGTGGGGAACCCTAGAAAGAGGTTTCGTATTCAAGAATGCATACGATCACGATAGCAACCTGCTCATCCATTTTCCACTCGCACCCTCAACTGTAAAGCACCTTATTTCTTAAGTTATTCTCTCAAAATCAGTACGAAGAAAAATAGAGATTCCGTGCCTCAAACTCCTTCTCTGTTGTTAATCTCTAAATCACATTTCTGCCTAATCCTCTCCATCATGTAATCTACCTGAGACTCAAAAACGAATCCGTTCTAATTCCATTCCCACCTCTAGTTTGAGTCACAGCAGTAGAACCTAGACTAAATCTCTTCCGTCCTCTAAAGTATCCGAGTCTAACTAGAGATTCCACACATCAATCTACCCGTCCCACTAGTTTATCTAATCCTCAATAATGAATACGTGCCTAAATCGTATGTAGTCTACCTTGTCTCAATAGCGGATCCATACATAAACCTCTTATTTAAGATCCTACATACCTCGATTCCCAGTTATTTATCATCTCGTTTCCAGTATCTGTCCTCAAATCATAACTTAAACACAAGATCACAACATAATATCTTGCTTAATATACCGCAACACAAGACATCACCATCACTCCCTGTCATATACTATCTTCACTTCTCGCAACTGAAAGTCCTACCACAAGAAATAAGAGGCTGCCGGACAATGGCATCTTTTAAAAGAAATCTAAAATTTATATTGCTATTACCTCGACTTTCATTATTTACCCAGTGTAAGGACAATATAATGGTGTTTCTGTTAATTATTATTAATCGTCAGTTTTATTATGTTATATTATAAAATGTTGTCTGTACATGAAATTTATTGGCTACATTTAATAGGTTAGCTTTATACTTAGTAGGGCTATAGCGTAGATCTAAATTTGTCAAATATTTATTTGTATTTGTGTGGTTGGAGGGAAACAAGGCTGAGGTCCGGGCACGCGCCGAAGGAAGAAAACAGGAGGAGGAGAGGAGGATGAGTAGTGAGGAGGAGGAGAGGATGATGAGTAGTGGAGGAAAACAGGAGGAAAACAGGATCAAACCATGAGGAGTAGGATTATTATTAAAACAAGGAGGAGAGGAAAAAGATTCTTATTATTTAAAACTATTATATTATTAAAAGTATTATTATTATTATAAAATAGGATGATTATTAAAATATTATTATTATTAAAAATATTATTATTATTAAATATTATTATTATTAAAATATTATTATTAAAATATTATTATTATTATATAGTATTATTATTATTATTATTATTATTATTGTTATTATTTCCATTATTACACTGCTCAAAACAATTAGAGGAACACTTGTAATAAATTGAATAAGTAATTGTTTTTTAAAGCTGTGATGCTGAAAGTTGGACAATATGTAAATTGAATTATTAATTTTATCATTGGATACAAATTTTAAAGATCCATGGCCTAAATACAGAGAAATTACCTCAAATAACAAATATAGAGATTTTTTTATTTTGGAAGGCACTGGCCACTTCTAATTGGTAAGCTTCCTGATGTTGCTATAGTGACGAATGTTGATTATTGCCTTGTTTATTGAAGTCTCTGACAAAATGAGGCATTTAAATGAGTTTGAAGTGTATCATGCTCTACATCTTTTACGACAAGGTCAATCTCTGCGACAAGTGGCTAGAGAGCTTGGGGTTTCTCCTTCCGTGGTGTCCAGGTTACGCAACAGGCACAGAGAGGCAGGTCAGTATTGTAGAAGACGTGGCCAGGGCCGTAAATTTAAAACAAGCCCCCAGGATGACAGATACGTTGTTCTTTCTGCTCTTCGACAGCGTACAAAAACTGCAAAAGACCTGCAGAATGACCTTCATATGGCTTCCGGAATCCGGGTTTCAGACCAAACCATAAGGAACAGATTAAGGAAAGAGAATATTCGTCCAAAAAGGCCCGTTAAAAAACCACGCTTAACAAATGGGCATAAGGCAGCAAGACGTACGTATGCTGAAAACCATGGTGATTGGAACCTGAACCAGTGGGAGTCTGTGCTCTTCTCGGACGAATCCAGGTATCGTCTTACACGTTGTGATGGTCGATTGAGGGTGTGGGGACGGCCAGGAGAAAGATTTTCTGCAGAGGCTGTACAGGAAATTGATAGATTCGGAGGAGGTTCCATAATGGTGTGGGCCGGAGTTATGTACAACAATCGTACGGACCTTGTACTTGTTCCCCAGCGACTGAATGCTGTCCGGTATATCGAGCACGTTCTGGAAGAGCATGTAGTACCTGCTGCCATTGGAGTAGGCCCTGGATTTCTGTTTATGCAGGATAATGCCAGGGCACATTCTGCGGCTGTCACCAGGGATTTCCTGAGGAGGAATGAAATTGAGGTAATGGAGTGGCCAGCGGTCAGCCCAGACCTCAACCCTATTGAACACTTGTGGGATCTTCTAGACAGGAAGGTCAGGAACCGACATCAAGCTCCACAAACTCTGCAGCAACTTGGAGATGCTCTGAAGGAGGAATGGGAGAATATCCCGCAAGAGGAAATCCAGAATCTTATTGGGAGCATGCCACGAAGGTGCCAAACTGTCATCGAATGTCGTGGAGGCCATACACGATACTAACTCTATATAACGAGTGTTTAACTTTGAAAAATAAGCACAAGATTCAATTGCTTACATAGCGGAATTATTTGAAAAGTTAATTGTCAGCGTTATTCATTTGTTTTTACTGACATGAGCAATAAATAAATAAATAAATAACCACAAATAATGTACTTTATTAATTTCATGTTTGTACCTTTATCCAATGAAAAAATATTTGCATATTTCATAGTGTTCCTCTAATTGTTTTGAGCAGTGTATTATTATTATTATTATTATTATTATTATTATTATTATTATTATTATTATTATTATTATTATTATTATTATTAAAATAGTATTATTATTAAAATATTATTATTATTAAATTATTATTATTATTAAAATATTATTATTATTAAAATATTATTATTAAAATATTATTATTATTAAAATATTATTATTATTAAAATATTATGGGCTAAGCATCGAAGATGCCCAAGACCGTAGGCTTTGGAGGTTTGGAACGGGAAGACGGCAGCAGCTGTAAAAACCCGAAGATAGAAGATAGATTAAATATTATTATTATTAAATATTATTATTATTATTATTATTATTATTATTATTATTATTATTATTATTATTATTATTATTATTATTAAAACCCCCTCCGTCCTCTAGTCTACTTAAGTCTCAATAGTGATTCTGTACATACATCCCGTCAGTCCTCTTGTCTAGCTGAGTATGAATAACGATTCCGTGCCTAAATCTCCTCCGCCCTCTAGACTACCCGAGTCTCAATAGTGATTCCGTGCATAAATCCTCTCCGTTCACTAGTCCACCTGAGACATATGTTCGATTTCGTACATGGATCCCCTCCGTCCTCTAATCTACCTGAGTCTCAATTGCGATTCCGTGTCCAAATCCCCTCCGTCCTCTAGACCTCCAAAGTCTCAATAACGATTCTGTGTCTAAATACTCTCCGTCCTCATGTACCTGAATCTAAATATCGAATTTGAGCCTCAAACTCCTATCTCTAGTCTACATGAAACTCAATTCCGATTCTGAGCCTAAAATTCTTCCATCCTCCAGTTCTGAGCTTCAATGGAATTATTTACTTAAATATAGTTTACCCTCTAGTGTTACCTGAGTCTGTATAGAGGTGTCGTACCCAATTCTAGTCCGTCCTCTAGTCTACCGAACCTAAACCTTCTTCATCCTCCTGTCCACCCAAGTTTCAATATAAATTGCGTTGCCTGAATCCCCTCCGTCCTCTAGTACACTTGAGTCTCAAATATCACTATATACCTCTAGATATTTTATACAATTTTTACTATCAATTTTCTTATACGATTAATCCCATATACATTTTTGTAAACTTATTTATCCCGTATATTGTTTACTTTAAATACTCATAATATGTTATCAATAAAGAACAGTGTTTATGTTTATTATTTAAGCTTTTGCTGTATAAACATGACGCATATTAAGTTACTCCCTCGGGTAACACATATGAGAGACACACGTTTCTATTTGCCCTGTTTTCTAGATATTTACATAACGTGCTCAAGCTTTTGATACATTCTGATGAACCACAGCCTTTGTGTAGAGCCAGACATGAACAGTTTTTATTTTCTTTTTTACTTCTCAGTGGTCAAAGAACATAAATTCATCTCCATTATATGTAAATGAATAGTGTTTGCGCAAAGTGACACAGACTGCATGGATGAGTAACAGAATGTCAAAGGTATTATAACCAAAGTGTCATTGTAATATCATTCTTCATCATAGTAACATTTAACTAGTGGAACAATGCACCATAAAATAAGCAAAGGAGATTTCTGAATCATCAGAAATATTGTATCACGGTCATAATGTTAAGTTCAGAATTCCTATTTTTACTCGAAAACCTTTATATATCCTTCATAATAGGTAAAGTGAACCTATTAACATGCCTTAAAAGGTCCTTGGGGTAGTAAAGGTTAGTTCTCATTTTTTCAGGCAATGACTACGAGATTATCAGACATTTTATCACTCCTATGTCTCACTTCTGTTCTCTATCTATGTTAACGATATATCCACTAGACTTACCAATTGTCGATATCACCTATACGCTGATGATTTGCAAATTTACATTCACTCCCATCCTGACGATGTACATGACACACTAGACAAATTAAATAGTGACCTAGACTCAATTTCCCAATGGTCGAAGAAACATGGACTTAATCTAAATACTGACAAGACACAGTGCATAATTATAGGACATCGGCGAATCCAAAGCATTATAAATTACGAAAATATCCCTACCATTCTCCTAAATTACAAAAATATCCCCTACAGCTCAGTAGTAAAAAATTTGGGTATCTATATGGACCAACACCTAGACTGGAAAATCCAGGTGAATAATACCTGCAAGAAAGTGTTCTCAATTCTTCACTCCCTAAATAGTTTTAAAAACTTCCTTCCTACAAAATTAAAACAAATACTTGTACAGACTCTTATAATGTCACACTTCGACTACTGCGACATATTACTGACTAATCTGACAACTGATCTATCTGACAGACTACAGCGTGCTCATAATGCGTGCATTCGATTTATATTCAATCTCCGTCGTTATGACCACGTGTCTCCTTCATTTCAGGCCTTAACATGGCTACGCCTAAATGACAGAAGAACTTTACATTCACATACCTTACTATTCCAAATTCTGCAGACATATTTACCAACTTATTTAACAACACGTTTTCAACATTT
The DNA here is from genome assembly GCA_030220185.1 of Diploptera punctata. Lineage (NCBI taxonomy): Eukaryota > Metazoa > Arthropoda > Insecta > Blattodea > Blaberidae > Diploptera > Diploptera punctata. The sequence goes on along the minus strand of JASPKZ010003421.1, from coordinate 501,289 downwards.
ATCGGCTCATCACAATTTAGGAACAAGATCACAAGACTCTTCTTTACTTTTGATACCACAACACAGGACCTGTCTGTACTCTGAATCTTACACAATATCTATGGCTAGAGCATGGAACTCACTTCCCAGTCATGTCAGGGACTGTCAATCGCTATCATTATTTAAATCCAAATTAACTGATATCTTAAGTTCGACACAATGAAAACATTAACTACATAACTATATAGAGCATTCTATTAATAATCATGTAGGAAGCTACTTACTTTATTTTATATAATTTTAATTTTATTATATTCTATGTTTTTGTTAGCATTAGCTAGTATTAGATCCATCATCATTGTATTTTGTTTAGTCGTATTTTAATATCTTAAAATTGTAATATGTACGTAATTTTTGTATAATTTTACTATTCGCTGGTTGAGTGGAAGAGAAGGCCTTATGGCCTTAACTCTGCCAGCTAAAATAAATCATTCATCATCATCATCATCATCATCACTCCAGGGATTAGGCAATTGCCCGTTCCGACTTCATAATGCATCAGCCCAACGTCTTCTAGGTCTTCCAACATCACGCCTTCCTCTTGCTTGATAATTTCTGGCTAACAATGGATATCTCTCCTTGCTCATTCCATCCATGTGATCAATCCATTTCTGTCTGTAATTCGTGACTTTATCCAATAAAGGCTGTACTTTCAATTCTTCTCTTATATCCTCATTTCTTATTCTATCAAGTCTTGTACATCCTTTTACTTGTCTTAGGAACCGCATCTCTGCCGTCTGTATTCTATCCTTCTGTCTTTTCACTGGAGCCCAAGTTTCACATCCATAAATCATTATTATTATTATTATTATTATTATTATTATTATTATATTAATTCTTCTAAAATTTTAGTCGATATCAGAGCCAAGTGCCACCAGAACGTTTTTAGATCAGTTTAAAATGTTAAAAATCCGTCGAGAATCCAACCCGCGACCTTACTGCTTGTACCGTATTACCTTTAGTCTACTAACTGTGCCTAAGCACAGGCGCATCATACTACGGTACCTTAATATACATTTTATAAAATATTAAACTTTTCATCATATTTAATATCCGTTATGTATTTTATATTTATTGTTATTATTATTATTTAATTGTTTGTATTATTTTTATTATTAGTATTAGTAATAGTATTAGTAATAGCACAATGAGTTTCACTCGACTTGCGGCCACTAGCCTGGACACTGCATGGTCAGCGTGAGTTGATGACTCAATGCTTGTAGTCACTTTTCCCGCTATCGGCAGCAGGTCGAGTAAAACCCACTGTATTATTACTATTACTATTATTATTACTATTATTATTACTATTATTATTATTATTATTATTATTATTATTATTACTATTACTATTATTATTATTACTATTACTATTACTATTATTATTTTATTATTATTATTATTATTATTATTATTATTATTACTATTATTACTATTACTATTATTATTTACTTTATTACTATTATTATTATATTATCGTTACAGTTTTTATCATCAACACCAGTCTTATCATCATTATCATCATCAAGCTCAGCAATGTATAGCCTATATTTAAGTAACTTCCTCTCTCCAAATTTTCTACTGATCCTTTTTCTCTTATACTTTCTCAACCTTTCCATTTACATTCTTGTAGTCCACTGCCTTTAATTGTTCTTTTATGTCCTACAACAATGCGCATTGAGGCTTATCTTTTCTTCCCTTCCCAATAACATAAATTCCTAATATTTCTTGGTAGAACTTCACTGATCCCTATCACCTGTTTATTCAATACAACTTAATTTTACAATAATCATTATCACCTTCCATACAAGTATAAGTTGATGACATGTTATGATTTAAAAACTGGATTTTCAATCTATCTCTTCCTCAGATGGCCCACATATATATTTTTATGTGGGGTGAATGAAATATGGTTTTGGGATTATATTCTTGGGCATACGTTATACATGAGCTTTCCAATTTTATTGGTACTCTTTTATAAAATGGATACTTGATTCTGAAGTTCTTGCTGGACATCTTCATTTATTTTGTGATCCCATTGGGAATAACATGTTATCGATCTCGTGAAATTCATCTCTATGGCTGTAATATGATGGATGTCCTTATTTTTCGTTGTCCATAGATCTTGTTAATGATTTCTATAGGCGTATTCTTGTGTGCCTTTGCACTATGGAAGATTTAATAATTTTGTAAATTATTTATATTTTTGTACTTATTAATTGTATCAGTGATATCTAATTTATAGATAAAGACTATTTGTATCCTAGGTAAGAATAATAATCATTTACTCTTTCACACTATTTGTATCCTAGGTAAGAATAATAATCATTTACTCTTTCACACAATTTATTTTAAATAATGTTTTCTTAAGACAGGGTGTTTCTCACGAAATACCACCACTTTTCCTTTTTTATATTGATCTCTATGTCGTAATTTTCACTTACAATTTATAAATTATATATTGAAAAATGAAAAACCATATTCATTAGTTGCTATAAGAGCTAAGTCATCTGTAAAAAAGTAATTCGTAAATTTGTAAATTTCGATTGGGATAGATCCATCACGTAACTGTCTTCATTCCTAGATAATTCTGTTCATGTATATTTATAATACATAGCAGTGGTAAAAGGACGTAGCTTTGTCTAAACCACCGTAAATTTTTAGCCATTGTGATATTTTATTCTCACTCAGGACACTGCATTGAAGTTGTTTTATATACGTTGAAGACATTTTTGATAAGCTGTTGTGAGACTTTATCTTCTAAAATCTGCTCTAGATTTTTTTAAGATTTATTCCATTTAATGTATTTTTAAAACCAATAAAGGCAACTTGAGTCTCTAAATTAAATTCTCAGGTTTTTTAATCAATAGTTTCAGGGTATAATAGCACCAGAACAGGATCGTCCTTGTAGGTGTCTGTTCTTTCTCTTATGATCAGTTCTTACATCTTCACGTCTAGAATATCTGGTTGAATAACGCAATTGATAATTTCCTATAAGAACAATTTAGACCGTAATCAAAATGTAGGCTTCATTCAAATTTCATAAAAGCAGCCGTTTTTGCTTGTGAACTTTTCTTTAATCTTCTTTGACTGAAATGGAATCTTTTTCCTGGCATATATTTACTTATTTCATAATTTAAAAAAAAAAAATATATATATATATATGAATATGAAAGTTTTCTCCGCGTCTTGGTTTTAAGTTCGGCCCCTGGCCACTGATTCCGACGTTTCGGCATGATCCCACATGCCATTATGAAGGAATGATAAGTTCGAGTGACAGGTTTAGGTCTTATATAATAAAAATACATAGAGTTTTCGCTGTGGTCCGTTTCCGAAGACGTACACCTATCCAAGGTTTAGTTCTTATGTACGGACCACAACGAAAACTCTATGTATTTTATTATATAAGACCTAAACCTGTGACTCGAACTTATCATTCCTTGATAATGGCATGTGGGATCATGCTGAAACGTCGGAATCAGTGGCCAGAGGCCGAACTTAAATCCAAGACGCGGAAAACCCAAGAAAACTTTCATATTCATACTTATATCCGCGAAAATCTGCAATATAATATATATGCACAAGGTTCACCGTACCAATGCTGAGGATCTTGCCAAGTTCCGGACCAGGAACAGATAGAATGTCTGTGGTCTTTAGTAGTTGTTTTTGCCTTCCTTACGATGTAATGTGTAGCTCCAAATTCTTCCTATATTTTTCTTATACTCCAGCTCTGAGACAATACTGTATTCTTAAAATTTGTACGTTTTCGTTGTTAGTACCAGAGTTAAATTTGTCTTTTAACTTCACAATTATTTCTGATTCAGAAGTAACATTAAAATTTTCTTCACTTTCACTTTTTGAACATTTAACATTTCATTTTTTCTACTTTCATCACATTTTTTCTTAGGATAATATCTTCTATTTCTTACGTTTTTTCCTTAATAGTGATGCTCTTGCAAAATTAAGGCTCCTATTCCGATCCGATTGAGGGTCTTTCCACTTTTCAGCGGTTGCCCTTTTGCCAGCCGGCTGCTGGCCCTTCACATCCACATGTGTTAATCACAGAGGTAGATGATCAACAGCCAGTGTAGGGGTGACATGTGGTTAGCATGTCGAGTCCCCCAGCCGTTATAGCTGGTTCCTCAACCTGGAGCCGCTACTTATTGTAGCTACCCAATTGCCTCACGATGCTGGGTGGGCACCGGTCCCATACTGGCCGAAATACCATGAGAAAATTTCTTCCCCCATGGAGACTCGAACCAGCGCAAGTCCCGTAGCTCTGCGCCAAGGCTTCCTACCTTAACCGCTCGGCTACGGCGCGGGACGGCTCCTATTCAAGAATTCAATTGTTATTTTGGTACCACTAGCAACCTTTTCTTCACTGTAATCTACTCTAATATCTTTTTTGTATATTTTAAAACCTAATGGTTCCTTCTCCCACATCTTCTATACCACTGGCTCCTCCTTTCGCATCATCTGTAAAATTCATTCATTCTTTCATATATTCTGTAATAGTGGTTTATTTCTTAACCTTATAAAGTTTTACTCCGCGCTTGGCACAAACTTTATAATTAATATTCATACATTGTTGAACTGGTCTTAGGTTAATTGAAATATGTGAATGTTTTTCTACAGTGAGGAGATTGCAGTAGAGTCCTTCTCTCAAACTAGACATTGTACTAAATTTTGCTTCTTACTGGCTCCATATACACTAAATGTAGACAATGCCTACAAACTCCTTAATAATACCTTGCCAATACTGAATAGCATTGCTACTACCATTTGTGGATAGAAATTGAAATAGTTCAGGATAAAATGATAGCAAGCACGACACTTTCCTTGCACTTTTAAACAGAGGTGCGTAGTTTCAAAGATTTTCTAACAGACTGTATTGAATCCACAATGACACGTAAACTGTGTGAGGAAGATACAGTTGAGGATGAAACACATTCACAACCGCCAACTTCGAGTGCGTGTGTACTAACACGATTGAAGTGACCTCAAAGGAAAGACTTCGACTCTCGACTACAGGGTGGTATAAAGACAAACAATATTATTAATGTTTCTCCAAATAAAAAGAAGAAAATGCTGAAATGCGGAAGTGTGGAGTAAGTTCTTCCCATGGAGTGAAAGAAGAAACAAGTGTGATGTGTTCAATCTGTGGTCCGCCTAAAAACTCCGTGTTACCACAATTACCATACTAAAAAGAAGCACTAAAAAATGTATTCAGGTACTGTAATCTTCTTCTTGTAAGCCCGTGTTTCCCTTAACAGAGATTTAGGCGCTCTCCCCCTACAGGGAAGAATTTGAACCATACTAATTTAGTTACACTTGTTTTAGTATAGATGTCATTTGAGTGGTCCGTTCCGTCTCATACTGATATCTACGGAAACGAAGGTAGTACTAGGACGGGAAAATTTGGTAAATTTTGCTTAGAGGCCTTTTCATTCAGGCTTAAGGATCTTTTACGAGCTTGAAAATCTTCAGACTCGGGACCCACGGCATAAAGTCCCTCCCGGAGGACTTGCTCCTTGGATTTTTCCATCCTAAAAAAATCCATCGACCCCGGCCGGGTTTGAACCCGCGACCCTCGGGACCAGAGGCAAGGAGAGCATAACCACTAGTCCTCCGCGGCCGATAGGTACTGTAATATTTTATTATATAATAGAATGCTCTGCCTGTATTTATTTGACATGGAATGGTCCAGGGGTACAAATATGTAGCCTATATGTGGATTCCCATTTCGTTGTTATTTTAATATATTCCAGATAAAAGATAACTTTACGGACAATACCTTTCTCTATTACTTATTGGACTGAATACGTTTATACATATAGCTTTAGTCATAATGTTAATATCGCAACTTTTTCAATACATATTGATTAATGACCATTGCTCAGTCTGGTCTGTTAAGTTCGAAGTGCTCTCTTGCTCTAGAGACATATGGCATTCGATCGGAATGCTCTCTAATTGCTATGAGAGCCGCTGTTTAGAACGGAGGCTTTATTGACACTTCTGTCCTTTCATACTTGATCAATATCACTACACTTGGATTCTTAAACAAGTCAAAAGCAACATTTTGTTTAATAACTGGATTGAAATTAACTCTTAGCTAACTCGTATGTTTATTGAATTGTGATATTTGTTCCACTATTCTTTTACAGTATTTTACTTGGTTTTATATAAATATGATCGAAGATAATTCTTAAGTCAATTATTTTTCAAGAATGTAGAGCTCGAATTGTTCAATATTTGTATTACATTTGAAGGAAAATCTTGCACCAAGAAGTTAGACAGACCAGGAATATTAGCTCTGCCCATTGCTTATAAGAAAAAAAAAACAATGTCATCTCAAGAGTGAGAAGTAATGTTATTTGTGTAAACATAATTATTGTAGTGTTAAAATTCTTCATGTGCGATATAGAGTCGGAAATCTAGTGTTTTTTTTTTATTCTGTATAAATTTACAGAATATTAATAATACGAGCTTCAATCTTTGAGACACATTTGAAGTAATACGCATAGCAGTAAGACGGGCTGCCTTTGGCAGACTGACCTCTCTTGAATAGAGTAATGTCGCTAAAATCATTCGATACTTTTTGTCCTTATTACGGCATGTACCGAAATTTACCGAAGGTGAACGAAGACTGACGGGATCGATATTGAATATCTAGTGTTAATTGCGCACCGTAACTTCATCAATTTATTATCTTACATTACATGGTCTTCCTTTACTTTCTCTGGTCTGGGCGGACAGAATCCAGACCACAATTAAATCCTCATTTTACGATATCCAACTTCCTATCGATCCCCCTAATTATAAGATATTAATTTAATTAAGACATACTCCAATCTCCAAAGTTACAAACTTCTGCTCAGTATAAAAAATACAGAATAATGAAATTGATTCAATTAGATGCTATCTGAGCAGAGATGCCATGTTAAAGGAAATATTCATTTCATCTATAGTGTTCTGCTCAAGAGCAAGTCTTTCACTGCAAATTCAGCATTCTCCGCTCTTTCCTTAAAGTTTTACTAGGAATGTATAGGTGTGATAGTTTTTTTTCACATCCCATCCTCTCTTTTGCATCTTAAATCTTAAAAGATCTTAAGAAGGGGTCCCAAAGTGCCCCAACTTGGAGATGAGGAGAGTAGATTTGGCTAAGTTAGACCCTTCGGACTTCACCGAAATTCACCCCAAAGATTAAATATCAGTTCCATCAGGGTTTTTGACCAGATTAAATATCAGTTCCATCAGGGTTTTTGACCAGATTAAAGATCCGGGAATCCCAATTACCCTCAGCCCCTCAAAATACATATATAGGCCTAATTGGTCCCAAAAAAGTAATTTAGCATAGATTGCCTTTGGACAAGACAATGCTGTATAAGAGCAAATCCAGGAATTACTTTCATAATGAATATTTAACTTCATAATATACATTTTTTTACAAACATTGAATACCCCCTAAGGATGCGCGAGTTGATATCTAGTTTCAACATAATCATATTGTTTACACTCGTATCATATTCCATTTAAGGGGACCGACTGTTGAAAATGTTGAAAAAATGACAAAAATGCATTTTTTGTTTATTTGCTTTTTAATAACTTTGATTCTTCAGGATCATTTTCACGTAAGAACGTTTATTGTAGGAGCAAAATTGACTCCTTGACGTAAGGATTTAAATACCCTCGCACGTAGGTCAGCATTACTACTTAAAATTTAATATGCGTTTTTTTTTTCGGCTTCCATATGTTTGACATTTTCTAAAACCTTAAATGCTCCTTATCATGCAATTTCTTTTGCTATCAAAGTGAAATTTTGTGGTTAGACTCTCCAATAAATGTTAATTCATATTTGCTATGCAGTTACTAGTCTAAGACACATGTGTTATTTTAAATTGAGATGGAAAAAATAATAAGAGCGATAATTAATTTTTTTTTAAATAAGTAGTATCCTCCCTTTATGAATTTTTTGCATACCAAATGTGTTTAGTGGAGTCATAAAGACTCTGAACCTCAAATTTCAACAGAGAATATTTGAAAATGCATCGTAAGGAGCATTTTTCAGAAAACATTAAAATAATAGATTCAAAAAATCATAATTCTGAAACTATTCTACTTATAAACACCAAACTTCACAGAAACGCTTCTATAGACACATAATGAACGTGATAAACATTTCATAACAATCAGATGAAAACTAAAAGAAATTTGAAATTCACCATTCGGTCCCCTTAAAATGAATTTGGTCAAATGAAAAACAAAATCGTAAGTAGTACTGCAGTCTTTTTAATATTCTCCGTTCCAATTGCAACTATTATAAAAACTGAAATTCCACTGCCTTTAATTATAGGGAACAAAATCTGAATACAGATCATTCGGTTTATGGACCCTTGTTTCATTACAGTCTTGATACCGCCAAAACTGTTTAGCCCTGAACTGTCATACACTTCACCGCCAGAGTGAAATTTAGCGCTCCAAATCAGTAATGCTTTACTACAAACTCCATGTATTTTCGATTACAGTTTAACCATTTTACTCAACTGAACGAATTTAAAATACATTTTTGAAAAACTCTTCGACAGAAATAAGACTACATGCAGCCCTTATATTATTGAAGATCTGCGATATACTAGGATCCCGATTGCCCAGGCCTGTCGCACAATTACAGAGGATAGGAGAGAAGATACAACAAAATTAATGAATGACATGAGTATGGAGAAACGGTGGAATTAAGTTTTTCGCAGGGGAAACTGGTGAATCCCCAAGAAAAAACATCCCTCTCTTCGATTCGTCCACCACTCACATGGAGCGTCCGGCCGATACGCGAACTTGGGACCAAGATGTGAAGGGGGGAGTGTTTAACAACTTGCGTCACAGAGTCGCACGCTAAATCATGAGCTTGGTTATATATTTTATATATTTTTGTTATTTCCATTACAATTATAGAAACCGTAAACCCATGGCAATTGTTATAACAACATGGTCTTGACTTTCACATGACCCATTAGATAAGGAATCGTTGTTTCTTTACGGCTCCATTGATTTTTTTATTTAATAGGTTTTAAATGTATACAACATCTTCCTGCTCTCAATATTAAGTTTAGATTCCCTTCCACTATTCATCTCTATCCTTCCAGGCACCATCCTGCAGTCCCCTCTACTTCATCAAATTCATAATTCCTTCTATCCATACCTTCTTAGATCTTCCTCTTTTTTTTTTCCTTCCGATTCGCAATACACTCCAAACTCCTAACTGGCAATCTATCTCCATTCATTCTCTTCACATGTCCAAACCATTGCAATTGTTTTTTTCCCATAAATTGTATAATTGTTTCTTTAAGGTTATTTTTTCTCGGATAATACTGTTTCTGATACTTTTTTATTTTTTTTATTAAGGCCCCCCTAGGTTTCCTCGGGCTTAATGCCCATATCCCCAGGCCTGCCTTTGTCCCTAATTAAATTACCATCTGCTGTTTTTATTTTGTTATTTTTTTTTTGGATACAAGTTACGGGTATTTGTTCTTAAAATTACTTATATATACAGTTATGTTTACATATTAATGCCAAAATTTCTTAAATCTACTATCTAATCTAGTAATATTTACATGGTGTTGTTTAACCTAAGTTTTAAAACTAATACTTAATTTAATAACTTAGAACTAACTTATTGCTAGAATACATCTAATCCCTTCTTTGTCTACGGATGTCCTATTCTTGGCGTTTTGTAAGGACCCATCCGATGAACTTTTTCACTGCTTGATATAGTTGTTTCTCTGTCAAAAATCATAGATGTGGAGGTCAGTTCATATCTCCGTTTAGTCCAACCTCATGTAAGTCTCTTCGTTTGGCCACATATTTGATGCATTCGTACAGGACATCTTGTACAGTGTCCAGCTCTGTTCCGAAGCAGTCACAATGAGGCGTTTGTGTGAGGCCTCTTTCATGGAGTTTGCTTTTGAAAGAGACGTGGATACTGTCCGAATTAGAGCAACGTGCAGCTCTTCCATTGATTTTGTATTTTGTAAGCCCATGCTTTCCCTTTACAGAGATTTAGGCGCTCTTCCCCCACAGAGAAGAATCTGAACCATTACTAATTTAGTTACACTTGTTTTCGTATAGATGCCATTTTTGAGTGGTCCGTGGTCAGCGTTCCGCCTCATACTGACATCTAGGAAACCAAGATAGTACTAGGACGGGAAAATTCGGTAAATTTTGCTTAGAGGCCTTTTCATTCAGGCTTAATGATTTTTTACGAGCCTGAAAATCTTCAGACTCGGGACCCACGGCTTAAAGTCCCTCCAGGAGGACTTGCTCCTTGGATTTTTCCGTCCTAAAAAATCCATCAACCCCGGCCGGGTTTGAACCCGCGACCCTCAGAACCAGAGGCAAGGAGCATAACCACTAGGCCACCGCGGCCGATTCCATTGATTTTAATGGCATAAAAACCTGAGTATAACCTTGGTCGGAAGGGAAGTAACGCCATGAATTCCTTGTCATAAATTTAAAGAACCTCAAATCTGAAATAAGGACTGAGTAACTCTGTCGTCTCTTTCACACCAAAATTTAAATTGCGACGGTAATAAACGATATCCTGAATTGTTAAAGAGCGTGAAATACTAACGAATGCATTTTCTTAGTTGGTTTCCAATGTGTTTGTTATCTTAATTGATATTTTACCTTTAAAATCTCGTCTTTGGATATCAATAAATTTTATTTTTCTGCGAGGTAGATTATTGCAGATATTATTGCATAGGCCTGTGGTATTCTGTAGAAGCGCTTTACTTTCCTCATTGTAAAGCGTATAGGACATTTCTGCAGTAGAAGGTGAAGCAAGGAAACTTGGAGGAAAATTCTTATATAATCCTAGCCGCTGCTCGCTCTTTGAATAGGCAAGTCAAAGTAACTTTGAAGTGCTAATCTGAGACGCTGCCTTACAAGATCCTACCTCCATACAACCATCTTGTACCAGGGACCCCAAAACTCTTCAACCTACAAATTTATACTTCAAATTAAAAAGTGACAGAGAAACCACGATTTGTTACATAACGTTAGTAAGCAATCCAATGACAATGTCCAACCGAGAAATGTTAATACATTTTGCTTTATTAGAATTAAATTTACTATGAACATAAACTATTTCTGAGATAAATTGATGATAATTGCAGAATTGTACACGTTAGCAACTCCTAAAACTGCTGGCGCGACAGGCCTAGAAGGCCCTTAGCCTACCAACCGGCTGCTGGCATCTCATCCACATGTTCAGTCACAGAGGTAGATGATCAGCCAGTATAAGGGTAAGATGTGGTCAGCATGTCGAGTCCCCCAGCCGTTATAGCTGGTTTTCTCAACCTGGAGCCGCTACTTATTGTAGCTACCCAAATGCCTCACGATGCTGGGTGGACACCGGTCCCATACTGGCCGAAATACCATGAGAAAATTTCTCCCCCATGGAGACTCGAACCAGCGCAAGTCCCGTAGCTCTGCGCCAAGGCTTCATGCCTTAACCACTCGGCTACGGCGTGGGACACGTTAGCAACAGAATCTGTAATATTGTTGCATTCAGGGTCAGTAGATAAATATCTATTTCCTGCTCCTTCTGTTGCTAATGGGACTAGTCCCGAAAGGCCTACAGAGTATCAGTAGTTTTCAAAGTTGAGGAGACAGACCTATTAGGTAACAATTTCATAATTTTATAATATAATTTTAATGTTATGACTAATATCTCAACGGAATTGTATCATGAATTTTATTGATGTTGATTAGAAGCTGTGTTCGGAAACTCCCGAATTCACATCGTAACCGGCCAACCTGATCAGGGTGTATTCGTGGTTTACCATATTCCCAAAAATAAATCTGGGCCGAAATTCCATTATCTTTAATAATAAGATTTAGGATTTTATGTAATAAAAGATAAGGTTGCAATACAGATATATATATATATGTCCACCGCTGTGGTCTCGAGGTAGCACGCAGCGAGCCCGGGCTCGATGCCCGGTCGGGGCAGTTTTTCTGGGTGAGGTTTTTATCGGGGCTTTTCCTCATCTGTAAGACAAAAAGACAAATGTCAGGAAAACTTTAAGGCCCAAACGGTCCCCGAAATCATATGGCCATCATCATCATCATCATCCTTCACCGGTGTGGAAAGCAACGGGAAGCTACCACACCTACAATTCCCTAGTAAAGCTGCAAGCATAGCATGAAAATGCTATGATTGTAGTGAAGGACCAGCCTTCGGGCAGAATTACTATGAATGGATATATATATATATATATATATAAAATGTAACTGTCTGTATGTGAAACCAAATAAAAGACAGAAGTCTTACTTCTCATAATACTATTCAACTGTTTGTGTGTGAAACCAAAACAAAATACAGTGATAAGTCTAACTTCTCATTATACTATGTTGCAATCTTAACTTTTAGTACATAAAAATCCTGACTATTAATAATCAAGAAATTTTAACTTTTAATTAATTAGTAACATAAATATAATACTTACAATTAAAATGTAAATCCAATTATTTTACTAACATTATTAATATTAATAATTATTTATTACTACCATATTATTAGCATGTTATTTTTCTTAATCTTAACTTTCAATAACTAAAATTAACACAATTTAGGACAAACCATTTCACTATAATCATAACTTCATTAAATTTAATACAAGTATTTTGCATATGACAATGAATATAGGCTCCACAACAACAGAAATATAAATAAATGAATATATATATATATATATATATATATATATATATATATCCAAAGTTCCTTGTTTCGACATAAATTTATATAAAAATATATCAAACTTATCATAATAAAGATGAGGTTTATCATAAATACAACAACTGAATACTCTTTCCCATATACAATTGCTGCTTAAAAAACAGTAAAATTCATTAAGCGGTCTATATTTTGGACTTTTTTTTAATTCCGCACAGAAGTTCTATCGAATGTAAAGGCATCACAACTGAGGATTCAAAAGAATTTTATTTATTCAGAACTAATTTATTATAATTACAAAATCGTAATCATAATTTAAAACATTGCGCCACAGTAGCATGTCAATTCCAATAAAAACTAGTTGTTTACTAACTTCGAACTCAAGGGTAGAAGGGGCCAAAGGGTGGTTCGTAGTCCCTCCTCGCAACCATGTCCCTAACCCACAAATGCCGGTATTGGTCATGGGAGTAAGATCTGGTGTGTCGGAACTTAAAGACGACCTGAAACTTACCTAACACATATCCGTAATACTGGGATAGCGCATGAGATCTTTAAAGTCGCGCTATTCGGGAAGTCTGCCTTCCCAGACTGAATAACAAAAACTTCGAATTCACATGCATTAGGATAAAAAAAAGAATCTCTTTGGAACAAATAATGCTAATGTCCCATGGGAAATATATGGAAGGAGGACATTGATATAATACACTAATACGTACTAGCTAATACCCGGCGTGCGCTGCTACGCCTAAATAAATGAAAATGAATGTGCTTTTATGTTTAGTTGAATAAGTGTAAAAAATATTATATCGTAATTATTTTTAGATGCCCTGTGCTGTTTACCCGGCGTTGTCCGGGAATCTACTCATCCCGACCTTCTTGGCATAAATGAGCTGAAAGACAAAAATGAATGTACTTTTATGATTAGTTGAATAAGTAAAATGAAAAATAATTATAAATGTATATCTTAACTATTTTAAGATTTCCCGTGCTGATTACCGGGAAATCTACTGATCTCGATCTTCTTGGCATAAATGAGCTAAAAGACAAAATTCGTTATTGTGAGTTATCCGTAAAAGAATACCCGCCATGTGCCACTCGGCATGTACAGGAATCTATGTACCAACTTGTCTCGATCTTCTTGGCATCAATGAAAAACAAAATGGTTATTGTGAGTTATCCGTAAGATATAAACATATACTGTCGCGGACTTTTTTTGCAGAGCATTTTGAGATATTCAATTCTGTGCACATTAATTTTGTGTATTTGTTATGGTTTAGGCAGCGTAAGCCATTTAAGCGTCCAAAGAGCTACTTTTTTCACTTTTTCCACTACAAAGGGCGATTTTTAAGGATGTAGGAGTTGAGTATCACAACTCTCTTACAGCCTATGTTCATCCCGGGAATCTCCTGAACATTTTTCAAAAAGCCCCATAACAATCGGATCAACGATATGGCCGCGCATAAAGTATGAACAAACAAACATTCATTTTTATATATTAGATTAGAAAATATTATGAATGCATAAATCAATTTTGAAACACAATTGAGAATATTCGCCTAATTGTGCAAATCCAAACATATATCACAACTACATCTGGTTCAAGTTTTACTGGCGCATGAATTAGACTTTTAACCTCCATTTCCCCCTCTATACCATATTTATTGTTGCCATTCTTCTTATTTGTATATGTTTTATTAATCTCATACTCTACAATTTCATTTTATACGAAAAATATTCGCACTCTTCATAATCTTCTCCATTATTTACCATCATGTATGAACCGTCCCCTATTTTTATTCTTAATATGTGTATGTCCACCGCTGTGGTCTCGAGGTAGCGTGCTGCCTTGTCACGCAGCGGGCCCGGGTTCGATCCCCGGTCGGGGCAGTTTTTTCTGGGTGATGTTTTTATCGGGGTTTTTCCTCACCTGTAAGACAAATGTCAGGAAAACATTAAGGCCCAAACGGTCCCCGAAATCATATGGCCATCATCATCATCCTTATCATCATCATCATCATCACCATCATCATCACCATCATCCTTCACCGGTGTGGAAAACAACGGGAAGCTACCACACCTACACAATTCCCTAGTAAAGCTGCAGGCATAGCATGAAAATGCTATGATTGCAGTGAAGGACCTGCCTTCGGGCAGAATTACTATGGATGGAATATGTGTATTTTATTGCAACACGTTCCATCCAGTTTATACTTTTATTCTAAAAGGATTCCATTTATGCTTTTCCCTGCTTAACCATTAGTTTGTGTACATGGTAAAACTACAAAGATATAGAGACTTCTCAAATTGTGTTTATCTATCTCTATCTATCATCGCGTTTTTTTACAGCTGCTGCCGTCTTCCCGTGCCAAACCTCCAAAGCCTACGATCTTGGGCACCTTCAATGCTTAGCCCTCTTGCTTGCATTACTATCTTCATGCTTTCCTTCCATGTTAACTTTGGTCTCCCTTTTTTATTCTCTCTGCTTGGTTGCCATTGATATAGTTGTTTCGGCCATATCTTGTCTTCCATTCTTAAAATATGTCCTAACCATTTTAATTCCTCCTCCTCGATTCTTTCAATTACGCTTTCTTTCGCTTTCTTCTGCTTCCATAGTGTTTCTAATATCCTTATTTGTGAAATGTTCTAATTTTGACTTTCTGGCACTTCTGCGTAAATAATCTATTTCTAGAGCTATTACTCTATTCTTGTAGTACTTATTGATTGTCCATACCTCACATCCATACATTGTAACAGATTCCACCAATGTTTTACCAATATATTTTTTGTGTCTTTCAAAATATTTAGTTTGTTTCACTTGTTTTATTTGAATTCGTTCTTCAAATATTGAATTTACTCTTTCATTGCTATTTATTGCCAAATATTCTGTTTTTTTTTGTAAATTTATTGTGAGACCCCATGATTCATATGTGTTTTTCAACCTTTTTATCATAAATTCCATACCAAATTTGTCTTGCGCTAAAACTAATTGATCATCAGCAAATTGTAATGTCAGCAAAAGACTGTTACCTATTGGGATACCCATACCTTTGCAGCTTTGTTTCCATTTAATTGTTTTTATCATAACTTTAATTAATACGAGTATGGCTTCAATTGTACAATATATCATTTCTCCAATTTTTTGATTCCTAATCCTTCATTTTTCCATAAATATTTCTTAATATTCTACTTCAAAATAAAAAATCATGTAGTATAAGTTTTTTTATTATCCAAAACGTATAAAACCCTACTTCACCTAAGGTACATTAGGGTTTTATTTTGTCAATGTAGTATAAGTTAAAGTTTGGCTTACTTCATGAAGGAACTAGAGCCACACCATAGAATTACGGTAGGCCTACATAAACGAACCTCAAACCTGAAATAAGCCTCTCGCCAAAATAATTCGACCCTTTCAAGCACAGTTTTGAATTACGACGCTAATAATATGGATATTAAATAAAATACCTACTTCAATGTAAATCTACAATGGCATAACAACCTTAACCTCTCCTTTGTTAGGAGTTAGTAATTTAGTTACGCTTATTTTCCAAGAGATCTTATGAACGGTATGGGGTTAACATATTGACCCAATGCGACATCAAGTAGGCAACTATGATAATACCAGGATGAAGAAGATGGGTTACTTTTGCACAGAGGTCTTTATTCAGGCTGGCGGTCCTTTTACAGGCCTGGAAATCTTCAGATTCGGGACCCAAGGCTTAAAGTCCCTCTCGGAAGACTTGCTGCTTGGATTATTCAATCCTAAAAAATCCATCGACCCCAGACGGGTTTGAACCCGCGACCCTCGGAACCTGAGGCAGGTGCATAACCACTAGACCACCGCAGCCGACTTAAATAAAATTCAGTACTGCTTAACACATTTGCTTCAGAAGACGAGGTACACTCACCGGCTGTTAAATGGCCTTCAACTCAGAAGACGAGATACACTCGCTTAACTCTGCATGTTATATATTTCGCAATATTTTGTACATCCTTTGGGATGGTATTCTTTTGTTAACATTTGTGAATAGTAGAGGAATATATTTTGACTTTGACCCTTATTGAGATCTCAAGTACCGTTATATTTTGTTCGCTTTGATTGTCTGAAAACAGGAAATATAAATTACGGTGATTTAAATTCAGTTTTGGGGAAAATGCATTGAGCATTCAAACTTGAAGTGAATGGGTTAATCAGAATAATAGCTATCTCTTCCGTTTCATTAAGAATTATTTACACGAATTAAGCCTGCAAATTTAGTTCAAATTAAGAATACATTTAAGACTTAGTACACTAATCACTTATCTAAACAGCTTCTAATTAGATCTGCATTTCTTTCAATATTATCCACATTACGCTCAGTAACACTTTGACCCAAGTCTTTAAGCCACGTAAAAGCTTGGGATAGTATGGGACATTGAGAATAAAATTCATGAATGAGGAGGAAGAGTAAAGAGAATGCAACGAGACACACAATATTTTAACACCCCTGCAGTTAGAGAGAGGGAGATTTCTATCAAATCTTGATGGTATGAGTAGATTCAAAATACTGCGGCCCAAGAAGTGTTTGCGCATGCGCTTTATTCAGGTCAACCTGTCACACTGTTATTAGGAAGAGTTTGTAAACAACTTCATGCTAACCTGTCCTTTCAATCCAAGTTCCAAGCTCAACATAAATTTGGTTGGATATTCTCTAACCTAAAGCAGAGACGAGAGAGTCAATCCTCTGATTTAAAATTGAGTTCCCTCTCCACATGGAACAGAGAATCCTTATTTATTTGTTTATTTTATTAAACCTAATCCCATTTTATTTTTGGTACAAACGTATATAGAAGTGTTTTACATTTTATTAATACTGCAGAAATATTAAATTTTAGATCTCCATTATGTATCAATTACGATTTATGATAATCGAATTTGTAATTTATTTAGTTTCAATAAAAGTATAGAAGAGAAAATTACATATGCAATTGTTTTAGATAGGCTTATGTTAGAGCTAAAACTAAGCTAAGTTATATTCCATAGCGCGACAAGCCTAGAAGGAACTTGGCATATAAGTCGGGTGCTGATCTCGCATCCACATGTGCTAATCACTGAGGTAGACAATCATTCAGCCGGAGCAGGTGTGACATGTGGGCAGCATATCGGGACCCGGTTTTTTCATCCAGGAGAAGCTCTTATTGTATGTGCCCAAATTCCTCACGATGCTTGGTAGACATCGTTCCCATACTGGTTGAAACTCCATAAGAAAAATTCTTCCCCACTAGTACTCGAACCAGCGGAAGTCCAGTAGCTGTGCACCTGGGTTTGATGCCTTAAACTGCTCGACTACGGCGCGGAACTAATATCTGGAGCTATTTATCTATTTTTACGATTTAGGTATTTATTTAATTTTAGTCGCAACAGGAGGCATTAGTTTTCTGCAAATTGATAAAATTATATACATTTTAATTGGCAGTCGCAAATATTTCCAGAGTAAGGTAGGCTCTATTATTTTACTGTTATAGGCTATTTCACTGCATATTCATAATATGAAATTTCGCCACCTTTCTATCTTTTGTATTTACTTCACCTTGAGCAACGTTACAAAGTAGTGGAAACAATCAAAGTGTGATTTTTAAAAAATCCTTCTTTCTTTCCTTTTGGTTGACAGTTCCCTTGTAAGTATGATATTCATGAAATTTTGTTTTTGGGAGAGGATAAAATTTGGAATGCAATACAATTTTACAAGGACTATTTAACTCATGCCCCAAATGGGAGTCAATGACCAATCACGTTACAATGATTTTTTATTTACAACCAATCACAGTCGTGTTCGCCTAGAATTTACCAACTAAAGTTTATCATAATAAAGAAAGAACCTCCTTTTTAACATTCTGAATAGGTCATAGCATTATTTTGCAGTGACTGACTCACTAACAAATACGGCTACCAGATTGTATATATAGTGCATGAATGTCAACACATACCGCATGCGGGAGTTAATATAAAAACATTTGTAGCAATTGATTATACCACCAAAAAAAGAAATCACTGTTGGCACTTTCTTAAATGTATTTGTCATATTTACATCATAGGACATCAGAAATGAATTAATAAACAGTTTGATGTATTTCGTTTTTCTCCACTAGAGTGCATTCTTACAATATTGCGTTCCTTTGGCAATAAAAAAATATGATCTGGTTGCAGTGACGAACAAAAGAAGCAAATGAAGCGTACCAATCGTTTCTCATTTGTTTTCAAACATTACCGTTTACATTAAATATATAAATAATTTAAAATAACTATATTTAAATAATTATTTTTGAGTAAACAGCTTAATTTTATTCATTAAATGGTCTTAACAAATGCCACTCTTGATTTCCAAATTCTCTAGATAAGTTCACTCCTCACTTCGTGAGTCGTGAATTTATCGATAATTTGGAAATCACTCGTGGCATTACTTATGATAATGAAAATATAACAAATTTTATAACCTTGTCATCTATACTGTAAGAAATATAATTAAGGAATTGAGCTATATCGTCTTTTTTTATTATTGGTGGTGTTTATTATATAAGGTTAACAGAGTCCCTTGGTATCTGACCGAGTTAAAAACCCTAATGGTACTGTAGCTTGCCCTTTGTAGTGAATCTCGGTGTAGTCCGGCGGAGTTCTCAATCTAGCCATAACCTTTCTCCCCATTCATCTGGCGCCTCATTGAATTTGTTATGATGCGAAACAGTATTATAAGGAAAGCAATCAAAATCATTTATAAACAACTCTAGTGAATCTGCAAATATGATGTAAGAATATTTTTTTCAGTAAGGACCTATCCTTAGACAGAAAACTATGGACAAACAATATATTATTCCACTTTATTAAAGCTAGGTTATCTTATTTTTTTTTCTACCTCTCGCCTCTGGGGGCTCGGGTTCGCATCTCGGTCACTCAAGTGCGTTTCTTGGTGGACGAAACGGAGTCTGGGCAAGTTTTTCTCGGAATTTATCAGTTTTCCCCCTGTCACAACTTAATTCAACCATTTCTTCACACTCATCTAATTCATTTCATTTTATTTCATCTGCCCCTGTGATGTTGCGTCAGGCGTGATCGGTCGGCATCCTCGTCATTAAACGTGGGTAAATTTCTGAACATGACAGGAAAATAAGAACAATATCCATTCGTAAATAAATAAATATATAAGCAATCAATGGATTCAATGAATTAATAAGTAAATACAATATGAGCATATCGAAAAAAAAATCTAACGTAATGGCTGTAGAAGGATTAAACCACAGAAGATGCAAAATAATGATCAATAACAAACAAAATAATAGATAAAGTGAACAATTTCAACAACTGTTACACATATCTTACTGCCAAAAGAATGATATAAACTTAAGAATTAAACAAATTTTATAATAGGCTATGTGCGGAACAATAAGAAGAACTCTAAAAAATAAAACATTAAAAATTACACAATTAAAATTCTAAAAACTATGGCAGTACCTATGTTAACATGTGCTTGTGAAAATTGGACACTTTATAAATCAGTTAAAAGAAAAATAGAAGTAGTTGAAATGAAATTCTTACGTCCAATAGCAGGCTATAGACTGTTGGATAAGAAATATAATGAAGAAATAAGAACCAAAGTAAACATTTATAGCGTTATAGAAAAAATGCAATATCTAACTGGCTCCAACTACTATACCAGGATTCTTAGCTAAATTTTGGAATTTCTTAGATTTGGATAGAGTGCATGTTTCTAAAATTGCCATCGCTGCCATTAGAGGATCAATTTTAAGAAACTATCTACACAAAATTTCTACTTTATAGAATATACTTCAATTACAATTTGAAATTTTAAAATATGTTTACAAAATGTATTTCATCAATTTCGAAAATTAATTGTCTGTATCACTTTGTCCTTGTGGCAATCCTCTAATGAAGGAAGTTTTATGTAATAAAGAAAAATAGAAAGACTCCCACAAATTTTGCTTCACTACTACCAACCCAAAGGAAGAAGAAATATTGGACGTCCCATAACTAGATGGAGGGATACGGTCTCTTGATGTGGAAACAGGTATATTGCCTAATTCCATGACGTAGAAGAAGAAGCAATCAAAGTATAATATAATTAATATTTAATAACTATGTATATATATTATATATATATATACATATATATATATAACCTAACTAATATAATGCAATTTTATTGTTGTCTATTGTGTGTTTGTTTTTTACTGGACATTAATTTATTGCTACGAACTGTCAACAACACTTACGGCTTGCTGCCCGTGCAATCCATATTTATAATTAACATTGTATGTATCTTACTTTTAGTCTAACAAAGTCCTTTTACAATTTTCTTAACACATGAAATGTAAGGGACTACATCGCATCTCATCCCTTGATCCGGCCCTCAGTCGGACACGAGATGAGGAGGATTTGTTTTATCTTTTTTTAGATTTAACAATAAACATAATTTTTAAAAGAGTGGGATAAAAATATGAATTATGGTTCTCATGTGAATTCAACAACTAAATGTCATGATGTCTGCAATAAACAGACACTATAATGAGCTTTCTTTGGAGTACTGTAAGCCTAACAAAATTAACAGTGCATTCAAGCGGCAAGATGTGTGATTGTGAATTTAATATCCTTGTTGCATCGGACATAATGAATATGTATTGTGGTGCATTGCAAACAAAGGACGTTTGGCCATTACCAGTATATTGGTTCATACATTATCACGCATTGTATGCAAATGCTTAATGATTGAATAATTACGACCTGTAAAAAGGAATCCATTATTTAATGCCAATCCAAAAATGCTTCATAATTCAAATTATAGCTGCAATTGTACCAGCTGGGATTAACACATTATATTTGTATCAAACTTTAAAACAAATTAACCACATTTAAAAATTCACTACAAGGTTCTAGATTCAGGTAGATGACAATTACCACCACAACACAACTGGTATAAAGCAGAGAATCATGCAGCTCCAATGGAATGATAGGTCTACTACAACCTATCGTAGATCACTATTACGTGTGCACGTGGATTCAAATAGAGGGAATTTGTGTATGCTCCTGGCTGTCTGCGTAACACAATTGGTTACTGCGCTGAGCATAAAGCTAGAGATCTTGGGTTCAAATCCCGGTTCATGCAGGATTTTTTCTCTTTGGTTGTCTTGAATCTAATCATCGGTTATAAAAAAATCAATTGTTTTATAATACAATATTAAGAAATATTTGATTTTTTTCCATAACCGCAGCACAAAGCCCAACTGGTTTAAAGAAACTGAAAATACCTAGTAGAATTAAAGATTACAGAAAATTCACTTATCGATCGAAAAGCTAAATTAATTACTCAAGATGATAACACAAGGTTTCAAGGATAAATCCACTCAAAAATCCAAACCTATTATCTTGGAAGAAGAGAGGAAAAGAAGATCACAAAGAATGAAGAAATTCTGAGCACTAAGAAAGGAACAACTCACAGAGAAATTATTGATCCAACATACCTCAAAGAGAGTAAAACGAAAAAAAAAATTAAGAGTAATAAAACTAAAGAATAAATTCTCAAATCAGTAAATTGGAAACAATAGTTTACACCGATTTCGAACTATGTAAATTCATGTAAACTTACAAACAACTGGAAAATAATCTACACTGATAATTATTATACTAATTATATTTAGAGCTGATTTCTTTACTCGATCGTTTATCGTTTTGATTTAGCACTTGTTAAATTCCATTTAGGAAAAATAACTTTATGTACTTTTCTGCATAGGCCTAGTTATTGTTCACAGTAATATAATGTACGGTTAAAAACTATAATATAGTCACCTAGTTATTGTTATACTGTTTAACGTTTTTGGTTATCACTAATGTTAAATATTATTCGTAGCTAGGCTAATACCCGGCATGCGCTGCTAAACCTAAATAATTTTTTTTCCATTTAGTTGAATAAGTAAAAGGAAAAATAAATATAAATTTGTATCATTTTTTAGATACCCCGTGCTGATTACCCGGCGTTGCCCGGGAATCTACGTATCCCGATGAACTTGGCATAAATGAGCTGAAAGACTAAATTCGAGAATTATCCATGAAAGAACAGCCGCCGTGCGCTGCTATGCTTGCTCAGGAATCTACTTATCCCGGTCTTCTTGGCATCAATGAAAGACAAAAATGATTACTGTGAGTTATCCTTAAAAGATAAACATATGCTGTCGCGGACTTTTCTGTAGAGTTTTTTTGAGATATTCAATTCTGTATACAATAATTTTGTATATTTGTCATGGTTTAGGCAGCGTAAGCCATAAGAATTTATTACAAATAAGTTTCTCTTACGAAGGCTGAGGAAATGCTTGAGTTACGCAAGAACATCATTTAATAAAATTGTCATTCTTCACTAATCCCATTTATTAATTCTTCTGCTATTTATAGCACAAATCATCATTGGTAAGAATTGACCGCCTGAATACTTCTGCCAAGTCTTTTTTTTTTAAACAACAAAGCCGAAGTGATGAGTGACACAGCCTATATAGCTTTCAGGATAAAGAGTGAGATTTTAATTACTAAACAAATACTTTCCAACACAATGTTTGCTCTGGAGACAGAATGCCAATGAATGTATAATATAAACCAATCCAATTAATTCTTATCTTATTTTGCGATGGAACAGAGTTTACAATAAAACCTGGTCCCTAGTTAATCTACAAAAATAATTACTTAATTTGGATGCAGAGAAGCATTTGCATCTCCGGGCTATGGGAAAACGTGCACAGAATGATGACCTCTTCACTTTATTCAAAACTACCAAATTGTCCAAGTGAATTTAAAGCAATCATCAAACACATTTTAAGTCGCTTATAATTTGTTTTTGTCTACATTTTCAACTTAAAAAGTGGGGACAAATATATATTCAATACAGACACGAAAAGTTTAATGAATAATTCTAGATTGTCTGTTCAATCTCGCCTTATGGCTGGCACAGAATTTAAGGAATTATCCCAAATGTCATCTAATTATTTTTAATGTGGTTTCAATAACTGCAGATTAGTGTTCAAATTATAATTAATTTTCATAGAATAATTTCAAAGCGACGATCCTTTGTAACTCATATGGCATAAGGTTCATAAAAGTAATGGATACCGATGCAGTTTAGTTGACTATTTAACTCATGTCGCAAATGTTAGTCAATGACCAATCACGTTTCAATGAATTCTGCTTTACACCAATGACAGTCGTGTTTCACCTCGCTCTCTATCGATTTCTCTTTATCAGCTCCTGCTTTTGTAATAAAGAAAGCTCCTCCTTTTTTAATATTCTCAACAGGTTAGACCATTATTTTTCTCCAACAAATACATTGAATATAGCAAATAATGAATAGATTCAGTGATTTTACTGAGTTGTTTATTCAAAATATAAATGATTAACCTATAATGTTGTTTAGAATAGTTTGATGTGTTTCATTATTTATCCACTAGGGTGCATTCTTACAATATTGCGATCCTATTTGGCAATAAATAATATGATCGAGTTGCAGTGAATATACATAACCTCACATTTCTAATTTGTTTTCAAACATCGCCGTTTACATTAGCTATATAAATATTTTAAAACACCGGTAACTATATTCAAATAATTATTTTTTAGTAAAGAGCTTAATTTCATTCGTTAAATAGTCATAACAAATGCCACTCTTGATTTCCAAATTCTCTAGATAAATTCACGACTCAGGAAATCACTCGTGGCATTACTTATGAAAATGTCTCGCCTTGATTCATGCGACCGGAATCGGCGGACTTTTGAAGGAGAAAAATTCGTCAGTTTGGCTTACTTCAGAAATATAGTAAGGCCGATAGTCCTGTAACATACATTTACGTCATGGAAAAATAGATTTTTAATATTTATTACTAGACTAATTATATGGATCTTCACATGGCCAGTATATCTCAACCATTAAATTACTATATTTAATTTAGAGGAATAAAATATTTTTATATATTTAAATTTAGACAACATTACCTTTAAGTTGTCTAAAAAATCTGAAGCCTGAAATTAGACTTCTCTGAACAAAATTTGACAACATTTTTATTTCCAGTTTTTAATTAGGACCGAGAAGTTAACGGACATCGTTAAATACAAATACTATCCAGACCTACCTCATTACCTATTACCAATGTTCTACATTCTATTGTTAATAATAATTCCATAAATAATTTTCACAAAACACATTATGTGTGTGCATTAATTTACGTAAAACATGTATTGTTATAAATGCTTTACGTTATTGCATTTTCAATTAATTTACAGCTAATTGTTCAACTTAAATATACTGATACTATTCTAATGATTAATATCGTTAATAAAATGAATCGCTATATTTATTTATACTCATAAATCTACAAGAGCAATATGCCTATACGAAACTGTACGTTTTATTTTATATTACATACGTTGAGAAAACTAAAATATCTGATATTCTAACATAATTTTCTGTCGTTATAATACAGATGTCATATTCGATATAAATAATAATAATAATAATAATAATAATAATAATAATAATAATAATAATAATACCGTTGTTACAATGATCGTGTCTAAATGAAGTCTAACATCAAATAATAATGAGCATTCTGCTTTGTAGGAATGTAGAGATTTATCTTTCTTAACACAGAAAAACTGCGTAAAGTAAGTAATACTGGCCAGCCCCAAGATTTAAGAAAAATTAGCAGAGAGAAATAAGTATTACATGATCACGAAAGAATATTGGCTATAAATCCCATCTTTGTACAGTTTTTTTTAGCTGTGGTCTCGAGGTAGCGTGCTGCCTTGTCACGCAGCGGGCCCGGGTTCGATCCCCGGTCGGGCAGTTTTTCTGGGTGAGGTTTTTATCGGGGTTTTTCCTCACCTGTAAGACAAATGTCAGAAAAACTTTAAGGCCTAAACAGTCCCCGAAATCATATGGCCGTCATCATCATCATTCATCATCATCAACATCATCATCATCATCCTTCACCGTTGTGGAAAGCAACGGGAAGCTACCACACGTATTATTCCCTAAGTAAAAGCTGCCAGCGGCATTAGCATGAATGAATAATGCTATGATTGCAGTGAAAGACCTGCCTTCCGGCAGAATTACTATGGATGGATGGATGGATGGATGTACAGTTTTTTATAAAAGCAATGCAAATATTGATAATATTAATATAATGCATAACCATATGTTGTAGTTGTATAAAGTATGTTAATAATATAGCCATAAATTACACTATCAAAAATTTATAAATTTACAGTTCTTAAAAATACTTCTATTAAAATATTCCTATATAGAAATAGATAAGAGACGATAAGATCGCAGATGAATTTAATTCTATCTTATAAATAAGATATTTTGAAACTAGTTACGACTTTAATTCTTCTACATGATAAAATAATGTCAAATTAAAAATCTGAATAAAGTTTTATTTTACTTTAAAACAATACAGTATGATCTATTTAAATAATGTCCATTGCTGTGGTATAGGTATAAAGTTACTTCGAACGCGGCGACCCCAGGCTGGATCCCAATTCCGGGCAAGTTTCCCAAGTGAGGTTTTTTCGGGGATTTTAGTTATGTTTAAGCGAATATCAAATAAAGTTTAGGCACAATAGGCGCCACCAAACGGTACCACGAACACCAGTTTGACCAACACCATTCAAATCATATTTGGCTTTTTTTAGCAGGAATATATAATTTAATCGTGTTGATTGATCTTAAATGTGTCGTGTTGTCTTGGAAATATGTAAACTATAGGAAATTCACGAGCACCACCCGGGGAGCCCTTTCACGTCCTTGTTGTAATAGAGAATAGCCACAAAGTTTTGAAAATCCTTTCCCCGACACCTCTCGTTGATTGTTAAGACTTGAGAGGCATGAGACATGCAAAAGTATCTGCAAAGGAAGAGGTTAAACTAGATAACATATAGATATTGATAGATATTTTAAATATTGATATTTATCTCGTATAAGTGTGTAATAAGAAGTGAATTATCTTAAGGAATACGTAGGACGTAAAACGCGATATATTAGATGAGCATGGCACTCAACTTTGTTATTGATGTAATAGTTAAATAGATGTAATATAGAGGAGAAATTGATGGGCAACAGACATGAATGGAAATCGCTTTGATTGGTTTGAGAGTTACTGAGCTACATCATGCACACCGGGACTAGACCAACAATAAAGTGATATAGGAGGCCCCAACATGGCAAGTCAACTGAGTGCTAGAACCATCTCAATCACCGTCATAATCAGGATTCATTTAAAACAGAGTGACAAATATATTTTTTTTTCAATTTTCATGTTATCTATAGTAATTTCCTGTTATAATTTCATAAATTAAGATATAAGAAAATAATTAAATATAATATCATTAGAGGAAAATATTCATCGCTACACAGATCAATCGATTGAACACTTAGAAATAATGAGCTGCAGTCGTATTCCTAGAAGAATTCTGTATTATAAACCTGAAGGAAGGAGAGGTTATGGAAGACTACGGAAACGTTGGTTGGAGAATAAGTGAAGCCGAAACAGGCTTAATAGCTTAATCCCTCATTGAAGAAGATGAACTTCATAATACAGAGTAAAAAAAAACAAGTTTTCTTTAGAAAAATGTATTGATAATTATGTATAAGAAACCCATGCAGTCAACTCATTTAAAAACGGATTGAAGATCAATAAAAAGTTCAACATTCGAGGGTGGAATTAATCCATAATCATGAGAACAGAACATGAATCACGGTCTAAGTTCAGATATTTACTATTTTCGTGATAACTATACGAAATTGAACATTTAAAACAATGGTTATAAAAAATGACCGTTGTTCAATATTTGTTTTTGTAATGAACTCCCGCGGACATTTTTTTGTAATTGCCATGGAAACAATAAACATAATCAAAACATGGTCGTACTTCAGAATTAGTTTTTAATATACTAATGATGGTCTCCGGAATTTCATTACATAGTTATTGCATGTTGATTGTCATGTATGTGAAATATTCCTGGGACTTTTAGCATTAGTTCTCATACAACTGCTTGACGCAAGAGAGTTCCTAGGCCACATGACACCGCAGTAAAACTCCAGGCGCGGGCATCTCAGTATCAAGAAACAATCAAGTAAAATAATATGATTATATATACACATACACACACCGTGTCCCATTCAAACCTCCCACATTTTAATGAATCATAACTATCAAAGTTTGCGGAATTATGAAATGAGGTTGGTATTAAAATAAAGAGAAACTCAAAGAATATTTGTTTTCAATGTTGCAGTTAATTGATCTGTCGCATGTTGGACAATAACGACATAAAACAAAATGGCGAGCACAAACTGTTTCCTGGTTAGCAGAGAAGAAGTCAATAATTACAGTGCAAAGAAATTACGAGAGAGAATTTGGAAGAAATGCACCTGATGGGAAGACCATTAAGGCATGGCTTGAGAAGTTTCTGGCGACTGGAAGCGTTAAAAAAGAATCAGGATTTGCTCGTGCACGTGTTTCAGAATAAAACATTTAAGAAATGATGCACATATAGAGACGTTTTAATGTGTGGCAATGAAAATTCTTTTTGAGTTTCTGTTTCGTTTAATACTGGCCTCATTTCATAATTCCGCATTTTTTAAGTTATGATTAATTAAAATAGTCGGCCGTGGTGGACTAGTGGTTCTGCTCCTTGCCTCTGGTCCCGAGGGTCGCGGGTTCAAACCCGGCCGGGGTCGATGGATTTTTTAGGACGGAAAAATCCAAGGAGCAAGTCCTCAGGGAGGGACTTTAAGCCGTGGGTCCGGAGTCTGAAGATTTTCAGGCTCGTAAAAAATCCTTAAGCCTGAATGAAAAGGCCTCTAAGCAAAATTTACCGAATTTTCCCGTCCTAGTACTACCTTGGTTTCCTAGATGTCAGTATGAGGCGGAACATTGACCACGGACCACTCAAAATGACATCTATACGAAAACAAGTGTAACTAAATTAGTATTGTTCAAATTCTTCCGTGTAGGGGGAGCGCTCCTAAATCTCTGTAAAGGAAAAACATAGGCTTACAATACAATACAAATTAATTAAAATGTGGGAGGTTTGAATGGGACACCCTGTATTTAGGATAGATGATCATTAGACCTCGGATTTTTAGACTCTAAAAATGTTGATCTAAGCACCTAAAATAGAATTTAAAAATTGTAAATTATGTTCTAAAATGATACACTATAATTTTAAAAACGTTGTACACCACATCATATCACTAAAAGCAAAATTAAGAATTATGTTCCATTCCATTAACCCAGTTTAACCTCTCGCCTTGTAAGTTATTTTACGTGTTACATGTTACCCGGGCCTTACAGTAACACGACCTGTTGGGAGAGGGAATTTAACTATGGATCACATACATATTTTTTTACCACCCAAGGACATGGAGGATGTCACCGAAAAAATAAGCTAAATGTCAGGGTCTCCTCCGAAAGAACATAATATTAAGACAAAACACACCACTCGCATACATTCATACTAAACATGTCGAATATGATAATGATTAATATGATGCCAGGTGACGTTCAGGGACCGTTTCGGCCTTAAACGTTCCTGACATTTGTCTTACAGGTGAGGAAACACCCTGAAAAAGAATCTCACCCAATAAACTTGTCCCGATCTGGGATCGAACCACATCCGCTGCGTACAATGCTGCGACCTACCCCGAGAACACAGCGGCGGTGGAACTAACAAGGAAAGTACTTGGGCTCGAACACACACATACACCAAAATTGTGTGAGAGATAATCTAAAGGTCCCTTATTGCACTAGTGATACTCGCTCATCTGCAAAAGTCTGCAGTCGTCCGTTAGAGACATCTGCATGTGCCATGCCTCATTGTACATTAACCTGCTGGTACTCCAGTCGAGACCAGTAGGGACGGTACAGTATGCCTTTGAAGTTGCGTTTTGTGAAGTTATTTGTGTAGTGAAGCGACAGATGGATCGGCGATTGATAATCAATCCTGCTAATGTATTGCGATTCCTGAAGATGGTATTGCTGTAGAGGATGAATCATTCGCATGTTTTCTGCTATCTATTATAGTGCAGAAATATGAGCATAAGTTAAAACATATACTGTTGTAACACTAATACATAATTATGATGCTAGTGATGATAATGTCGAACAACTCATTGCAAGCGGTAGTGATACGGCAAGTGCGGGAAGAGGCGATGGAAGTAGTGAAAGTGAATTCCAACCCTCTCCTGATAAGAAGGTTAAACTCGCAAGTATCATCACGGCGTTTGATGACAACACACTAAAGAACACATACGATGATTATCACGTAAGAGGTTTCAACACATACGACAAGCTTCTGTAAAGATACCCTAAACTAAGGGCTAAAAGCAATATTATAAACATACTGGATTATGTGGCAAAGAAAGGAGAATGAAATACAGTTTTCAAAGGAAATCGTACACTGCAGTTCAAGATCATCAAGGATCGTGTAATGGAAACAACACCTAGAAGTACTCGCCACTGAAGATGCCCTCCGCAGCTGAGGGAGAAACGTCTGGTAGGAACACCAGTAATGGACCACGGCCACAAAGCCCGGAATCACTCAACACTATGATTACCGGCCGTGAAAGCCTGCATTCAACTATTTTATTTCACTACTGAGGAAAATGATTAAAACCCCGCCTATCTGAACAAATACCAAAATGATTTACTGGTAAATTTAGACATTTGGACTTACTCTACCATTCAGCCAAATCTAATTATTGTTACACCTAATGTCAAATATAAAACATCTACAATCACCTAAAATATTTGTATAATTAAAGATTGCATGTAACATACGGTGAATACAATATAGGCCTGTACTTTAGCTAAACATCCCTCTTTGTGCCACAACTTTCTTCTGAAATTCCAGCCAAGCTTCTCTATCAAGGTCTAGCACTCGCCAATTTCTTTTATCACTAAGAACTTTTACATACTTATTTCATCTTCCATCTAAATTGGACCTTAACTTTTGTATTTTTCTCTTATACTGTTGCAATAAGTATTACTTAGAGATAATCCATTATTACGTCTTATTACATGTCCTGTCCATTTCAGACTTTGCATTTTGATATATGTGACAATGTCGACAACTTTACATAGACGATACAGCTCCTTGTACACATTATGGAAAAGTTACAAAATATGAACTTATCACATAACATATGTGCGCAATAATTGTATTATAGAATATATAAATTATATTGAAGTGTAAATGTAAGTCAATTTACGTTATATTGTTTAATGTAGCATAACATAATACTTGAAAACAAACTTAAAATATGACAAAATAATAACTAAAATGCATTTCTCTGGGAAACCGTGTCAGCCTCGGCTTCACTGGAGCATGCAAAGGGATTATTTTGACTATTTAAATCATCTCCCAAATGGTAGTCAATGACCAATCACGTTTCAATTAATTTTGTTTTACAACAAATGACAGGGTGTTTCACCTCGCTCTTTATTAATTATCTTTACCAGCTCCTGATTTTGTGATAAATAAAGTCCTCCTTTTTAATATTCGAAGGGGTCGGAGCATCATTTTGCAGTGACTGACTCTCCAACAAATACGTTGAATATAGTAAATAATAAACAGATTCCTTCGAACTACACATTTGATAATTGTGTGTTCAATAATTGTGTTTTTAAATAATGATTTTACTGATTGTTTACTAAAAAATAAATTAATTAATTAATAACCTATAATGTTGTTTATAGTCAACCGCTGTGGTCTCGAGGTAACGTGCTGCCTTGTCACGCAGCGGGCCCGGATTCGATCTCCAGTCGGGGCAGTTTTCTGGGTGAGGTTTTCATCGCGGCTTTCCTCACCTGTATGACAAATGTCAGGAAAACTTTAAGGCCAAAACGTTCACCGAAATCATATGGCCATCATCATCATCCTTATCATTATCATCATTTTCATCATCATCCTTCACCGGTGTGAAAAGCAACGGGAAGCTACCACAGCTACAATTCCCTAGTAAAACTGTAATCATATCATGAAAATTCTATGAGTGCAGTGAAGGACCTGCCTTCGGGCAGAATTACTATGGATCGATGGAATGTTGTTTATAATATACAGTATGGTGTGTTTCATTTTTTCTCCTCTAGGGTGCGTTCTTACAATATTGCGATCATATTTGGCAATAAATAATATGATCAAATTTCAGTGAATAAACAAATGAAACCTAATCACACATTTCTGATTTATTTTCAAACATCGCCGTTTACATTAAATATATAAATATTTTAAAATAAATATATTTAAATAATGATTTTTGACCAAACAGCTTAATTTTATTCGTTAAATAGTCCTACCAAATGCCACTATTGATTTCCACAACCTCTAGATGTCCTCGTCACTTCGTGACTCGTGAATTTATCAATGATTTGGAAATCACTCGTGACATTACATGTGAAGATTTTATGGAGTGAAACGTAGGTAAAGCACAAGTATTCAATCCCAGGAATGCACAGGCAGAGTTAGCGATCAAAATCTAGTGTCACATGACATCGAGTTTAGAGACAGACTTGTTCCAATGTTGCACTTGGATCTCGCATTGCTTGCGTGTTTTGTTCTGTTTATGTGTTCCGCGATTCCCGAAGGGTTTCATGGAGGGTTGAAGCACGAGAACGAGGCAAATTTCTAGATAGAAGTCCTTCTAAATCCCCATATATAAACTTGTTTTATGGAACATATCCCTCTGACACAAATAATCTTCATCACCTGACAGATCTGACATTGTGATAAAGTGAAAAATTCTACGTCACATTCAGATATTTTTGTGCAAACCTATGCTTCCTTATGTGAGAGGAAAACTGAAGCAAGTAGTTTGACATTTCGATCGAATATATTAAAGATCAATATACAATCACTAGGGAGCGGATTTTCATGTAATAAAAGATAAGATTGCAATGTTGATAGTATATATTATTCAACTGTTTGTA
Source organism: Diploptera punctata (assembly GCA_030220185.1). Lineage (NCBI taxonomy): Eukaryota > Metazoa > Arthropoda > Insecta > Blattodea > Blaberidae > Diploptera > Diploptera punctata. Next base: position 468,510 of record JASPKZ010003421.1, on the reverse strand, counting down.
TGTGAAACAAGATAAGAGACAGTCAAAAGTCTTACTTTCACTATACTATTCAACTGTTTGTGTGTGGAACCAAAACAAAAGACAGTCATAAGCCTAACTTCTCATTATACTACGTTGCACTGTACATAAAAATCCGCTCCCTAACAATCACACATCCATTTTACACTTCTCTTTGGATAACATACAAGTGCGGATTACCTACTAACGTGGCCTGCGGAAGTGATGTGCATATTCAAAATATACCACATAAACATCATATCCGCTGAGAGCTCGAACCGAAGCAAGAGGGCATTGAACATAATTTTAAAAAAAACACACACACACAGAGTTATCATAAGTAATGCCACGAGTGATTTCCAAATTATCGATAAATTCACGACTAACGAAGTGAGGAGTTAATTTATCTAGAGAATTAGGAAATCAAGACTGGCATTTGTTAGGACTATTTAACGAATAAAATTAAGCTGTTTACTCACAAATCATTAATTAACTATAGTTATTTTAAAATATTTATATATTTAATGTAAACGGCGATGTTTGAAAACAAATGAGAAACGATTGGTACGCTTCATTTACTTCCTTTGTTCATCACTGCAACTAGATCATAATATTATTTATTGCCAAAGGATCGCAATATTGTAAGAATTCACTCTAGTGGAGAAAAAATGAAACACATCAAACTGTGTATTAATTCAATTCTGATGTCCTATGATGTAAATATGATAATTATATTTTTCTGGAATGTTACCTGGGAAAAAATACATTTAAGAAAGTGCAAACAGTGTTTTTTTTTGTGGTGTAAACAATTGCTACAAATATTTTTATATTAACTCCTGCATGCGCTATGCACTATATATACAATCTGGTAGCCGTATTTCTTAGGGATTCAATCACCGCAAAATAATGGTATGACCTATTCAGAATGTTAAAAAGGAGGTGCTTTCTTTATTATGATACATTTTAGTTGGTAAATTCTAGGCGAAACACGACTGTGATTGGTTGTAAATAAAAAATCATTGAAATGTGATTGGTCATTGACTCCCATTTGGGGAATGAGTTAAATTGTCAAATATAAGAACTTTGTTAGTACCGTATTTTCCTACCAGAACCATGGAGATTACAGTAGATGATTCATATTCGAAACCCTAGTCATTACAGTATGTGATTAACAGCTTATATATATTTGGGCACTATGGCCCTGGGGTCGACTCAGCCTCTAACGGAAATGAGTACCAGACGCTTGTTCTGGGGGTAAAGGCGGCCGTCACGCAGGGCTGACAACCCGGCTGACATAAAGTGCCGATTGTCTAGAAAAAGTGGGAGCCCTAACCTCCTACTACCCCAAGGGCCTTCGGGTCTGTTGTGGGATCACTTTACTTTTATATATTTGGCTCCTGAACAATAACGTTTTTGTTATCCGATTCAAGGGGCTTCCGTCTGAATGTTGACATCATCTCTTTATATCTTGTAGCGAGACATACTTTTGGACATTGTAAGCAAGAGACGGCCAGTGAGTTTTATAAATGTCAATCACAAACTTAAATCTCACACACTACAATTCCATAGCTCCTTCTGGTTCAACGATGTAGTAATATGAGACGGAGATGAAAATAACGCGTTTTCTATGTCAGACCGGTCAAATTTCCGATCACAGATATTATGTTAATACCTTAGCTAGACCTCGGCTCATATCAAAGGACGAATAGACACAACTGGGTACACAGAAAGGGTAATCGCTCAACAGTAGCGCAGTTTAGAAGAAAATGTAGAAATAAATATTTCTGATATAACAATATTTTCATTTTTCACATCTTTGTTTGAAAAATAAAATCTATAAAATATTTAATACATTTTTAATGCCTCTAATACATTAGAAAATTTGAAATTCCAAACTACCGCCACATGCATGTTTTATCTTCTTTAGCACGTCGTGCAACTGGTTGATATGTACTTAATTAAGTAATTGGGTAGAGATAAGCATTAGCGGTATAGAACACACACCATATAACATGCTATCGCTGTAAGGCAATGTTTTGTTTCTTTTCATATTTCCTACAAAATTGATATCTCTGGTATGCGGTATAGACATTGATTAATTCATTACAAATGATCTCATGACAAAATAGTATATTACGATTTGAGGATGGGAAGTGGCTTTACAGAATCGAGGAAAATGTTTAAAAACCGAGGGATAGCGAGGTTTTTAATTTCCGAGATTCTGTAGAACACTTCACAAACGTGCGTTGTACAGTGCTTTGCGCGATGTTTTCGAAATAATAAATAATAGTAAAATAATAACATCTTTGTTGTAAGTATTTGCGTTCATTATAAACAATTGACTTACGTTAACAGTGTGGGCAATGTTTATTAGTTGAAACTACAGGAGACCGTGAGATCATTTAGTGATAAAATGGCGGCAAGAACGTATTTATTGTTTTATATTGTTTCAAATAAAGTTCAGTTCATTTATAAAATGCAGTGATTTGTTTCGTATAATGTATATTAACACTACCTTTTGGATATTTTTTGTATATACATTGTATGCAGTATACATAGAGAGCAGTGGTTTCACTTCCCACACGCGTTTATTAATATTTAATGTTACAGTAAAGCTACTTTATTATAATTACTTAGCTTGGCAACCTCGAAATGTAGGAAGTTGAACTTTCAATCATGGTTGCCACTGCTGTAATTACGACAAAACGCACTATCGCGCAAAAAATATGTTAGCCTAGTTTCATTTTTAAAAAATACGCAAGGCATCTGATTAAGATGCTAGATGATTAGCGGAGAAATCGAGATGTTTCTATATGAATTAATTTGCAAACTATTCCAGTACTGTAGTCTGCACAGCCTCTTAATGAATGAGTAACCAAATTTGTTCTGTGATAGAGTCACAGGGAACATAAAACAATCCATTCTATCTCCTATTCGTTTCATTGGATATGAATGATGGATCTTTTCTTCCATAGCACTTCACAGCCTGTCATTTGAGGATTGTTTATCTTTTTACTTTCACTTGAGAGCATAGAATATTTTAATAAACTTAAAATAAGATATTTATCGCTTCAACTATTTCTTTAATGTATCATTCCATCAAGTATAATAGTAAATAATGTCAAATAATAAAATAATGGTAAATAATAAAAGCAATTATCAACCGACGAGTTGGCTCAAACTGTAGTGTTAGAGGCTCGTATTCGATATGGAGATCTATGGTTTAAATTACGCTATAATTTTAATAACAGCCTTTGAAAATAACTAACACATCAAAATACATTATATAAAATACACAACAAAATAAGAACTTTGTCAAAATAAAGTTAAGCTGTAATTTTGTTTCATTTGATGATCTGGAAGTATTTAAACATTGAAGAGAGCGTGCAGCTATTATTAATATACGGGGTGAATCATAAATATGGCTATAAGTTTGATCGCGTTGTGTGATGAAAATATTACCATTACAGGAAATATGAAATTACCGTTGGAAAGGCAATTATTCAAATTACAAAAATGGAATAAACCAAAACAGTGTAGAACTTACGTCATTAGTCAAAATGGCGTTGAATATGCAACAGCAAATTACAATTCAATTGCTGCATGGGCAATAACGTATGCTAATGATCGTGAGGCCGCAAGACGGGCAAGACGTGAGTTTAACGTAGCATTGCAGCCGTCGCGTCGACTGTGGGGAAGTGGAGAAAACGACTGCTGAAAACGGGAAGGATGCAGAAAAGCAAACCTCTGGCCTCGAATTAGAACGGATGCAGAAACAACGAAGAGAATTGTGGAGGCGTTCGACGCTAGCCCACAAAAATCAACCCGCCAAGCTGCACGTGAGTAGTGATTTGTTTTGTTCTATTGTTGTAATTTGAAGGATTCCCTTTCCAATGATATCATATTTCCTTTAATAATAATATTTTCGTCACAAAATGCGATCAAACGTATAGCCATATTTCTGAATCATTCTGTAATTTAAGTATTAACAATATTTAGAACGTTCTATTCGAGAGTCATGTCAAAAAGAAACACTCAGAAAACTGTTAATGCACATTCGTTACTACTTTGTTTTTGAGTGAGGTGTAACTAAAACACAGTGCAACATATCATACATTGCTATTATAAGAACGTAACTCCTGTTTTTAGGTTATGCGAACGTTAGATACTTAAAATAGGATAGCGATTATTACGGTGAAGTCCTAATATTATTTTTAATCATGAACTTTAAAATTATAAGGAACTTGTTAACACGTATTTAAAAGTGTACTGTGCTTCATGTATATTGTTTCATCACCACTACCCATATTTTAGATGGGTCGCATCTGTAGTGTAGTAGGCAACACACACTACAATCCGGAAGATCATAGGTTTTACTACCGATGGAGTCGCAACTTTTAAACTAATCTGAACCTTCTGGCGGCATCTTGGCATAGAGGTCGACTCAACCTCCAACTGAAATAAGTACCAAACATGTTCTTCGGGTAAAGATGGTCGTCATACAAGTCGATTGTTTTCACTATTAGAATCCTTAATCATTCACTGTCCATCGCTGTGGTCTCGAGGTAGCGTGCTGTCTTGTCACGCAGCGGGCCCGGGTTCGATCCCCGGTCGGGGCAGTTTTTCTGGGTGAGGTTTTTATCGGGGTTTTTCCTCACCTGTAAGACAAAACTTTAAGGCCCAAACGGTCTCCGAAATCATATGGCCATCATCACCATCATCATCAACATCCTTCGCCGGTATGGAAAGCCACGGAAGCTACCACACCTACAATTCCCTAGTAAAGCTGCAAGCATATCATGAAAATGCTATGATTGCAGTGAAGGACCTGCCCTAGGGCATTACTGTGGATGGATGCAATCATTCACTACTGTAGATACCTGTAGAGGGATCGCTAAACAGTTACATTTGATACTTTGGAGAATTGATAAATTTACTGCATGGTCTACTTTGTCATACACCTGATCGTACTGAAGCAAGTCTGAAACTATTGATCTGTGTGTAAAGCACTGAATTACTGTAGAGCAATATTAATTTTATCAAAGTGAGCAGCTTAACATTGCTAGAGCTGGTACCAAGAGAAAACACCACGTTCTATGAACATGTGTGTTCATTTGTTTAGCCACACCTGCGGTAGCAGGATTTTTCAGTTTTTTATTTCGACGAATATGGTTTGTTGTATGCCATTTCTACAAGCCAATAAATTTTAATAATTAATCTTCTACTCACAGATAAATCAAGCGATAAGTCACCATGACCCAAATATCATTCGGCACAACGAAAGATGGATCTTTTTCCCTTTACTCATAGTTCAGTTTGAGCTGTTTTACAGAAAACTCGTCTCGAGGTAGTGTCGCTGTCTCTCGCAGCAGGCCTGGTTCGATCTCCGGTGGGGACAAGTTTCCTGCATGATGGTATTTTGGGGGGGGTTTCCTCACCTGTAAGATAAATTTCAGGAAACTAAGGCTCAAACGGTCTCCGAACATAAACTTGGCATAATTTTCATATTCGCCATGTTTAGTATGAATGTGTGTTTGAATTTCGTGTTTTGTCTTCATTTTAAGCCATATATTGTCTCGGACAAGCCTCACACATTGAGCTGATCACTCATTTGGGGAGGCCCTTCATATCCTTTGTGGTAAAAAAACTATTTATCTGATCCATACTTAAAATCCCCCGGCAGATCATGCCACTGTAAGGCATGTGTATCAAGTGGCACGTAAAAGTATCTAAACTGTGTTAATGGAATGGAATATTAATGAAAAAAAATAGTTGTATTTACTCATTCTCCTAATCAATATATTAGTTATTATATGCCATGAAAATATTTCTTTTCTAAAATGATTAATTAAATATTCAATGCTGGAAAAAATCACATTGACAACAAAATAATAAATAATCTCAATAATGTAACCAATTTTAAGTAGGGCTGGTAATAAATTTTCGGAACTACCTTACTGCTAATTCTGAAAATTGTTATGCATAAAATAATCGTTTTACATTTATCTTACTACTAGCTAATACTCGGCGTGCGCTGCTACGCCTAAATAAATGAAAATTAATGTGCTTTTATGTTTAGTTGAATAAGTAAAAAGAAAAATAATTATAAATTTATATTTTTTAGATACCCGTACTGATTACCTGGCGTTGCCCGGGAGTATACTTACCCCGATCTTCTTGACATAAATGAGCTGAAATACTAAAATGAATGTGTTTTATGTTTAGTTAAATAAGTGAGAGGAAACATTTGTATCGTAATTATTTTTAGATACCCCGTGCTGTTTACCCGGCGCTGTCCGGGAATCTACTCTTCCCGATCTTCTTGACATAAATGAGCTGGAAGACAAAACATAATTTACTTCTTGTGATAAGTTGAATAAGTAAAATGAAAAATAAATATAAATGTATATCGTAATTATTTTGAGATTCCCCGTACTGATTACCCGGTGTTGCCCGGGAATCTACTTATCTCGATCTTCTTGGCATAAATGAGCTAAAAGTCAAAATTCGTTATTGTGAGTTATCCATAAAACAATACCCGCCACGTGCTGCTATGCTTGCACAGGAATCTATGTACCAGTACTTCTCTCGATCTTCTTGGCATCAACGAATGACAAAAATGGTTATTGTGAGTTATCCGTAACACAAACATATGCTGTCGCCGACTTTTTTGTAGAGCTTTTTGAGATATTCAATTCTGTGCACATTAATTTTGTGCATTTGTTATGGTTTAGGCAGCGTCCAAATAGCTACTTTTTTCACGTTTTCCACTTCAAAGGACGATTTTTAAGCGTATAGTATTTGAGTATCACAACTGTCTTGATAGGCTATGTTCATCCCAGGAATCTCCTGAACATTTTGCAAAAAGCCCCATCAAAATCGGATCAACGGTATGGCTGCGCATAAAGTACGTATGAACAAACAAACAAACCAACAAACAAACAAACATTTTATATATTAGATTTATAATCAAGAATAACACACAGTTGTCTTATTATATTTGTGTACGTTATTGCCATGAAGTTCGGTATTCTCTCTCACCTTGGATCTCTAGGTTGAACATTACCCTTGGATTTAGTTATCTGCTAATATAATTCTTTGAAATTACTGTAATATACTTTCTAAAATATAAACCATAATTAAAATAAATCAAATAAGAATATAAAAGTAAGTTAAAGTACAATAAAGTATCACCATCATCAACAACAAGGATTAAGCCCAATGACCTGTTCCGATCTCATTATAGGTCGAATTGGTCCTTCCATCTCTTCAATGGACTTCCCAACATTCTGCTCCCTTTTGCTTTATAATTATACATTCTTCTTGGTATGTGCTATTCATTCATTCGTAATACGTGCTGAAGATAAGCATTTTGATAATATTTTATTCTTTCACAGAGATTAAATATATTAAGCTCTGTTCTTACATCTTCGTTTTTCTTTTTATCAGTCTTTTGGTATCCTGCTATTGCTCTCAACATCTTCATTTCAGCAGCCTCTATTTGTTTACTAACTGCCTTTGTTAATGTCCAGGTAAATTATAATCTCAATAATGTAACCAATAAATGTTGATGTAATTATATGCTTTTAAAATAGACAGCTCTGATCTCTGCATTTAACTCTTTATAACCAGGATCGATAATAATTACAAAGCCGATCATTTTCAAAGAAGTTGTGGCCAAAATGTTCTGGCATTTGCTTTGATTTTTGGATAACCTGTAAAACTTCAATAGTGAAATTCAACATCACCGGCAATTGTACCGGAACTCGTGTTTATTATCAAGTAAAATTGTATTGTAGTTATTTATTTAAAATATTTTCTTTTTTTTTAGTTTTTAAAGAGGATAAATTTATACTTTATTTTTAATTTAATAGAGTACTGTTTATAAACTGGTAAAATAACAAACGAAACAATAAAATAACTGTTTAAAATAATCCTTAAAAAATTTTGCTATAATTATTCTCTAGTATTTATTTTAAAAAATGAATACAGGTACCTTTTTATATCAGTCTTCCTCACTTAAATTGGATTTTTAAGAAAAATTGTTAATTAGTTAAACCATGTAGGCCTATTATTCTACCAGTTATATTATATGGGTGCGAAACATGGACTCTTACTTTAAGGGAGGAAATGAGATTACGAGTTTTTGAGAATAAAGTTCTTAGGAAAATTGTTGGACCAAAGAGAGATGAACAGACAGGTGAATGGAAAAGACTTACATAACAATGAACTACATGGTCTTTATAGGAAGCCAGATATAATAAAAACAGTTAAGTCTCGTAGACTGCGATGGGCAGGACATGTTGCGCGTATGGGGAGTGAAAGACGTGCATGGAAGCTTCTTGTTGAAAAGCCAGAGGGAAAACGCCCAATTGGTAGACCAAGAATGAGGTGTGAGAACAACATTAACTATGATTTGAGGGAAGTAGATTATACAGGGAATGATGGGAAAGCATTAGCTCAGGATAGGGATGTATGGAGAGCTTATGTCCGCGCGGTCATGAACCTACGGGTTCGATAGTGCCAGTGAATAAGTAAGTAAGTATGTAGGCCTTTCAGTACATGTTCCATCTTCGGCATGCCATTTGTACCATGGAACATGTTGTGAAAGGTCTAGGCCTGGCCTATGTAGTTTTTTTAAACAAAAAATCAATTTTAATTCAGGAAGAGTAATATAAAAAAGGCATTTATATCAATATTTTGAAACACATAACCTCAATTGTTAGTACAATGAATATTTGAAATATTGATACTTCTAATAGTCCGCCTGAGAGCCAACAAATGTTACCCCTTGGCCACAAAGGTGGTCGCTTTCCATTTTAATGTGTAAAAAGCAATTGTTTGTAATTATTTTCCTAAACGACCGATGACCATACCTGTTTATCAACTCTGGGTAACAAGATTGTGGTATGGAGAAACTCTGGCGTTGGTTCTCCCTTCTCCACAATTTTAATCACCGCAAGGACACGGTTGAACGCGTGCACAAAATGGGGAGCTCAGGTTCTAATAGCATAGCATGTTAGGTTTTAATGACAATATTATTTGGATACTAATTGAGTTTAAAAAGACGTAGCTTTGTGGAGGTAATTACTCATTAGGGACTCTATCTGTCTCGCTCTCTCTAGGGTTGCCGTGACAACGGATTCGCCCGCTATTGACTACCGTACCTCTATAAATCTGTGCAAAACATCCCAATCCCTCGGGAAATCCGACGAGAGATCAAGAGAAAAGGGCGAGGGATAGGAGGGCTGGTATTACAAGAAACTGAGAGCCATACCAGGATCTGGCACGCGCAAAATTCAAGAAGCTTCACTTCATATCCCACAATACAATAAACTTTATTTCAATTGTTTTGGCTTCAGTCGATCAATTAAGGCTTTCCAATCCGACCATTTTTTTTTATTTCTTCTCCTGAATAATTTTTGCCTTCCCAAATATATAGGACCACATCTCTGAACACTCGTCCCTTCCAATTTTCATGCAAATAATTTTTATTTTTCTTAATTTTACTTACTTAATACTTAATACAGGCTTTACACTTTACAGCAGTTTGCCCTCGATTCCTGCTTTCCTGAGATTCCTATTTTCCCATTGACCATCTACCATACCCCTCTTCATCATGGCATCATATATTCCCTCATACCATGCTCTTCTACTTCTCCCCCTCTTCCTTCTGCCTGGTACCATCCAATCCAACACCTGTTTAGGCCACTGGTTTTCCGACATCCTTGTACATGTCCATACCATTGTAGAGCTCTCTTTGTTATCCTATCGATAACAGTTTCTTGTGCATCCATTTCTTGTCTAATATATGTATTTCGAATATGTTGTAGCCTGGATATTCTCATACTTCTCCGTAATCCATCCATTTCTGTCGCCAAGATTCTTTTCTGCATCCTTTCATTTATTGTCCAGCTTTCTGATCCATATGTAAGTATACTTTCTATGATTGTCTGTATAATCTCTTTTTTTTCTGGTCATATTTCCATTCCATAAAAGACCATTCAGGGATCTAATCGCCTTCCTTGCACAATTTACTCTGTTAATAATATATTTTTCACAAGTACCAGATTTATCTGTTATAGATCCAAGATATTTAAATTCTTCAACACATTTAATTATCATATCATTTATTTGTAGGTCTTCTGAATTTGCTCCGATTACCATATATTCTGTTTTAATATAATTTTTTCTTTATTTTAAATGTTATAAATTGAGATTATTCTCTTTCGTGTTACCACACGCAGGGACACATATATGAGCAAAGAAAGTTTTGTAAATTTAATTCGTCTTAAATTTAATTCGTCTTAAATTAAATTCCGTGTTAAATAGATATTACATTTTACAATTAGTATATAAATAAGTAGTGTTTGCCAACCCTGAAGTACCCTAACAGCTCTACTGCAGAAGGAATTGATCAAGAGAGTGACGAATGGCCTGAAAATCATCAAGAGAGATATTACAACAAAAAAAGGTGAGTCTGCTAATTGGACATTCTTGGGCTAGTAATATTCCCGAAATATATTCGTCCCAAACCTAACTCCCCTTTTCCATTTCATATTGCCGCCCTCTAACCTATATCTCATTTCATATCAACGCCCAATGTCGATTATTTTCCCATTTCATATCAACGCCCAATGTCGACTCCTTTTTCCCATTGCATACTGACGCCCAATTTTTAGGACGTTGAATTCACACAAATCCCTGGCCCTCTCCTCCTTAATGCATTTACCCAATTCACTACTCGTTTTGTATTTCAATGCTAACATTGTTATTACTGTTAACCTATGGTTCCAGATATGTGAAGCTGGATATACTTAAATTTATATCAACCAATTTCAATATATCATACATTACAGTTCAGATTTCCATGACAGATCGTGGATTCATTTAAATACAATGCAACAATACATATACTAGCCTACAAAATAAAATTTATGAAAAGAAAGTAAACGGTAACAAAGAGTTAAAATGTTGCTTTTGCATTCAAATAAATTAGATCACATAAACATAGTGTTATATGAACAAAGGTTCAGAAAAGCTTCATTAGCGAATTCCGAAGGAGGTTGTTCTCTTGAAAAGATTTTTTTAAATCTAATGTATAAAAATGAATGTTTGTTTGCTCGTACTTTATGCGCGGCCATACCGTTGATCCGATTGTGATGGGGCTTTTTACAAAATGTTCAGGAGATTCCTGGGATGAACATAGGCTATAAGAGAGTCGTAATACTCAACTCCTATACCCTTAAAAATCGCCCTTTGTAGTGGAAAACATGAAAAAAGAGCTCTTTGGACGCTTAAATGGCTTACGCTGCCTAAACCATAACAAATATACAAAATTAATGTACACAGAATTTAATATCTCAAAAAAGCTCTACAAAAAAATTGCGACAGCATATGTTTATCCCTTACGGATAACTCGCAATAACCATTTTTGTTTTTCATTGATGCCAAGAAGATCGACAAGTACGTAGATTCCTATGCAAGCATAACAGTAAATGGCGGGTATTATTTTACGGATAACTCACAATAACGAATTTTGTCTTTTAGCTCATTTATGCCAAGAAGATCGAGATAAGTAGATACCCGGGCAACACCGGGTAATTAGCACGAGGAATCTTAAAATAATTACGATGTACATTTATAATTATTTTTCATTTTATTTATTCAACTAGTCTTTAATTTGGGTCTTTCAGCTCATTATCCCAAGAATGATCGGGATGAGTAGATTCCCGGACAAGGTAAACAGCACGGGGTATCAAAAAATAATTACGGTATACATTTTTCCTCCTACTTATTTAACTAAATATAAAACACATTAATTTTCGTACTTCAGCTCATTTATGTCAAAAAGATCGGAATAAGTAGATTCCCGGGAAACGCCGGGTAATCAGCACAGGGTATCTAAAATGTATAAATTTATAATTATTTTTCCTCTCACTTATTCAACTAAACATAAAAGCACATTAATTTTCATTTATTTAGGCGTAGCAGCTCACGCCGAGTATCAGCTAGTTTTTAATAGAAATCATCATCGATTATATTTACTGTACTCCGAAAATAACAATAGGCCTAGTAGGATATATATATATATATAGATGTTATGATTAAAGTTTTGACATTGAGCAATGCAAGCTTAATATGACATAAGAAATGTTGGTGTAATAGATAGCACGCTGGGGTACCAACCCAGAGGTTCAGTTTTAAATCTATTCAGGCATTTATTTTTCTTATATCATATACTATATATACATATATATATATATATATATATATACACATCTCTCTGTGTGTGTGTGCTTTATTTAATTATAATTATGCTTCATATCCGCTCTAGTGGTGGCAATTTTTTAGCCATTCTCGGCTTATAGCAATCAATTAAGAAAGTAAGACCGAGTTTATCAATCAGGTAACTCGGACCATTAGTAGAAGGTGTTAACTTGAAACAAAAATTTAAAAATTGCTCTAGCTGCCGCAATTTTCCAGTGTTCAATGTCATTGAAATAAAATTAGAAAGGTATTTTCCAAAATTCAGCGAAATATTAATTAGGAAGTGGGAGAGTTTACCTAAAAACAGAAATTTAAGAATCGCTAGAGCGACCGCAATTTTTTCTCCCAACGAATCTGTATAAATACAATTTCTTAAAAATAAAGATTAATTAACAGAAGAAAAAATATATTTGACATGAACAGAAAAATAAATGTCTGAACCGAGATTTGAACCAGATACTCTAACTGTATAATATGTTAATGAGCCACCAATTACTCCACTCGGACTCTTAGTGTAAACATTGATCTTCATTTCCTTATAAACAATCTCTCTCTCTCTCTCTCTCTCTCTCTCTCTCTCTCTCTCTCGTCTCTCTCTCTGTCTCTCTCTCTGTCTCTCTCTCTCTCTCTCTCTATATATATATATATATATATATATATATAAGGTAAAGTAATCCCACTACAGGCCTCAGGAGGCCCTTGGGGTAGTAGGAGGTTAAGGCTCCCACTTTTTCTTGACAATCGTCACTTGATGTCAGCCTGGTTGTCAGCCCTGCGTGACGGCCGCCTTTACCCCAGAACAAGCGTCTGGTGCTCATTTCAGTTAGAGGCTGAGTCGACCCCAGGGCCATAGTGCCGACTGAAGGTTTGGGTCAGTTTAAAAATCCTGACCCCACCGGGACTCGAACCCAGTACCTTATATATATATATATATATATATATATATATTCATTTTCTATAAACCAGCAAGATCAGACCACTTACTGAAAAAACCGATTAATTTACGCATTTCCTGCATGACGTGCTTTTTAAATGTACAATATATGTTTTCACAGTCTGTTTACATTGTATTGTTCACAATATATATTTAGGAAATTCGTATACAGAATACACAATATATCAGAACAAGGAATATAAAAATTCTGGAAAACTTGCAAAAACCATGTTACGAATTTTAAGATGACAAAAATAAAATATAAAGCGTTTCTATACGTATGTTCATACAACTATCTTCATGCTGCAATTGTGAGGAGTATTGTCCAATAAATTTAAAGTAATTTACTTTTTTTTACTTCTGGTAAAGGTAATTTTTAATCACTGCAATGCCAGAAAGAGGCATATTGGTTATTTCTTAGCTTTGGTCGCTTTTTTTCCTCAGGAAAAATCCCAAAAACCGGATTTTAAATGAATGAGTGAAGATATATCTCCATATTCCTGAGGTCTCTTCATCTGAACTAACGGACACGTTGTTCTGTTCTTATACAATGTAAATAAATTATGTTACAATATTCTATGGCATTGGTAACATGTAATCATATTCCATTTATTAACCCATGTCCGAAAACACATTACGCGCTAAGGCTTCAGTAATTTGACAGGAGATGCCTGTAGCAAACAGCCCGTATAATCCACGACTAAGAGAACATGTCGCAATCATTAGAGTACTATATCAACTGTTAAGTGATATAGAGTCGATTTTTTCGGGGGGGGGACAAAAGAAAACTTTGGTGGATGCTCAGTAAGATCTTGAATTATTTGTTCAAGTACCATTAGCAGCTGAAAGCATGAGGGAATCTTTCCAAGAGTTCGGCATCGCCTAGGAATTGTGCCAAATTTGACGGTTTCCATTTTGAAACCGTATTTAATATTACTTTTCCTCGTTTATTAAATGCTCCTCTGTTTATTTATTTCCGTTTTTCTTTTTAATTCTTTCCGATCTTCTGTGATCCTTACTACCTCATCTTCCCCACATTTCTGAGACTTAGCACATAAACAAGTGTTCTTTGTCGTGAGTTTATAAACAAAATGATTACATGGCACATATTTACCTACCACAGAACATTGTACAATAAATGCATTTGTATCCTATATGTATTAATGACTAACGCATGAATGTAATTTATGAGAGAACACTGGCTTTTATCGGAGTAAAATAAAATGGCCCACCGTTATGATCTCTGGGTAGCGTCGTTTACTCGTATCCAGAAGCCCCATAACCGATTCCCTGTCACAAGTTTCCAGGGTGTTGTTTTTTTTGGGGGAATCCTATAAATGAACAAAATTTTCGAAAATTGCACTTAAAATTGTCAAAACTCCAGAAAACCGGCAATTTTTGGGCAAGTATTGGTTTTACCTCACCTTTAAGACAAATATCACAAAACTTTAAGACCCAAACAGTCTCCGAATATAATCCGGCCATCAAACTGATCATCATCGTCGTCGCCATCATATTCGCAATATACGAATGGTGTGTTTCGTCTAAATGTTGTGTTGTTTTGTCTCTGAGAAGGCCATCAAATTGAGCTGATTACTCAAACAGGGAGGCCCTAAATCCCTTGTACTTACTTACTCACTGGCACTATCGAACCTGTAGGTTCATGGCCGCGCGGACGTAAGCTCTCCATACATCCCTATCCTGAGCTAATGCTTTCCAATCATTCCCTGTATAATCTACTTCCCTCAAATCATAGTTAGTTATTCTCCCACCTCATTCTTGGTCTACCAACTGGGCGTTTTCCCTCTGGCTTTCCTACAAGAAGCTTCCATGCAAGTCTTTCATTCCCCATGGGTGCAACATGTCCTGCCCATCGCAGTCTACGAGACTTAACTGTTCTTATTATATCTGGCTTCCTATAACGACCATGTAGTTCATTGTTATGTAGTCTTCTCCATTCACCTGTCTGTTCATCTCTCTTTGGTCCAAAAATTTTCCTAAGTACTTTATTCTCAAATACTTGTAATCTCCTTTCCTCCCTTAAAGTAAGAGTCCATGTTTCGCACCCATATAATATAACTGGTAGAATAAGAGTTTTATATATTTTCAGTTTAACGTTTTTTGGAAGGAGTTGGGACATCAAGAGTCTATGCAATGCTTAATAGCACGCATTTCCAGAATTGAGCCTACGTTTAATTTCTTTGTGCATCTCATTCCTATTTGTGATTACTGTTCCTAGGTATTTAAATTCAGCCACTTCCTCAAAATTTCCCTCATTTGTCATTAGCTGTCCATTTCCATTATATAATGTATTTCTCCCGTGTGACCATATATTTAGTTTTATTGATATTTACTTCCAGTCCTAATTTCTTAGTGTTACTCAAATAGTGTGTGCGTGTTTGCCCTTATATGTTCAAAAAATATGTATGTGATCCATATTTTAAAATCCGTATCACTGTAAAGCCCGGATGGTGTGTGACACGCAAAAAGTACCTATAAGGTGAGAAGTTAAACTCAGTTAATGGATTGAAATGGAATAAAATACAAATGAATGAGGATAATTGGCAAGTGAAAGTAATAATGTAATGCAAATATGGGCATTGTGTATTTTCCCCACCATAAATACCAATCCACTAATGATAAAATTCGATCTCGAGACCGCAGGACTGTGTGTTTACACTGTGACCACTGGAACAGCATAAATTATGTTTGATAAAAGAAATCGATACACGAACGACAATACTCTACACAAAAGAAAAAAGTGTGTTCGCCCCAAGTTTTGACAATGACTAGAATGGGAAACCAACACTAGTAACCTATGGTTATTAAAACATGACGTTATGACGTAATAGTGTTTCATAATAAGGCAACAATATAGATTGTTATCAGTGACTCCCGAAGGTACAGTTGGGTGTAGTCAGGCCTTAACCATTTCAGATTTACGTGCTAATTATAATTCAACTACACGCACTGTATAGAGAGAGACATTAAACATTCATATTATACTAAATACAGTATATTATTAACCGGACTGAAACTAATTTTATTTCATAACATGCTTCACTCCACTATTTCACGATTTTGTAAAATGGCCGAAGGGAAAAAAACCAAGTTCAGAAATGTAATTATTTGGGATGTCATTTAGATAATAACAGAAATTTAGATAACCACATTAAAATACAACGATTCAATTATCTATGTGGCACAATTAAACGTACTTTATTGAATAAAACTAGAAAAGAAACTATTTTAAAATTTTACAAGGTATTGGCAGTTCCATCTCTTATCTATGGATGTGAAACCTGGACATTAACAAAGGCAGATAGTAAACAAATAGAGGCTGCAGAAATGAATATGTTGAGAGCAATAGCAAGATACCAAAGGTCCGATAAAAAGGAAAACTAAGATATAAGAACGGAACTTAATATATTTAATCTCTGTAAAAGAATAAAATACTATCAAAATGCTTACCTTCAGCACGTATTACGAATAAATGAACAGCGCATATAAAGAAGAATGTATAATTATAAACCGAAAGGGAGAAGATTGTTGGGAAGATCATTGAAGAGATGGAAGGACCAATTCGATCTATAATGAGATCGGAACAGGCCATTGGGCTTAATCCTTGTTGTTGGTGATAATGCCGAAGGAAAACAGTATTATACAGAGTCATCGAAAAAAGGTTGCAGCAATTTCAAACAATCATAGCTCAGGAACTATTTGAGATATTAAAACGAGTATTTTTTTTTGTTAAATTCAAAACTCAAAAAGCTTTTTTTCTTACCTTAGAATGTTTCTATGTACGTAATGTTCTATGTAATATTGGTTGTTCTGCAAACATCCAGCCGATAGTCGATTTCAGTCCAACAGCGCTGGATCATCGCAGACGTGATTGTTGCAACAGCATCGGTGATCCTTTGCCTTAAATGTTGCAGATCTCTTATTGGTTCACTGTACACAATGTCATTCAGGTCATTGGCGCTTTCCTTTTTTTTTATTGAGCATACTATCACAGGAGTTGTTTACTTAGACGTGTTAGAACACTAAGTTTTCCCCAAATTGAATAAGAAAAGAAGAAAATAACGTAACGTCATTCTTTCAACAACTTTTCCCAAAAAGTTCGAGACGCTCTGCATGCAAGATTCCCTGATCGGTGGATTGGTAGGTCCGGTCATATTCAATGGCATCCTAGAAGCCCCGACTTGACACTCATAGACTTTTTTATGGGGATATGTAAAAAACATTGTGTACAGTGAGCCGATAAGAGAACTGCAACATTTAAGGCAAAGGATCACCGATGCTGTTGCATCATTCACGCCTGCGATAATCCAGCGCTGTTGGGCCGAAATCAACTATCGGCTGGATGTTTGCAGAGCAACCAACAGAGCGCACATAGAAACCTTCTAAGACAAGAAAAAAACTATTTGAGTTGGTGAATTTAACAAAAAATACTCGTTTTTTATATCTCAAATAGTTCCTAAGCTATGATTGATTGAAATTGCTCCAACCTTTTCGATGACCCTGTATACTGTAATATTCACCAAGTTCACTGCTGTGGTCTCGAGGTAGCGTACTGGCTTGTCACGCAGCGGGCCCGGGTTCGATTTTCGGTAGGGACAGTTTCCTGGGTGATGTTCTTATCTCGCCTACAAGATAAATACCAAGAAGCTTAGGGCCCAACGGTCCCCGAAAATCATCCGGCCATCATCATCCTTCGCCGGTGTGGAAAACAACGGGAAGCTACCACACATATAATACCCTAGTAAAGCTGCAAAGCATAGCATGAAAATGTTATGATTGCAGTGAAAGACCTGCCTTGGGCAGAATTACTATAGATGGATATCACCAAGATAGAAGAAATTTCCACCACCTTATAATCATTAACCGCCAGAACAACTTACCAGTAACTTTACAAAGAGTCGGCCGCGGTGGACTAATGGTCGCGGGTCCGAGGATTTTTTTAAGCCCCGGGTCCCGAGTCTGAAGATTTTTAGGCTCGTAAAAGATGCTTAAGCCTGAAAAAATAGCAGGTCTCTAGGCAAAATTTACCGAACTTCTTTATCCTAGTAATACCTTGTTTGGCTACTAGATGTCTCATTGGGTCGTATGTTGACCGCTTACCATTCATGACATCTAGAGGTAAATAAACTTAACTAAATTAACTTAGTCTAGTAACTCCTAACAAAGGAGAGGTTAATTTCCAACATTGGGATCTAACGCTATAGTAGATGGATAGATAGACAACTCTATTATTATGCTTACTTCAGGTACCAAGAATCGCGGGTTCAAACACTATTCAAATCAATGTATTTTAAGGCGGTAAAAAATCTTAGTGTGGTTTTCTTCGGAAGAGATATTAAACAGTGGTCGAATACCTATATTACAGAAAGTAATATCGTAATTGTGGTTCCTGGTCATTTTTAAACCGTACAATACTGAAATACACAATATGAAGTAAAACTAGTTCCTATGCTTGGATACATATCATATCTGTTTTAAATGAAACGCTGTGATATATCCTGGTACAATGATATGTTGGAATTGAGTTCAATCTGACGCCTATAGCGCCTGATATAATAGCTGTTACAAGCGGCATAAAATTGGCTGTATGCAGATTACATCGCAGCTAGACCTGGATACATATTCATTAATAACTAATTAAATGTATATGCATGTATGCCTTCAAAATTTGGAAATATGCTTTACAATTAACACATGTCAAATTAGTCAATATAGCTTTTTTGCAGCTATAAAAATCATTTGAACAATTAGCGTAAATAGCAATTTTAAATATTTAAAAATTTTAGTTAAAAGTAGCAGCGACAACAGCAGTAGAACTATTAGTAGTAGTTGAAATACTAAGAGTAGTAGCAGGATAGCAGTAGTAACAGTTGTAGAATCGGCAACAATATTCCAGTGTTATTGTTAGCATTTTTACTTAAATATGTTATTTAACAGCTTAAGTTATTAGTATCGCAATTCAATAATGGGCGTGAAAGGGCTTACAAATTTTGGTTTGACGCCTCTATTTTTGGCTTCAGGTGCCTATACTCTTTAGAAAACAGTCTTGGTGGCAGAAATTGATGGATTACCGAGAAGTATGAGAATATGCAGGCTACAACATATATATATATATATATATATATATATACACTCTAATCAAAATTTATCTCGAAAGAGTACTAAGAAACTGGAGGGAAAAATGTCAAAAAATGGCATACCCATCCAAAATATACATATATATTCACTAAATTTTGCAGATGACCAGGTATTAATAGCACAAGACCACGATGACATGGAATATATGGCTAAAAACTAAAAGAAGAATGTGAAAAATGGGGACTTTATAGAAACATTGGGAAAACTAAATACCTGTGTATAGGAGAAATGGAAAATATAAATTTCAACAATGGAGAAGAACTAAAACCTAGTATTGAATGCACTTATTTAGGAACAAAATTAGACCATTCAGGCGATAACACAGTGGAAATTAAAAATAGAATCGCACAAACAAAACAAGCAATATATGCTTTAAACTCTGTTTGGTGGAGCAAAAATATTACAAAAAATAGAAAATTACAAATATATCAAACCATAATTCAGAGCATTTTAACATCTGGTGCTGAAGTCTGGCAAATTCATACCAGGGGAAATGAAAAGAATTTTAAGTACAGAAATGGATGTTTTAAGATCAGCTGGAAAATATATAATGGATAGAATACGAAATAAAGAAATGAGGAAAATTGTGGGTATACAAGAGTAACCGGACATCATAGACATTATAGAAAAGAAAAGATTACAGTGGTATGGCCATGTCAAAAGAATGCCAGAGCAAAGATTGCCAAAAATTGTTATGGAATGGATCCCAACGGAAAGGAGGAAGAGAGGAAGACCGAAGAAACTTGAATAGAAGGGGTACAAGCAGCTATGAATATCAGAAGAATGGAGGAAGATCAATGGATGGACAGAGAGGAATAGCGTCGGAAGACGGCGGCAGCTGCCATGATACCAGAAGATGATATATATTAGACAAGAAATGGATGCACAAGACAATGTTATCGATAGGATAACAAAGATAGCTTTACATTGGTATGGATATGTACAGCGGATGTTAGAAGAACAGTGACCTAAACGGGTGTTAGTTTGGATGGTACCTGGCAGGAGGAAGAGGGGGATAAGAGAAGAACTTAGTATGAGGGACTATATGATGCCATGATGAAGAGGAGTATGGAAGAAGGACAATGGGAGATATGAATCTCTGGAAAGCAGGAATTAAGGGCGAACTGCTGTAAAGTGGAAAGCCTGTATTAAGTAAGTACAGTGAGATCAGTATAGCATTGGACAGCAGACGCGGGTTTGTGCTGTGCGGTGACGAAGACTTACACGTGCAGACACGGGACTTGAAATGTGCGCAGGCTCAGCAGTATACAAGCACATTCCACGCATTCACGATCGCAGTCAGATTGTATGTCTCGAGTGGATAAGGTGCTGGCTCGCTTTTCCTTGTGTACTGAATGGTGTATGTATAAGTTATTTCAATTTTAAAATTTGTATCTTATAAAACAGGTGTGTATAAGTGTAAACTGAATGGCGTGTGTATAAGTGTAAAGTGTAAACTGTATAATGGCTAATATTTTTTTCTACTGAACAACGTGTATTTACTTATGACCAATATTTGTTAACCCAGTCTGCCAGCCAAGTACAAAGACTTTTTGAAACACGATTCCTGGGTGTAAAAATTTCCCCACGTTCAATAGTCCATAATCTGTACAACAAATTTTATAAAGAGGTGCCAAAAATGTATGGACAACGAAGATGAACAATTCCAGCACTTGCTTCAATAAAGTTAGTAAGTACGACAATTTGTAAAATAGTTACGAAAATGTATGCGATCCTACGCTGTCCGATCCCCGCCACGAGTGCGTCAGCAGTGTATAGTGAAATCCCCGCGCCTGCTGTCCACTGGTATACTGTTCGCACTGTATTAAGTAAGATGCATTTATATGTCTTAAATTTAAGACATGGGACATTTGACTGTTCTGCTCTTATCCGAAGGAAATCATGTTCAAATTTCCTAACTATCTATCTGTAATGACTTAGCCCATTGCAGTGCCATAGCCTCTCCTTCGTAAGGAGTTAATTGGCCATGCTAATTTTTAGTTACGTTATTTGATCAGAGATGTCATGGATGGTATGCGCTCAACACACCGACACAATTAGACATCTAACAGGCAACTAAGGTATTACAAGGGTGATGAGGTCGGTAAATTTTGCTTAGACGCCTCTTTATTTAGGCTTAAGGAACTTTTACGAGCCTGAAAATCTTCAGACTCGGGACCCACGGCTTAAAGTCCTCCCGGAGGACTTACTCCTTGGATTTTTCCGTCCTAAAAAATGCCTTCGACCCCAGCCGGGTTTGAACATGCGACCCTCGGAACCAGAGGAAGGAGCATAACCACTAGTCCACCGCGGCTAACTCAAATTTCCTAAAAATCCATTGAACCCGGCCGAGTTTCAACCTGGAACCTCAGAAACAGATGCGAGCTTGGTAACCACTAATCCAGTCGAGTATAACAAAATATTTTATATAGTGATTATCCCATACTTTTTTGTATTGTATTGTATTGTATTGTAAGCCCATGTTTTCCCTTTACAGAGATTTAGGCGCTCTCTCCTTACAGGGAAGAATTTGAACCATACTAATTTAGTTACACTGGTTTTCTTATAGATGTCATTTTGAATGGTCCGTGGTCAGCGTTCAACGTTCCGCCTCATACTGGATTCTAGGAAACCAAGGTAGTACTAGGACGGGAAAATTCGGTAAATTTTGCTTAGAAGCCTTTTCATTCAGGCTTAAGGATTTTTATGAGCCTGAAAATCTTCAGATTCGGGACCCACGGCTTATAGTCCCTCCCGGAGGACTTGCTCCTTGGATTTTTCCGTCCTAAAAAATCCATCGATCCCGGCCGTGTTTGAACCCGCGAACCTCGGGACCAGAGGCAAGCACCATAATCACTAGTCCACCGCGGCCGATTTTATCTCATACTTAAGAACACAAAGATACATTAAGAAAGGAAATAATTTTTACTGTTGACAGATCACCATCTAATTCTCCTCAAATACTAACAAGGAAACTGTCAACCATTGCATGACGATACCTACCTTTAAATTTCTCCCAGAGAAGAATTGAGATGTCCCAAGGCTGTGTCCAAAAATGATCTGTCGTTTTTAACAGCAAGGCACAGAAATCGAAGCCAGAATCTAGCTGTAGCAATCTACTGTACATAGCAAATGGATTCCCTGCTAGAGTAAGAACGGAGTGGAATGAGTAGAGACGCGGCGCGGAGGCAGGTAGTGCGGGTTATCCAATTTACCATTTCAGGTGTTGTATTACTTCCCCATAGTTTAAATGAGAGATATGGCGCCGGAATTTAGTGCCTTGCAGTTAAATACGGTAGGTATTTTTTCGACGTGGCCTTAGTACATCTACAACGCTTCTGTGGAAGAAATTTCAAGGTAGGTTTCGGCACGAAATAGTGACAGATCTCTTTTAAGATGATCTTTGATCACAAATGTGATCATCAAAAATGTAACCAAAACACTCTTTTTTCCCTCTCTCGTGACAAATAATATGGGAAATTATTCCAAAGCCGGGAAGAATTAAAATGTATACTTCTGGATGACCAAAAAATCAAAATAAATGTTGATATAGAATAGGATCCCCTCCTCCCACACAAACACACACACACACACACACGCATATATATACAGGGTGGACCGCTCGAATGGACCTAATTTCAATTGCTTGTTACTGGCAAACGGTTGAAGATAGAAACTTAAAACAACGTTCATAGTACAGAAAAACTCACCAAGTTTCGAATCCTGTCGGTAGATGGCACAAAGATACGTTTCTCGTTCTTAGATTTAATTGTTTGTGAAAATGGCGACTCCGCAGATGAAAGCGCAAGCTGTTTTGTGGTATGCGGAGTTTAAATCAATCATTAGAGTTCAAAGGGAGTTCCGGCGTGTGTTTAACCGTGATGCTCCAACTGCTAGAAGCATAAAGAAGTGGCGTGATACATTATTAGCTACAGGATCTGTGTTGAAGAAGCATGGTGGTGGTCGCAGAGCATCCGATGAAATGGTAGCAAATGTTCAAGCCGCATTTGAGCGAAGCCCCCGGAAGTCATTAAGAAGAGGTTCGCGGGAACTTCAAATACCAAAATCGACATTACAACGGATTGTCCACAAACGCCTCAAACTGCACGCATATAAAGTGCAGTTAGTGCAACGTCTGGAGCCGAATGACATGCCGAAACGAGTGGAATTCGCCAATACGATGCTGGACCGTCTCGGCGCTGATCCTGACTTCATGACCAAGATTTTCTTCTCGGACGAAGCCACTTTCCATTTGTCAGGCAAGGTAAACCGGCATAATGTGCGGATCTGGGGATCGGAGAATCCTCACGCTATTCAAGAGCATGTTCGTGATAGTCCGAAGATGAATGTTTGGTGCAGTTTGTCACATAATAAGGTCATTGGACCGTTTTTCTTCGCCGAGAAAACTGTTCGTGGTACCACATATCTTGACATGCTGGAGCAGTTCTTCTTTCCACAAATTGAACAACTGCAGCCTAACATCGTTTTCCAGCAAGATGGTGCTCCTCCCCACTGGTCCAATGAAGTTCGTACGACTTTGGACAACATTTTCCCTGGCCGTTGGATTGGTAGGGGAGGACCAATCGCGTGGCCCCCGAGATCTCCCGATTTAACACCACTGGATTTCTTTCTCTGGGGCTATGTCAAAGATAAAGTTTACACCACCCCAGTCAAAGACCTTCGTGATCTTCGTGAGCGCATCATAGAGGCTATTGAGAACATTCCAGAAGACATACTCCAACGTACTTGGCAAGAAATTGTTCATCGCTTTGATATCGTCACAGTGACTGCTGGGCTCATATAGAGATGTGGGGATCTGGATATCAAAACTTGGTGAGTTTTTCTGTAATATGAACGTTGTTTTAAGTTTCTATCTTCAACCGTTTGCCAGTAACAAGCAATTGAAATTAGGTCCATTCGAGCGGTCCACCCTGTATATATATATATATATATATATATATACTTACTCACTGGCATTATCGAACCCGTAGGTTCATGGCCGCGCAGACATAAGATCTCCATCCTGAGCTAATGCTTTCCAATCATTCCCTGTATAATCTACTTCCCTCAAATCATAGTTAATGTTATTCTCCCACCTCATTCTTGGTCTACCAACTGGGCGTTCTCCCTCTGGCTTTCCTACAAGAAGCTTCCATGCAAGTCTTTCATTCCCCATACGTGCAACATGTCCTGCCCATCGCAGTCTACAAGACTTAACTGTTCTTATTATATCTGGCTTCCTATAAAGACCATGTAGTTCATTGTTATGTAGTCTTTTCCATTCACCTGTCTGTTCATCTCTCCTTGGTCCAAAAATTCTCCTAAGTACCTTATTCTCAAATATTCGCAATCTCCTTTCCTCCCTTAAAGTAAGAGTCCATGTTTCGCATCCATATAATATAACTGGTAGAATAATAGTTTTATATATTTTCAGTTTAACGTTTTTTGAAAGGAGTTGGGGCATCAAGAGTCTCTGCAATGTATAATAGCATACATTTCCAGAATTGAGCCTATGTTTAATTTCATATATATATATATATATATATATATATATATATATATACATACATATATATGCCTTGGTACGTCACAAAGCTTCTCTGGAAGAAATTTCAAGATAGGTTTCGGCATGCAATGGTTGACGGTTCCCTTGTAAGACGATAATTGATCTCTAGTAGCTACTATAACAAGTAAGCAAATTAAAGATAATTTTTACTTTATAGCAGTGACGCTTCTTTATTTCGTTGTTATAATTAAATTTTTGACATTGGGCAATGCAAACCTAATAGGACATGAAAAAAAATGATTGGACAGGGATTTGAACCCGGACCTCTGATACTTCAGTGCGCTGCCACTTACGCTATCCAAGCAATCCACTCACAAACAACTATTTTTCTTTATATTTTCTTCTTCTTCGTCACGGTTTAGGCTTTTGCTACACTTCCGACTCCAAATTGCTGCTCTTTCCATCTTTTCTTTAGTCTTCTCAAATTTCTTCTCCTTCTTGGTGAACAGTTATATGCTGATCTTGGTATTCTGTTCTCAATCATCCTTGCTAAGTGATCTTCCTAGTTTGTTCTATTTCACTATTGTTGTG
Organism: Diploptera punctata; assembly: GCA_030220185.1. Lineage (NCBI taxonomy): Eukaryota > Metazoa > Arthropoda > Insecta > Blattodea > Blaberidae > Diploptera > Diploptera punctata. The sequence continues at coordinate 443,053 of JASPKZ010003421.1, read as the reverse complement.
TTTGATTCCTCTATTTTTAGTTGCTGTCTTATGTCAGTGTTGTGTTTTTTGTCTATTCTTTCATATTTTCTATTTATTAACGAGGGTTTATAAAAAAATAGAAATATCTAGCATGTACAATTTCCTCGAAGTAAATACGAGTAATCCAAATAACAATAGCGAGGATCGTGTGTATGGTCCCCCTCTTTATTGTTTTATTTTTATTTTTAATACCCCAGGTTGTCTTTTTTTTTTACATTTCTGGTTCTCTCCTGGCATTGGCGTAATTGTAACCCACTTCTGAGGTTGAGGCGCCTGGAAGGCGGGGTTACGTTGCCCCGATGATATGATGGGTGATGATGATGATAGTGGTGGGCCAGTAGAGTCCCTAATCCTAAGCTTAATCTAAGATGAATATGAATGATGATCATTGCGATGGCCATATGATGTTCAGGGACCGTTTGGGCCTTAAAGTTTCCTGACATTTATCTTACAGGTGAGGAAAAATCCCGATGAAAACCTCACCCAGGAAACTGTCCCAACCGGGAATCGAACCCGGGCCCGCTGCGTGAGAAGGCACCACGCTACCTCGAGACCACAGCGGTGAACCCCCTCTTTAGTGTTATGTACTATATACGTACCATCGTACTACTAAGAGCCTTTCAGAGAATAAATGTAAAATATAGGAATTTTTCATGCTCTTAACCATACTAACTTTTCTCTGAATACAGAAAACATTTTGTTACATAAAATTGGATGTATTTGTATTCTACTAAATGCAATTAATTAAACTGTTCCTCTGTCAGAACTTTTGTTTAGCTACCGTAATATGGTTCCATGCAATCTTAGTTTAGGTTTCTTATTTTGAGCGTAAGATGGCAGAGACCAGAAAAAGATATGCGTGATGATATTTCTACCCGGAAAAGCACCTGGCCGGTTATTATGAGACGGTTTTAAATATGTAGCTGCATGACCTTATCTGTCAAGTACAGAATATTCTATGAAATGAAAATCTACATGTCTGAATTCAGTCACGCAACTTACTTGTGTAATTTTTATATAAAAATTTAAAAAAGATAAAAAAGATTTTTTTTAATTCTACATGCACGAATACATATATACGTCTCGCACAGCCTTAGGATTAACATACCTATATACTATATAGGTCCACCGCTGTGGTCTCGAGATAGCGTGCTGCGCAACGGGCCCGGGTTCGATCCCCGGTCGGGACGGGCTCCTGGACGAGATTTTTTCAGGGTTTTTCCTCACGTGTAAGACAAATTTCAAGAAGCTTAGGGCCCAACGGTCCCCGAAAATCATCCGGCCATCATCACCACCTTATCATTATCATCATCATCCTTCGCCGGTGTGGAAAGCAGCGGGAAGCTACCACACCTATAATTACCTAGTAAAGCTGCAAAGCATAGCATGAAAATACTATGATTGCAGTGAAAGACCTGCCCTCGGGCAGAATTACTATGCTTGGATATTATATAGGCCTATTAATACCAAAAGGGATATAATAATTTTATGTTAAGGTAACGTGGCTAAAATTGTACTAAAAATCTCAAAATAAATGTTGAATTTGTTTAGTACAAATTCTGTTAACATCATCATCATCATCTGCATTCATGGATTAGGTCTGTGGACCCGTTCCGACTTCTGACCATCTCTTTCTAGGTCTGCCCACATCTCGGGTGCCTTTAGGTTTGTATTTTGTTATTTGTTTTGGATATCTATCTTCATTCATTCTGTCTATGTGTTGCTTCCATTTTTGTCTATATGTAATTGTGAACATATTTTAAAATATCTAATACTACTTAGAGTGTTATTCGCAGAGAAACTATTTTGCACGAAGAGACTGTTTAACAAAGTAATTAGGCTGTGAGGAAGTATACAGACATGTGAAGCTACGAACTAAAAGGAACTTGGTTTTTTTACAAAGTGTGAAAAACTGGCTCAGGCAATGTCAAGACATACGGCAAGCTAGTGATGCCTACTGCTCTGTATATATGGTATAATCTGCTTACTCTGACAACTGGTAGATACTACAAACTTACATAAAATCACAACTGTAATAATTCGCCTATTGTTCACCACTGAAATGAATAGTTACGTTGGCTACGTTAATTGTGTATATTATAGGCTATATAATATGGCCGTGACTTAAATGCCATATTCCCTATGTTTCAGTCTAAAATTAAGTAGCTCAATACTTGTAAGCATATAAACATATTATTTCCGTACTATTTCCCGCCACTCTGGTGATTAAAGTAGCATAAAATCTGCAGATTGCAAGAAAAGAGTGGAAACAAACATTATGTATTGTATTAGTCTACAAAGACAGAATAGGATCGATATGTTTCGGAACTACGGTATGTGACAAAGTCTACATCATAAGTACTTCAGTTCCTTTCTACAATTGACCTAGTTCAGTCGTGTACGTTGTGGCGTATCGTGTCGCTAGTGAAGAGGGGAGTACTGAACTGTCAAGCTAGGCAGATAATTATATACAGGCTGATTCAATAGGCTGCGCACAAATTTCAAGAGCTGATAGTGGGGTCGAAATACAGCAACTTTAGATTAGCAACGTATGGTCTGCAAAGTAATTCTGGGTCAGTACAAGCCCTGGAATGTCTGGATGGACAAGAAATTATTTTGTGCTCACATTTAAGAAAATGCAAATTTATTCACAGCCTTTGCAGATGACCAGATTTTAATAGCAAAAACAGAGGACGAACTACAAGGAATGCTATATAAACTAAATGAAATATCAAAAAAATACAAAATGGAAATATCCTCACAAAAATAAAAAACAATGGCCTTCAAGGGGGCTCATCCATTTTGGACAAAGATAATATTAGAAAATAAACCAATAGAACAAGTAGTAAGATATTACTTCCTAGCTTGCGAAATATCATACACAGCGGAAACAGATATAAATAACAAACTAAATAAGTTTAATTATATAACAGGAACACTAAAAAGAACTTTGAAAAATAAAGCCCGGAAAGATTCTATAATGAAATTATACAAGACAACGGCAGTACCTATTATTGCTTATGGATCCGAAACATAGATAGTGACAACACAACAATCTGCCAGAATACAAGCTGCTGAAATGAGATTCCTCAGACCAATAGCAGGATATCAAAGAACAGGCAAAAAACATAACACAGATATAAGACATCAACTAAAAGTAGAGGAATTAAACTCAACAATAGAGAAATACAGAACAAACTGGAAAGAACACTTGGCAAGGATGACTGAGAATAGAATACCCAAAGCAGCATACAACTATTCACCACGAGGAAAAAGAAGTTTGGGAAGACCAAAGAAAAGATGGAAAGAAGAGCAATTTGGAGCCGGAATAGGCTAGTAAATAAGCCTAAACTGTGAAGAAGAAGTAAATTTATTCACCAATTTGGTTTTACAACACTAGGTGTTCAAAATGCCTACCATCACATTGAATACAGGCATGTTCTTCCACGTGAGCAAGAACTTCCTCTTCCATAGCGACTGTTCGAACCGTACGTACATGGCCGGCCTACATGATGTGGTTGACGCCTGTTCGGATATTGTGCGCTATACAGGCCTTGAGCTTCGCGTGCATTACCATTTGCTTTAACATACATTAAATGTATGTCCCGAAGTTGTGACAACTTGTAGGCCTACACCATTTCACAAATCTTCAAAGTAATGCTGTAGTGGACCTCTACAATACATTTCAAATATCGTACTGAAATGAAAACAGCCTACAGAGCGCATGAATGACTTATTAGATGTGATCAGAAGAGTATACAAGTACTGTACTGCACTAAACGGTATGGCAACAAACATAAATGCTTCATAAGTTCATAAAACAGTGTATCGAACCCAGTGCCTCTCTGAAAAGTAAGCTTAGACCCGCATTGAAGTTCCCGACTTTCCCAGGCTTGTACTGACCCAGGATTACTTTGCAGACCATAAGTTACTAATCAAACGTTGTTGTATCTTGACCCCTCTACAAGCTACTGAAATTTGTGCGCAACCTTTTGAATCACCCTGTATATTGTGATTAAGTTTTATGAAGTAAAAGTGCTAAATTCATTTCGCGGCCTATTGCGCTCAACTTTTCATGTTTTGCGGAGAGTATGCTCTAAATCCGGTCATATGTTTTCCCGCTCACTATACTAGCAATATCCTTCTATCCCACCTCGGCCTCTCTATACTAGTACACTCATCATCATCATCATCATCATCATCATCATCATCATCATCATCATCATCATGAACAAATCCGTTTTAGGTCATGTGACCTGTGACAGAAAACTAACGAAGATGGTCTTGATCTTTGCGCCGATTTTTTCGCCTTCCTTGTCCAGTTGGAACGCCAAATTTTGGGAGTCTAGTTCTTCTCATTCTTCTGAGATAATTTTTTCATTCTTTTTTCGTATCTTTCAACATATTCGTCTAAATTGATATTCCAAATTTTTCTCTGATAATAGTGTTCCTTTGGTGATCCAGTCTATTAATTCCTAACAGTGGACGTAAGAAGCGCATTTGGCTTACACTAAGTTTGTGAGAATTTCTTTTATCTAAAATCGAAATTTCACTTCCGTATTTTAGAGCAGCTTTTGATGTGATGTTATGTAAATCTTACTAGTACACCCGAGACTGGTAATTATCTTGAGAATGTAAACAGAAAGCGTGATTTGTAAATATGCAACGTTATTTATGTTTATGCTTTTTGGTAGCTCCGAGTTCTATTTTTCAACCTAGTTGCTGGTCTCTATTTATATTGAACTCTCGGTGAAAATATGGGACAAGTGCCGACTAATGTTGTATAAACGTAAATTAACAGACTATTCGCTGCGAAGCAAATGCACTCAAGATAGCTGTATACCACTGATGTGTATTTTCAATCGCGGGTTATGTTGAACTAAAAGCATACTAGATAACAAGTAGGCTCACAGTCATCCGTATAAACGCCCACCGCCTTCCTGCCACACAAGACGAGTGAGTAATGGCAGATACAATAACTTTTCATCTTTCTGAATGTACAATGTATTTTTTTCCTGGCATGTTAATTAATATTTTGATATCAGAAAACTATGGTATTCAATGTCCTATTGGCCAAGAATAAAAAAATATTTTCACCAATTCAATTGTCGTCCAGAACAACGTTGTCTCTCTCTTCCCCCCCCCCAGTTAACTTTTACATAAAGAAAGGTTTCACTTGCCTTTAACGATTTCTTTTTTCATCCAAAACTCAACTCGAAAAAATAAATGAAAGTTAAAAAAAAAAGACGTTTTGAAAATATGCTCCTCATATATGTGTTGAAATACTATCATCACATGCAATAAAACCTAATCTTTTCAATGACAAAATTATCAGAATGGTTTAAAATTGGGAGGAACATAGGATTTAATTCCAAAATATTGTATCTCTTTGAAATTGACTACTTTTTTTATATTTTAAAAATTATATACAACCAATGTAAAAAAGATATAGAAATCCTTATTGTCATAATAAAAGCTAGAATATTATGACCATAATCGAGTTAATAAAACGCTTACAGAAATTATGATTTATAGGGCCTATGTAATGATCATATTTATTTTTTGTTTGTATTTCACTAGTTGATTGGTAGATAATACCTTATGGGCTTAGCTGTGCCAGTTTAATTATCATCTTAATTCTCATTATCATTATTTTCATGGTAGGCCCTCGGCCTGTTCAGCTCTCAGAATTCATCTTCCCATCGTCTTCTAGGACTCCCACAACTATATAGACTAGAGGTTGGTAGAACAGTGCTTGTTTTGTTAGCCTAGAAGAGTCCATTCTTGAAATATGTTCATGCCATTTTTGTTTATAGTTTTGTATTTTTTCATTTAGATTAAGAATTTTGAGTTCTTGCCTAATTGTTTCACTAGGAATGTGGTCTCTTAGAGTATATCCTGCAACGTATCTGAGGAACTTCATCTCTGATATTTCTAGCAATCTTCTATTCATGGCCAAATTCTCTGATCAATATGTCACAATGGGAACTGCCATTACCTTAGAAAACTTTAGCATTGCTTATTTTGTTGTTTTTGTTTGTAGTGTTCTTTTAATAGTCCCACACATACTTTGAAATTTATAATTTTTTTCGTGTTTATCATTTTCCCAATTGTAAGATATATGTGACAACCTAAATATTTAAAACATTGTACTTGTTCGATAATTTCATCGTTCAAGTTTAATTATCATAATCATCATCATAATCATAATCATAATCATAATCATCACCATAATCATAATCATCATCATAATCATCACCATAATCATAATCATCACCATAATCATAATCATCACCATAATCATAATCATCACCATAATCATCACCATAATCAAAATCATCACCATAATCAAAATCATCACCATCATCAAAATCATCACCATCATCATAATCATAATCATCACCATAATCATCATCATAATGATAATCACCATAATCATAATCATCATCGTAATCATCATCGTAATCATCATTATTATTATTATTGTAAGCCTTTCTCTCAACGAGACTAAGGCGCTCTCCTCTTACATGGGAGAAAGTCAACCATACTAATTATTATTATTATTATTATTATTATTATTATTATTATTATCGTTATTATTAAAACGTAGGCCTATGTTAGATGTTATAATTGCCTTGCTTTGTGTATATAGGTTAAACGTAATTCAGTGAAAAATTAAACACAAAGAATAGTAACAAGTAAACAGATTTTGCCCGAATTCGTGAATTTGTTTGGGAAATGTATTAATTTGTTTATTTTACTTGAAATTGCAATTTCATGTTAGCGTTAGTTACGCAGATTACCGCTATTAACTCCACATGTCAAACAGTATTTCCGTGCTGATAGCGAGGCGGGAATGCAGGAGCTGCCATCTATGAGATATAAATCGAAACACTAGATCACCCTCTGAATAATGCAAATCTTGAACTTCTCTCCCCCTTCATGCTGTAACCGAGAGGTTTGTCACTCAGGTCAAGGGTTCGATGTCCTATCCCTTTTAGTGCAATTTATGGAGACAGTACAGCTCAGGAGCATGACTTTACATGCCAATCTCCATTAATCGACTGTAACGTGAAACTGTGCTGTATTAACTAGCGGCCTAAATTCATTAACATCACTTACCGGTACTACTAGAACCCGGACTTTATGTAATTACAAATTCTGTTCCTGTATATGCAGTTATAATAAAAGCTGTAATGTCGACGAATTACACTGGAAGAACCCTTATTCCAAAGTTTTAAATTTCATATTTTTACATATTTTGAGCTATAATACATTTTTCACATCTTAGTAGGCCTACATATACTGAAAACTGAAAAAATGGATCCAAATTGAAGTTCATCAACCATTGATGGAAAACAGTCCTCAGCCAAACTTGTGATAAACGTATAAGGTGTACGATGAAATCTCAAAATGAACAATATTTACGAAGCTATTTACATATCAGGAATAATCCACTGCTGTGGTCTCGAAGTAACGTGCTGCCTTGTAACGCAGCGGGCCCGAGTTCGATCTCCGGCCGGGACAAGTTTCCTGGGTGAGGTTTTTTCGGATGTTTTCCTTATTTGTAAGACAAATGTCAGGAAACTTTAACCAAACGGTCACCGAACATCATCTGGCCATCATAAACATCATCATTCACATTCGCCGTAGATTAAGCTTAGGATTAAGAACTCTCCTGGGGCACAACTATCGTCATTATTATCACCCATCATATCATCGGGGCAGCGTAACCCCGCCTTCCAGGCGTCCCAACCTCAGAAGTGGGTTACATTTACGTCAATGCCAGGAGAGAACACCAGAAATGTAGACATGCCAACTTGGGACACTGAATAAAAAAAAACTTCAGAAATAAACAATGGGTTTCTTCAAAGAAACGGGTACTAATTACACAGTTTCAGGGGCATCCTATATCTTCTAATAGTGAATTTTATAAAGAACTGTTCATGGCATTGGTTAAAGGGAACATACTCTGGAAACGTACTATAGAACAGGTGTCACCAATTGGCGGACCGCGGTCCGGATCCGGACCTTGGGGCTTTGGTTTCCGGACCGATTAAATATCGAATTAATACCCATTTTTGAAACCGGTTAAACATCGAATAAAATCAGTTTACTAGATGTCATGTTATGATAGTATTATTTTTGGCTCGGTTGGCACCTTATTTTCGGAGATTTGACTGAAGATCAACGGGATTCCGTTTGAAACCTGGTATCGTGAAAAACACGAAATTCGTGAGGTGAGATATTTAAATATTACTCTGACCATAAGTTAAGTTTATCATAAACTTATTAATAATTATTTGAATTAATAACTGTGTTCTACTGTGCTGTATCCTTTTAGTATTTACCATGTGTTTTGTTTAATTGGTGCAATTCATACCCATAACATAATTTAAATAATTTCCTTATAATGTTAATTATTTAATAAAAGCTTCCTATAATGTTGAGTGATTCCGGGTTATGTGGCCGTGGTCCATAGTTGGTGTTGATACCAGACGTTTCGCCCTCAACTGCGGAGGGCATCTTCAGTGGCGAGTGCTTCTAGGCGCGTTTCCTGGTCGGAAGATCTACTTAGAGTGAGCGCTGCGGACGTTGTGGACGTTGTATTAGTGGTCCACAACGTCCGCAGCGCTCACTCTAAGTAGATCTTCCGACCAGGAAACGCGCCTAGAAGCACTCGCCACTGAAGATGCCCTCCGCAGTTGAGGGCGAAACGTCTGATATCAACACCAACTATGGACCACGGCCACATAACCCGGAATCACTCAACATTATGATTACCGGCCGTGAAAGCCTGCATTCAACTATAAAAGCTTCCTATGTTTAATCAACTGTGGTTTCGGACCTCGACTTAATTTACTACTTTGAAAACGACCTCCATTAAATCTAATTGGTGACCCCTGCTCTAGAACAAATTACAGGTACCTGAATTGGCTGAATTTAAACATTTCTTACAAAAATACTGTAATCGCAACATTCCTGAACAGTCCATTCTCAGGAAAAATTACTTGGATTTTTGTCGACATTTTAGAAAATATATATACATATAGTTCATTTCTTCCTTACTTATCACGACCTGTACAGGGCACTGGCTTATTAGTTCCAATGAGGATGTAAGCCCTACGAAAGGAGGAAGGTTAAAAAAAGAAGAAGTAGAGCTCGCCTGGGGCTGAATCTAAATTCACGTTCTCCTGCAGCACTTTAACAACCGTAGAAAGGGGGGGGGGGGAGGAAAGCGCGTTAAGAAGTGGGAGTTGGCTAATTATTTAACAAGCCTAATTAGTTTAAAAGCAATAATTAGTGGCATCAACTTAGATTGTGGTATATCATTATAGTTAATACTAGGTTTGTTGAATTTCATTATTCTTTTATATACTCTTGCTCTTGTAAATTGATAGAAGTTTCATGTTTTGATAAAAAGAAATATTCTTACGTTTATAGTCAGTTTGTTCCTATTTGGGTAGATGAGCAAAGCTTGTTTACAATATTACACGCACTTTGGGCATATAAACATCGTGTAACAGAGGGAAGATCCCCTTCCTGTCTCGCTCTAATGTTACACTGTGTAAATGCAATATGATTACACAGGGGCAACCGTCTCCCGACAAGTTATTTTCACACTCCCGGCTGTCCTGTGATTTAAATAAAAGATGTAACATTTCCGGTGTGATCAAGTTTTATTAATCTAGTTTATTGAGAGGAAATGGGATTAAAAATATATATTCAAAAAGTAGGATATCAGCAACCAAATAAGATTGAAAGTTACAATTCCTCCGTTAAAGAATGAAGATATATCCGATTCCGATTGAGGGTCTTTCCACTTTTTCAGCGGTTGCCCTTTTACCAGCCGGCTGCTGGCCCTTCACATCCACATGTGTCAATCACAGAGGTAGATGATCAACAGCCAGTATAGGGGTGACATGTGGTTAGCATGTCGAGTCCCCCAGCCGTTATAGCTGGTTCCTCAACCTGGAGCCGCTACTTATTGTACCTACCCAATTGCCTCACGATGCTGGGTGGGCACCGGTCCCATACTGGCCGAAATACCATGAGAAAATTTATTCCCCCATGGAGACTCGAACCAGCGCAAGTCCCGTAGCTCTGCGCCAAGGCTTCCTACCTTAACCGCTCGGCTACGGCGCGGGACTAAATATATATCCGCTTATTGAAAAAATCAAAGAATACAGAGATAAATGGTTTAGACATTTAGATAGAATGAATATAACAAGATTGCCAAAAGCAACATTCAACTATAAGCCAAGAGGATCAAGGAATGTAGGAAGGAAAATGAAAAGATGGATAGAACAACTGTGAGGCAGAACAGGCAGTTTGCATAGCCCTTGGAGTGAAGAAGAAGAGATCCTCCGTAGCTCTGTGATAACTAACTTAGTCTTCCAACTTTTTTTTTTTTTACTTTTGTATTCGCCTCCGACGTTGTACCTCAGATTTTATTTATGGCATCGCATGTAATTGTCGACAACAGTCACTAGTTATTCAAACCTAATTCACACATATATTCGTGCTATAGATTATTATGATGACCAGATACTGTTCGGAAAGTATCTGGACTTTAATAAAATTTTCTGACTTTTCCCCTCCTTACAAGTGAGGAAAAACGCACAAAAAGTATCCCAGGTAACTTGTCCCAAATAGGATCTGACGCGTAACCGTTGTATCTGACGCAATGGCATTGCCCTAGACCACAACGGTGGAGTAATCTTAAATTTTAATACCTAAAATTTGAGTCTTGATTACCACTTGCGATTATTTCTAAAATCTATATTTCTTATTAACTAATACTTTACTAACAATATTTTTTTATTTAATATTTCTGTGGGCCTATACAATATCGTTGTCTCTTATTCATTGTTTTATCCTTCCTTCTTTTGTAGGACCGAAATCATCTATGAGACTTACAAGCTAATGCCTGTAAAAAGAGAAAAGAAACTGAACACAAATTAGATATAGAGTAATCAGTCCTTCTGATAACATCACAATACAAATGGCATACATTCAGATCCGAGATGAAGATTTTAAATACTCTATCGCGCTGGGAATCAACCCATGGCCCCTGGAGATGGAATATGAAAAATCTAACGACCACTTTTCTTGTAGTCTATCATATTACAAACTTGCTTATATGTTTACAGGCATGACGCTCGAGCTCCTAGAAATTGTTTACTCATTTAATATTTGTATATATTACAATAAGCTTCAATGTCTAATTTTCCAATTGATTCATACAATCTAATCTCTAGAGCAGAGGTTTTCAAGTGAAGGTGAAAGAGGTAAGGGTTGATTTGTTTCTTTGCACTCGCTTCAAAATCGGCCGCAATTGTGTAGCGGTTATGTTCCTTGCCTCTAGTCCCGAGGGTCGCGGATTCACACCCAGTCGGGTGTCAATGAATTTTTTTAGGAAGGAAAATCTAAAGGACAAATCCTCCGGGAGGAATTTTAAGCAATGAGTCCCAAGTTTTATTATTTTCGGGATCATAAATGATCCTCTAGCCTAAATTAGTGCCTCTGAGCAAAGTTTAACCCGCCTTTCCTATCCAAGTAATAACTCTGTTACCTATTAGTTGTCTCATTGAGAGGATATGCTGACCATGTGTCACTCATGGTAAAACAGGCGTAACTAAAATGGCCTCGGTCAAGATACTCCGGCTAGGGGAGCACCCATGAAGGACGTATGCCGTATATACATACATACATAATAGCTGTTAAGTCATATTCGGTCCCATACTGGCCAAAATTTCATGAGAAAATGTCTTCCCCCACGGAGACTCTGACCAGCGCAAGTTCCGTAGTTCTGCGCCAAGGCCTCTCATCTTAACCACTCGGCTACGGCGCGGAACTGATATTACAACTTGGGAAGTTATAAACGCTTGTTTTATATATTATTTTCTAATATAGCCTATAAAACAGTATGTTTTGATTGTCCATTTTTAACAGTAACTTTACTGTTTAAACTAGCAGTTAATAATAATAATAATAATAATAATAATAATAATAATAATAATAATAATAATCCATCCATAGTAATTCTGCCCGAAGGCAGGTCCTTCACTGGAATCATAGCATTTTCATGCTATGCTTGCAGCTTTACTAGGGAATAATAAGTGTGGTAGCTTCCCGTTGCTTTCACACCGGTGAAGGATGATAATGATAAGGATGATGATGGCCATATGATTTCGGGGACCGTTTGGGCCTTAAAGGTTTCCTGACATTTGTCTTACAGGTGAGGAAAAACCCCGATAAAAACCTCACCCAGAAAAACTGCCCCGACCGGGGATCGAACCCGGGCCCGCTGCGTGACAATGCAGCACGCTACCTTGAGACCACAGCGGTGGACGTATAATAATAATAATAAATTATTATTATTATTATTATTATTATTATTATTATTATTATTATTATTATTATGTTCTACATTAGAAAAATAAGAAATACTGTCATACGAGAAAAAATGAATATTAGATATTCAATAGTAGATTATATAAGCAATTATATTGGTATGGGCATGTACGATGAATGCAAGAAGAAAGGTTACCCAGGAAAACATTGGAAGAAGAAAGAAAGGAAGACCTCGAAACTTGTGGATGCAAGAAATAAGAACTGGAATGAGAACAAGATGACTGGAGGACATGGAGTGGATGGATAGAGACGAGAGGGGAAGAAAAATAAAACTTTAGGCACAGAAAGATGTATAAACATTAAAATTCTGTGTATAAATACATAAAAATAATAATATTATTGTTATTATTATTAATTATTATTATTATTATTATTATTATTATTAAAAACTCAAAGCGCGATAGACCTAGAAGGCCCTTGGCCTACCAGTCGACTGCTGGCCTCGCATCCACATGTGTTATCACAGAGGGAGACGATCATCTAAGCCAGTATAGCGGTGACATGTGATCAGCATGTCGGATCCCCCAGCCGTTATAGCTGGTCTTCTCAACCTGGAGTCGCTACTTATTGTAGCTACCCAAATGCCTCACGATGCTGAGTGGGCACCGGTCCCTTACTGGCCGAAATTCCATGAGAAAATGTCTTCCCCATGGGGACTCGAACCAGCTCAAGTCCCATAGCTCTGCCCCAAGGCTTCTTGCATTACCCACTCGGCTACGGCGCGGGACATTATTATTATTATTATTATTATTATTATTATTATTATTATTATTATTATTATTATTATTCTAGGTAAAGACAGAAAAAAATTATCTAAGTTATGGGGAGCGGTACAAACATACGAGTAGATCACTAGACATGAACTAGGGTGGTTACAGTTGCTATTAGTGACAATGTTGTTCATCCAGAACATAGCCTTATTTAAAAAAATATTAAAATTTCGCCCCAAATTATGTAACTTATTTTGCATTTCTCGTTTAAGAATTAAAATTAAGATAGAAAATACATACTAAAATATAAAACATTAAAGCACTGTACCATTTAATGCAAATTATGTATTAAATGCAGATACAATTAAATAAAATTGTTAAAAATCATGACACTTTTCTTTTTGTCACTCCTAATTCACAAAATAGAATTTTAATGTATGTATACCGAGGTATCGGATCCCCAAAGCTGTTTATAATTATATACCAAGAGGACGAAGATCACTGGGCCGTCCTATGAAACGCTGGAGGGAAAATTTTCTATAGGATCGTAACAGGCCTTGGCCTAATACTTGGAAGGAAGAAGAAGAAGAAGATATCGAGGTATAACGGCTATATATATGCATCATATAGCCTAGCTACTATCCGATTTATCAACCTCGCTTTCACATAATACACCCTGTTTAATAATAACGAAGTTAAGCGAGACCGAGCCACAGCGCGATAACAGTTGCATCATGCAATGGAAGAAATGCCATTTCATACCTTCCTTCCACATGAAGATTAGAAGCTGGGAGCGTTCACAAATAGATGGAGAATAAGAAATAACAGAATTGAGAATGTTATTTCAAGAGCCGAATGTGATAGCAACAGTAAAGAGTAGAAGACTGTCATATCACCTCAGTTGAACACAAGACTAACAAAAATAGCTATGGACTATTATCCACGAGGAGGTAGAAGACCATTGGGCAGACCAAAATTAAATTGGAAAGACCAGGTGTATTAAGATCTCACGCAGGTGGAAGGACACTGGAAAAAATGGACAACAGGAAGTTGCAGAGGACCTTTGTGAATGATACAAAAAAATGACATCGGTTTGAAGAAAATTGATTGATAAAGAATGATGTGGAAACAGGCATCACATGTAAGTCAACGAAGCTCGAACTATGACGTAGGGAAGGCGTTATTGTAACGCGTAAACACTGAAAACAAGAATTCAAGTGTACGTAATCTGATATAGTAGCGCCTGAGTTCTCAATATTGTTCTTGTTCATCTTCTTCCTAGTGATGACGTCTGCATAGTGATGCTTATTTAGGATTCCTGGCAGCTAATACATTAAATATGGCTGCCACGTCTTCATGTAGTTCATTATCGTGAAAAAAAAATTCAAATAATCGTTAGAAAACATGTAAAAAATTATTGTAAATGGGGGGAAATAATTAAAAAAATTAAACTCTATGAATAAAATTTGACAGGAGTTTATAAAGTAATTTAAAAAAGTCATGTGGCATGTTGTAAAGTTTAGCTAAAGGAAAACTATATTTAGTGTGTCGAAAATACATCCCTGGATTGGAATACCAATAGTTAGCTTAGGGTCGTATGTTAGAACATTACTCTCTACTCAAATTACTTCCAATCACTAGTGAGCTGATTCACCGTGAGCAATTGCTGAGAACGAATTAACGGCCGACTTATCGGTCATGCATGAGAGTCGACGTTTTCGTAATATTGGCAACGAATTACCCAGAATTCTCAGCGATAAAACCACTTCCGTTATTTTCGTCTGCTATAGAGGAATGCATTTATGCTTGCATCCCGCAAATAATACCGTATACAAACACGTCTGCGACACGCAATATTACGCCGATTCTCCTGTTCTTCCAGTTGAATTCTTTGGTAGACTCTATCAAATTCCTCTTCTCCGTGTATACCGAAAACATGATCGAAGTCTTCAAGGTCCGACATATTGGATAAATGTTGGATAAAGCAGCAAAGTACATCGATTACCATCGGTTCCCTTCGGGATTTTAATTTGAGTTGCTCATTTAAGCTACCTCCGCAGGTAGCTTACAAATTTAACCAATTATTATCGCATGAACAGATTTCTGAGTAAGCAAAATCGTATTAGCATACAACTTGCTCAGCAGAGAAGGCATTTTACTGTCTAATGCGTCCAAACATGCGACCCTAATGTGCAATGAGAGAATTCTTCATGCATTGTATTAATATTATATTTATCACGCCGTTTCATCAGACTGTCCTACACACATAACCTTGACACTCGATCCCATCAGCACATTGTCATTTAAATCCCTCATCACATTGTGTATTATTCATTATTTTTTACAGTTTCACTTACCAAAACATGGAATTCCCTTCCGCCCTATGTCAGAGACTGTCAAACTATAAAATCGTTCAAAAACAAACTAAAGAATTATTTAATTACAAACTAACTTATACACCTCACTGATAGTATTCCTTTAACAATTAATAAATTAAATGATTTATGAAAATAATATTAAGATTAACAAATATTTTCATCTGTTTAAGTTTTGTATAACTATAAAATTAGTTTTCTATATCATTATTTTATATACATTAGACAGGGACAGTCTACCAGCAATTTATCTCGCTTCATTTTATTATTAGTTTTAGTCATAATCTTAATATTATTAACTGATTAACTGGTTGTATTATAGATCGTAATGTCGGCCGCGGTGGACTAGTGGTTATGCTCCTTGCCTCTGGTCCCGAGGATCGCGGGTTCAAACCCGGCCGGGGTCGATGGATCTTTTAGGACGGAAAAATCCAAGGAGCAAGTCCTCCGGGAGGGACTTTAAGCCGTGGGTCCCGAGTCTGAAGATTTTCAGGCTCGTAAAAAATCCTTAAGCCTGAATGGCACTATCGAACCCGTAGGCTACATGTACTGAATGTTATATAGTAACACTGGTTAACATGAGTTTTGTCTCGAGTACCAATAGTTATAGTTAATGCAGTTTTTTATCGTGTTTTTAAATATGTATTCGGAATTTCTCCTTCGCTCAGTTTTTTTTTTTGTTTTGATTTCAATTAATGGATTTAAATTATTATTATTTTAATAAACGTTTTTTCGTCCATTTGTCCATTGTAAAATAAAACCAAATGAGCTAACTCAAATGGTTTCAGCTATGGAAAAGAGATATCAAGGCAAATGGAATCCTAATATGCTGGCCGATTATTGTTGGACCATCACGAGGGATGCTTCACAGGCGAAATATAATTTCTTACTTTCTAGGTGAGTCCGAATGTTCGAATATTGTGCAGTTACGAATGTAGAAAATATTGAAGTGTTTGAAATTATAAATTCCTATCTCTCGGAAACCTTGCGTGATGGAGAAAACCCGATATCATATATGAATTCAGGAGAAAAATACTATCAAAATCACATATTTTTCTTTCTGAGACAAAAAAAAGTTTATTCTTTTAAATAGTTATTTTAAGTTTAATTTAAAATAAATTTACGTATACATTTAAAAATAATAGATTATCGGTTGATTGTCTTTGACATCGTCCGATTCCCAATAGCCAATTTTGTCGGTCCATCCAATTCCTGGTTGTAGATGTTTCTTCTTCATGTATAAATATATTCCCTGACTTATTGCAAAAAAAAACAGAAAAATAGTTACTGTGAGTTATCCGTTAATGATAAACGTATGCTGTCGCGGACTTTTTTGTAGCTTTTTTGAGATATACAATTCTGTGTACATTAATTTTATGTATTTGTTATGGTTTATGTAGCATAAGCCATTTAAGCGTCCAAAATGGGACTTTTTTCACGTTATTTTACAAAGAGCGATTTTAAGGGTGAAGGGGTTGAGTATCACAACTCTCTTATAGTCTATGTTCATCCCGGGAGTCTCCTGAACATTTTGCAAAAAGCCCAATCACAATCGGATGAACGGTACGGCCGCGCATAAAAATACGAACAAACATACATTTTTATATAGTATAATATGAGTTTCGTGGGTTGAGACTGTCTCGCATTTCATCTCACAACTCTGCCCTGAGTTTTAAGACATGGGGGAAGGAGATTGACACTCCCATATGGCCTTGATCAACTAATGAAACTACATGGACTATAAGTAAGACATTCATTCTCTGAAGGATTTTCATAAAACTCAAATATATATTTAGCTAATATTAATTTAAAACAAATATTTACGAAAAATCTGCCTTATTATTACGGGTTAATGTTTTGGTAGTTATAGCAAAAAAGTATAATTTAAATTGGATTTGGTTTTATGGTGTTTCAGGGGCGGGAGCCATGAAATTTATATCTTTCTGAGGAATCTATAGTGGCCCCATGATTAAATAATAAATTCTCCCGCGGAGCAACTGCTCGTTCAACCTCGAAATTAGCATACCTACATGTTTCTTCAGTTCCGAGTTTGCTTTTGTATCAAAGTCGCGTAGGTCTAATATTTTTATGGCCGTCCAGGCGCACTTTGATAGAGTTGCCCTGTGAGGATAGAGGACTTGTCCCATACTCACAGAAACACTTGAATATACAAGGGTATTATAATTATATGTAATGAAATAATTTAGGCCTACATTTTTTAAAAATACAAGCTACATACTAATCAACCAACTCTAATCCATCCTTACCAAACACAGTCTTTGTAAATAGGCCTAATTATTCCGGATATTTTCAGCGAAAAGGCACAATACCATCATTTTATATAAATAACTCCAAAAAATGCTAAATTTACGATTTAAAAAAATCTCGAAATACGGATGTCCACTTTTTGCGCCGTATCCTTTAGTTTATTAAACTATATAGTATATAAGTCTACGCCAAGTGGGGGGGACACCTATGATTATCAGGAAGCCTTGGTGTAGATCATAAGATGGGGAACTGTTCAACCCATGAGACAAATATAACAGTCTAATACAAGGTAGATATTTAAAATCTCCTACTGCGTCAGTTACGATGCCCGGACCTGGGAGTGTAAAGTATGAAGTCTAATGACCTAGCCAAATCAGATCCCAGAATCTACTATGATCGAAATTCCTCTAAGCCTGCATTTCTTAAATAGTAATGGTGAAAATTTACTTAAACTGAACTCGTATTAAAGTCAAATGACATCGCTCGAAGTAACTGTTATATAATGCAAACTATTCAGTATAGTTAACTAAATTGGTAGGTCTAATCACATAGCTTGCAAATAAGAATTAATAGATTGTACGGGAAATACTCTATATACAGAACAGACAAATTATGCGCATCTTTAACAGATCAGTTTCTTCCGGCTTCTTTGAAACTTCATTTGGCATAAGCTATTCAATTTAATTTATTATATATTATACATTCCCAACACGAGAAATATTTAATATCACTTACCGAAACCATCTTGATCTATTAGGTTCTCCATTACGCGCCACTAATAATAATAATAATAATAATAATAATAATAATAATAATAATAGCACTAGCTTCATAATGTACGAACATTATCACTGGAATTACATTAGGTCTATCACTTTTTTTTTAATTTCACATACTTTTAATAATAGAACCTTAAACTGTCTGTAACACTTTATTATTCTGTCGCATATTTAATCGAAACGCTTCATTAACATTTTGTCTTGCACTCTCGATCAGAACCGCACTCAGCACATGCCATTACAACACTGATGTCAAACATAATTTACCTGCGATTATGTAATTCCACCAATCACAGCACGCATAATGAAAAACGTAACCAATCACAATGGAGAATACATGAGTGACGGAAGCACCGTCCTTGTAATCATAACGTATCAGCACGCTGAAACTCAGATAATCTAAAATGTGTATAGAAAAACACCAAATAAACACTGTGTTCGCCGTGAAGTTATGCTACCCCCAATTTAAAAACAAAACCGTGTGCAAATAGAACAAAATCGATAACAGACTACAGCAAAAACTAACTCATAACCAATGCTCAACTTGAGTGCTCTTTTCTCATTTACTACATATAAAAACAAACGTGGATATCAATTCTGTAATTGTTCACTATTGAATTAAGAGAGCAGCAATCCACCATTGCAGACTTGTAGTTCTACTCTTTTTCTCCCTGTACAAGCTGTAACAATAATATCGTTCCTCATATTTTGCCATCTATGCTCTAACGTGTATCCCTTGTTACTATGCAGCATTTTTTTTCAGGAAGATAATTTTTTGCAGATTTGAATAAAAAAAACAGGTGAAGAATGGGGTGGAAGAATATCATTAACCATGATTTGAGGGGGGTAAATTATACAGGGGATGATTAAAAAACATTAGCTCAGGATAGGTATGTATGGAGAGCTTATATTCGCGCGACCATGAACCTACGGGTTTGATAATACCAGTGAGTGAGTTTAGAACTAGCAATTCACATACAGGAATTTTGGACTCACAGTGTGAAACAAGAGATTTGTGTTTGATGGTTTTCTGAAAAATAATAATTATAATGAAAAACATATTCCAGAAGTCGAAAGTAGAAGAAATTTAAAATATTCCATAAGTAAGCATACTATTTCATAGAATGTCAGAGTCCGACCTCAAAAGGGCAATCAAAAGTTTGATCTCAGAGGGTAACTCAATGATTTTCCAAAAATTAAACGTAGGCCTATTATAGAAAACAGATCTCCCATGAGTTCAGTCTCAAAAGTGAATTCAGGGATGACCCAAACATTTGAATCACGAGGGGTAGTCAATTATATTTTAAAAATATAATTTCCTATGGAAAACCAGGATTGTTACAGGAGTCCACTCTCGAAAGGGAAATCAAGGATATCAAAAAAGTCCAAGCTCATCCCAGAGAAAAACTTAGGGATTGCCCAAATTCTAGTTTAAAAAGAAAAAAAATCAGATTCCAGAGGACTCATCAGGGATCTTCCAAAGTCTAGTTTCATAGGGAGAATCAGATATCCCAATAGATTGGTCTCAAAATCTAAGATAATTAAATATCGTCAAATAAAATTCTCCCAAATAAAATAAGTCTCTATGTCTTAACAGATCTGAAAACCTTTGATTTATCAGTGGATTGTTGGCCTTACAAACACATTGTGTCAATCACAGAAGGGGTTGTTCAACCTGACGGTATACAAGTGATATATGATAAATGTGCAGGATCTCCCAACTGCTTTAGCAAGTATTTTTCAACCTCAAGGCATTACTTATCATAGCTATCCAAATTTCTCAGGATGCTGGGTCCCATACACTGGCCAAAACACCATGAGAAATGTTCTTCCCCATGGGGACTCTCTTAACTAAGTTCCAAGATAGAATGCCACAGACTTCTCAGGCATGGTGCAGATCTGAGTAATTTAGATATACTACAAAGAACTTACAAAATTTATCTTCAGAAACTGACAGTCTAACAGACATTATATGAATATTGGCAGCTCATAATGTAAAGAATTATTTTAATTTATTCACTCACCACCAAAATGGTCTGCACAAGGCACAAAGCATACCAAAATCCATTTTGTTTCATCTCAATGAACGGTAGTAAGAGAATATAATATATAAAATTAAAATTTACAAAGTTGAACTCAAAGGTTTCAGTAAAGTAATAATGTACACAAAAGTCTGTTTAATTGATGTAGAAAAACAGTTCATTAAAATTGTGTACAAATGTTTACCAAATCTATGACTCACTTGCATAAGTGGAATCTTAAAATTGGATGATTTAAGTGCTGAAGGGTTAGTTCTTTTCAAAGTATTCTGATCAAATAAAATTGTGTGAAAAATTAAAAAAAGTATTTGGTTATTGCATTCCAACTACCAAGGGAAAATGTCAAGATTGTAACTGTTTTCAGATTATATAACTCTTTGAAATATTCAGCAGTTGATTCAAAAGGTAGATTTATTTTCCTTGTGACTTTTTCATCTCGTTCCAGCGATTTCTCAAATCCCATTATCGGGTCCAAAATATATAAAATTTTATTTTTCCTAAGGATCAGCTCGTCTTATACTCCTATCAAAAGTAAGGTAATAGACTTACACGAAGACTTCAAACTTCTCAGTTCTAGTGAGAGCAGTTGCTATTGTGGTTCAAATTAAATTATGTCTAATGTTAAGAAGAAGTTATCAATGATGATTAAAGGCTAGGATTTTTATGTAATAAAAGATAAGTTTGCAATATAGTTAGTACATATTATTCAACTGTTTGTGTATGAAACCAAGATAAAAGACAGTCAAAATATAATTTCTCATTACACTATGTTGCAATCTTACATTTTAGTACATAAAAATCCTAGCCCTAATGATGACAGAAGCCAAGAATGTAGAGAAGAGTTTCTGGCTCTTCACAATGTCTGCAATGGGTACTATCCCTGCTACTTCCATAAAGTGCTGTAACAGGAGCAAGATTGTCTTTTAATTTTATAGGTTCTTGCTATTCAGCTCTGGTAACTCCAATTGTAGATTCTATCCAAGAGTAGTCCTACCAGAATTGGTCATATAATATTACTCCTTTGTCATAAAATCACCCCTGAGGTCAGCAGATTTCTTCATAGTCAAAATTTCGTAATACCCAGACCTAGTACAGAGATGCACAATTCTTTCTCATCATTTAGAATCCAGTTTTTACTAATACAGGGAATTCCAGACTTTTCTACGATTTTGTAACCATGAATTGTTTAAGTATAGCTTCCCATTGTACACTACAAGAATATTTACCTATTTTATCCTTTTAGTATTTAATAAGTTTCAAAAAATTTTCAACAAATTTAACATTAAATTAGCACTGAAAAATGATTACAGTTTGAACAAATTAATCAAAACCAACAAAAATGAAAAGATTGAAGAGGGTAACAAATCAGGAATTTATCAAATTGAATGTAAAGATTGTGAAAAGATATACATAGGGAAAACAAAAAGGAATTTAAATACAAGATGGAAGGAAAACTTTAGAAATGTTAAGAATGGAGAAATAGAAAAATCTGTAATAGTGCACATGCTTGGTCAAAAAAAACACAGAGTTGAAACCAAGGCAGAATTACTTAAACATTTCGAAAAATCAAAGGAACTCACAATTTGGGAGAAAATTTACATATGCAAGAATTAAAAGAATACTATGAATTTTGAAATACCTGGTGAAAATGAGAGGGGATTGATTTGGAAGTTCATCGATCAGCCAACAGAGAGCGCAGAATTCAATTTACAAGATAGACAACTGCAGGACAGCAGTTGTGATCATGGTATTGCATCGAAAATGTCACAAAGGCAGTGACGAAACTTAAGTCTGCATAAAAATCATGCACTATATATACAACCTTATTCTAAAAAATAAATGCTACACTGTATAAAGTTCAAAAAAACTTAACAAAAAGTGAAAAAATAAATATATATTAAGAAAGGAAATAGTTGTTTAAAACATGCCTATGGTGACTAGCAAATGTCTATAAAACACTAATTTTACCAAATGTTGTGTTATATAAATGTTTCTAACACTTCCCTAAATCATATCCAAGTATAACCACTTAAATTTATGAGAAAAATGTTAAAATCTTAAATCCATACCTGATGTTTCAGTCATCCTGAACTAAAACTTCTGTTTTAAAAACTTCCTCAAACATTAAAGACATTTAGACCTTTCAGAAACATGTTCCATCTTCAGCATGTAAAATGGCCTAGTAAAATGCTAACAAATTATAATAGTAATAACATGAACCAAAACACAGATTACATTGATAGTTAACATCCTAAAACATTGTGATATATTTTGATATTTACAATAGGTCATTTAGTCTCAATTGCTTGAGTTGTTCTCTACCCCCTAATGACATCCATATTCATAAATAATTAAACAAAACTACCTAAATTAAACATAAAAAATAATTTCAAGTACATCTAATTAAATTCTGGGATCAATAGGGATAGAATTTAATTTCAGCCTAAATAAAAACATTGTAAAGTGATTGTTCTAAGAAGAAATAGCATATTTTATTTAATAAATAGCAGTTTCTGTTATGTACAATGAACAGTTATTTACAATGCTGGAAAGCATTTTAATTGAGTTTTTTTTTTTTTCCTTCTTCCCTAAATAAGAGTTCTAAGAGAGTACACATAAGGTGATATTTAAAAGAGAAGACTTCATTTTGTCTTCTTTTTTTCGTTGTGAAATTATTGTGAAGACTGTTTGTTAGAAACAAATTATCATGTTACTTCCAAATTAGATTTTGATATTATTGTATATTATCTGAATTCATTTGTATTTGATATCAGTAAGAGTATTTTGTAAGATTTTTAAAAATATCACTGTCTTTTTTATGTATGAAAAGAATTTAAAACAAAATGGCGAGTTGATGCTTTGAGAGCATAGTCTTGTAACATCTCACAATCATGAATGGACAGAGTGTCTATGTTGAGAATTAAAAACTTGATGCTCATTGTCACAAATGTTTAACTTGGCTCTGCTCTAGTAAAATGAAAACACACATACAACTTACATTCATAAGAGTGTGTCAATAACTTTAGAGACCTCAGATATAGGCCAACTGGTATATAAGACTGTCTCTATTCATAATTAAAAATAAAATTATAATTAATGTAAAAACTAGAAATAATATTCAAGAGTTACATTTTTGTAGTTTTCAATAACAAATTAGTATATTCAGTTACAATCCAGATAGTAAGCATTTCTAATAGAGTTTGGAAGTCTGACTTCAATTTATTTCATTGGAATGAATCATGCATTTGAAAACTAATAAATTATATAAAATTACATTTGCTGTAACCAGTGCAAAACACTTATTTTTATGAATAAAAACCTAGGTTAAACTGTGATATAAAGGGCTTAGGTAAAAGTAATATTTTAAAATAATATACCATTATAATAAAAAATAAAATCTTTAGGATGGTATAAACATCATATATTTTATCATATTAATAATAGACCCTACCCTTCCAAAAATAAAAATAATAATAATAATATACCATATTAATCAGAAAAAATATTCTCTTCAGGGTTGTTATAATCATCTTATGTTTTATTACATTAATAACACTGTTATTCTCCTCACAGTTAAAAGGCAATTTTTAAATATTAAATAACATTAATCAGAAGAATGGTATTACTTTTCAAGATAGTACAATACGAGGTTAGGAAGTGGTATTTACAGAATTGAGGAAAATGTTTAAAAACCGAGCGATAGCGAGGTTTTTTATTTCCGAGATTCTGTAAAACACTTCACAAACGTGTGTTGTACATTATTTTTTGCGCGATGGTGTTTTCAAAATAATAAATAATAGTAAAATAATAATAACATCTTCGTTGGAAATATTTTCGTTCGTTATAAACAACTGACTAACGTTAACAGTGTGGCCAATGTTTATTAGTTGAAACAACAGGAGGTCTTGAAAACAATTATTGATAACATGGCCGCAAGTACATATTTATTGTTTTATATTGTTTCAAATAAAGTTCAGTTAATTTAAAATGTAGTGATTTGTTTGGTATAACGTATATTAACACTACCTCTTGGATATTTTCTGTATATACATTGTATGTAGTATGCATAAAGGGCAGTGGTTTTACTTCCCGCACGTGGGTTGTAATATGTAATATTACAGCACAGTTATTTAGGTTGGCAACCCCAAAATGTAGGAAGTTAAACTTTCAATCCTGGTTGCCATTGCTGGTAAGTACGACAAAATGCACTATCGTGCAAAAATGTAATATTAACATTAATAATATTAGTAGTGAGTGGAGAACATATTTTTAATGACTTACCTCATACAATTTCAAATTTCTTTGAGACTATTGGTTTATATTCTATATGTAAATTGTATTATATGCATTTTATATTTATGTTGTGAAAATAAACAAATTTATCATCATCATCCCTCCATAGTAATTCTGCCTGAAGGCAGGTCCTTCACTGCAATCATAGCATTTTCATGCTATGCTTGCAGCTTTACTAGGGAATTGTAGGTGTGGTAGCTTCCCGTTGCTTTCTACACCAGTGAAGGATGATGATGATGGCCATATGATTTCGGGGACCTTTTGGGCCTTAAAGTTTTCCTGACATTTGTCTTACAGGTGAGGAAAAACTCCGATAAAAACCTCACCCAGAAAAGATGCCCCGACCAGGGATTGAACCTGGGCCTGCTGTGTGACAAGGCAGCATGCTACCTCGAGACCACAGCGGTGGACTTTTATCATCATCATGAACTTATTTAAGTTTAGGTTGTTTGATCCTGTTCCTATGAGATATCAAAATTAATTTTAGTCTTCCTTTATCTCAAAGTCCTTTATGTTGATCCTGCAATGCTAATTTAGTAAAGTGAGATGGGTCCATTCTTTGGACATTACTTTAGCCAACTGCATTTATAATTCTGAATTTCTTCAACTATATTTTGAAATTTTAATTTATCGTGTATATCTGTGTTCTGTTGCTTGTCCATTTTTTGTTAAACCTAGGAATGGACGTAAAAATCTCATCTCTGCCGCTTGTAATTTTGATTTGATTTTAGAATTTAGTATCTAATTCTTGCTCATATATTTCAGTCTGATTTTGCAGTTACATTGTATAATCTCAATTTGTTGAGGTTGACATTTGTTTACCAACATTTATTTTTATGATTATTACGAGTTATAGTCCATTTGCTCAATTAAGAGAATCTTCCCGCGTATATTTTAAAACAGTTGCTGCACGGCCAGTCGAAGAGTGGGAGCAACTAGCCGAAGTTTCTAAAATATGTTAACACTCATCATTGAAAAAAAATACTTCACATAGCACAATTCATACGTCAACTCACCACTAAATGCAATACAAAAGTGTACAATACCTTTGAAAGAAAGGAAGAAAGAAAGAATTTCCGACCCTTCCTATACCTGATGCTGGCCTTCAAGTAAACAAAGAATTCACCCGCGCTCCTAATCCCTTCAAATATTTGCACGGGAAGATGCTCTTAACTGAGCAAACGGACTATAGGGATTTAGACTCGCCTCATATTTTTTTTAAATATGAGGTGAGCCTAAATCCCTAACTCATAATAATTAAAAGAAATCTCATAGAGTTACTTCCTTCAAATATTAAATAAATTATTTGTATGGCTTCACTTTATCTCTGAGTAAAAAATGTTATTTTTTCTGGAGTTTGTTAACAATTTATAAATTAATTTGTGAAAAAAGGATAATGAAATGAAACTTCAGCAGCTTTTCATTTTATGACTGAAGAAAATCACAAAAAAACATAGGTCAACTAGACCCAGGGTTTGAACCTTGGACTTACTGAATATAAGTTTCCAATGCTACCTCATGATTCAATTCACTGAGTGATGTTGATGTCTTCTGTTTTGTCTGCTTTTACCCCTAAAAAACTAAATTTTACAGAATTGTTAAAATTGTGGTTTGCTATTAATTTTATTTATTGGTTTGTTACTTTTGTACCGAAAGTGCTATTTCAGTTCGAAACATCTGTGTTATTATCCTCCCTCTACAGTGAGATTAATGAACTATGCCAATTTTCTTTCTCTTTGTGTCTACTTCCACTCTCCTTCCTACCCCTCCCTTTGCTCTGTTTGTAGTCCGCAACTTCCCCTCTACCTCGGAACTCTCAAATAGGCCAAACATGTGGTAAGCTGTATCATTCGATCATACATTTCTTTCGAACAGTTGGTTATCGTCTGAAGGACGCGAGCTCCAGGAGAGCTGCATGTTTTGAGTTTGGTCCGGCAAGCCAGGGTAGGGTACCCTAGGCAGGACTAAAAAGGTATGCATGGGTGTTTGAGTGTATAAAGATTGTTACTTTTGTTATTATTATTGTTTTTCTTTAACGTTGGAATGATCATGTTTAATATATTTTCATTTTTCAACTTCAGACGTACAATTGAAATCTTAAATCTTATTTTAAGTAAACAAGAATGTCTAATTATTGTATTCGCTAGCTATGTTACAGCTGTCTTGTATAATTCCTGTTTACGAGCTTTCTCAAGGTTATATGAGCTCCCCTTTCCCGTCTAGCTTTCATGGTTGAAAATAATATACTGAGTTTAACTACAAATCATAAATTACTACAGTGTGTTAAGGAATTATTATTAATTAATATATGTTTATGAATCTATATAGGAAAGATGAATCAATCTTTGTCTCTGGTGGGCCCGGGCAAAGAATTATAAATAGCACTGATAGTTATGAGCTGGAGGCTACTATGAGTGTAATAAAACAAATGAGTAAATCCTCTATAGGCCAGTGCAAAATGGTAGCAGAAAGTAATTCTGTAGATCCAGCGGCGCACTTTGCTCATTTAAACTCCACGGTGTGAGAGGCCTAGAAGTCCCTTAGCTTACCAGGCAGCTGCTGGGCTCCCACATCCACATATGTTAATCACAGAGGTAGATGATTATCCAGCCAGTATAGGGGGTGACATGTGGTCAGCATGTCGGCTCCCCAGCTGTTATGGCTGGTTTTGTAAAAATCTACTTTGCTAATTTACTATATTATATTTATTTTGAAATAAGTCATAATAAAAATATCTTATTGATTCTTATTCTTCAAATCAAAGATTCTTTTGATTTATATTTTTAATTATATTATTAGTAATTTTAAAAATGCCAATATATCTTCATGGTCAAGACAATATAATTACTACAACTCAAAAAAGAAGCACTTCAAACAAAAACCAACCTTATAAAAATGTAAAAATCATCAGAAATGCAAAATGAAAAATAAAATGGCAGTTACTTGAAATATCAGCATAAATATATGTACTAGGATAAAAATATGGGAAAAAAGCTATATTCAAAAGGAGGAGGAGAGAATCACAATTTTTTTAATTCCTGGGGAGAGAGATTTAATATGCAAGTTATTTGGATGGCAAAAAAGAGGGAGCTGGAGTTGACATCCAGGGCCGACAACTTAAAGATCATCAGTCTGTACATGCTGAAAATAGAGCAAAGATGCTCTGAACCTTATCCTACAAGAAACAACCAATATGAGATAAGATGAAAAAATACTCAACTTATTTATTAAGTAAAACCTCATACTGTTATTTCCTATTGCATTTACATACCAGTACTTTTCTAGCATTTACATATTACCATTATTTTTTAATGTGAAATTGGTTCAAATATGAACAAGATTATTTTTGTAAAGTAAAGTTTTTGTGTTGTTTTATTGACACACTCTGAAAACACATGAAGAAATTAAATCTACATTCTATAGCCCAATTGTTAG
Source organism: Diploptera punctata (assembly GCA_030220185.1). Lineage (NCBI taxonomy): Eukaryota > Metazoa > Arthropoda > Insecta > Blattodea > Blaberidae > Diploptera > Diploptera punctata. The sequence continues at coordinate 414,716 of JASPKZ010003421.1, read as the reverse complement.
ATACAAAATGTGCACAAGAGATCAGTCATAAAAAAATAAATGTTTAAGTAATAAACATATGCATAGCAGCATATAAGTTTTCAGACAACAAAAATAACAAGATATTTCAGTCTTTTGAGAGATTAGGAAGTGTCATAGACATAGTGAATAGCACTTACTATTATTAAACACTGAGGTTAGAGAGATGTTTTATGATAAAAAAATTACAATATCCAAAATTTATATTTAAATGTAATATAATAAATAATGTTGGTTTATATGCATTTAATAACTTTGACATTTATTAAATCTATTTTTTATCATCTGGCACAATCAATATTAGACAGAAAAAACTAATAATAAAACATTCAATATTGGAAGTTGCAGTTGATCATTACAATAGTCCCAGTTGCATCTTGGCCTCCTCTAGAAATTAATTAATTTATATCTGCAGAATATTTATTTGTCCTTCACCTTGGACCAAGTCTAAGTGGTCTAAGTTGTCATACATTAGTGCAGAAGACATGCTACAGTGAGTCCCAATGGAAGAAATTTTTTTGCGGTATTTCGTCTAGTTTGAGACTAGTGGCCAATTAGCATCATGAGGAATTTAAGTAGCTACAATAAGTAGTGGCTCTATGTTGAGAAATCAAGCTATGATGGTTGGTGAACTAGATATGCTGATCATCTGTCACTTATAACAAGATGATTATTCATCTCTGTGTTTGACACATGTGGATATGAGGCCAGGAGCCTGCAGGTAGACCAAGGACCTGTTGTGTCATGGAGGAGGCTATTTATTTAAAGGGTTAAACATTTGTGTGAAAGCATATTAATAATAGGACAGTTTTAAGACTTCAGAATTCATAACACACATCATTGTCAGCCACGGTGGTCTAGTGGTTATGCTCCTTGCCTCCAGTCCCGAGTTCAAATCCTGCCAGGGTCGATAGATTTTTTAGGATGGTAGAATCCGAGGAAAAAATCCTCCAGGATGGATTTTAAGCCATGGGTCCTGAGTCTGAAGATTTTCAGGTTCATAAAAATCCTTAAGCCTGAATAAAAATGCATCTAAGCAAAATTTACTGACCTCATCATCCTAGCAAGATGTCTCATTGGGTCGGTATGTTGACCACATACCATTTATGACATTTATGGGTAAATAAGCATAACTAAATTAACTTGTTTAATTAAATAAGTAATGGATTTTCATCAAGTAAACACCAACTCAATTGATTAAATGAACTTGGTCTAGTAACTCCTAACAAAGGAGAGGCTAAGACTCAACATTGGGTTATGCTTTTGTAATAGTATCTATCATTAGAGAGAAATATGGGCTCCCAAACTATCAAAGTAAGGTAACATTACCTGCAAGCGTACTCTCCAACTCCTTATTGATTGATTTATATATATATATATATATACACTAGAAGTCCTGGCCATGCGTTGCTGTGGCTAAGGTATACGTTAAAAATTTAAATTAAGTTGCTGTCTTTCAGTCAGATTACTTAAAACTAATACTTACACATGAAATTAATAATATTGAAAATAAAATAAACACTGAACACACTTAAATTATGAAATAATCAATATTTGTAATTCAACTGAAATTCGCGGTTGCAACAAAAAGCACAGCCATATGGATCTCTCTTTGTTAAATAATAAACCAATTGCCTTGCCAAATTACCTTACACTGCCATCTGTTAGAATCGTATGGAACTCACAGATAATTATAACTCTTTGTTAAATAATAAACAAATAATTTGCAATAAAAAAATAATGTGACTATAAATTTAGTTATAAACTACCCTAAGTCTCAAGTTGGATCAAACTGCACTCAGTGTGCAAAATTTTATTAAAATCGGTTCAGTAGTTTAGGATTCCATCGCGGACAAACAACGTGACACAAATTTTTTTATATATATATATATATATATTTTTTTTTTTTTTTCCAGTTTGGGGATTTCATGCAACCTTCCAATGTTGAATGTCTCCTTGCAAATCTTCATAATTTAAACTGAATTATTTTAAAATATGTTTCTCAATATTTGTAATTATTTTCAGAATTTCTGAATAGGATCAAATTTAATATTAAAGTATCAATTACAAAAATAGTCATTAGACAGTGTTTAAGGACACTGATAGCCTTGTACACCACCTGATTTTAAATATTTTCTTTGAAATCAACAGTGAATTTTTGTAAACTTGAATTTTAAAAGAATAATACAATTGTATTTAATATAATATCATTACCTAAACTTGTTAATCAATACATCTAAAGTCATTTAGATCCTGGTGTGCACATACAAGGAATGACAATTACTGATCTCCAGACTCCCATCAAAAATTCTCCACTATCTTTCTATATATTCAATGCTCATGTAACTTGATTCTAAAATATATATTGATTTTTTTTCACATGATACAAAATGGACTTATGATGATAGAATAATTTATTGTAAATTACAACCCAGAAATGTGCAATGTACAATTTTTAATTGTGGAATTCCAAAAAATAGAGTTCTTAAAATTAATTTTTGTGCTCCAGATTATGTGAAAGTTTAAAAATAATAAGAAAAATTCAAAATACATATGAAAATTAATTGGTAAAAATAGGGACTATTTTAAATAACTCCTGTAACATAGATTGATACCAGAACATTTTTAATAAAAAATAAAACATAATAATAAACTTTTGCCAAAGAGATTTCTTTCATACTGAATCCACTGTCTGATTTAAAATGACAATGACCACCAACCTGGGGAAGTTGATGCAGAGTAGAGATAAATCATTTAAAACTAAATACAAAATTTATATATATATGTCCCACACCGTAGCCGAATGGTTAAGGCAGGAAGTCTTGGCACAGAGCTACAGGATTTGTGCTGGTTCGAGTCTCCATGGGGGAAGAAATTTTCTCATGGTATTCGGTCAGTATGGGACTGGTGCCCACCCAGCAGCATGAGGCATTTGGGTAGCTACAATAAGTAGCAGCTCCAGGTTGAGAAAACCAGCTATAATGCCTGGAGGACTCGACATGCTGACCACATGTCACCCCTACACTGGCTGGATGATCATCTACCTCTGTGATTGCACATGTAGATATATACACACTGCGATCAGTATAGCATTGGACAGCAAATGTGGGGTTTGTGCTGTGCGGTGATGAAGGCTTACACGTGCAGACACGGGACTTGAAATGTGTGCAGACTCAGCAGTATACAAGCACATCCCACATACTCATGATCGCAGTCAGATTGTGTGCTTCGAGTGGATAAGGTACTGCTCGCTTTTCCTTGTAATTTCAATTTTAAAATTTGTATTTTATAAAACAGGCATGTTTTTTGTAAGCCCATGTTTTCCCTTTACAGAGATTTAGGCGCTCTCCCCCTACAGGGAAGACTTTGAACCATATTAATTTAGTTACACTTGTTTTCATATAGATGTCATTTTTGAGTGGTCTGTGGTCAGCGTTCCGCCTCATACTGACATCTAGGAAACCAAGGTATTACTAGGATGGGAAAATTCGTTAAATTTTGCTTAGAGGCCTTTTCTTTCGGGCTTAAGGATTTTTACGAGCCTGAAAATCTTCAGACTCAGGACCCACGGCTTAAAGTCCCTCCCATCGACCCCGGCCAGGTTTGAACCCGCGAACCTCGGGACAGGAGGCAAGGAGCATAACCACTAGTCCACCGTGGCTGATGTATAAGTGTAAATTGAATGACCACCAATGTATAAGTGTAAAGTGTAAACTGTATAATGGCTAATAATTTTTCTACTGAACAACATGTATTTATTTATGATCATTATTTGTTAACTCAGTCTACCAACCAAATATGAAGACTTTTTGAAACATGATTCTTGGGTGTAAAAATTCCATCACATTCAACAGTCCATAATCTGTACAACAAATTTTATAAAGAGGTGTCAAAAAATGTATGGACAACGAAGGTGAATAGTTTCAGCACCTGCTTTGATAAAGTTGGTAAGTACAACAATTTGTAAAATAGTTACGAAAATGTGTGTGGTTGTATCATCGCGATCCTACATGCTGTCCGTTCCCCGCCACAAGTGCGTCAGCAGTGTATAGTGAAATCCCCGCATCTGCTGTCCAGTGCTATACTGATCGCACTGTATATATATATATATATATATATATATATATACATACATACAACAACATAGGTAGTTGGTCATATTATAGGTGCAAATGTTACCTTTCCTAAACTTTTTGTTAAATTTGAAAAATACTTTAGACTGAAAACTTAAATATTGAATGAAACAGGACTTCTTGCACTGAAACTTCCATTTATTTTAAGAAATTGTCTATATCCTATAAAATTAAATACAAATGCATATATTATTATGGGATAATTCTAAATTCAAGCCAATTTTGAAAATTTAATTTTCATCTTGTCTCCATATTCTGGAGATAAAAGGAAATACTTGTGTGTGATTTAAAAAAAATAGTGGATATTTTTATTCAAGTTATAAAACTATTGAAATAGTGCAAAAATAGTGCAGAAAGGAAGACAGGAGTCAGTTGATCAAAGTAGTTGTTAACTTGTGTACGTGCACTGAGAAGTAGCTAATCAGGTTTATTCTCTGTACAATAATATTGAACTTTGTAATAGACTTTGTTGATACTAAACTAAAATTGAAATTAATATATTAATATAGTAACCAGTATGTGATAATATGCAATTAGATCTTTGTAATATATTTACAATATATAATGGTACTTGGTCCAACAATTTAAGTTTATGTACATACCCATTCATAAACATACATTCATCTTGATAAACAGAATACACAGCACCCTCTGCAATAAACATCTTCACTTTGGAAATAACAAGCTTAGAAATTGTTAAGCAAATCTATTCCTGTAATAATATTACTATCTAAGCATTAAACTAATGGAATTTAGTAGAAGAAATGAAGAAATAGTAACCAAGTTTTTTTGCACTTTTACTTCTAAATTCTTCTTTAATAAAATAAAAAATATATTATCCAAAATTTTAGAATGATTCTGAAATCACAAAAGGAAAACAAAAAAGAAGTGATTATTTCAGCATTGCCATGAAATAAATTCTATTCAAAAATGGATAATAAATAATATTACTGAATGAATTATGGGTGTAAAAATCATTTCGATGTTATTATAAAAAGAACTAACGAGACACATATAACATGTCAAAGATTGAGATGGATAGGACATATCACAAGGATGGAAACCACAAGGAAAGTGAAGATTGTCTTCAACAATAATCCAGACGGGACCAGATTAAGAGGAAGACCAAGAACAAGATGGTGGAATTGTGTACAAGCAGACATGAAAGGATTTGGAATAAAGAATTGGAAGGAGTTGGCGATGGATAGAGAAGGATGGAAGAAGGCCATAGAGGAGGTTAAGGTCCATTCAGGCTATAACACCAAATAAGAATAATAATAAGAAGAAGAAGAAGAGGAAAAAGAACTAATAACATTTATATCATTTTCAAGAGTTTTGTTATTTTTAATTTGTTTCTGCCCTCATTACTATTTATTATTATTATTATTATTATTGTTCCTATGTATTTAAATTCCATTTTTTTTTAAATTGCAAAGAATCTTGTCATCTCAAATTCTCCAAAAGAACATTAAAATAAAAATATAATAAAAAACTGTTGTTGTTGTTTTCAAATGCTGGGCCTTGGCACCGAAGCCAGCGTTCTTGCTCTCCAATATTTCTCTATGTGGATCCAACAGGTAATACTTCACAGGTTTGTAGGCGTTCTTCATTCATTTCTTCGTCTTTGTTGCATAGAGGACAATTTGGATTCGTGTAGATTCCTATTTTATATAAATGTTTGGCCAAATAGTCATGTTCTGTAAGCAGTCTTAATTTTGCTACTGTAGTTTTACGTGGAATTTCTGGAATAATATCTGGCTTCTTTACTAAAATATTCCATTTTTTGTCTTATAAAACTAAGATCCCTCTAATCATATTGTATGGGTGCTAAATATAGTCTCTTATTTTGAGATATATTTGAAAAGAAAAATTTGCCATTCAGCGAGAAGTGATAAATTTATTAAGAAACATCAAAAAAAAACTTTACTGGTTATAAATGTAGTGTTAATTCCCATTAAAAGTGTTCTTGTTATAGAAGCTGCCAAATGGCATGTGTGGAATTAATGTTGTCTTCGATGCACGGGAATTGTATAAGAGAGAGAAATAATTTGCATTTAAACTGGGAGCCTAATAGGTCAGTGGAAGAACACTGGTGTACAAAACCAGAGACATTAGGTTCAAATCTAAGTTTAGGCATAATTTTTCTCTTCAAATATAATTTAGTATTTTAATTTATTGGAAATTCATACAAAACACTTCACTTTCTATTTTCATCTTGGTTTATCACAATACTTTATCGACATGTTTAAAGAAAGGGAGGGAGAGAGAGAGATAAAAAATATAAAAAAAATACAGGAATAAAATTTTATTCATGGCAACTCTTGTAATCACTGCAATGGTTTTTCTACTGAATTAATATTTTGAAAAATGCTATATTTTAATTTAACAGACTAAAACAAGATTTATAATTGTAAAATGCAAGCATTTATTTCTTTGAAGATACAAAATGTTACATACTGCTATGCATTTGTTTTGGAACAAATTTCTGCAAAACTGAAAAAGTCAATAGCTGAGTGAAGATAATAAATAAATATTACAATGTGATAATACTGAAATGAGTATATTATCAATGTCTTTTGTTCATTAAAGCTCCAAAATACTGAGTTTCCTGGTTAAATATCTAATTAATAATATGCAGCAAAATATCACTATAGATTCATTTCCCTTGAAACGAGGGAGAGATCATTGATATGTTTATGTGTTCTGAAAAGCGCATGCTCAGAATAGAGTATTTGTTTTAATAATGGCTAGAGCACAGTAAATAACAAGTTTAAAAATAATAACACCAACATTGCCAACAAAATGTTTCAACAATATTTTTTTGTCAACTTTTATAATTATTATCAATCTCTATTACTTCTATTTACATAAATATATGCTTGAAACTTTCATTAGCATGTTTATGTTGTCCAAGTATTATTATTTACACAATAGCAGTACCACTTTTTCAAAGTATGAAGATTATTGTTCAATACTGAATTTTGGCTGCAGATGCATTGCCATTAACATGTACACTTGATAAAATACTCGAAACCTTATTTTTTTCATTTTTTGCATAATAATATAGGATAGTATGAACTGTATAAGATATATGTAGCAAAATCCAATATAGAATATATAGTAATGCCATTTTTTGTTTACTTTCTTATTTAATTTTTTTACTGAGGTGAACAATGGAATGGAATTGAAGTTAGAGAAAGATGAAACAACATTTTGCCAATACAAATAAATTATTCTTATTATTTACAAGTTTCAGAATTAAGAAAATACTAAAATTATTTTTTTTTAAATATTCATTGATAATATATATAATATTCTTCATGCATTTTACTCTACATTTTAATGTAGAAAAATCAATATTTTCTACATAATGTATCAACTTGGTAATTTAAGACAACATTGTTGATGATTACCTGAGAAATCTTCAGTAAAATTGATAAATATTTTAATTAATTTAAAATCTACTCTCCTCATTATGATTAAACTCTATCTAATGCTCATAACATTTCTTCTAACATTTCAACATAATCATTATACAATAACATTCCAAACTGAAAATGAAACCACCTAATTATTTAAGCTATCATCTGATTATATATAAATGTTTTGTACATAAACATAAATCAGCAGTAAATTCTAATGCAAGCAAAAAATCAAATCATTTCTAATTAAATGCTAAATAGCAGCTCTTTGTACTAATTCAAAACATTCTTGCAATAAATTATGATGAAAATAAGTAAATAACGGTTGATATTCATTTGATTAGAATACCATGAAATATTCAGTACACCAACATAAAATTATTTTGTTTAAAAATCTCTATCATATAATATTGTAGTAACTATTAACACATTGGTGATGGGCTGTGGAGATCTCCATGTTTAAATGTCCAGCACTAGCTGACTGGCCACAGAGATTTCCATGTCTCTTCGCTTTTGAAAGATGCATGAAATTATATTTTTTCTCATTGTACAATAAATTTCTAGTTGTCTTTGTAACACTCTCCTTCCTTTAAAATTTCCAATTTACAGAAAAAAGTAGTTTAAAGTTAGTTATTTAGTGTTATAACTAAGAATTGGATTTTCATGCATTGCATATTCTTTATTATAATTTAAATCCATAGACCTAAATTTATTCATTATCTATACTAATCAATATTTTGGAGTTTGTCAAATATGGTTTTGAATTCCATAACTAACAAAATATTGGATTTTCATGCATTGCATATTCTTTATTATAATTTAAATCCATAGACCTAAATTTATTCATTATCTATACTAATCAATATTTTGGAGTTTGTCAAATATGGTTTTGAATTCCATAACTAACAAAATAACTCGCTGGCACATTCAAACCCAGAGATCATAGCCATGTGGTCATAAGCTCCCCATACATCCCTCCCCTGAGCTAATATATTCAAATCATCCCCTGTGTAATTTATCTCTTTCAAATCATTAAAAATTACAAGAAACAATATTTTTCTTCTGGAGCCAAATCTGAATCTATGGTAATCATGTTTACCAGGACAATTATTATAATAATGTGGCAGAAGTCAAACATTTGCCCAAAAGAAATGCAAGAGTTTATGGAAGAATAAGGAGTAATGGGAGGCTTCCAAAATAATTTGTGGAAGCAGGAAAGAAACTCAAATCAGCAGAGAGCATGTTTTGTAGGATGGGGGAAATTTTGCTACAAACATGGAAAGACAAGAGGGAAGTAAGAATGTTCAGAACATTACAACATAACAGTTGGAGGGGTAAAATTGTAAAGAAACCTACTAGCATACTTCAATACAACAAATATAAAAAGGGCCTCACTTTCTAACTTTGTTCATCTGATTGTTTCACAAATATGTGGAAATGAAGTGGAAGTGAGGCCTGGGTCCTGAAGGAAAAACACAAAAGTGCAATTCAGGCTGCAGAAAAGAGCTTCCTACAGGCAGTGAAAGATTGTACAAGAGAAGAACACATTAGAAATGATATTAGATAGGAATTAAAAGTACAATAATTTCTTCAGTACTACAAATTTTAGCTGATGATAACGTTCCACAACAATATATTACTAATATCTTCAACATCTATAAAGATAATGAAATCTCTGTTAAACAAGATGGCAAATTATCTTCTTGGGAAAAGATCAACACTGGAGTAAGACAGGGATGTGGACTTTCACCGGTGCTTTTCATTATATACATGAATAAATTAATAAATGAATGGAGGAAAACACAACGAGGATATATACCCATCAATAGGAACCTCAAACTCGATGCTATTCTTTTTGCAGATGATTTAGCTCTCCTGGCACTTTCCGAAAATGATTTGCAACGATCAATTTATAATTTACAAAAAATAGGTGCCAATTTAATATGGAAATATCAATTAACAAAACTAAAATTATGGCATTTCATGGGAAGGACCCCATACAAAGTAAAATCTGTCTCCAGAATAAAATTTTAGAGAGATCTAATCAATTTAAATATCTTGGATATTATCTCTCTATCTGGGATGAAAAGGATATCCCTGAAAAAGTTACTAGTTATAATAAAAGTTTAGGAATTATTAATCAAGTTATGAAACCATCCCTTGTACAAAAAAACACCAGATTATGTTTATATAACACTTTGGCTAGACCAGTGTTGACCTATGGTAGTGAAGCATGGACACTAAAAAAACAACATGAAAGCAGAATAACGGCTTGTGAAATGAGATTCATGCGCAGAACAGCGGGTTACACCAGATGGGATCGGAAAAGGAACACCGATATCTTAAAAGAATTGAAGACTACACCAATTTTGAAATATATTAAACAGTACCAACTAAATTGGAAACACCATCTTGAAAGAATGAGTTCAAATCGGATCCCCAAAGCTGTTTATAATTATATACCAAGAGGACGAAGATCACTGGGCCGTCCTATGAAACGCTGGAGGGAAAATTTTCTATAGGATCGTAACAGGCCTTGGCCTAATACTTGGAAGGAAGAAGAAGAAGAATAATTTCTTCAGCAAATAGAAGAACACAGGATCAATTGGATAGAGCATCTGCAAAGAATGACAGGGGATAGGAAACTAAAGATGGCATTGATATATAATCCTGGAGGATTAAAATCAGTAGAAAGACCAAGAAAACGCTGGGCTGAACAAATGTGAATTTGGAAGAGTCAGAGACCTAATCCGCAAAAGATGATGATGATATAAACGGCACAGACAGAGCTGACCGATACCTATCATATTACTCCATCCTCAAAAAAATTGTGAAATGGAGCAAGAAAGTTATGATGTGGCTTCTAAACTGTGCACTCTTTAATGCTTTTAGTGTCTATAAATTTCAAAATCCTAACAGTTATATGTCATACAAAAGTTTTTTGCTTAAAACTGTCTCTTATTGGGCAGCTGTGATATTAGGAAAATGGGATGAGGTAAAGGAAAAATAGTGTGGAAAAGACAACCACTGCTAGGGCAACACTTCAAGACCTACCAGGAAGTCTGTCAGGAGATACGATGAAACATAAATTTTATTAGCAATTGTGACTGGAAAGAAGAAATATCCTTACAAACTATTCCATATTTAAATTAATATTGGGAAGTAAAAATTATGAGGTTATATCATTAAGAGTGAGTGGAGGACATATTTTTAACGACTCACCTCATATAATTTCTAATTTCTTTGATAGCGGTGGTTTCAGACAATATCTTGTCCCTCTTCAGTCATGGCTTCCACTGATGAAATTCTCTGGTTGTTGATTTCTCTAAGGACATTACCTCTTGTGCTGCCATCTTTGGTTGGGATTATAAAGTTTGAAATTAAATTTTTTATCCACTGGGATATCGAAGTTCATAGATCAATATTTATTCTTTTGAATTAATATCTTTTCCCAAATTGTCAATTCAAAAGTTTTGCCTCTTTTTCAATTTTATAATGTTCTAGCAAACTATATGCAGCAATTGCTGAAATCGAAATAGAGGCAAAACTTTTGAAACAATTGGATAAACCGTTGGAATTGACAAGATGACGAAATTGAAGAAGTTGGGTGTGTTTTTTAGTGCCAGAGAAATCTAAATGAAGATATGAAAAAAACATACATTTCATTCAGAAAGTGGCTGGAGGAGAAGAATTGTACTGTAAGTGAAAAAAGCATGCTTGCTTATTTTGTGCTCAGGAGTGAAACATTGAAGTCTCCAGCAAGTTTGTGGTCAGAATATTCAATGCTGAAGACGATAAATTTAAAAGAATGTATCAACATTGCAAATTTTGTTACTCTAGTTAGCTTCCTCAAAAAAAATAATATTAGACATAAAGCTAAAAAGTCTAAAGTTTTCAGTAGAGAAGATATGAATACGGTAGACCTACTGTATTTTCTTAAGTCAACTTTCAATATTGTTTCAAATAAAGTTCAGTTCATTTAAAATGCAGTGATTTGTTTTGAATAATGTATATTAATACTAGCTTTTGGATATATTTTTGTATATACATTGTGCATAGTATACATAAAGGGCAGTGGTTTTACTTCCTGCCCTTACTTACTCACTGGCACTAGCAAACCCATAGGTTCATGGCCGTGCAGACATAAGCTCTCCATACATCCCTATCCTGAGCTAATGCTTTCCAATCATTCCCTGTAAAATCTACTTCCCTCAAATCATAGTTAATGTTGTTCTCCCACCTCATTCTTGGTCTACCAACTGGGCGTTTTCCCTCTGGCTTTCCTACAAGAAGCTTCCATGCACGTCTTTCATTCCCCATACATGCAACATGTCCTGCCCATCGCAGTCTACGAGACTTAACTTCCTGCCCTAGGTAGGTAATTTGTAATATTACAAGTATAGTTATTTAGTTATTTATAGGTTGGCAACCCCGAAATGTAGGAAAATGAACTTTCAATCATGGCCACCATTGCTGCAAGTATGACAGAATGCACTATCTACAAAAAAAAAAAAAATTGTGTTAATAAAGTAAAGTAAAGAGATCCCACGACAGGCCTCAAGAGACCCTTGGGGCAGTAGGAGGTTAAGGCTCCCACTTTTTCTAGACAATTGGCACTTGATGTCAGCCGGGTTGTCAGCCCTGCGTGACGACAGCCTTTACCCCCAGAACAAGTGTATGGTACTCATTTCCATTAGAGGCTGAGTCGACCTTAGGACATAGTTCCGCCAGAGGGTTTGGGTCAGTTTAAAAATCCTGACATGGGGCTCAAACCCTCGACCTTCCGGCTTGTAGCGCAGTGCCTTAACCACTATGTTACAGTGCGTCCCCATGTTGTGTTAATGCAGTTTAAAATTTAAAAGTCCACCCTACCACTAGAATTTTCTAGTTTAGGAGGTGTGGTCACTATGCAAATCTGTTCATCACTGTTATGAATACATAGAGTCGTTTATGTAGATATTTAATTGTTTTATAGATTATTTTAATTATTCAAGCAAAGTTTGTTGAAATAAAGTTTTAGACATGATATAGTTCAGAGCAAAAGTTTTCCTTAGCTAACTGTATATCTCTACTTTTAGAGTGGTATGTGACTACTGGTAGGGCTGTGGTATGTAGTACAGTTAGAGTGGAAAGTTCAGTCAAGTTGAGTATATAACCCTGGGGTAGTGAGGGTCTCGGTCTGTTGGTGTGTGACAACCAGAGGTGTTGATGGGTGAGTAAGGTAACATTTTTCTTAATATGTGTCAGGGACTTTAGGAAAGGGAATCAATTACCTTAACTATTTTAAATTCATGCTTTTCAAGGGATAGTAGAATTCTAAACAATGTAGACTGTTTTAATACTATATTTTCAAGGGATAATAGAATTCCAAACAATGTAGATTAGGGTAGATTTATAAATTCCACAACTCCCTCTTCTTAACCCCCAGAAAGTACTGTAGTTTTAATATAAGCTTAGATTAGTAAATTAGGGCAAGAATACTTAGGGATTGTAATTATTATACTTTAGTAATAAAATAGTTAAAATAAGAATCCATTTGTTTATTTCAAAACTCGTATGCATACATCCTCATACTACCGCTTGGCTAGGTAACTCATCCTACCAGATTTTCCAAGTCCCAAAGGTCCTTTAAGCCTAAGAAAACCAGGGGGTCTTAACAGTCACCAATGTGTTAAAATTTTTCCCTAATCTCTATCATTCCAAAAGCTGAATATTACTCCAAGAGTAGAAATTTAAACATTATATTATTTATTTAAAAATGTAAAAATACAAACATTCATAATTACAATATGAAATATGTAATAATGCTCTGAATGTAAAATAAATCTGAAATAAAAATGTAATATTTAAAAAAAATATATATTTAAAGGTTAGAGGTAAGAAAAAATATAAAGGTACAGAATATCCACATATTGCAGAGATATAATTTTCAATACTTATCTCAAAACAAACTTGAAAGTTCTCCTTATTTAAATCACCTCCAATGATTATCTTCTCTTAATTATTTTCAGTACTGGTATGGATACATGAAAGTGTTGGTTGAGCGAATAAGGCATTATACATTTTAATAAGGAATATTTACCGTACTGGTAATTAACTTGTGAATAAATCATTTTATTGCTGAAATTGCATATTTTCATAAATGAGGTTACATTTTCATATTGATGTTTTTATTATTAATGTAACACATCTCATTGAAGGATAAATTAAATTTTTCTCTTCAAATTTAATTTATCCTTCAATGAGATGTGTTAAATTAATAATAAAAACATCAATAGAAACCATACTGGCTTTTAAAAGTAATGTTTAAATTCCCAATAAAAGTCTTCTTAACCCTTAATTACTCGCTTGGGGTAATTTTTTTCTGTTAGGTTGAATGATGCTACTATTTAGTGACAATTACATTTATGAGATTCCCTGGAACTCACCTATTCTCATATGAACTCTTCCAGCATGTTTTTCAGTTGTATTTAGTTTCTTGGAATAGCTAATGATGCATTTATATTTATTTTATGTCATTGTTGCTGCCTGTGGAAATTTTTTACCCCGCATGCGCCTAACATCTGTAGAGAGATATTTTCTATTCTCGTGCTTGCAATTTGAAGTCTAAGAGTAAAATGAGTAGAAAGAGGAAAGTATTAACAGAAGATGAAATTATAGAACTGTTGGAAACATCAGATGATGAAATTGTTGGGGAATTTCTTCTTCATCAGACGAAGACTGTGTAGAAGACAGTGATCATGATTCTAACTCTATACAGAGCACTGAAAGTGATCAGGATGATAATGTCATCCTGATCACTATGTCAGAAGATGAAGATTTTCTGCTACAGCAAGTCTCTCTGAAGATGACATTCCACTGACAATTCGACACACTCCTTATAAAGGAAAAGATGGCACTATCTGGTACAAGGAACCACCAAATGTTAGGGGGAGAATGCCTGCACGAAATATTGTGACAGAGAAACCTGGTCTGAAACAAATGGCAAAACATGCTAAAACTAGTGTTGAGGCTTGGAATCTATTATTTACTGATGAGATAATCGACCTAGTTGTAAGAAACACAAATATTCAAATAGTTCAGTATTCCAGGAAACATGACAGAAGACAACAAAGTGTTGCGCCAATTGCGGCAAGCCGATCTGCAAAGATCATGTGGTGGAGTCCAGACTGCTATTCTGTTGAGTGAGGTGTTATTTTTTAAAAATATCATTAAACTTTGTAATAATGTGATACAGTGTATTAACTATGATAAAGACTTGAAAGCAAAAAATTACTCTGCACAAGTCCTCGTGTAGGTTATGTATGCACGAGTAATTAAGGATTAATCAAGATGTCGCCATTTGCAAAGATGAAGCCACAGCTTCAAGCATTTCGTGCTCAGGAATTACAATGTATATAAGAGAAAAATTTGTGTCTAGATTGGAACTCGCCCCGGTAGCTCAGTTGGTAAGAGCATTGGTACAGTAAACCAAAGGTCCTGGGTTCGGGTCCTGGTCTGGGCGAAAATTGTTTTCTTCAATATATTTTCATATGTTGTTCTGATAAAAAAAAAATGTAAATTTGGATGCCTTAGTCCAGTAAACAGTTATTAAGAAATCAACTACTTAAAACTGAATATCTAACCTCTCAAAAATATATATTATTCTACAAAATTCTGTTTTAAGAATTTACATAACTGAATGAAAATATGATATAGGCCTATTTTAAATTTTTTGGATAAATTATTTGAATTATTATTTCTTTTTTTCACAGACATAAAAATAAATGTCCTTGCAGACTTTAATAATAACGGAACATAGAAAAATTATTTTATAAATATAATTTCCTTGTTAACTGTTAAACTCTTCAAAGGTGCTTTCTTTTATGCATTTTTCTACTTACTCTCGACTATCATGTCTATCATAAAATTTGTATTGTGAAATTCACATAGGAAAATATCACATGAGATAAGTTAAAATTATTTTAATAATATATTACCGTAAATTTCACTACATTTCAATGATATTTTAATTGGCAATTTGTTGTTTCTTTCCACATTAACGGTTTCTCCCTTGTTCATAATGTATTTGTTTATGTATAAATATTAAACATTTAGTATTGCTATAAGAAAATCGTGACATTCAGTAGAAGTAGTGTGTTAAGTCACGTGGTAATTGTGTTTAATATAAAAATGTACACTATGCAGTTTTAAATATGAAACGTGAATTTCTACTCGCTATATTCATTTTTTTTCATGAAAAAATTAAAATAAAATGAATTACCAGTACCCTCTCTCAACTTCCATTAAAACACACATAAACCAATATAAAATACAATACAATTTAACTAAATTTAAATATTTTGTTTTATTAATTTTTCTTACCGAGTTTTCATTTTATTTCCTTAGACAAGTAACCAATTTCAAATAATCAATTACTTTCAAATAATAAAGCTCCTTTTATATTACTGTACTATGGTATAGTAATTAGCAAATCGGAGAACATTCCCAAAAAGCTACTTTGATTCTTGACCAAAACTTTGTTATATTTTAGAGTACAGATCTATAAAATAATCCTCCAGCTCATACGGATATTTGAGTAACTATTGCTTCAGTTAATGTCCTGCTGCTCTTTCAGAAACCAGAAAAATAACATAATTTTTAATTGTTCTCTATTTTCACAGGTCTAAAATGAACATAATATAATAATGCATAGACAATAAAAAGGGTAAAAGACGAATCACATTCCTCCACCACTTATAAAATAATATTACCAATAATAAAAAACAACCTATGAATGTGTGTACAAAACATTGAAAATATATGAGAGTCTGATCAAATGAGCAAGCTTGAGTCATCTTTCTAGTTGAAGGTCTTTTAAAATAGATGGAGTCAGAGTTTATATTCTGAAGAAAATAGGTTAAACATGACAGTTGCAGCTATTAATAGTGTTATTCCGTATTCAGAAGCTATTGTTTTTACAAGTTATTTAACTTTTACAAAGTTGCAACACGAATCTTTTGAACTGGTACTGGTATTTTATGATTAACTTCTCAGTGCAGTAATGTAATGGCCTGTTACAAATAAGATTAAAATAATAAATTTACGTATGCATTGTTTCTATGTCTTTTATATTTTATTTTATGCACTGGTAAAATTTTAATCAAATTATAATTGGGGTCAATGAAATATACAGAACTAGGAATCTAGTAATTAGATATCAAAGAGTTTTATTATACAGTATTTTATTCAACTGAAGATATGTTTTGTAAGAATTAAAAATATTTAAATTTCAGAAAATGTTGAGAATGTATATTGTAATTGAAACTTTTTGATGCAAATTATAAAGATGTAATTAATTTCTTTTTTCTTGAACTTAAAAATTTCGAACACTAAAAATTTTCTTTGATTTTAAGAAGAAGCCATTCTAATGATATTTTATAAATTTAAAATTTATATTGCAATAATTGGTTTGTTTTAGATACAATAGGTCTACATAATTTTCCATTTCTCAGGTTTAACTACAAATTCTTTATGAAAGTTCTGGGGGGAAAAAAATGGAGATAATAAATTTCAGAGAAATTTTCCTATATATAAGAAATATTAATATATTTTTTGCATTCCTGGAAAAAAGAAGCTACAAAATTATTTAAAACCTATTCTACCATATGCAATACTCTCCAATAAGTGTAAATTTCTTATACCAATTTTTCAAATTTACGATTGCATGGAATGTGGGAGATAAAGTGAAACAGTTGAGGATGACCTATTAAATTTATGTTTTATTATTGTCTGTTTAAGGAAATAAAATTTCATGTATCACATTTAAGAAATTTTGATTTTCAGAATTGAAATGTATACCTTACATAATTATGTTTAGGCTTTCTATTTAATGATCAAATTCAGAAATATTTCAGTTTTTTTGTATTATTTTCTTAATAATTGTGAAGAAACAAATAAATGCTCAATCATTTCACCCATAAAAGAATAAAAAACAAAATTATTATAGGCATCCCTTCAGTATTAGAAGAGCCTTTTCTGGTGTTCTGAAAATGTTGGTACTTGAAAGTAGTTAATTTAAACTACAAACTCTCTGTGTGTATCACAAGCATCTAAAATTAGTGGTAGGCACAGCACAGAAAACATATCTTGGTATAATACTTCTGTGATATAAATTCAATCAGAATATCAGAAGATGAATGATCAGGAGGTCTATCTTGTTCATGGACTATAATACAGTACCTATAACTCACAGTGATGTGCAAAAAACCAACTTTCATGTTTTCTATTTATGCCACTCACTATTAAAATCAAAATGCTAAAGGAATTCCCTCGATCTTCTGAATTGTCTTTTATCATCTTCACCTTTTGATGTGGATGGAAGAGGTGATGCAGTGGTTGTGGGAGTTACAGCAACTGCTCCTTGGTCATGTTCTTCCAACATCCTCGTTGTCTCGGTTGGAGATGTTCTAGGCGAAGTACCACTCATAGTAGCAGTAGTGGGAACACTTGGTGCTGCTGCTTTCGTTCTTGATTTGCTGCGACGTTTACGTAAAATTATACTTCCCACACCAGTTCCTGAAGCACTTGCACCTTCTCCTATTGAACTAGATGCTGATGGAAGAGCTGTTAATGATGCAGACGTTACTCTTGTAGCCACTGATTTTTTCTGTTGTTGAGAGTCTGTGCCTCCTTCAGTTTCTTGGGGAGGTGACTGTGAAGAGGCTGATGATGCTGAGGAATTCCCTACAGGTGGAGCCTGACCTAACCTGGATACAAGTTCAGCTAATAATTCTTCCATTCGACCTACTTTCTGATTTAATCTTTGCACCTCTAATTTAACATCAACTTTGAAGTCCATGATATTAGAAATTATTTCCTTGTATTCAGAAGCAGCTATTCCTGAAGGAGTTGATGTCACTGTAGGATGCTGATACACAACTAGTCCACCAGAAGAGGCTTCATTTAGTCTTTGATCACAGCTACGAAGAATTCCACTATCATAAGAATCTACTTTCCTCAAATTAGTTCCCGCTGTACGAGCGGCACTACCTTTATCTTCTAACTCAACAATTTCTTCTATCGTATCTTGTCTCATAATCTGTGGTGGAGCCACAGTTGTAGGAGTTGTTGATGTTGTAGTAGTAACTTTCTGGAGTTTGGGAAACACTTTATTGCCCGAACCTGCTGCACTACCATTGGTGGATGTGGTGCCGACAGAAGATGAAGATATCTGTGTTTTATCCTTACCATTTCCGTTTGTGTGGTCCCTAGCCGACATCGAACGCTGAATTCCTGCAGTATTGTTATTGTTATTTGTAGTGTCACTCCCAGAATCAAGGCTGCTACTACCTAAAAGCCGACCCCATTTACTTGTACGAATTGTAGTTGGTCGTTGACCCCTGGTAGTCACTGCTACAAGAGCTCCCCCACTCCCACCACTTGCATGATCTGTTTCTGCCACACTTGATAGTTTAGTAGTTGACAATACCCTCACTACAGACTTGCCCACTGTGCCATCACCTGTACTCTCTCCAGCAGTGGAATCTCCTCTCTCTAAGTCTGGGTGCTGACCTGCAATTACATCACACAATTATATCAATCAAATATTATTCAAGTATTAGAGCATAATATTACGAATTGCATGACAATTTCTCATGCAAATATTAACATCCAACTATTATACTCATGCAAATACTGTATGCAAACAAAAATTAATCAAACCCTGAATTGTATCTCAAAGAAAATGAACGAAAACCATTTAGCAAATTTAGGAAATCCTACATCACTATACTGCTACTTAAATGTATTACTTTTTCCTTCTATATTTTTCTTAAGTAGAGAAATCTCAAAAAATAAATAAATAAAGTTTCAAATAAAATTATCCGAAGTTGGTGATAAATGCAAAAGTACTGAACTTATGGATAATTCAATATATGCATTTACCTTATAATTTAAAAAAATTACTTCCAGCCTAAAAATATGTTGTAATGTAAATGTGTTTGAGTAAGACTTAACTTTGTTATTAATTGTAATTGTCTCTTGTATTAATTAATGCCATTGTCATGTAAGTGACTGATAATATTAGTATGCCTATAATCAAATTCCTTACATCTTGAGTAGTAACTAATGCAAAATAATTTTCACAATACTTGGAAAACACATTAAACAATTTGTTTTTCAACACTCTGCTATAGTTTAGATTTGTGGTGCATAATATTATAATTAAATGAATCAGATTTTATACCTCATCTCAAATATTTTGTAAAAACTCAGGACTAGTTTCAAAAGGTCCTGAAACCGCTCCTGAGTTTACACAAAATATATGAGGTGAGGTGTAAAATCTGATTCATTTAATTATTATTAAATAAAACCTTGTACTTCTGAAATGTATCAAGCATAATAATTATGATCTTTGTGAGCAACCATATTGAAATAAATGAACTTCTCTGTTTTGAATCATCATTCATTCGTTTTAGTCACAATTATTTGCTAAATAATAATTTATTTAGCCATATAATTAAATAATATTAAAGTTTCATTCTTTAATATTTTGATATAATTTTATTTTCGTAAAATGTTGTATACTAAGTAAGGTTAGCAAAATTTATTTTTTTTTAATTTAAAATTAATTCTGTTTACCTCACCTCATATTCCATGTTCTAATTAGACAAGAAATGAAGAAAACAAGATAGAATTTAGAATATATAGAAAGAAGACACACATAGATAACTATATTAAGGCCTCAGGATTCAATCATTTTGCTCACAAAGAGATAGTGTTCGATAGTTTAACACATAGATTAGTAAATATACCTGTGAACAGAGAAAATTATGAAAAAGAAAAGGAATATAGCAATAGAAAATGGCTTTGAAGAAATCATTGTACAAAGGGAAATAAATAAGTTTAAAAGACAAAAATGAATCAACATAAGTCCACTTCTAGAAGAAAAAAGAAAAAAAAAACATAAAATTCAGCAAATTCACTTTCCATCCATTGAACACACTAAGTTTCAAAAAAATTTTAAAAACATAAAAATGGCACCAAGAATGGATATAACCTCAATACAGTAATTACAACCAACAAAAATGACAAAATGGAAGAGGAAAAATAAGTGAAAATTTACGAGATTAAATGTGGAGATTGTGACAAAATTTACTTTGGGAAAACAAAAATAAGTTTGAAAATCAGAGTGAAAGAATATCTTAGGAACATCAAAAATGGTGAAGTGGAAAAATCAGCAGTAGCCATTCATGCTTGGTTAGAAAAAAACATCTAATTGAAACAAAGGCTAGTTTAATAAAACAAATAGGAAAACCAAAATAGCTCACGATTAAAAAAAAAATCCATATAAAGAAAAAGAAAAATTAATGAATTTTTAAGTTCCCGGGAATTTGACTTGATTCAGAGGTTCATTGGACCAACAATAGATGGAGTAAGAAGCAGTGCTCCTGGATGACAGAACATTGGTTGTGAAATTACTGAGGATGAAACTACCTAGGTTTCAAAATCAGTTTAATTTAAAAGGAGGGATGTGAGATGAGGTGAACAGAATTTATTTTAAATTTTAAATTACATCTCATAGTGATATTTTCTATATCGGTTTAGCAGTTAGCACACTAAGTTTTTTTCATTTATAGTATAGGAAATAATAGTAAAACTTTTAAGTTTGTTTACATTGCAACATAAACTAAGGCCAGAAACAGTATAGTTATATTAAAATTAATGTTGGGAAGTAAACATTAGGAGGTAATAATAATAATTTAAATTTATCAGAGAAAATTTTGTGAAAAACAATTCACCTCATAAATTTTGTGCTTTTCACGAGACTGTGGTTTCACACACATCTCGTCCATCATCAGTCACAAAAAATCAGTCGGAGTTGTGAGTGATGATGGACGAGATGTCGTCTGAAACCACAGTCTCGTGAAAAGCACGAAATTTATGAGGTGAGTTTTCAAAAAATGTTCTCCAATAAATTTAAATAGTTATTGTTAATGAAAGTTAAAGAAAAATGTGGCTATCTAAAAGAATATATCAGAATGTCCTTTATAAAACTAGTGTATTAAAGTGGTATTTCATTTATGACTGAGATATTAAAACAAACATCTTAATGTTACTTCCCATTGTATTTAAAAAAAATAAATAAATATATATATGACTTCCCAACATTAATTAAATATATGACTGAAATGTTTATGAATACAATATCACCTGAATCTATATTTTTTAATAAGTAACAAGAAAGATAATATCTGCCTAGATATGTGATATTTTACATCATGCTTTGTTAGATTTCTTAAAAATATGTAAGTAATAATTTTTTAAGAAACAGACACAAAAGAGTGCCAAAATTAAATGACCTATAGA
Source organism: Diploptera punctata (assembly GCA_030220185.1). Classification (NCBI taxonomy): domain Eukaryota; kingdom Metazoa; phylum Arthropoda; class Insecta; order Blattodea; family Blaberidae; genus Diploptera; species Diploptera punctata. The sequence continues at coordinate 392,794 of JASPKZ010003421.1, read as the reverse complement.
TGATGTATTGTTTCTTTTTTTATATTTCTTAGTTGTCTTCTGAGGAATAGTAGGCTGAAAGTATTTCAATGTAGAAACGGAAAAAAAAAATGCAGTATTGTAAACTTCAATTGTATGAAAATACAATAATCTGTAAATAAAATATTTCAAACATCATGAAAAAGAAAAACAATAGAACTATGGGCTAGTAGGACTTCCATATTTCATTCTTCTTGGTTGAGATTTAAAATTCAGGGATAATTAAATGCCAAAAATGTTAACTGTTAGCTAACATAAAGAATTTGCTAATGAAGACATTAAATAAATTATAGAAGTGGAATATTATTATTATTATTATTATGGAAATGAAATAATGAACAGTATGAAAAGTAAACATGTGTCAGAAGCAATTTGGATTATGTGAATATGATAATATAGTATATTAATGAATAAACTCATCAGGAAAATTTTAATATTTACTCACCACAATTACAACCAAAAACAAATATTTATTTTGGAACTGAGTAGGGAATATATACAACCTGCCAGATCATCTGTGGTCCCTGAACCTTGAAGAGATTTCAGAAGTAAATATTATGACATATAAAGAAAGAGCAAATGATGATGTCAGATCCACAATACAATGACAATAGCAGGTAGAAAATTAGGACATACATTAGCTAGAAAATTTTATATACAGAAATATATATGAAATGAGAATGAGAGCAATCAAGAAAGTAAACGCACAAATCAGCATCCATTGTTCTAATATTTAATTTATTTCTTGCCCCCCTTCACAAAGTATTTTAGTTACAATTTAAAAAATAAATTAAAGGAAATACAGAATTTACTTCTTTGGTTATATCTGCATCATACAAAAAGAAAAGTTAGATATAACAAGTAGTCTCAAATAACCAGCCTAATAGATTACAGGAATATTATAGTTATCACAACTTTCATATAAAATATATGTTAACAATACTTGAAAGATGTTCTGCTTTTGCAAAGCAGGACTAATTCCAATTATTCACAGTCAAATTATTTCCCTTTCATGATTTCAACTTCTTACTTTATACAAAAGTGATTTTTAGAATGGGAGACGATAAGATAATAATTATTCCATGATAAAGCTAACAAGAATATATGGTAGATGATACAGAAATTTCCCACTTAATCAGACAGTAAATCACATAAATTTACTCAAGAAATGAAACATAAAATAAATTAGTATTTAGTGTACAGCCAACCACTAATATCTAATTACAATAATTCAATTGCAGTACTATCTAACTGTAGAAATATTTAATAATGCTCCAAAATTGATGCATATATTTATTCTTCTGATATTTTATAAATTTAGAATTTTAGAATTAAATGTGCTTACAGAAAGGAAGTCACCAATAAAATTACTATAAGTATAAAATTTAAAACTTCCTAACAAGGATATAACCACTAATTTTGTTTTTTTTTTTTTTAGATAGAACAGTATCCTACAGTAATTATATTATTTTTGGTCTGGACATCTTACCTCAATATTAATGTTGATTTGTTCTTGGACATGTTTCAAAACAATTCTCTGTTTTATCTTCAGCTTTCCCAGACTGGTTTTATTTATGTTGCATTATGTTGCACCACCTGGATGTCGATGTCAGCTCCATCCTGTGGTTGGCCAAAGAACCTCCAAACAAGGTCACCCTCCATCGGAATATCAAAATTCATAACTCTGTTTCTGTTCTTCTGAATATAAATTTTTTCCCAAATAGTCAGCTCGTTTGTATTTTCTAACTGTTTTAATAATTTAGTGTCTGAATTTATATTATGTTTTTCAGACCAAACATGAGCAGCAACTGCAGATTTTTCAATTTCTCCATTTTTAATATTTCTTATGTGTTCTTTGGTTCTAATTTTTAGGTTTCTTTTTGTTTTCCCTATATATATCTTTTCACAACCCATGCATTCAATTTGATATATTCCTGACTTTTTATTTTTATCAGTTTTTTCATTTTTGTTGGTTTTTATTAGTTTATTTAAACTGTAGTTATTTTTTGGTGCTAATTTAATATTAAACTTCTCAAATATATTTTGAAATTTATTATGTACCCAGGGGTGATATGTGAATTTCCTATATTTTTTCATAGGTGGTTCTTCTTTTTCAAGATTACTTCTGTTTATCATTTTTTGTTTTTTATACTTTTCTATCCTTTTATGTACCATTTTTTCATCAAACCCATTTTCTCTTGCTACTTTGATTATGTGTTTTTTCTCATGTTTGAAATCTTCTTCGTTTAAGGGTAAGTTTACCAATCTATGAGTTAAACTATTAAATGCTGCTAATTTATGTCCAATTGGATTGAACCCTGTTGATTTTATAAAATTTTCCGTATGAGTTTCTTTCCTATGAATCCTGAATTCAATTTTTCTTTTTTCTTCGTTTCTGACCAATTTAAGATCCAAAAAAGGTATTTGTTTATTGTCTTCTATTTCTTTGGTGAATTTAATGTTTGTACTCTGTAAATTTAATAGTTTTAGGGAATCTTCTACATGTTTTTCTTTAACAATACAAATTATATCATCAACATATCTACTCCAAAATTTAAACATTGTGGGATGTGCTTTGGTGATTTTACATTCAAAATCGCTCATAAATAAATTTGCCAGGAAAGGTGATAATGGGTTTCCCATTGAGAGCCCTGATTTTTGTCTATAGAAATTCCCATTGAATGTAAAAAACATTTGGTCAATGCATAACGCAGTTAATTTCAAATAATCTTCTTTGATCTCTCTGTCTATGTTGTTTTTTCTTAACCAATTGTTCAATATCTCCAAAGTTTTTTGTTTCGGTACATTTGTGAATAGTGAAACTACATCAAACGAAACCAACCTATCTGTGGGTTCAATTTCCACTTTTTCTAATTTCTTAACTAATTCCAATGAATTTTCAATCTGCAGACTTTCAAAATTATTAATTCTTTTAAATTGATTATTCAGCCATTTCGAAATTTTGTAGGTTGGTGATCCAATATTGTTAATTATTGGCCTCATTTTGTTTCCCGGTTTGTGAATTTTTGGAAGTCCATGTATATTAGGGTTTCTTGGGTTGCTTACTTTTAATTGAAATTTTTCTTTCTTGGATAGAATTTTAACATTTTTAAAACAGTTTTCCACTTTTTTTATGGTTTTTGGTAGGGGGTCATTCTTAATTTTTTCATACTCTTTTTCTTTCAAAAGTTCTTCCATTCTATTTTGATAATCTTCTTTGTCCAGAATTATAATTTGGTTACCCTTATCTGATTTTGTATATACAACATTTTTGTTATTTATTTCTTTGAGTGTTTTTAAATTCTCCTTACAAACTGGGTTTTTATTTGTATTCTTTATTTTATTCAAAATTTCTTCACATTTTTTTCTGATGATTATTTTTTCTTCTGTAACTAACCCTTCTATTGAATTTTCAATGTCCACTATGTATTCTTCTATTCTATTGGAATAATCTATTGCTGTTTTTAGACCGTTTTCTAACAATTTTGTCTCTTTTAGGTTAAAGGTTGCCTTTGAAAAATTTTTAACATAATTTCTGGTGGATTCTGATTTTTCTTCATTTCTGGTTTTATTCTGATGTTTGATTTTATTTGATGTATTCTTCTTTCCCTTTGATTTAGTTAACAAATTATTTATCTTTGTCTTTTGTTTCTCAATTTTCTTTTTCATGGTTATGTTCAAAAAAGTGAAAAATTTATTTTCTAGGTTTTCCCACATGATGTTTCCTAATATTTTAGACAATTTGATATGTAACAAATAAATTTCAATATCCAGATTACTGATCATTTCAAAGTGTTTATTCTTTTCTAGTTTTAGTAATTTGTTCTCCAAAATTTTTTGTTGTTTGCTGTTATTGTTATGCTTAACGGTTTTTCTAATGAACATGGGAACCAATTCTAATTTTAGACATTGGTTGATGAATTTAATGTCTGCTAATCTTTTAAATTTCTTCTCTCTTAATTTTATAAACTTTTTGACTTCATATTTTGTTTCGAAAAAATTGTTATTGAAATTGAGTATGGAGGACGCCATCTTGTTTTTCGTAATTTATAACACAAACACAATTTCTGGTTTTGTTTCTTCCTTGTAACTTAAGAAGTTGTAATTAATATTTAATTTTAGGAAGTTATATTTTGAGGTTATTTTAATTATATTATTTTTGGTCTGGACATCTTACCTCAATATTAATGTTGATTTGTTCTTGGACATGTTTCAAAACAATTCTCTGTTTTATCTTCAGCTTTCCCAGACTGGTTTTATTTATGTTGCATTATGTTGCACCACCTGGATGTCGATGTCAGCTCCATCCTGTGGTTGGCCAAAGAACCTCCAAACAAGGTCACCCTCCATCGGAATATCAAAATTCATAACTCTGTTTCTGTTCTTCTGAATATAAATTTTTTCCCAAATAGTCAGCTCGTTTGTATTTTCTAACTGTTTTAATAATTTAGTGTCTGAATTTATATTATGTTTTTCAGACCAAACATGAGCAGCAACTGCAGATTTTTCAATTTCTCCATTTTTAATATTTCTTATGTGTTCTTTGGTTCTAATTTTTAGGTTTCTTTTTGTTTTCCCTATATATATCTTTTCACAACCCATGCATTCAATTTGATATATTCCTGACTTTTTATTTTTATCAGTTTTTTCATTTTTGTTGGTTTTTATTAGTTTATTTAAACTGTAGTTATTTTTTGGTGCTAATTTAATATTAAACTTCTCAAATATATTTTGAAATTTATTATGTACCCAGGGGTGATATGTGAATTTCCTATATTTTTTCATAGGTGGTTCTTCTTTTTCAAGATTACTTCTGTTTATCATTTTTTGTTTTTTATACTTTTCTATCCTTTTATGTACCATTTTTTCATCAAACCCATTTTCTCTTGCTACTTTGATTATGTGTTTTTTCTCATGTTTGAAATCTTCTTCGTTTAAGGGTAAGTTTACCAATCTATGAGTTAAACTATTAAATGCTGCTAATTTATGTCCAATTGGATTGAACCCTGTTGATTTTATAAAATTTTCCGTATGAGTTTCTTTCCTATGAATCCTGAATTCAATTTTTCTTTTTTCTTCGTTTCTGACCAATTTAAGATCCAAAAAAGGTATTTGTTTATTGTCTTCTATTTCTTTGGTGAATTTAATGTTTGTACTCTGTAAATTTAATAGTTTTAGGGAATCTTCTACATGTTTTTCTTTAACAATACAAATTATATCATCAACATATCTACTCCAAAATTTAAACATTGTGGGATGTGCTTTGGTGATTTTACATTCAAAATCGCTCATAAATAAATTTGCCAGGAAAGGTGATAATGGGTTTCCCATTGAGAGCCCTGATTTTTGTCTATAGAAATTCCCATTGAATGTAAAAAACATTTGGTCAATGCATAACGCAGTTAATTTCAAATAATCTTCTTTGATCTCTCTGTCTATGTTGTTTTTTCTTAACCAATTGTTCAATATCTCCAAAGTTTTTTGTTTCGGTACATTTGTGAATAGTGAAACTACATCAAACGAAACCAACCTATCTGTGGGTTCAATTTCCACTTTTTCTAATTTCTTAACTAATTCCAATGAATTTTCAATCTGCAGACTTTCAAAATTATTAATTCTTTTAAATTGATTATTCAGCCATTTCGAAATTTTGTAGGTTGGTGATCCAATATTGTTAATTATTGGCCTCATTTTGTTTCCCGGTTTGTGAATTTTTGGAAGTCCATGTATATTAGGGTTTCTTGGGTTGCTTACTTTTAATTGAAATTTTTCTTTCTTGGATAGAATTTTAACATTTTTAAAACAGTTTTCCACTTTTTTTATGGTTTTTGGTAGGGGGTCATTCTTAATTTTTTCATACTCTTTTTCTTTCAAAAGTTCTTCCATTCTATTTTGATAATCTTCTTTGTCCAGAATTATAATTTGGTTACCCTTATCTGATTTTGTATATACAACATTTTTGTTATTTATTTCTTTGAGTGTTTTTAAATTCTCCTTACAAACTGGGTTTTTATTTGTATTCTTTATTTTATTCAAAATTTCTTCACATTTTTTTCTGATGATTATTTTTCTTCTGTAACTAACCCTTCTATTGAATTTTCAATGTCCACTATGTATTCTTCTATTCTATTGGAATAATCTATTGCTGTTTTTAGACCGTTTTCTAACAATTTTGTCTCTTTTAGGTTAAAGGTTGCCTTTGAAAAATTTTTAACATAATTTCTGGTGGATTCTGATTTTTCTTCATTTCTGGTTTTATTCTGATGTTTGATTTTATTTGATGTATTCTTCTTTCCCTTTGATTTAGTTAACAAATTATTTATCTTTGTCTTTTGTTTCTCAATTTTCTTTTTCATGGTTATGTTCAAAAAAGTGAAAAAATTTATTTTCTAGGTTTTCCCACATGATGTTTCCTAATATTTTAGACAATTTGATATGTAACAAATAAATTTCAATATCCAGATTACTGATCATTTCAAAGTGTTTATTCTTTTCTAGTTTTAGTAATTTGTTCTCCAAAATTTTTTGTTGTTTGCTGTTATTGTTATGCTTAACGGTTTTTTCTAATGAACATGGGAACCAATTCTAATTTTAGACATTGGTTGATGAATTTAATGTCTGCTAATCTTTTAAATTTCTTCTCTCTTAATTTTATAAACTTTTTGACTTCATATTTTGTTTCGAAAAAAATTGTTATTGAAATTGAGTATGGAGGACGCCATCTTGTTTTTCGTAATTTATAACACAAACACAATTTCTGGTTTTGTTTTCTTCCTTGTAACTTAAGAAGTTGTAATTAATATTTAATTTTAGGAAGTTATATTTTGAGGTTATTTTAATTATATTATTTTTGGTCTGGACATCTTACCTCAATATTAATGTTGATTTGTTCTTGGACATGTTTCAAAACAATTCTCTGTTTTATCTTCAGCTTTCCCAGACTGGTTTTATTTATGTTGCATTATGTTGCACCACCTGGATGTCGATGTCAGCTCCATCCTGTGGTTGGCCAAAGAACCTCCAAACAAGGTCACCCTCCATCGGAATATCAAAATTCATAACTCTGTTTCTGTTCTTCTGAATATAAATTTTTTCCCAAATAGTCAGCTCGTTTGTATTTTCTAACTGTTTTAATAATTTAGTGTCTGAATTATATATTATGTTTTTCAGACCAAACATGAGCAGCAACTGCAGATTTTTCAATTTCTCCATTTTTAATATTTCTTATGTGTTCTTTGGTTCTAATTTTAGGTTTCTTTTTGTTTTCCCTATATATATCTTTTCACAACCCATGCATTCAATTTGATATATTCCTGACTTTTTATTTTTATCAGTTTTTTCATTTTTGTTGGTTTTTTATTAGTTTATTTAAACTGTAGTTATTTTTTGGTGCTAATTTAATATTAAACTTCTCAAATATATTTTGAAATTTATTATGTACCCAGGGGTGATATGTGAATTTCCTATATTTTTTCATAGGTGGTTCTTCTTTTTCAAGATTACTTCTGTTTATCATTTTTTGTTTTTTATACTTTTCTATCCTTTTATGTACCATTTTTTCATCAAACCCATTTTCTCTTGCTACTTTGATTATGTGTTTTTTCTCATGTTTGAAATCTTCTTCGTTTAAGGGTAAGTTTACCAATCTATGAGTTAAACTATTAAATGCTGCTAATTTATGTCCAATTGGATTGAACCCTGTTGATTTTATAAAATTTTCCGTATGAGTTTCTTTCCTATGAATCCTGAATTCAATTTTTCTTTTTTCTTCGTTTCTGACCAATTTAAGATCCAAAAAAGGTATTTGTTTATTGTCTTCTATTTCTTTGGTGAATTTAATGTTTGTACTCTGTAAATTTAATAGTTTTAGGGAATCTTCTACATGTTTTTTCTTTAACAATACAAATTATATCATCAACATATCTACTCCAAAATTTAAACATTGTGGGATGTGCTTTGGTGATTTTACATTCAAAATCGCTCATAAATAAATTTGCCAGGAAAGGTGATAATGGGTTTCCCATTGAGAGCCCTGATTTTTGTCTATAGAAATTCCCATTGAATGTAAAAAACATTTGATCAATGCATAACGCAGTTAATTTCAAATAATCTTCTTGATCTCTCTGTCTATGTTGTTTTTTCTTAACCAATTGTTCAATATCTCCAAAGTTTTTTGTTTCGGTACATTTGTGAATAGTGAAACTACATCAAACGAAACCAACCTATCTGTGGGTTCAATTTCCACTTTTTCTAATTTCTTAACTAATTCCAATGAATTTTCAATCTGCAGACTTTCAAAATTATTAATTCTTTTAAATTGATTATTCAGCCATTTCGAAATTTTGTAGGTTGGTGATCCAATATTGTTAATTATTGGCCTCATTTTGTTTCCCGGTTTGTGAATTTTTGGAAGTCCATGTATATTAGGGTTTCTTGGGTTGCTTACTTTTAATTGAAATTTTTCTTTCTTGGATAGAATTTTAACATTTTTAAAACAGTTTTCCACTTTTTTTATGGTTTTTGGTAGGGGGTCATTCTTAATTTTTTCATACTCTTTTTCTTTCAAATTCTGGACAAAGAAGATTATCAAAATAGAATGGAAGAACTTTTGAAAGAAAAAGAGTATGAAAAAATTAAGAATGACCCCCTACCAAAAACCATAAAAAAAGTGGAAAACTGTTTTAAAAATGTTAAAATTCTATCCAAGAAAGAAAAATTTCAATTAAAAGTAAGCAACCCAAGAAACCCTAATATACATGGACTTCCAAAAATTCACAAACCGGGAAACAAAATGAGGCCAATAATTAACAATATTGGATCACCAACCTACAAAATTTCGAAATGGCTGAATAATCAATTTAAAAGAATTAATAATTTTGAAAGTCTGCAGATTGAAAATTCATTGGAATTAGTTAAGAAATTAGAAAAAGTGGAAATTGAACCCACAGATAGGTTGGTTTCGTTTGATGTAGTTTCACTATTCACAAATGTACCGAAACAAAAAACTTTGGAGATATTGAACAATTGGTTAAGAAAAAACAACATAGAGACAGAGAGATCAAAGAAGATTATTTGAAATTAACTGCGTTATGCATTGACCAAATGTTTTTTACATTCAATGGGAATTTCTATAGACAAAAATCAGGGCTCTCAATGGGAAACCCATTATCACCTTTCCTGGCAAATTTATTTATGAGCGATTTTGAATGTAAAATCACCAAAGCACATCCCACAATGTTTAAATTTTGGAGTAGATATGTTGATGATATAATTTGTATTGTTAAAGAAAAACATGTAGAAGATTCCCTAAAACTATTAAATTTACAGAGTACAAACATTAAATTCACCAAAGAAATAGAAGACAATAAACAAATACCTTTTTTGGATCTTAAATTGGTCAGAAACGAAGAAAAAAGAAAAAAAATTGAATTCAGGATTCATAGGAAAGAAACTCATACGGAAAATTTTATAAAATCAACAGGGTTCAATCCAATTGGACATAAATTAGCAGCATTTAATAGTTTAACTCATAGATTGGTAAACTTACCCTTAAACGAAGAAGATTTCAAACATGAGAAAAAACACATAATCAAAGTAGCAAGAGAAAATGGGTTTGATGAAAAAATGGTACATAAAAGGATAGAAAAGTATAAAAAACAAAAAATGATAAACAGAAGTAATCTTGAAAAAGAAGAACCACCTATGAAAAAATATAGGAAATTCACATATCATCCCTGGGTACATAATAAATTTCAAAATATATTTGAGAAGTTTAATATTAAATTAGCACCAAAAAATAACTACAGTTTAAATAAACTAATAAAAACCAACAAAAATGAAAAAACTGATAAAAATAAAAAGTCAGGAATATATCAAATTGAATGCATGGGTTGTGAAAAGATATATATAGGGAAAACAAAAAGAAACCTAAAAATTAGAACCAAAGAACACATAAGAAATATTAAAAATGGAGAAATTGAAAAATCTGCAGTTGCTGCTCATGTTTGGTCTGAAAAACATAATATAAATTCAGACACTAAATTATTAAAACAGTTAGAAAATACAAACGAGCTGACTATTTGGGAAAAAATTTATATTCAGAAGAACAGAAACAGAGTTATGAATTTTGATATTCCGATGGAGGGTGACCTTGTTTGGAGGTTCTTTGGCCAACCACAGGATGGAGCTGACATCGACATCCAGGTGGTGCAACATAATGCAACATAAATAAAACCAGTCTGGGAAAGCTGAAGATAAAACAGAGAATTGTTTTGAAACATGTCCAAGAACAAATCAACATTAATATTGAGGTAAGATGTCCAGACCAAAAATAATATAATTAAAATAACCTCAAAATATAACTTCCTAAAATTAAATATCCTACAGTAAGCTTAATCAAATACTAAGCAATACACCAACTATGACGTACTAACAGGTTTGGCAAGATTACATAAATAACAGTGAATATTGCATTAATTTTAACAGCTTAAACTCATCTAGAAACTGATGGACTCATCCTTTCTTTGAGGATTTCCTCAATTATTACATCTAAAATCATGAACTGTAAATAAAATACTATATATATATATATATATATATATAACCAGACATTGAAGTAAAAAGTAAATAATAATTCACTGAATAAGTAAATATTGCTAGATATATATATTTGTTTATCCATTTTAAAGATTTATCAAAAGCTAATTGTATCTTTAGAAATAATTCCTAAGGACTGCAAATTGGGGTACATAGACATTAAATAATACAAATTTACCTAACCCTAGTTGAAATTTTAAAGTCATAATCTCATATCAAATGGCTTATATTTTTAGATAATTTTATAAAATATATGAGATCACTATATTTAGGTAGGAGCCTATTATAAAATAATTTGATATTTCCCTTAAGGAACTACTTAACTTATAGATTTATGTTACTTTAATCTTACATTGAAGCTATTTTCATAAATGAAGGGTGATGACTGAAAAGATCATAGACCATTTTTCAAGAAAATAATTTTGCAGTGTAATTTTCCTATATGTATAAAAATTGGTGGCCTTCACTTTATCTTTAATAAAGTGATTCTTTTATATTGTGTTTAATTATTAATTTTTAAAGTCCTTGTAAGATTGAATTATTGATTTACTACCTTAAATGGTAAATACTGAAAAATTATCACAATGTAATTGTGATCATTTTAAGCCATCACTATTCAAGTGCTCCCTAATCAAATTCTATTGAAGCAGATTAATAAAGCTTAGTACTATACAAGCACAGGAAAAAGCAACCAGACTCTAAAGCAGAATTTACTGAATGTTGATATCACTGTTCTAATATACTTAAATTATAGAGAGACAGACAGATATAAATAATGCAGTGATATATATATCTGATAATTTAGTGTAATTGAAATAAAATATAATGATGAAATTACTGTTTTCACCATCAAGGTAATCAAAATAAATATTTATATTATGGAGCTATAGACAATTTTTTTAAATTAAAATAATATTTGATAAAAGTAATAAAATAAAGTGTCAAAACAAATTGTGATATAATATTCATAGTTAAATATGGGAAATAACATTATGAGGTTCTTACTTCGTAAATTAATGAGTCATTTTTTTCAAAATCCCAGATAGCAAAAAATCTGGAATTTATCATAAGTAATGCTACGAGTGATTTCCAATTTATCTAGAGAATTGTGGAAATCAAGAGTGGCATTTGTTAGGACTATTTAACGAATAAAATTAAGCTATTTACTCACAAATCATTATTTAAATATAGTTACTTTAAAATATTTATTTATTTAATGTAAACGGCGATGTTTGAAAACAAATGAGAAATGTTATGTTTCGTTTTTCCATCCACTGCAACAAGATCATATAATGTTTGTTATATATTGCCATCTGGCATGGGAAACTTGAAATATCATCGCAATATTATAAGAATGCATCCTAGTGGAGAAAAAATTAAACACATCAAACTGTATATTATAACCAAAATTATAGGTTAATTTATTTTTTAGTAAACAAATCGGTAAAATCATTATTTAAAAACACAATTATTGAACACAGAATTATCAAAAAGAACTCGGTAATATCATTATTTAAAAACACAATTGTCAAATTTGTATTTCGTCTATATCTTCATTTGAAGCACAGCCAAATCTTGTTTCTGCCATTTTGAACATTCAAATATGGCGGCTTTACTGTTCCCTCAGTCACTGCAAAATAATGGTCAGACCTGTTCAGAATATTAAAAAGGAGGAGCCTTCTTTAATATGGTAATCATAACACTGATAAATATTTCGTGAAACACGACTCTTGATTGGTTGTAAAACAGAAATCATTGAAACGTGATTGGTCATTGATTCCCATTTGGGGCATGAGTTAAATAGTCAAATTAATTGTAAGGACTGCAATAAAGTATACATAGGAAAAACAAAAAGGAATTTGGACACTCGCACTAAGGAACACTTTAGAAATATTAAAAATGGATAAATTGAAAAAATCAGCTATTGCAGCACACAGTTTATTGGAGAGTCATAAAATTGAAAAAGAAGCCCAACTTTTAAAACATTTGGAAAAACCTTTAGAATTGACAATTTGGGAGAAGATATACATTCAGAAGAACAAATTTGGATCCATGAATTTCGAGATTCCTGATGAACGTGACCTCATCTCTAAGTTCATCAAATCAACACCAGATGGCAATGTTACTGATGGAGATTCCAAAGAAAATCCGGTAGTCATAATGTCGGCTTAAAATGAGACAGATCCTTCTCTTAAAAACTAGTTCCCATGTTTAAAGAAACATAAAATATGAGGTAAGATGTGTAAAAATGATTCATTAATTTGTGATATAATAGCCTAATAATGGCTGCAAAGGGTTATTCTTTTTAACAGGGAGGAGACCCTCTAATTCTTTCTAGATTGAAAGCTTACAGAAACCAACCTGGACAATAACCCAGTGTCCAATCCCTACCTTCTCGTGGTGCAACTGTTAACACATTGTTTATGCAATATGAATTAAAGGGATGGGCTACCCACCAATTAGCACTGGTTAGCTTGGTGGGTTATAAACCGATCTGGTATTTGTTCCTTTTCTTGTACCAGATCCCTCGTTTTACTTTCCAATCCAGTCTCCCTTGATTGACCTCTTTTCTTCGACCCTGATGGTATTAGAGTATTCGAGGCCATGGGATTCATTTCTGTCTTTCCTATATCTCTTTCTTTTAACCTCATGGATATTCAATGCCCACATAAGCTCATGTATATGCAGACCCATGGCAACTTATACACCATAAGTGTCATCAGTTGCATCTGGATACATGTAATGAAGAATGAATGAATATCCTAATAATTTTTTCATGTTGACATTTAACTTTTACTTTATCCAAATGAAGTTTTGTTTCAAAATTTTTATTTGCTAATTCAAATTTGGCCCTTAGGTCCTGTAAAAGACTATCAAACAAGCCAGTTTTTCTGCAGTTTCACCCTGGTACAAGGGTCTTCTCATATTCTTCGTAAAATTAATTTGTCAGGATTGTTCCATCCTGTTGATCTCCAAAATCACTCCTCGGAGGAAGACGTACTGGATGTGCATTCACTGTCTATCCATCTCTTGGCTGGTCTTCCTCTTGTTCTTCTCCCGTCCATTGGTCTATCTTCTTTAGCTCTTTTTGCAAGCCAGTTTTCTTCCATTCTTTCTATATGACCCTTCCAATATTTTCGTCTATCTATAATAAATTTGGTTATGTCTTGAATATGGCATTTGTCCCTAATTTCTGTATCGTGCATTTTATCAAATAATATTTTCCCCTGAATAGTTCTTAAGATTTTCATTTCGCATGTGCTTATTATTTGTTTAGTTTTTGTTGTATCAGCCCTAGTTTCTGCTCCATATACGATAACTGGTCGAACTATCGTTTTGTATATGCGGGTTTTGCTTTCTATTGACATATGTTTGTTGCGCCAAATTAAATCTTTCATAGATCCTGATATTTGTGCTGCTTTATCAGCTTGTTTCTCTTACTTCTTTTATTAAATTTTTAGTGTTTGTTATTAATACACCTAAATAATTAAATTCTGACACTTGTTCTATAATTTTTTTCTTTCCACTTCTAATTTGCATCTTACTGGTTCTTTTGATATTGTTAAGCATTTTGTCTTATTTGCATTAATTTCCATATTGTATTTTCTGGCATTTATATTAAATTGATGTAAAGATCTTTGTAAATTATCTTCAGATTCTGAAAGGAGAACGACATCATCTGCGTAACATATTAAGTGAAATCTAATGTTTCCCATTTTATAACCCAAACATGGTGGTATGTTTTCAATAATTTTATCCATTATATTATTAAATAAGAATGGACGTAAAGAGTCACCTTGCCTGATGCCCTTTGTGAGCGTTATTTCTTCAGTTTGCTGTTCTTTTACTTTGATTACTGTTTTGCAGTGTGTGTTAATTGATATTATTGCTCTAATCAGTTCATTAGGAATGTCATTCTCTCTCAAGATATGTACAACATCTTCAAGCTGTACTCTATCAAAAGCTTTCTTCATATCTATGAAATGTAAGAATACTGGTTTATTGAATTCCCATGATTTTTCCATAATTTGTCTAACTATGTAAATTGCATCTAATGTGGATCTATTTTTCCGAAATCCTTGTTGTTCTTCTTTAATATGGATTAACGTGTTTAATTTGTTGTTTAATATTTTTGTGAATACTTTTAGAGAACTATTAAGTAATGTAATTTCACGATAATTTTCTGGTTTAGTTTTATCACCCTTTTTAAATATTGGGATAGTTATACTCGATTTCCATTCTAGTGGAGTGGTACCGCTTATTATGATATTTTGAAATAACTTCTGTAGTTCATTTATCAGTTGTATTCCTCCATATTTCAGCATTTCATTGTTATCGTATCAGGACCTACAGCCTTTCGATTTTCCAATCTCCATACTGTGTCAGTTACTTCATCTAATGCTATTTCAATTAATTCATCTTGATTTTGATATTCATATACATCCTGATTATTTTCTTCTTGTTTATATAGTTCCTGGAAATAACTATTCCATTCTTGCATTGTCAATTTGTTTGTTTGTATACTATCCCTAATCTCCATTTTATTTCTTCTTAATGTTCCCCATATTTTTCGTTGGCCTCCATATAGATCATGTTCCATATCTTTGGAATATTTTTCCCAATAATCTTGCTTAATTTTTCTAATTTTAGCATTTGCTATATTGCATTCTGTTGTGTATGTTTTCCAAGATTCAGGGATTTTATTTTTCAAAAATTGTAAATATGATTCCTTTTTCTTTTTGGCTATTTCTTTAATTCCAGGTACAAACCATGGAGTATTCTTCTTATTGCTGTTTACATTTACTTGTCTTTGTCCTATTACTTCCTTAGCTGCGTTGCTGAAATAGACTGAAAAGCCCACCATAATGGCAATAGCTATTAATTTAGCACTAAAAATTTTACACTACCGGGGCAAATGAGCTCAAGCATTGGAACCCGGGTTCCACTCTCTTCAAGAGAAGAACTGAAGAATTGATCCACTACTGGAATACAGGTTTTTCCAGTTGCAGGGCGATTCGTTGTATCTTTGTAAATTATTTTTAATATTTTTTGGTAGAATGCTCTAAAACATTTATCATATATTTCCTTCTAAATAATTGATATTGTCAAATAAATACAGTAGTTCTTCTTCTTCTTCCTTTCAAGTATTAGGCCAAGGCCTGTTACGATCCTATAGAAAATTTTCCCCTATGGGAAATAGTTCAAGAATATATAAACTATTTTAACAGCCAAAATTATTTTATGAACATAGCTTTAAAGTATTAAGAGAAAAATAAGTCACCTGAGATATAAGTGATTACAGATAAAACAAACTCCAGCCAATAGAGATTGCTGTGTCATCAGAAGTTTGTTCATTACAACAGGGATGCTCCTCCCAGTAACAAGTTTCTCTACATTTGAAATTCATGTTTAAAATTAAGGGATAACTAAAACTGAAAACAATATGGTACCATACTATTAAACTGATCTACCAGGATTCCATTATGTTTTAATTCTGCATGCTCTAAGTGCTATTTAAGTACAGTAATCCACAGATCCTCACTAATTACATATTCAAAGAAGTACACTATAACCATTTTCTCCATTTTCCTCTTATTATGTACAAAAAATAATAAAAACACAATATCTAGCTACATTTCTGGCTAACAAGCCTCTGTTCCCAACTTATGTAGACCTATATAGATACAATAAAACCCTCTTAAAATTCTATCATTTAAAATTATTATTTTCCAATGTTTTAATGCAAAAAATAAAATGTTTTACAATTTTAAAATACAATAGGAAGTAACATTAAGAGGTCTGTTTAATAATTAAGACTTTTGTCTGTACATTCTTACCTCTTATGGTTGTTTTTGTTGAACATATGTTTGACAAAAACAACCATAAGAGATAAGAATGTACAGACAAAATGTCTTAATTATTTTTTACAACTTTATAATTTTTTATAATCTATTAAAAAGGATCTATGCTGCCCAAAGTTAATTAAAACTGAATGATTATGACAACCATATGGTACCCAGCAAAAAATCTGCACTCCTCAATTAAATCAATGAAGTTCACCTTCTTATCATAGCAAGGTTTAAACATATTAAGGGATTAGAATTTTTAATTATAAGTTATTTCTTCTATATGTGATTGAAGCCTACCTATTGGCTTATGAATATAATGTGAAAATTAATTTATACATTCAACCCATCTGCAAGGAATAATTAACATAACTAAAGAGAAAGATTTCTGCCTGAGTTGGGATTTGATCCCAAGATATCCAGGTGGTGCTCTACCAGTGAACAATTTAGTCAACTCTAGGAACCACAATACATTTTATTGGAATTAAAGAGAGAGAAATTTCTGCTTGCTTCTGGAGTTGTCTAAGAAGTTCAATAGTAGAGCACCAGCACATAAATCTGGAGGTCTTGGGTTTAAATCTCAGCTCAGGAAGAAGTTCCTCTCTTTAGTTATGTTAATTACTTGCTTATTTTTTCTAGCATAGAGGACAGAGATCTATGAATCCAAAATGATATATTTATTTCTATTGCAGTTGAACTGTCTTGTCTCTCAGATTGAAATAGTAGGGTTTGAGGTTTTTTTACTATAATAAATCTTCCGACATTTATTTTTTTATTTATATTGTTTGCAAATACATTTTTTTATTTACATTGCTTGCAAATTATTATACCTATAGAAAATATTAAGCCTGCTGTTAATTTTTGCAAAGAGAATTATCAACTTTTTAAAAATTATTATTTACTTTTGTCATACTCACATTAATTGAAAGCTAAATAAAACTTATTTACTTCTTGTGCCAAAAGCTGCTCTTATAAAATAATGCTTTTCATATGCAATCAGCACAAATTAAGGAAGAATAAAATTCAGCAGTGCATTAAATTACATTACAGTGTATATTACTGATATTTAATAAAATAAGCTTAAGCCTTTACATATCCAAAATTTAAAGGATTTAAAATAAAATAAACAGATATCTAGAATTACATTTTTAAATCATATTTATTATTTACAACTCATATTTAAATTGGAATCATTTTTAATTTAAATTGTTTTATTATATTAATCCAAAATTAATAAACTATCATGCTTTGTCTTTTGTCTCCAAAATGAACCAGTAAAATGCAGATATAAATATTTATTTATAAGATAAATTAAAGTGTTTCATACCTCTCCTCATAACCAATCTTCTAAGTAGATCGTGATTTCAAAGCCTTAGCAGCTTTATCTTCAGTAACATCTTGACGACTGATGTTATATCGATTGGAAGAACCACTTCTTCTTCAGTTGGTGGACCGATAAACCTCCAGATCAAGTCAGAATCTGTGAGAATTTCGAAGTTCGTAAGTTTTTTCTTGTTTTTCAGAGGGAAGAAGAAGTGGTTCTTCCAATCGACATAACATCAGTAGAGATCTGTGAAATTTGTGAGTCGTGATAATGCAAAATTCCCTAATTTCGTCATTTTCTTGTATCATTCCTTAACTCCACTTCCCATAACCTCAAAATAAGCATTTATGAATCGCGAAATCCTACAATAACGCAAAATAACACCGAAATTCTAAATTTACAACGAATTCTGGAGATTTTTTGTTCTATTCATGAAACTTTCATAATGCATTTTTAAACACTGTTTTTGGATTCCATCTTCTTTTTAACTGCCATATCTGGTGGCGCAATATCTGTTTCGTCCATGTACTCTGCAAAGGGAAATGTTGCAACACAGTTCACAACACATAGGTAATATTTTCTGTCATGCTCAAATATGGTCTCTCCATAGATTTTAAGTACTATGACCAATATGAATCCCAAAAAATACGAATTATATTAACGTGTAAGATAAGTTTTTTCCCCCTAAATTTTTGCAGACATAATTATCAATTTTATATCAATCATTATTGAGTAAATCTGAAGAAAACATTTATTTAAGAATAAGCAGTAACCTGACAATAATGCAAGCACTGCCAAATTTAAATAAGCTAACAATGGACCATGAGTAATTATATCATATTGATAAATATTATTATTCCCAATTTAATTAAAACAGAATTCAATTACATAAACGCATTTGTTCTATTGGATTACATATCTATAACATGGATTAGTTACGATTAAAATTTTATGCATTTTAGTGTATTAAAATCAATATCAATTGTACAAGCTAAATGTTGACCTTAAACTACTGGATATATCATTCTTATTGAGTTTAATATACTAAACTAGGATTAAAAAAAAGACTCACATTTACATTTGTTTTTAGAATAACACTGCCAAATTCCCAATAACATCAAAATCTTGGAAATTTTAAAACAAATTTTTCCTAAAAATAAAACCACTTTCACGGATCTCTAAACATCAGTCATCAAGATGGTACTGAAGATGAAAAGCTTCTAAGCTTTGAAATTGCAATCACTTAGAATATTGGTTATGAGGAGAGGTATGAAACATTTTATTTCATCTTAAATTAAACCTCATAGTGATTTATTCCTATAAAAATTCAATTTATTTATAACTTTATATTTTACTAAATTAAATATAAATATGAAAACTAAATAAATAGATTACTTGTACTTAGTTTAAGATTGGAATTAAGAACAGCAGATAAAAATACTAAGTGAAACATTCTGAAGTTTGTTACTATCTTCTAGAAGAAATTACTGACAGTAATAACTTATTATGGCAAAATATAAATAGTAAGCATGCATAATTTATTGAAAGCTTAGTACCTGCTGGAGATTGTGCAGGCTGTGTTGTTTGTTGCTGCTGTGCTTGAGCTCGATCTCGACGGAACTTTGAGAATATTTTGCGCACGAGATGATCCTGAGTCTGATCAAGCTGAGGTTCGTTTTTTCTCCTTTCTGCCAGCTCCTTTTCACGTCTAACATCAGCCACTTTGCGGAAAATAAGCTGTAATACAACTTTTTAAATTTAATTCTTCTTTATAGGTGGTCTAACAGATAGTATCTAGAATTTTTGGTTGAATCCAGTACACTGTGAATTACTATTGTTGTATAAATCATATTTGAAGAGAAAAATTATACGCTCAGACTGGGACTCGAACCCAGGACCTTTGGCTTTCTAGACCAATGCTCTTACTGATTGAGCTATCTGGGCGAGTTCCAATCTAAATGTAAATTTTTCTCTTATATATGCTGTCAGTTCACATGCACCAAATACTAAGAAACCTTTGCTTCCATCTTGCAAATGGCAGCTTCTTTCTATGTTTTTATTATTCATTTCATACATATCAATGATGGATAAATCATATTTGAAGAGAAAAATTATATGCTCATACTGGGACTCGAACCAAGGACCTTTGGCTTTCTAGGCCAATGCTCTACCAACTGAGCTATTGGGCAAGTTCCACTCTAAATGCAAATTTTTCTCTTATATACGCTGTCAATTCCCATGCACTAAATGTTATGAAATCTTTGCGTCTATCTTGCAAATGGCAGCTTCTTTATTAAGAAGACATTTATTTGGGAATTGTTGTGTTTGTCATTTTTTTTTTGTGTGCAAGATCACTACTGTATTAATTCCGAGCTAAGTTTCAGTTGTATTGTAAAAAACTTGCATAAGGTATAACTCTACTGACTCCATCTATTGGGAGAACTGTGGTGCTATTTTTACCTGCCATATGACAGAATTGGGTACAGAAATGCCATCAATAGAAACATTGTTCTTAGGCAATATCATATTTCATGGGAAACAAGACTGAATACAAGGTAAGATGGTACCAATAATTAGAACTTCCTTCATATCTAATTTATGACAAAAAAGTTATATATGGACCTACCTAATCACATGTTTATGCTTTTCTATGATGTCGATATCCATTATTTGCAATTTCATTACAAGCAGAATACATGTTCTATGCTGATTCACCTGTAAATTCTGCTGTTATTTTCACCACATCCTCAATGGCTTATGTTCTAATGTAGGGAATTTTTTTATTATTCTGTTTGAAAATATTAAAAATAATTTGTTTTTCTCTGTTTTTCAAATGGTTTCCTTTCCAATGTTTTAAAAAATTCTACAGAAAGTGGCCATTTAGAAACAATTGAAATCCCAATGTATTCTGCATTGCGCATATATAAGAATAAAATAATACTTATTAAATCTATTAAAATTGTAATTATATATTTTAAGATTCTCTCATTTAACTTATATAGACATGTGCTAGATAATTTATATTTTTATTATTTTTTATTTCATTTTATTTTCAGTGTTAGAGAGTGAACTACATTTTCTTACATGTTTGAAGGTAAAACCACTACTCGGCCGATGAAAACACAGTCATACTTTTTTCTTTTTTTAGTCATACTACAACAGTCATTAAGTTCTGAGACTTTACGCGTGGAAAGTAGGCACCCATAAGAATCTGAATGTCTCACAAGATGCCGATAACTCGGCGTATACTTAAACAGAACAACATCCTCCCTCAAAATAGTCACTGTTGGCCATTATGCACATTTGCCAACATTGGTAAAGCTGCTGGAAGCACCGCTGAAAGATATTGGCAGGAAGATCCCATATGGCTTCTCTTGTGGCAGTCATGACTTCTTCAGAAGAATGAAGAATGAAGAATGAAAATTCCATGTAGGATTGCTTTCATGCAAGTTTCTCTTGGCAAGGACATAACGATGTGAGGGAGCGTTGTCATGTTGTCATGTAGCAACAGCCAATTCTTTGTATGCCAAAATGGAAGTCGCTTACGGCAATTTGAATTGCATAAATGGCCAATGAACTCTTTGTAGCAGGTTTTGTTTACAGTTGCACCTTCTGGGATGAATTCCATGTGAACAATTCCATTTGAATAAAAAAACAGTTTAAGCATCGCCTTACCTTTTGACCTGTCTTGTCACGGTTTTTTCTGTCATGGTCATAATGGCGTTTACCAGATGGCAGATTGTCGTTTCAGTTGCGGATCGTAAAGGAAACACCATGTTTCGTCTCCAGTTTTTATCCAGTTGAGAAATGTCGGATCATCATCAGCACTACTGATGAGGTCACCACAAATTGTCATGTGATCATCACATTGGTCTTTTGTCAGGATTCCTGGCACACTGTGCTGGGTAACATGACACATGTTCAGATCATCAGACAGAATTTTGTAGCAAGTACCATAGCTGACCCCTACCCACTGCTGCCAGATTGTCTACTGATCGGGAGCGGTTAGCACGCACCAAAGTTACAAACTTCTTCGATCTTGCATTTGTTCGAATTGTTTGTGGCCAACCAGTATGCACATCATCTTCCAAACTGTCTCTTCCTTGCAAAAAACATCGGTGCCACCTAAACACAACACACCGAGACTCAATGTGACTCACCGTAAACTTGCTGCATCATTTGAAACGTTTTGGCAGCGGTCTTGCCTAATTTCTGACAGAACTTGATGTTTTCCCACTGTTTAAACTGTGACATCTCGAATTTCAACGTGCCGCATTCAAATCACCGTCACAACAATGATCGTAATTCTCCTCGCAGTGCATGCACTCAACTGTCTCTTGCTGGGATGAGAGACTAACTGACAAGGTACCAAACCACAGCACCATCTATGCGCTATAGTGCATCACAGCGCCACTATGCGCTCAGTCTAAAAACTTAATGACTGTACTATGTACATCTGGTTTGTTTACATTATAACTGAAACCTAGCTTGGAAGAGGTATATAATTTTACTATCAATGGCATATTTGTAACATGAAAGAAGATTGAGACTTAGTCTCATTTGCCTGAACTGGCTGGATAGTCATCCACCTTCCTGACTATCATGTGGATGCAAGGACAGACTATGTTAACAAGACAAGTGCCTTTTAGAAATGTCACATCAAGAAGATAATTTTGACATAGATCTATAATGATAATGCAATATATAAAAGTGTATAAAGAAATAAGAAGCAAAATTTAGAATAGTTTAAGTGCAATCAACTTTTATAATATTCATGATGTGTTCCGTTGAGGTTTATTCAAAATTAATATAAAATTATAGAATATTCACCTGAAAGGTCCGTCTCCTCAACTTAATTAATCATTTAACTGTAGCGCTTTCGAGACTTCATTCACGCAGAAGGGAAATCTAGCTATGCAAAACACGTTATCCATGAAGGACATCGCATGTTAAATATTGAAAACACCCTAACAGTAATGCACAGAGAAAAATAATCCAGCGAAGATAAACGTACTCGAAGAGATGGAAATCATGAAAGCAGCTCACAACGACAGCCTGATAAACGAAAACGAACCCAATACATGCAACCCCCTCTACCAGATCTTCAGTGAAACACCAGATTTGAATCCTGCCGATGATGGGACAAGTCCCGAAAGCGCTACAGTTAAATGATTAATTAAGTTGAGGAGATGGACCTTTCAGGTGAATATTCTATAATTTTATATTAAGTTTAAGTGCAGTTTGTCGCATTTAATCAATATTGTAAATTTAATATTTTCTGTTAATATTTATGCTTTATTGCATTATATGCCATTTTTCTTCTGATTCCTTAAAAATAGGAAAATATGTAATGTGTGTGTGCATATACATACAAAATGAAAACTCAATGTAACTCTCCCTCAAAGAACCACATTATATTCAGTACAACTTCATAGATGGTAAGAACCACAGAGGATGTTGACTGACAGACAGAATGTTATATTCATGAAAGTGTTATATGCTGCAGCATTACATCGAGGTTTCATTGTGTGTGTATATATTCCCTCAATCCAATGGGTTTTTAAAGCTTTGAAGACGTTTATTAATTCAATCTCTGTGTGAACTCAGCAGATAGATGGCATTTATGAGATTTTTTAACTTATGCATCACTTCGGCAGACCACATTATGTATATTATTTGATTTATATTTTGTACCTAAGTATACAGAGGGATGTATGATGGCTGTGTATTTAAATTTTTGTGTTGTGTGAAGAATGATAGAGAGAATGGAGAAAATAAAATACGTCTACTCCTGTCAAAAAGTGTTAAGGGAACTACCAGACTTCATGTTCTCATCTATCAGACATATTGATATCAATAAAATCACTTAACTAATCAACATAACTGTGTACTGCAAAGGGATTTGGAATTTAACACAGGCATCTAGTGAACATCTAGCAATTAGTATTGTATCTAATTGATGAACTTTGAAATTCCCGGTGAAAATGATCTGGTTTTGAGGTTTTTCAGTCAGCCAATGGAAGGAGCGAAGGACAGCTCTTCAAGACGACAGAACAACGGTCGTGACGATACTGAGGATGGAACAGAAACTATGTTCCAAAACTAGTTTATAGTCAAATAAGAAGAACAATATGAGGTGAGTGATAAAAAATTCTACCTAAAAGTATTGTATCTGTTAAATCTTAGATTTAATGTTTGTTTATGTTTGACTGAGATGCCATTGTTTTACTTGTCTTCGCCATTTTTACACAGTAGGGAATTCAAATGTAATTTTCCATTTTTCTTGTAGTTGTTTACATTCGAATTCCCATCTGTTTATCTTTGTTTACACTTGTTACATTTGTCTGCGTCAGACCGACCTTATTGTTTATTAATTTATAAAAGCTGTCAGTGTGAATGCTAGTTTGTTGTTAGTAATTTTTTTTATTCATACTTATATTTCATCGACCTTCGAGTAGTAAGATCGAGCTCTCTCTCAAAGCAAGTTCGCTCTTGTCTCTCATCCAGTATGGTCGAGACAAGTTCTAGTTAAATTTCATCTCGACATTCAACTAGTATGGTCGAGCTATCTCTACATTCTACAAGGTTGAGTCCTGCTTCTGCTATGAGCAGGCTGCTCCTGTTCTCAACTAGAGCAGGCAGCTTCAAAATTGATAAAAGTTTCAAGTTCTACAAGGTTGAATCTGTCCTCGCTACGAGTAGGCCGCTCCTGTTCTCTATTAGAGTAGGTTGCTTCATCATAAAGTTATTTTTCAAGATTAAATTAAAATTAAATTTGAAGAGAAAAATTTTTGCCCAGACCAGGACCCGAACCTGGGACCTTTGATTTACCGTATCAATCCTCTTACCAACCGAGCTACCGGGGCGAGTTCCAATCTAGACACAAATTTTTCTCTTATATATGTTGTAATTCCGTATATAAGAGAAAAATTTGCATCTAGATTGGAACTCACTCTGGTAGCTCAGTTGATAAGAGCATTGGTACGGTAAACCAAAGGTGCTGGGTTCAGGTCTCGGTCTGGGCAAAAATGTTTCTCTTCAAATTTAATTTATCCTTCAATGAGATGTGTTAAAATAATAATAAAACATCAATAGAAGTCATACTGGCTTTTAAAAGTAATGTTTAAATTCCCAATAAAGTCTTCTTAATCAAGAAGCCGACATTTGCAAAGATGAAGCCACAGCTTCAAACATTTGGTGTGCGGGAATTACAACGTATATAAGAGAAAAATTTGTGTCTAGATTGGAACTCGCCCCGGTAGCTCAGTTGGTAAGAGCATTGGTACGGTAAACCAAAGGTCCTGGGTTCGGGTTCTGGTCTGGGCGAAAATTTTTCTCCTCAAATTTAAAATATCCTTCAATGAGATGTGTTAAAATAATAATAAAATATTAAATTGAAACTTTATTATTTCAAGATATAGTAAAGTTCTGCTCTTATTATGAGCAGATCTTTAATATTACATCAAGTGTTCGTAAGAAGTTTAAGCTTAATTTCTATACTTGTTTTCATAGAGCAGGTCCTATCAACTTCTCTAAAAATTAAAGTTAAAATTCTGCTTATACTCAAAGCAGACCATCAATTCAAGTTTAAGTACAGTTTTGCTAGTCTACGTGACTTATTGATCATTACACAAGAGGCAATAGTGAAAAGACTTATATTAGAGCAGCCGCCAGACTTCAACTTTGGCCGTGCGAACTGACCATCACAGCAACCATACTAGAGGACATCTTATCCCATTAGCAATTGAACAGACCAGGAAAATTTAAAATGTGTTGAAATACGACAGTATCATACTATCCCTTTATAATTATAATTTCTAATCACATCAGTACTAAACCTGGAAATGGAAGTCAGGAGGAAGGCATGTGACCTACCACCTTAGTTAATGCAGTAAACTTTATTTCAACTCTTGAAAGAAGTAAAAGATAATACTTACCCGATGACGGAGATTGTAAGTGAGGATGAGATTGCGAGCAAATGAGTTAGCAAAGGCCTGATAGAAGTCAAGCACCTCAAGGAGCTTGTCACGTTTTATTGTGTGCAGATCACAGTATGTAAGAGCTCTCACATTTGCAGCAGATTGCCCTATAGCATTGTCTTTCCAAAATGAGTCTCCAAACACATCACCCTTCCCTGAAAAAGTGTCAACACATTTTTTTTGTAAACATTATTTAATTCTTATGAATTTGAACCTCATAATGTTAAAAATTCCCAAATTTTATATATAAAATTATTTATCTATTTAAGTAAAATTTTATCACCTCAGCTCATATTCTTTTTCTTCTTCTTAGACCAGTTTCGTAACTTTCTTCTTCAGTTCCATCCTTAGTATTTTCATGACCATTGTTTTGTTGTCTTCAAGAGCTGCCTCCTGCTCTCTCTTTTGGTAAAATGTAGAACCTCAAAACCAAATCATTTTCTCTGGGAATTTAAAAGTTCATTAATTTCTCCTTCCCATTTTTTGAATGTTGATTTTTTCTCAAACCATGAGTTCTTTGGGGTTTTTCTATTTGTTTTAATACTATAGCCTTTCTTTCAATGTTTTTCTGACCATGCATGGGCTTATTATCTTATACTGCAGCATTTTATCAAAAGAAAGGCTAAATTATTAAAACAAAAAACCAGAGAACTCTTGGTTTGGGGAAAAAATCTACATTAAGAAATGGAAATGAGAAATTAATGAACTTCGAAATTATCAGGGAAAGTGATTTGATTTCAAGGTTCTTCAGACTACCAACAGAGGGAGCAGGAGGTGGCTCTTCAAGACGACAAAACAATAATGAGAATAGAACTTAAGAAGAAAGTTCCGAAACCGATCTAAGAAGAAGAAGAATATGAGGTGAGATAATAAAATTTTACTAAAATAAATAATACCTCATAATGTTAATTCCTAGAAAAGTAATTATTTGTCTTTTTTAACCATTTAACTATAGGACATCCTAGTATTTCAATTAAAGTGTTCAGCTCAGAGGACTTATGTATATCTAGAGTTAAACAGTTTACATCAATGAAAATTCTTACTTCATATAATATTGAATTGTAAGACATAGTAGTTGGAAATGTTATCAATTAAATAAAAATAAAACATAGTTTTATTTGATTTTCATATTTATTATATAATTCAGTGACAGCTGTTTCGGTACACTGTACCTTCTTCAGACATGTTAACAAATTATGTTATCAGTTAATACAAGGTTTACCATGGAATAAATATATATCTTAAATTCAAGAAATATATGTTTAAACTCCACTTTAAACCAATCCTAACATATGCTTCAGGAAACATGGGCAGTTACAAATAAAGAAAAAAAGTTGAATACAGGTAACAGAGATGAGATTCCTTTGGAGGAGATATGGAAAACATGAAGAGGCAGAAATAAGGGGTGCAAAAGTACAAGATGAGTTGAGAGTTGAGATACTACAAGATAGAATAAAAGAAAACTAGATACAGTGATTCGGTCATGTTATGAGAATGGAGGATAATGGAATTCCAAAGAAGACTTTACATTAAAAGTGAGAGGTATACAACCAAAAGGAAGATCTAAGATAGATCAGATGATGTACAGCATAAGAAGAAGCAGGAAACATTAATGGAAATAATTAATGACAATAAAACTATATCCAATTCTGGAAACTGTTAATTTTAAATATAACGTAAAAAAAAACTATAGACAAGATATGGCAAAATTGAAAAAAAAAAAAACTGGATCCTTATATCTATAACTTAGCTCAAATAACTGGGGACATGAGAAATGATGATGATGATGAAGAAATGTAGAGATACCTGTAGGATTTAATTTTCTTCATTTATGTGGTAAATATATTACGGAAGGAAAGCAAATAATTTGCAGTATTTAGAATGTGAAATACCATTAAATGTAACTAATATGACATTCCATTCCTATTCACTTTATTCATTCCAAAGACAATATACTGTGTGCAACAAAAAATCAAATTGGTCTACATTGCAGTTAATTATAAATAAAATTAAAAAATTATCTACAGAAAAACAAAGTTTATTAATTTCAATTTTATTTAAATAATGAAGCCATATTTGTATTTTCATCATGCCCTGGAAGCATATTGAGCAATTTACCATGCTTGTCTCTGATTCCAAGTTTTGCAGTTTCAAACCTGCCTAGAGTCAATGGATTTTTAAGGTTACAAAATTCCTAATAATGGCTTCCTTTGGAAGAGAATAAATCATAGGTCTCTTGTTGTAGATATATGACACGTAAAAAAACCAAATATTTAATTTAAAGTATCACTTTTATAAAATGTATGTGATTCTTACAATTCATATCTTTATGGGAAATCAGATATTATATGAAGAGTTAAGTCTTGTGGACTGCGATGTGCAGGACATATGGCATGAATGGGGAATAAAAGAGGGCATGGAAATTCCCTGTAGGAAAACCAGAAGGAAAGCGCCCAGCAGGCAGGCCAAAAATGAGATGGGAGAATAATATTAATCATGATTTGAAAGAAACAGATTATACAGGAGATGATTGGAAAGCATTAGCTCAGATAGCTTATGTCTGCACGGACATGAACCTACAGGTTCAATAGTGCAAGTTAGTTAGTTAGTTGGTTAGTTATACTCACAATTCATAAAATGTATAAACTAGAGAAAATCAAGATATTTAAGTTTTTAAAATATTTACTACATGAATTGATGAAATTCTGATTAGCCGTAGGCTGTATGTAATTATACTATTCTCTTCTGTGTTAGAAAAGGATACGGCATTAGGTAGACTAAACCCAAAAACAAATATCATCAAGAAGTATTCAACATGAGCATAATAAACAAAATGAATAATTAAAACATTTTGTCTGTTCATTCTTACCTCTTAGAGTTGTTTTTGTCGAACATATGTTTCAGAGCTTCTTAGCCCCATCGTCAGCATTTACAGACTGAATTTTCTCATGTTGTTGGCCCTGATTCTTGATTCCTGCTCTCTTTGCCTCTGGCCCAATGAATTTACTAATGAGATTCCTTTCTGCGGGAATTTCAAAGTTCATAATTCTTTCCTAGTTCTTCTGTATATAGATTTTTTCCCACATGATGAGTTCATTTTTTTCTAACTGTTTTAATAATTTTGTGTTTACATCTATTTTGTGTTTTTCTGACCTAACATGAGCAGCCACTGCAGATTTTTCTACTTTCTCTTTTTTTACATTCCTTGTGTTCTTTAGTTCTAATGGTTAAATATCTTTTTGTTTTCCGTATGTATATCTTATCACAGTCTTTACATTTTATTTGATATATTATTTATTGATATATTATTAAAACAGTTAGAAAACAAAAATGAACTTATCATATGGGAAAAAATCTATATACAGAAGAACAAGGAAAGAATTATGAACTTTGAAATTCCTGCAGAAAGGAACCTCATTAGTAAATTCATTGGACCAGAGGCAAAGAGAGCAGGAATCATGAATCAGGGCCGACAACATGAAAAAATTCAGTCTGTAATCGCTGACGATGGGGCTAAGAAGCTCTGAAACATATGTTCGACAAAAATAACTCTAAGAGGTAAGAATGAACAGACAAAATGTTTTAATTATTAAACAAACCTCTTAGATATTTAACTTTCACAGGGAAAGAACACTATGAGGTTTAATTTAAGAATTAAATTAATGTTTTTATTATCTCACCTCATATCATATGCAGTCTAGAAGAAAAAGAATATGAGGTGAGGTAATAAAAACATTAATTTAATTCTTAAGCCTCTTAATGTTACTTCCTATTGTATTTTAAATAAACAAAATTAAGTTATTACAATTTCAACAAAAGTCTCTGTTCTTAATACATATGTATTATACTTGTATATAGAAAAGAAAGCATGTAAGTACAAAAATAATTATGGCACAATAAGAAGAAATTAAGTTATGATTTACCACATCATTTCATTTCATTTTAGCTCTAATTTACCATTTCACCAATCCTTTCACTATTTACTTTACCATTTTGTTAATTATGGCACCAATATGGCAGTATTGTAATTAACATCATATTAACACATTAAGTGCCATGGACCTAAGCAAGAACCATATCCTTTTTTTTATTTTTGCATTACCATATATGTTACCATATATCTATTATAACTGAAGGGCTCCCTCGAAAAGGATGTAACTATCAACTTCTGCAAAGGTAATTTTGAAGTGCTAAAATAAATGTAACATTCATCGTTATTGTTACGAATACATAGAGTATTTTACATAGATATTTAATTATTTCATAGATTATTTTAATTATTCCAAATAAAAACAATTGTTGAAATAAAGCACTTAGGCATATTATATTTCAGGACAGAGTTTTGATTATGGCAGGACAAAGTTTTCATGGCTAACTGTAAAATCTCTGCATTTAGACTAATGGAATGTTTAGTATAGTTAAGTTGTAACTGTAGGTCAGAAGTTTAGTATATAAACCTTGAAAAATATGGGACTCGCGTCTGTCTGCTGAAGAGAGTTCTCATGGGTAAGTCTGCATACCATTTTGCTTAATAAAATTTTGGACAGTTAGAAATGAAATCAAATATCTTAAATATTTTAATACTATATTTCAAAGGGTTATTAGATAATTATTAAAATGTAAATTAGGGTAGATTTATAAATCCCATCTCCCATTCTCGAATCTCAAGAAAGTTAGAATGTAGGTCTTCTTAATATAAGCTTAGATTGTTATTTAGGGTTAGAATACTTAGGGTTATTGTAATCATTATAGTTACAGAAATAAAATAATTTAAATCAAGAATCCATTTATTTATGTTCAAAACACATATGCCTTTATAACTAATACATCCACTTACTAACGCTCAGCTAGAACCTCATGGTACCAAAATTCCAAGTCCCGAAGGTCCTTTAAGCCCTAAGAAAACCAACAGTTTTTATAGTTATTTATGTAAAATAATGCATTCTTTCCAAATTACTCATTCAGTAGTTGGCATATTGGTAAGTATCGTTTACCCCTTTTTTGTGACAGTATTCCATCTAAAACAAATGTCACACTAAATTATTTAATTAATCTATTGATTTGGTGTTTACTTGATGAAAATCCATGATGTATTTAATAAATAAAAATATCAAAGTTTTAAAATGATTTTTCATAAATATTTATTTTTTTAACATACATAGCAGCTGTTTCAATACACTGTGCCTTTTTCAGACAAACCTCATAGATGCAAATAAATTATACATGAAGCTGTTACGAATGTTAATTAAAATAAATATTTATGAAAATCATATAAAACTTTTATAGTTTCATTTAATAAATACACTAAATTACACTGAGCAACAAAAAAGAAATTTTTTGTCTCAGAAAGCAAAATATGTGATTCTGATAGTATTTTTTCTCCTGAAATCAAATATGATATCAGTTTTTCTCCATCATGCAAGGTTTCCAAGACACAGGAATTTAAAATTTCAAACACTTTAATATTTTCTACATTTGTAACTACACAATATTCGAACATTCGGACTCACCTAGAAAGTAAGAAATGAGTATTTTCTGCTATATTTAGCCTGTGGAGCATCCCTCTTGATGGTCCAACAATAATCGGCCAGCATATTAGGATTCCATTTGCCTTGATATCTCTTTTCCACAGCTGAAATCTCCCGAGTTAGCTCATTTAGTTTTATTTTACAATGGACAAAAAAATGTTTATTAAAAAAATAACTATTTAAATCCATTAATTGAAATTGAAATAAAAAAACTGTGGGTGATGGAGAAATTCCAAATACAAATTTGAAAACACAATAAAAAAAACTGCATTATTGGTACTCATGAGACAAAAATCATGTTGACAAGTGTCATTGATTACAACCTTATTATAGGTATGTCCTCAATTGTTTCATAAAATTAATTGTGTAGGAACAATAAAATTTCACAAGAATTATTGATTTTAAAGAACTGGCATATAATGAGACTAAGCTACCAAATTTAAAAAAAAAATTAAAATCAGCATTTAAACATTTAGTGAATTTAGTTCTTATGAAGTAAATAAATTCTGATACTTACCTAAAATAGCTACCACTTCATCATCCTGGATAACTTCCAGCGAGCCAGTGACAATGAAGCAAAGGCTATCGATGGATTCCCCTGTATGGTACAACAGATCCCCAGGAGCCGAGTGGCTCATGGTGAAATGCATTGCCAATGCACGTAGGCAGCCATCGCTAGCCAGGCGGAACGCTGGATGTTCATTGAATACTTTTCTGTTCAAATGTACACATATGTCTGCTTTCATATCTTTTGGACAGTAGTTGAGAACCTGAAAGAATTCAAGTTGCACAAATCATCTTTATATTGAACAAGTGTTGAACAACCAAGTACATGCTGCAAACAGCATTCCACTTACATTCCATACAATACTTTCACATAAATATGCAAATTTTTAAAGCTAAACAAATACATTTATTCCAGCCATTGAACTATCATTCAAAATTATTAAATTGAGCGTATGAACCCGAGATTCATGATGAAACCTTCCACACATCAGTAAATACCATCTAGATCCTCAAAGACAATTCCATTATCTTTTAAAATAAAATCTCTATTTTAAGAGAAGAGTTCAAGCTTTGTGTAAAGTTATCCAAGTATTCCAAGATTTTTTTTTTCTATTACAACTATATGTTTTTATAACACAAATCATAAATAGTTTTCACATCACTGAAGGTATTGTTCACTTTTCTGATAAATGCATTATATGTATGGTAACTATAATTTCCTCAACTTGTATCCAACTCAGGGTCGGGTCGAGGGATGAGATGAGATGAATCCCTTATATAGAGGTGTATGAACGACAAGGGTGCTAACCAACCACTCCTGACTCATCATCACAGGGGCATATGAATGAAATGAAACAAAATGGATGAGATAAATATGGAGAAATGGAGGAATGAAATTGTGGCAAGGAAGAAAGGGAGAAAACCCCAAGAAAAACCTGCCCAAGCTCCGCCTTGTCTACGAAAATGTAGGTAACTAAATACCCTAATTTTTCTGATTGTTTAATGAATGAATATTGTTTAAGCTTTAAGCCCACAATTATGATAAAATAATTTTACTTGCTTCCCTGAGATTTATTAATACTGTTGCCGGTATTATTATTATTATTATTATTATTATCACCACCATAAAATGGGGCAACTTTGGATAGGGATGTAACTTTAGACATGATATTTATATTCAAAATTGCTTGAAAGCATACTCAAAATGAGCAGAGACTCAATGCGTAGTGGTATAACTTCATGCAAATGAAGTTACTAAGAGTTGTCCTTGCCTCAGGTTGTCCTTTTGGACATTTCTGGTGTTCTCTCCTGGCATTGGCATTCCTAAATTCTAAGATTAATCTAAAATGAATATGAATGATGATTGCAATGGCCATATGATGTTCACGGACCAATTGGGCCTTAAAGTTTCCTGACATTTGTCTTATAGGTGAGGAAAAACCCCGATAAAAACCTCACCCAGGAAACTGTCCTGAACGGGGATCGAACCCAGGTCCACTGCATGACAAGGTAACATGCTACCTTGAGACCATAGTGGTGGACAACTCAAACATATAAAGAAATTAATAAATTACATTAGGAAGTAACATTATGAGATCATTAAACAAGGTGAATCTAGAGTCATCTTACCTCATAACTTGTTGTGTTCTATTTGAATATGATATACTGAAACATGTTCAAATAGAAAACAAGAAGTTATGAGATAAGATGCCTCCAGATTCACCTAATTTATTATTTATATACCGAAACATGTTCAAATAGAACACAAGTTATGAGGTAAGATGAGTCCGGATTTACCTTATTTATTATATATATAGACAAATGTTTCAAGTTTCACTATTTTAAGTGGTATTATTATTATTGTTTTTGGTGCTATTTTTGTTGTTGTCTAGGCCTACTACATTCATAAATTAAAATGCAGAAAGAAAATTGATTTTACAGATAAAAAATAATTATTTGAAACACATAGGCTATAATAATAATATAGGCATAACAGCTCCAAAGAGCCAAAACAACGAAGTCATACAGTTGGTATGTGAAAAGCCCTCAAATTAATTTCAGCTTTCTATCTGAATTTTGTTACTTCTCATACAAATAGATACTCAATTATAAACTATTAAAACATGTGATAAATTCTGTTAAGACATTAGACAAATATAACATTATTTTAGAACATAAAATTGTAAACCTGTTCAGGTACCATCATCCTCAACTTCAATTATTTATAGGTGGAGCCTTTTGGACGTTAATCCATTATCAGCAGCAGAGAGTGCTGTCTTATCATAAGTAATGCCACGAGTGATTTCCAAATTATCGATAAATTCACGACTCACGAAGTCACACAGTCATTGAAGGAAGTTGAAGCTCATGGGATGCTCTATGGACTGATTTCCTCGGGCTCCTTACAAATGCTTCTCTGACTCGCTCAACGTTCGTTTCACTCACCTTGGGATGGCCACTCCTCTTTTGTGGACACAAGCAACCCATGGTTTCAAATTTACAATACCAATGGTAAATTACCTTCCTACTTGGTGCTTCTTTTCCATACTTGGTCTGGAATTTTCGTTGCACATCAGTAGCACTCTTGTTTGTATGAAATTGTAACACGCAGAAAGCTCACTCAGCACCCGTATTCGCCATTGTTACAACTAATGCCAACTGTAGGTAAATTATGCAACTATGCAATAGTATTTGAAACTTCAAGAGTTTGACTTTAAACTGACGTGTGTTTGAAAGTGCTATCATTTGTAGTTTTTGTGTAATAAAATATTGAAAGTGTTACCAGACTTTTGATGTGCCCTATACAATAACACAGACATTTTTCTAACTGCACATACTACTTTACCTGTCTACAATGAGAAACCATCAAGATAATTATTAATGAGTTGGATATTTTGACTCACCTCATATTTCTTGATTTTATACAGACAAGTTTTGTCGCTTTTCTGCGACATTTTTTATGCATTCCAATTGTTGCTTGGCGGTCAACCATCCTGTAAGTTGACTTCTGCTCCCTCTGCTGGCTGACCGATGAACTTCCAAATCAATTTTTTTTTCTCTTTGACCGGGAATTTCAAAATTCATGGTTTTCTTTTTATTCTTGCAGATGTAAATGTTCCTTCAAATTGTGAGATCCTTAGATTTTTCTAAACTATTTTAGTAATTTGGCCTTAGTTTCAATTCTGTGTTTTTCTGACCATGCATTTGCAGATTTTTCTATTTCTCCCTTTTTAACATTTCTAAAATGTTCTTTCAATCTTGTATTTAGGTTCCTTTTTGTTTTTCCTATGTACATTTTTTCACAATCTTTACAATCAATTTGATAAATCCCTGATTTGTAGCTGTCTTCAAGGGATTCATCAAATTGATTGTAAAGATTGTGAAAAAATATACATAGGGAAAACAAAAAGGAACTTAAATACAAGATTGAATGAACACCTTATCAATGTTAAAAATGGAGAAATATAAAAATCTGCAATATCTGCACATGCATGGTCAGAAAAACACAGAATTGAAACTAAGGCCAAATTACTAAAGCAGTTAGAAAAATCTAAGGAACTCACAATTTGAAGGAAAATTTACATCTGCAAGAATAAAAAGAAAACCATAAATTTTGAAATTCCCGGTGAAAGAGAAAAAAATTTGATTTGGAAGTTCATCGGTCATCCAGCAGAGGGAGCAGAAGTTAACTTACAGGATGGTTGACCACCAAGCAACAGTTGGAATGTATTGAAAATGTTGCAGAAAAGCGACAAAACCGGTCTGCATAAAAATCAAGAAATATGAGGTGAGTCAAAATATCCAACTCATTAATAATTAAAAGAAACTTCATAATGTTATTTCCTACATATATTTAAGCCAGCGCAGCCGGAGTAGCGCTGGGGAGATATAATGGGTTTTCAGTGAACGTACCAGGCGCTTTAAATGTGTCTTCAATGGGATAACAGTATAAATAAGGCAGACAGTCGACAAAAATTGCTAGTCTCAAGCCAACCCTTGAGGATACTGGACGCAGCCCCTGGTTAAACACTGGGGAACTTCAAGTCTCAAGATCATGACCAACAGCCCAGAAATCCTCTACAAGGTCATTATATGAACTCCGATCATAAAAGCCTAGGTCAACTTTTTTTTGTGATTTATGTATATTTTTGTTATGTGCTAAATATCGGTATTTTATGGTGCCTATTGAAAAAAGGAATAAATACATCTTGGCAAAATTTAACCATCCTTCCTCATCCAAGGAATACCTCAATTCCCTACTAGATGTCTCATTGAGGCAATGTGCTCACCACATGTCACTCACTGACAACACATATAGACATAAATTTATTTTTGTTTGCATTTCTAATATGTCTGATGGTTTTTAACCCTTTGCCCCGTATAACGTAGTAAAGCATACCTTACTTGCTTTGTCCCTGCCCCGTATAACATAGTAAAGCGTACCTCTTTATAAAACAGCTGTATTTCAACTTGGATTTAGTTTCTTGGAAAACTGTGACATGTCAGTCATTCTTTGGCATCTGTGGAATGTATTAAATGTGGCAACAAGGCTTGCTTTATAATTTTTTGTAAAATTCTAACGGTACTTTTTTGTGTTTTCAACCCTATTTTTGAAAGCCTCCACCAGTTTATCTGTAACCATGGCAAGCGAAAGCAAAAGTTCATGTGTTAGTAAAACTACCTGTAATTTAAACCCATTGTTCAGTGAAGACGTTGTGACCGCGATAGATGAGGAATTTAATTATGAATGTGATAGTTCTGACACTTCTTGGATGGGTAGTTTAGTGCAATATAGTCATATAGAACAAACGAGTGACAGTGATGAAGAAATCGTAGCGTCGACGACAGAGCGCACTGATTATAACGAGAACAATAATTACTCTTTTAATAATTGGTCCTCAGAACTTAATTTTAAAGAAATGGAATCTTTCTCATCACCAAATAAAATTATAGGCGGATAACGACAATTTTTCTGTATTGCATACCGGTAATAGAGAAAGTAATAAATAAATAAATATATTTTATCTGTAGTAGAACTTGGATATGCGAGCATTTTTACTAATGATGTTACTTACTTTCTGTGTCTGTGTCTTGATTTATCAGCGAAATATAGTTTTTTTAACAATGGTACATTATTTCAAGTTTAAATTAAGAAAATAAATAGAAACGGACTAATAGAGTTTATCATAATTTTAGAAATATATTTTACGCAAACTATAAACATTGCTATCTCCATAAGATATTAAACTGAGGATAGCCCTATATAATTTATTCATACATATAAAATATGAACTGTTAATAAATATATTTGCTTCAATTATAATATTATTGAAAGGTAATATTATCCATCCTTACAGTTGTGGAATACTTTGAGGTCTTTATATATATTATATAAATAGTATCGTGACATATTTACAAAATTAATAATTAATTATTTGATGAAGATATTTATAATTTGAAAACAAGTTTTCGATTTAGCATATTTCACATGATTTTTCAGAAGAGATCATAGTACACATATGCCATTCTTCAATTAAAAGTGTCTAGAAGACATTTAAACTTTAAATGCCGTAAAAGGAATATGTCTCTATACAGCATACTACTGGAAATAACTGAGCGGGGCAAAGGGTTAATGTATTTTGTGTTTCTCCTCTTCTACTAATGTTCTTGTACCCATCTTCCAAAGAGAGTTATTGGTCCATTTTTATTAATGCTTTCAGTCAAGTAAACAGTGCTAAATTAGTATAGTGCATTCAACAAATATGGTATATTTTCTAGTGAAGAAAATTATATTTTGTTGTAACATAAATGTATGCATTATTTCTCTCCTTTCTATACCAGAAAAATGACTTGTTTCCCTATTTCAGCTACTAATATTAATACTAGTACCAAAGAGAAAAATTTGTCCCATTTCATAAATTTCATCTTCATAGTCAAAATATGTGTAAGTTGAGATAGTTGATATTTTGTAAGTTTCAATGAATTATTAAGAACTATTCACCAAATGAATTAAAAATCACAGGCTTAAATTTTAGATCTCTAGAAAGACATTTGCTATAATTATTATCAATGTGCCAATTTTATTCCATGTGTATGTAAAATGTAAAATATTATGTTTCAGCATAACTCTGTATCGCCTGGAGCAATTTCAACCAAATTTGATACGCATGTAACTTATAATCAAGTAAAGATACTGAGAGATTAGAGGGGTTGAAACGTAAAAATAATGAAGAAACAACGGATATTAATGGTAAAATCAAATGTTTCCTACCTCTCCTCATACAAATCTTCTAAATAGATCGCGATTTCAAGATCATAACTGTCTCATCTTCAGTACTATTTTGGTGACTGACGTTATGTCAAACAGAAGAAACTTTTCTTCTTCCTTCTGTTGGTGGACCGATGAACCTCTGGATCAGGTTAGAATTTATGGGAATTTCGAAGTTCATAAGTTTTCCTTTGTTTTTCTAAATGTGGGATTTTTTCCCAAACCATGAGTTCCTTTTGTTTACCTATTTGTTTAATTAGACTTGCTTTTGATTCAATTAGATGTTTTTCAGACCAAGCATGAGCAGCTACTGCTGACTTTTCCACTTCTCCATTTTTGACATTTCTACGATGTTATTCTTTCACCCTCGTTTTCAAATTTCTTTTTGTTTTTCCTATATAACTTTTGTCATAATCCCTGCATTTGATTTGATAAATTCCTGATTTGTTTACTTTTTTCAATTTCTTTTTCATTTTTATTGGTTTTAATTATCCTATTAACGCTGTACTCATTCTTCAGTGCCAATCTTATGTTAAACTTTTTGAAAATTTTTTTAAGTTTTTAGTGTTTCAATGGATGGTAAGTGAATATCTTGAATTTTATTATTTCTGTTTGTTTTATAAGTGTGCTTTCATTAATTAATTTTTGTCTTTTAAATTTATTTTTATTCTTGTATACCATATTTTCTTCATAACCATTATCTGTTGCAACATTAATTATGTATTCTTTTTCATAATTTTCTTTGCTCATAGGTATATTTACCAATCTATGTGTCAAACTATTGAATACTGTCTCTTTGTGAGCAAAATGGTTGAATCCTGAAGCTTTAATATAGTTATCTATATGTGTATTCTTTCTGTATATTCCAAATTCTATCCTGTTTTCTCCATTTCTTGTTAAATTAAGATTTAAATCTAGAGGGAAGAAGAAGAAGAAGAAGAAGAAGAAGAAGTGGTTCTTCCGATCAACATAACATCGTCAGTAAAATGGTACTGAGGATGGGTTCGTCATGAACCCAAAATCGCGATCACTTAGAAGATTAATTATGAGGAGAGGTATGAAACATTTGAATTTATCTTAGCATCTTATTCTTTATATCAACTCTTATTACAATGTGCCATACTATTGTTTTACTTAAAGAACTTCTTTAACAACTAAGGTCTTTACACTCATTAGCATCACAGTTCAAATCTGGGCATGAAAGACTCAGCAAATTTTGCTCAGATGTATCTTTTTCACGCTTGAGGCTCTTTTGTGTGTTGTAAATCTACAATAAGGACCTAAGGCTTTATTTCCTTTCCAATAGAAAGAATTTTTATGTTTTAAAAAAAATTCATCAACCTCAGCCAGGTTTGAACCTGCGAACCATGGAATCAGAGGTGATCATAGTAACCACTAGCCCACCAAGACCGATCCTATTGCAAAATGTTCTGCTCATAAATAATAAAGGGCATTTATTATTCTAAATATCATCATCATCATCATAATACATTCACGAATTTAGGCCATTTGTTGACCTGTTTCGGCCTCAAGAGAAACACCATCCAGAAGTCTTTTGAGTGGATGTCCTGGTCTTCTTCTTCCTGCAGGTTGATATCTTAACATTAGTTTGGGTATTCTGTGATCTTCCATTCGATGAACATGTTGTATCCATCTTGACTTATAATCAGAAATTTTGTTTTCTAAAGATTCCATGTGTAATTCTTCTAAGATGTCTTCATTTTTTTTGTGATCTAATAGTGTGTATCCTGCAGTCCTCCGAAGATATCTCATTTCAGCAGATCTAAGTCTCTGTATATCCTGTTTCAACGTCCATACTTCGCTACCATACAAAAGAGTCGGAAGAGCCAGTGTTTTATACACTTTCAGTCTTGAATGCTTTTGGACTAACTGTGGCTTAAAGATAGAATTTATTAACCCTAAAATTCTTAAAAATTTAGATATTTTTGCATTTACATCCTTTTCTTCTTCATATGAGATATTGCATCCTAGATATGTAAAATTATTCACCTGCTCCAAAATTTTATTGTCCAGTACAATTTTACTTCTGACAGGATCTACACCTTGAAATGCCATAATTTTTGTTTTTTTCTGTAGATATCTTTAATCCATATTCTTCTGTAATTTTGTTAAGTTCATACAGACCTTCTGTAGATTTATTCTAAATATGTTTCTAGAAATAGTAAGTTATATAAAAAAATTAACATTTTAAGAAATTTCATAATCATATAATACATTATATGTAATTCTAAAACTCTGTCAAAGTAAGCCAATATATGTTGTCATTGCCAATGCTAAAATTGGTGACGGGCCATGGAGATATCCATGTTTAAATGGCCAGCACTAGACGACCGGCCACGGAGATTTCTATTTTTACGTTTTCTATGGCTTCCCTGCCTCTTCGCTTTTGAATGAGGCATGCAATTTTGTTTATTCTCATTGTGAAATAAATTTTAGTTGTTTTTGTACCCATCTCTTCTCTTTTATGAAATTTCCAACTATACAGAAAGAATCATCGGAGAACATATTGTTTAAACAACTCACCTCATAGGATTCATGCTTCCATGATATCACGATTTCAAACATAATCATGTTCATCGTCAGCCATAACTCCGGAGTTATGGCTGACGATGAACATGATTATGTTTGAAATCGCGATATCATGGAAGCATGAATCCTATGAGGTGAGTTGTTTAACCCATTTGCTTCAGTTTTAAATGTTCAATGTATTTCCCCAGAAACCGGATTTAAGTTACTGTACATTTTGTTGTGTATTTTCAGACATTCAAAACAAACAAAATATAACGGTACTTGAGATCAAAATAAGGGTGAAGGCCAAAACACATTCCTCTACTATCCATAAATTTTAATAAAATATTATTCTGGCAAGGGATGTACAAAATATTGCAAAATATATAACAGCCGAGATAAGCGAGTGTACCTTGTCTTCTGAGTTGAAGGTCATTTAACTACCGGCGAGTCTAGCTCGTCTTTTGAGGTGAATGGGTTAAACAATATGTTCTCCGATGAATTTTAATGATTATACCTCATAATGTTTACTTCCCAACATTAATTAAATATATACAGAAAGAGTTGTTTACAATTTTAAGACAGACGGCTGGTGAAATATGGAATTTTAGTGCGGGTAGTTAGGCGATTACGGGATATGTATGTAACCTGTAAATATATGTTGCAGAGCGGAAAAATTAGAAGAAACTCTATTTTGCATTCTGGAGCCGAATTTATATCTGTGGCATCATGTCCACTAGGATAATTATTATAATAGTGTGGCTATAGCTGAAAATTTGCTCGAAAGAAATACGAGAGTTTGTGAAGCAATAAGGATTAACAGAGGACTTCCAAAATCATTTGTGGAAGCAGGAAATAAACTCAAACCAGGAGAAAGTGTATTTTGTAGTACAAACATTGAAAGATAAAAGAGACGTAAGAATGGTTAGCACATTGCATCAGGTAACAGAGAGTGGGAGGAGTAAAATTGTAAAAATGCCCTATTGAATACTTCAATATAACTAGTATGTGAAGGGTGTAGACGGGCTGACCAGTACCTATCATATTACTTCATCCTTAGAAAAAACAGTGAAATGGAGCAAGAAAGTTGTATTGTGGCTTCTGAATTGTGCACTCTTTAATGATTTCAGAGTCTATAAATTTCAAAATCCTAACAGCAAAATGTCAAACAGAAGTTTTTTGCTTGAAACAGACTCTTGTTTGGCAGTCGTGAAATTAGGATCAGATGACAGGAAAGAGGAAGAAAGACAGAGAGAAAAGGAAACCACTTCTAGGAGACCATGTCAAGACCCACCAGGGAGGCTGAGACATGAAGAAACATAAATTAACACCAATTGTGATTGAAAAGAAAAAAAATACTCCTCCAAGCCTTCCCGCGTTTGCAATGAACACAAGAAAAGAAACTGGCTACATATGCTCTTTTGCACTGTGCCTTTACATAAAGGGAAATGTTTCCAACGCTATCAAACCCTCAATTTCTACTAGAAGGTCTGGTGAGAACACTAATAAAGATTTACTTATGCGTTATTGTTATTGACTGTAAATATATTGATGTAAAAGTCACACTGTGCTAGCGTGGTTTAAAATTTAAAAGTCCACCCTACTGACAGAAATGTCCGGTCCAGCAGTGGTGGGTGGAATGCACAGCTATCGATCACCAATGTGTTAAGGAGCTTGAACTTCTTCCATTCTCCTATGGGCTGTAAAAGGGATGTTGTAATAACGGAGAGGAGACCCTTTAATTCCTTAAACATATAAGGCTTAAAGGAACCAATCTGGAAGCATCCTAGTGTCCAATCCCAACCTTCACGTGGGGCAGCAGTTAGTAATCATGAGTTAACTACTCATGGTGAATGAACGGGATGGGCTACCCACCAATAGACCTGGGTCAGCATGGTGGGCAAATGACCAATCCAATATTGCTTCCACTTATTTGTATTGGATCCATACTATATTCTTTCCTATCCAGGCACTCTTGGCTGAACTCTTCCTTCTTCGACCTCAACAGTATTAGAGCATTCGAGGTCTAGAGGTTCATTTCTTGTTTCTTCTTATTCCTTTCAATTTGGTGTAATGTAGATCACCCCC
The DNA here is from genome assembly GCA_030220185.1 of Diploptera punctata. Taxonomy (NCBI): domain Eukaryota; kingdom Metazoa; phylum Arthropoda; class Insecta; order Blattodea; family Blaberidae; genus Diploptera; species Diploptera punctata. The sequence goes on along the minus strand of JASPKZ010003421.1, from coordinate 350,111 downwards.
AGTGGTTAACACAAAATGATCTACAGTATAGCTTAATGGGACGTCCTAAAGTAAGCCAATATATAAGTTTCTCTAAATGGTCAACTGTCTTCTTGTGAGAAACAGCTGATTCTGATAAACTTCCCAGATTAACATACCCAGTTTTTGTCTCGCAAGGGAACTGTCAACCATTGCATACTGAAATCTATCTTGAAATTTCTCCCAGAGAAGCATTGTGATGTACCAAGACCATGTCAAAAAGTGCCATTTTTAATTGCAAGACACTAAAATTCAGTGCCAAGGCTCCTATTTAAACTCTAGGGAAGTAATATAACTTCTGAATTGGTGAAATGGATAATAACCCTGACTACCTGCCTGCACACCACATTCTGCCATACTCCAACCCTGACAACCTGTCCACCCCACTACATACCACTTTACTTACACAGGGAGTCCATCTGCTTTGCATAGTGGATTGCCATTGCTGGAGTTTGGCTTCAATTTTTGTGCCTTGCAGTTAAAAATGGCAGATAATTTTTTAGACATGGCCTTGGTGCACCAGCATGCTTCTCTGGGAGAAATGTAAAGATAGATTTCAGCGTGCTATGATTGACAGTTTGCTTGCAAATAGTATTTCTATATTGGTTGAATAATAAACAGGTCCTACAAAAGTACATATTTAATTGTTTACTGCCGGATAACCATGAATATTTCTCATAGGTTGAACAAGTAAAATACCTTGAATTTTTTTTATTAAGTCTGTTAAATGTGGTGTTGGCCTACCTTGTTCTATGAGGTCATTTTTCTCATGGGAAGGTCTGCATGAAAATGGTTTCTTATATAATTTATTAATTACACAGTCACTCACATGAATATTCAATAACTTGATAAATCACTTTTATCAACAGCACTTTAACTAAAATATATGAAAACTAATTAATAGTGTATTTGAACAAACTTAGTGCTGGAATCCAATTACTTCATGTGTTCGCTTTTACAAACACTATATCTATGTCTTTAGTCATTCAATTGTTGAGTTATTCAATTATATAATTATAGTAAGAATCAAATGAATCATGAATTCTTCTCACCTCATACATCTATGTTTCTTTAACCCAGAACTATAGTATCGGGAAACATATCATTCCCATCTTCAGTTGTTTTCACGACTGTCAATTTTTTATTATGCACGTAATTTTCTAAACACCAGTAATTTTGAAGAACTTTGTAATCACATTTGGTTTGTCTGGAACCTTGAAGTTCATGGTTCTAGTATGGGGTGAATCATAAATATGGCTATACATTTGATCATGTTGTGTGATGAAAATATTACCATTACAGGAAATATGAAATTACCGTTGGAAAGGCAATTATTCAAATTATAACAATGGAATAAAACAAAACAGTGTAGAACTTATGTCATTAGTCAAAATGGCATTGAATATGCAACAGCAAATTACAATTGCTGCATGGGCAATAACGTATGCTAATGATCGTGAAGCCGCAGGATGGGCAAGACATGAGTTTAATGTAGCATTGCAGCCGTCGACTGTGAGGAAGTGGAGAAAACGACTGCTGGAAATGGGAAGGATGCAGAAAATCAAACCTCCTGGAATGCCTTGCATTAGCACGTATGCAGAAACAACAAAGAAAATTGTGGAGGTGTTCGATGCTAGCCCACAAAAATCAACCTGCCAAGGCTCACGTGAGCTTCATATCAGTCAATCGAGTGTGTGTCATGTTTTGAAGCATGAGAAGTACCACCCCTTCAAACCAATTCATGTCCACAAACTTAATGGAGATGACCCTGACAGGCAGATGGAATTTTGTGAATTTGTTGTGAGTCAGCAAATGACGAACATTGGTACAGAAAATTGCACTTTTCTGATGAAGCTGTTTTCCATGTGAACAGACTTGTTAATAAACACAATTGTCACTATTATGGTAAAGAGAATCCTAATGTTATTGAAGAGACACATTTAAGATGCGGCAAAGTCACTGTTTGGGCTATGATCGGATGGGAAGGACTGTTAGGAATGCGAATTTTGGATGAGACCATTAATGGTGATCAGTATAGTGATATCTTAGACAAATTGTCCTGCCGGTAATGCAAAGTGCTGAACATGAACAATGTTTATTCCAGCAGGATGGTGCACCTCCTCACTATGCAATTGCGGTGAGGGAAATTTTGGATGATCATTTGCAAAACAGGTGGGTGGAAAGAAGAGGCCCCGTTGAATGGCCAGCCTGTTCCCCTGACCTCACAGCATGTGACTATTGGTTGTGGGGTTATTTGAAGGCGAAGGTTTATGCCTGAAACCTTAAGACGTTGACATGCTGAAATTAGTGATTGAGGAAGAAATTAGAGCAATTCCTCTAAACATTGTTCATAACGCAATGAATGACTTCCCAAAGCATTGCCAATTATGCTTAAACGGTGAACAGTTTGAAGCAATAAAGTGACTTGCTTAGTGTTGTTGTAAGTGATTTGTTTTGTTTTGTTCTATTGTTGTAATTTGAAGGATTCCCTTTCCAATGATAACATCATATTTATAGCAGGATTTTAATATCATAATAAATATGAAAGTTTAATTATATTTGAATCCTTCTATGAGAAGTGTTAAATTAATAATAAAATCGTCAATGAAAGTTTAAGTTAATAATTTTATATTTTAAAATTCTTTTAATATTTAAATATTACTTAAATAAAGAAAAACATCTAAATAATTAATTGTTGTTCATTGTTGAATAAAAATGTCTCAGTAATAATTAAAGAAATTTTATTATATAACAGTCTTTCTTAATAATGCTTTTAAAATTGTGTTTTAAGTCATTGTTGTCTGAAATATAAAGCTTTCTGTTATAACTGTAATAAGAACACCTGCTTAACTTAATATTTTTAAATAAAAGTATACTAAATTCTGATTGGATGTTAAAACAATTAACTTTTTGATTTAACAAATAAAATTTAAACCTGGTATTTAATGGACCATTAACCAATAGAATTTAAATATAAAATCATGTGATGTAATAATATTCTTTAAAATTAGAAAAGAATTACACTGGTCAGTCAGCATATAACTTTCATCAAGGATAGAAGCAATAACAGCTCTCCTGATAAAATGTGATATTTAATACCAGAAGAATAGTTGATTCAAGAAAAGAAAATAATTTAATTTTAATTGACAGTGAAGAATAATACCACTTAAATTTACTTAATCTGCTGGAAACCTACAAATTGAATAAATTTATAACTATTTCTACAAGAATAGTTATTAGTGATTTTTAAAGTGTTTTCCTATCCTGCATACCAACTTCCGACCTTGAGAAGAGAATCCAACTCTACCAAAAAATCAAACCCAACCTGAACCAGTAATTCTTTTTGGGACACTAATCCTTCAAAATGTTACTACAACATCGGGCATGAAGAGAGTTAGCTGCTTCAAAACATCGCCACAATATGGGAAAAAAATTACTTCTTCAAAATTGTCGCCACAACGAGGGGCATAATGAAGATCTTACTATCTTACTTCTTCATATTTCCTTTAATAATAATATTTTCGTCACAAAATGCGATCAAACGAATAGGCCATATTTCTGAATCACACTGTATGGTTTTTTGAATGTATACCTTTCCAAACTGTTAATTTCAAAGGTTTGGACAGATGTTTGGAATTAACAGTTTGGGAAAAGATATACATTCAAAAAAACCATACTAGAACCATGAACTTCAAGGTTCCAGATGAACCAAGTTTGATTGCAAAGTTCTTCAAAAGTACACCAAATGGCAGTTTAGAAAATCACCGGCATAATAAAAAATTGACAGTCATGAAAACAGCTGAAGATGGGAATGATATGCTTCCCAATACTGCATCCTGTATTAAAAAAAATAGATGTATGAGGTAAGAAGAATTCACGATTCATTTGATTATTATTAAGAAAACCTCATCATGTAAAAATTCCCAAATTTATTATATTAATGTAATTATAGTTTCATAAATTAATAGTATGCCACAGCTTACTAAGAGTACCACACAATTTGAATTTATATTGTTTATTTGGTTTTATAAAAAAAAACTTGCATTATTTAAATTAAGTATTGTGAAATTAAAATTATTTCCAAAAATTATATTATTAAACATTTTGCATTTTGTCAAAGGGATTGAAAGGTCAAAATTCTATTTTACTTGTGTACAAGGATGATCTTTCATGGATATCGATCAACCTGTACATTTCTCTTTCAAGTTTCTTTGACGTCAGCCTGGTCCAGTTAGCTTGTAATCAGTAAATAATCATTGCCTTTAGACACTAGCTTCTTAACACCCACACATCAAAATATATTATTTGCGCTTGCATGAATACATCTCTCACTTAGTAGCAGATGTTAGTAGGGATCAAATTAATGCAGAAGGCTCCGTCAAGCTGAATGCAATAGGTATCTGCTAGCATGGTGAGAAATTTGAATTTTAATGTTCAGGTATAATTGATTTGAATTAAATTTGACAAATGTATTATTTTATTTTAATACAAAATTATAAACATACTAATTACTCCAGCAATGGTAGGGGAGATGGGGTTGGATGCACATCACTGAAATCGACAACAGCATACAGCATAATTATAAAGTTGTTATTGCCTAAACACAATAATACCATTTTCACTAACAAGTCTAAAAATTAAGGTAGAATTTTTATCACTCACCTCATATTGTTCTTCTTATTTGACTATAAACTAGTTTTGGAACATAGTTTCTGTTCCATCCGCAGTATTGTCACGACTGTTGTTCTGTCGTCTTGAAGAGCTGTCCTTCGCTCCTTCCATTGGCTGACTGAAAAACCTCGAAACCAGGTCATTCTCACCGGGAATTTCAAAGTTCATTAATTTCTTCTTTTCGCTTTTTTTTAATGTAGATCTTTTCCCAAACAGTAAGTTCTTTTGGTTTTTCTATTTGTTTTAATCATTTAGCTTCTTTCTCAATAAGATGTTCTTCAGACCATGCATGGGCAGCCACTGCAGATTTTTCTACTTCCCCTTTCTTGACATTCCTGAGATGTTCTTTCACTCTAGTTTTCAAATTTCTCTTAGTTTGGGAAAAGATTTACATTCAAAAGAGCGAAAAGAAGAAATTGATGAACTTTGAAATTCCCGGTGAGAATGACCTGGTTTCGAGGTTTTTCAGTCAGCCAATGGAAGGAGCGAAGGACAGCTCTTCAAGACGACAGAACAACGGTTGTGACAATACTGAGGATGGAACAGAAACTATGTTCCGAAACTAGTTTATAGTCAAATAAGAAGAACAATATGAGGTGAGTGATTAAAATTCTACCTTAATGAATATACCTCATAGTGAGAATTCCTAAAATAAGTAAGTCTAAAAATACTTGAATTATATGAGTAATTAAAATAATAACAATATTAAAAATATAATTATTAGGTTGTCTCATAAGTAATGTCGGTTTTTAATGTAACATTGTGTGTCTGGTGGAATTTTAGAGGTGAGATTTGTTAGGAGTTTGTTCTAAAAAGTCATGCAGTTGATACAGATTGAACTTTTATAGGAATAAATCACTATGAGGTTTAATTTATCTTAGTTAATGCAGATATTTATTCTCAACAACTTTAACAAGTTCATGAAATTTTGAGAGTTGCAGGTTCAAACCTGACTGGACCCCATACTGCACAAACAACCTTGATCAAAATTCTGGAATCAGAAGCAAATGAATTGCTACCGTACCCAGCATACAGCCCTGTTCTTACACCCTCAGATTACCCTCTGCTTCGATTCATGGCCTACTTCTTGAGTGACATTTCGAAAACATTGAAAAAATTATAAGCTGTAAAAGTGGGGCTCAAAGAATTCTTTGTATCAAAAACCAGTGACTGGTACCATTATAGGATAATAAACATCTCATTAATAGTTTATTTTAGGAAGTAATATTTTGAGGTTCTTTTTAATCAAGTTTTTGAGACTGGCAAACATCTTACCTCAAATTAATGTTGATTTATTCTCGAACATGTTTCGATATAATCTTCTACATCATCATCAGCTTGCCAGACTCTGATGATGATATAGAAGATTATATCAAAATATGTTCGAGAATAAATCAACATTAATTTGAGGTAAGATATTTCCCAGTCTCAAAAAATGTAATCCTCATTAATATTTAAAGGAAGTGATAATTATAATAAACATCATTGAAAGATGGCTCCTAACCATAGAATCTGAATGTCTTTACTTTGAAAGTAGATTAATTTCTTCTCAGAAAACATATAAATCAAATTTTGTTAAAAAAAAAGAAAGACATCACTTATGTGACAATACCTGTAAACACACTACTCTTATAAAAATATTGCAATATAATAATTTAATCCAAAATATTTGCTACTCATGAATCAAAAAGATAAGAAAATTTATAAACCAACATAAAATGTTAGTATACTAATCAACACATGCTCATATTATCTTCAAAATGCATATTTTCTAGTGCAGTATATGTACAGCATAATATTACTAATAAAAATGTAAGCCTTTAAATTCACATGCTGTGCAATCCACCTCTAAAATGTATCAGTCATTCAAGCCTGAGATTCTATGATAATATTGATTTATTTAATTATAATATTTATATTATAATTTTTAAATATTTTAAATATAATCTGGCCCTTTCATATTTATTACATTTTGGATTTTTACAAACTGAGATTGAATATGTGACCTTCAATTCATTGATCCGCTTTGATCAGTTTTTATAATCTTTTAGTTTCACTTCATCTTACAGTCCAGTTCTGATAACAGTAGCCATCTTGGTGACTGGCAGAAGGGAACATTGTTGAGTGGCAGAGGGAACTATTAGTCATGAAAAAAATATTTTCTTATTAATATTAATAATAATAATAATACTAATAAAATGTTATAAAAACGGCACTATCTTATAATGAACACACTAAACTTATTAGACAACAAAAAATATTCACTAACACAGAACTAATAAATAAAGAAAACTCAACGTGTAGTAACTATTATGTTTTCTGAACTGAGGGTAGTTACTGACAGTACCTGCAACTCGTCCTCCCCTCTTACCGCACCATACACCATAGACCCATCAAAAGCAGCTAAAGAAGCCAGAACCGCATAGTACTTAATTTTTTTTACTTTCCTATATAAATTTTCAACATTTTGCATCAGTTTACATAAATTTAAAATAGAGCCCACCAAGTAATAAATCTGCCAAAGTCTATCCCAAGCCAGTTTCAAAAAGGGTGAGGAGGAGGAGTAACACCCTCGTTAAAATCCTGGGTTCAACTAGTCCAGTCCCAGTAAGTACCACTTATCATTGTAGTTCGTCATTGGTTTGACAAAGGCTAAGCAAGGAAACCTGAAAAAATATCCCTGATCCAGGTTGCGGGCTGATGCAGTAGGCCAGCTCCCTGATCATTGGAAAAAATAAAAAATGCTAAAAGCCCAATACAAGTAAGCTGGATGGATCAAGTGAATGGCGAAAATTATTGAAGGATAGGGAATGCAAGATGGTGACTACAAGGAGAGAGATGAATGGAGGAAGAAATTCAAAACTTAATATTTGTCACAGGAAGATGTTGTATACACGTAAAACCTATTAAATAATAAAATAATAGAGCCAGTGGCGACATGTCCTATATGTTCTGTAGTTCACTGAACTTCCAAGAAAAATTAATTTACTAAACATAGTTAATAGCATTATGAAAATTCCATAGGAAGCAACATTATGAGGTTCTACTTAATAAATAATGATAAATAATGACTAGGGCAAGGCATTTAATGATTTTGCATTTTTGGAATATATTAAACAGTACCAACTAAATTGGAAACACCATCTTCAAAGAATGAGTTCAAATCGGATCCCCAAAGCTGTTTATAATTATATACCAAGAGGACGAAGATCACTGGGCCGTCCTATGAAACGTTGGAGGGAAAATTTTCTATAGGATCGTAACAGGCCTTGGCCTAATACTTGGAAGGAAGAAGAAGAAGAAGCATCTTTTTCTTATGAAGGTTGAAACATTGCTTGCATATATGAAAATGTATGACATTAAAAAATCAGATTAAATAAAAGCAATTCATTAGGGCATTTTTTTGCATTTTCTTAACTTTTTTAGGGATAGGTCATTTTTTGGTAATTTTTAGGTAATTTTGAGCGTTTTTTACACTTTTCAGGAAGGTTGTGACATTATTTGTATTTGATTTGAGATTTTTATTATAATTCAGTATTTTTCCCTGTCAATGCAATTTCTTGGAATAAATAGATGTTTGTTTTGCTAACTACTATCCCTATTTTTTAAGGTATGTGCATAGTGAACTTGCCACACTTCTAGGAATTTTATTCAATTACTTGGAGCTTATGCTAGCTTCTACCCCTATTTTTCAAGGAATGTGCTTAATGGACTTGCCAACACTCCCATTGTTATGCTGTTAAGTAAGGTGGTCGGTTGTTTCTATCCATCTGTATGAACAGGTTATGAGCAAAATGCCTAAAGTAAAGGAAAGTGATAGTGTTTAATTAAAGGCATTTGTTTCAAAATATGGAGAAAATATTTTTTTCAACGGATGGTCGTATTTTATTCTGCAAGATTTGCAATGTGAGAGTGACTGCTGAAAAAAGTTTACAGTAGAACAACACATGTTACGGGAGAAGCATAAACGTGGTCTGCAGCGACTTGAAAATAAATCCAGTGTAAACATACAGCAAATGGTTCTGGGGGAAACTTGTTCAACGTTTTCGCCATTTTGTGAGAAACTATGTGAAGCTTTTCTATCTGCTGATATTCCACTTCACAAATTGAATCACCCTAAGCTGCAAACTTTCTTAGAAGAGGAGACCGGAAAATTAATTCCAGATCCCAGAACATTGAGAAGAACCTACATAGCTCGGTGCTATGACAAAACTTTGCACAAAATAAGAGAAAGGATTGGAGAAAGAAATGTATTCGTATCCATTGATGAGACAACAGACTCTATGGGCCGTTATGTAACAAATGTTATTGTTGGAGTTTTAGAAGCACACAGCCCTGGAGAACAATTTCTACTACATTGTGAGCAGCTGGACAAAGTCAACTACTCAACAATCAGTTTAGTATTTGACCATGCATTGAGAATACTTTGGCCTGATGGAATTCAAAATTCCAATGTATTGCTTTTTATAATAGATGCAGCACCCTATATGATGAAAGTAGATGATTCTTTAAGTGCACTGTATCCAAAAATGTGCATGTGACATGTTTAGTGCATGCATTACACCAGGTCGCGGAAGTACGTGCAAATTTTCCTGAAGTGGATAAATTAATTGGATGCGTGAAGAAAGTATTCCTGAAAGCCCCCTCTCGAATTTTAGCATTCAAAACAGAAGCTCCAGAAATCCAATTGCCCTTTTCACCTGTTTTGACTAGATGGGGAACATGGCTCCAAGCTTGCAGTTATTATTGCAAGAATTTCAACGTTGTGAAGAAAGTGGTCGATTCTTTTGATAATGGCGAGTCTGTGACAATAAAAAGGCGCAAGAACTGTTAGCTGATAAAGAAATTACTGGTAAACTTTCTTACATAAATACTAATTTTGGATTCCTTCCTGATGCCATAACTTCACTGGAAAAATCCCAAGTGACATTAGTGGAACAGCTACAAATAGTGGATAAAGTGGTGAATGATTTGAGCCGTGCATATGGTAAAGTGAGTGATACAGTGTCAATGAAAAATGAAGAAGTGTATAACCAAGAACAAGGGGTACACAACATTGTGTTCAATTGGCAGAGCTTTGTCTGGTGAAAATTTTTCTCTTGCTGACTGTGAGTTAAATCCAGGAGATATTGCTTGCTTTCAGTATGCTCCAATTGTTTCCGTTGAAGTAGAGAGGAGCTTTTCCATTTATAGTCAGAACTAGCAGACAATAGACAATCATTTATATTTGAGAATCACCACCAAGTTTTGATTGTCAACTGCAATTTGAAATTGTTGTAAAAGTGCACTGTGTAATTGAAATGTATTCTTCTTCTTCTTCTTCCGAATGCAGTATTGGGTGATGATGCCCGTTCTGCGACTACAAAAACTGATCTTTCCATCGGTTGAAGGGTATTGAAATGTATTTTCTGCAATAAAAGGTACTGTAATATGTATTTTTTAATACTTTTCTTTTAATATTTTGATGTTAAGTTAAATTTTATATAATTCAGTAATCAAATGAGTAATTAATCTAATAAATAGTATTTTTATTGGTAATTTTTAAAAATTTTAATGGTCATTTTTTGTATTTTTTAGGTCATAAATGCATTTTTTATTTTGCATTTTTTTTACAAATTTATAGGTCATTAAATGCCTTGCCCTAAATGACGATATTTTGAAGGAACTATGTTTAGAACTGGTCATTGAATACATACATAGATACCAGAACAACTGGATGAATCATTTGTGATGAATGAGTTCAGTTCCCATGGCCATGCTTCGTTATTGTCCAAAACGGAAAAGATATCTGGGCCATCCAAGGAAATGCTGGATGCAAAATTCATCAGTAAGATTGTAACATGCCTATAGGCCTAAGACTTGGTTGGATGAAGAAGAAGACTTCATCATCATCATAGTACATTCACGAATTTAGGCCATTTGTTGACCTGTTTCGGCCTCAAGAGAAACACCATCCAGAAGTCTTTTGAGTGGACGTCCTGGTCTTCTTCTTCCTGCAGGTTGATATCTTAACATTGTTTGGGTATTCTGTGATCTTCCATTCGATGAACATGTTGCATCCATCTTGACTTATAATCAGAAATTTTGTTTTCTAAAGATTCCATGTGTAATTCTTCTAAGATGTCTTCATTTTTTTTATGATCTAGTAGTGTGTATCCTGCAGTTCTCCGAAGGTATCTCATTTCAGCAGATCTAAGTCTCTGTATATCCTTCTGTTTCAACGTCCATACTTCACTAACACACAAAAGAGTTGGAAGAGCCAGTGTTTTATAAGAAGAAGACTTAATAAAGATAAATAAGTTGAGTCTGCCGTCATCTTATCTCATATTTCATTGTTTTTGTAAGATATGTTTCAAAGCATTTCTGCTCAATCATCAGTTGATACAGAGTATGTACCAACTGATGATGGAGCAGAGATGCTTTGAAACATGTCTTACAAGAAACAATGAAATATGAGGTAAGATGACAACAGACTCAACTCATTTATTAGTTAATAGTAGTCAAGACAAACAGCGTACTTGTACTTCACAAGTTCCATAAGTACCCAGATAATTTGAATAATTTTCTCTGTATGAACTCACTGAAATCAGTTTGTAGGTCTGAAGGAACTACAAGTGGTGAGGGGTATAAAGCTTATTTTTATGTTTCTTGTCACTGGTGCATCAATCAATGATATACAAATTCTGAAAATTAATGAATCAATCTGAAAATCCTGTGTTATAATTGTTCTTATGGCGAGAGAAAAATGTTTATTATTCCAATTGTATTTAATTAGCATGATTTTTTAAGTTTTTTTGTTTCCTATTCTTTATTTATAGATGCTTTTAATATCTAAGGACACATATTGTTTATTTGTAATGATACTATGAAATGGTGAATAAGATAAAGAAGATCCAGGTAGTGAAATTCCAATCCAGCATTTGCCTTGAAGATTGAGGAAAATCAGAAGAAAATCTTTGTGAGGTTTGTCAGCACTGAGATTTGAACCCAAGGGACCATTGAGTACTAAGCTTCCTGACATTTATCTTACAGATGAGGAAAAACCCCGAAAAAACCTCACCCAGGAAGCCTGTCCCGACCAGGGATCGAACCCAGGCCCGCTGCATGACAAGGCAGCACACTACCTCGAGACCACAGCGGTGGACTAAATAGAAATATTGAAATGTATTTCTAACTATCATTTTGACTTGCAATCTGTGATATAAAGTGAAAGTGTTTTTGTGGGTTGTCTCTGGACATACAGAACAACTTAATAAGTTCTGTTCTTAGAATTCAATTCTAGAAATAAATGAGAAGTGTCTAAGGCAACATTCATTGCATTAATTTGTGATAAAGTGACAGACATTTCCATGAAAGCTCAGTTATCAACTGTTCTGAGATATGTGATGAAGAAAGGAACCGTACAAGAAAAGTTTCTGCATTATACAGATATAAGTCAGGATCTTAGGGTGACTCCTCTCTTTCTACATGCAATGAATGTTTTTGCATGATTCTAGTTGTGGCACAAACATATGATGGTGCTGCTGTAATGGCAGCAAACACAGAAGTTTGGAATCTAAACAGAGAATTTCAAAGATGTAATATTCATTCGCTGTTATCCACATTTATTGAATCTGTTTACTTTACAGGTAAAATGAAAATATCTGGCCACTACAACAAATTTTATAACTTTATCATCTATTCTACAGGAACGTTTTAGCGTTATCTCCAACTCGATCAGCCTTAAGTTTACAATTATCAATAATTGCAATTTAGATATATTCCAACTTAAATTCTACCACAGTCTATAAGTTATATCAAGTCTGTAAAATGTTTAATTATATTATTTTTGGTCTGGACATCTTACCTCAATATTAATGTTGATTTGTTCTTGGACATGTTTCAAAACAATTCTGTTTTATCGTCAGCTTTCCCAGACTGGTTTTATTTATGTTGCATTATGTTGCACCACCTGGATGTCGATGTCAGCTCCATCCTATGGTTGGCCAAAGAACCTCCAAAAGGTCACCCTCCATCGGAATATCAAAATTCATAACTCTGTTTCTGTTCTTCTGAATATAAATTTTTTCCCAAATAGTCAGCTCTTTTGTATTTTCTAACTGTTTTAATAATTTAGTGTCTGAATTTATATTATGTTTTTCAGACCAAACATGAGCAGCAACTGCAGATTTTTCAATTTCTCCATTTTTAATATTTCTTATGTGTTCTTTGGTTCTAGAAATTGAAAAATCTGCAGTTGCTGCTCATGTTTGGTCTGAAAAACATAATATAAATTCAGACACTAAATTATTAAAACAGTTAGAAAATACAAAAGAGCTGACTATTTGGGAAAAAATTTATATTCAGAAGAACAGAAACAGAGTTATGAATTTTGATATTCCGATGGAGGGTGACCTTTTGGAGGTTCTTTGGCCAACCACAGGATGGAGCTGACATCGACATCCAGGTGGTGCAACATAATGCAACATAAATAAAACCAGTCTGGGAAAGCTGACGATAAAACAGAATTGTTTTGAAACATGTCCAAGAACAAATCAACATTAATATTGAGGTAAGATGTCCAGACCAAAAATAATATAATTAAAATAACCTCAAAATATAACTTCCTAAAATTAAATATTACTGTAAAATGTTTCTTCTTATCTCTATCTTGTTTTGCTACCTTTCTTTCCAAATCAACTAAAAGCACTGCAGCAGTAGATGCAGATGTAAAGGAATAATTCCAATCAGCTGCTCCAACAAGATGGAACTACCAAAGCAGGCTAATGGAGAATATTCAACATCACAAAGTTTGTATTGAGAACCTATTTATTTCTATAATAGAAAATGCAGATCAGTGGGATGGGGAGCCCCAATATCTTCTGTTCATGGTCATTTAACATGATTGAGAGACTTTGATTTCAAGTTCTTGGCAACATTCTCATCCATCTTTGCACATTCTGATCATGGCTGCGGAAAGGCTACTGTTTTTAACAGAGAGGAGACCCTTTAATTCCTTCCATCGAAGGCTTAAAGGAACCGACCTGGACAGTAACCTAGTGTCCAATCCCTCACCTTCTCGTGGTGCAGCTGTTAGTAATCATGCTTATGCATGATGAACGAAAGGGAAGGGCTACTCACCAACAAGCACTGGTCAGCTTGGTGAGTTTTTCTTTTTTGACCGAATTGGTATTACTTCTCCTCCCCATACCAATTCCCTCTTTCAACTTTTCTATCCAGTCTCCCTTGACTGACCTCTTGTTTCTTTCGACCCTGATGGTATTAGAGTACTCGAGGCCTAGGGGTTCATTTCTCCTTCCTTCCTATACCTACTTTCTCTCTATGGGTGACGAAACCACCACATGTGGTGCCTACTACTAAACGGTTACAACTAGTTTATTGTACTCCAATACAAACATGAAGCCTTGGAAAAAGAAATGAATTGGCATAACAGATTCACCTAAATGCCCTTTTTGCAATTTAAATGAAGATATGGAAATAAACCATCTCCTCCGTTGTCCAGCTTTTGTAGAAGAGACCAGCCTTTCTGCTAAATATTGGAGTGCAAGAGAGCGAATGATTTCATTATCAAGTGCTCGACATTAGATACCAACCAACCAACCAACCAACATTCTGATCATTTGTTTAAAATATTACAATCAAAATCAAGTGATGTTTTGTACTGCGTAAAGAAAATTGAAGATTTTAAGGGCTGTTCTAACAAATTAGAAGTAACTTTGATTTCTTCTGGGACAAACTTGTGAGAATAGCTCCTAGAACCTATTCAGTGAAAGAAATTGCATGGAACCTACTGAAGATGAAGATAGAAAGTCCATATGTGAAAGACTGTATTTTAAGATTAATGTTGTACTTGTTATGAACATATCTGACCGATCTGGTGACATGGCCAAAGTTAAATTCCTAAGTCTCCTTGATTACAAGCAATTTGCTAAATTCAAAATCGAGTTTCCAAGTGAGGCTCTGAACTGTTTAACGCAAAGTTATGGGTCTCACTTTCATTTTTCACATTTGAGAAGTGAATTAACAGCCATTTATTCAGATTCTGAATTCTGTAAAGATGTGGGTGTCCTCTTTTAGTACTTTCAATCTTAAGACTTAAAAGATATTTTCCTGAAACCTACAAGTTGAGTACACCAATTTGGACTATACTGGCAATGTGTTCCTCAACAGAGAGATCCTTTTCTGCCATGAAAAGGATTAAAAACAATTTGCAGAAAGGTCGACGGATTTTTTTTAGGATGGAAAAATCCAAGGAGCAAATTCTCCAGGAGGGACTTTAAGTCATGGGTCCCAAGTCTGAAAATTTTCAGGCTCGTAAAAGAATCTTAAATCTGAATAAAGAGGCCTCTAAGCAAAATTTACTAACTTTCATCATCCTAGTAATAACTCAGTTGCCTATTAGATTACTCACTAGCTGGTATGTTGACCTCATACTGTTCATGACATCTGTATGGAAATAAGCATAACTAATTTATATGTTTTTATTATTCATTTCATACATCTCAATGATGGTTTGAGCCCCAGTCTGAGTGTATAATTTTTCTCTTCAAATATGATAACTAATTTTTCTTGGTCTAGTAACTCCTAATAAAGGAGAGGCTAAGGCCAAACATAGGACTGTTACACCACTGTAGATAGATAGAAACTTCTTGCCCTCAGCACATTGTTGGTAAAAGGCTTGATGTAAGGACCACCAAAGAGTGAGATGACGTATAAGAGTGAAAGAACACAATAGAAATGTTTAAAATGGGGAAATAGAAAAGTCTGCAATTGCTGCATAATGCACAGTCAGAAAAATACAGAATCAAAATGAAAGCTAAATTACGAAACAGTTAGAAAAATCTGTGGAACTCACAATTCAGGAGAAAATTTACATCCACAGGAATAAAGACAAAATAATTAATTTTGAAATTTTCGGGGAAAAATAGAAAAATTTGATTTGGAAGTTCATTGGTCAGCCAACAGAGGGTGCAGAAATCAACCTACAAGATAGCCAACTGCAAATTCAACAGTTAGGACACATTGAGTGCAAACTGCAGTCTGCACTAAAAATACAAATATGAGGTGAGTCAAAATAGCCAATAAACCTCATAGTGTTACTTCCTTTAAATATTAAATTAAATGTTTATATTATATTTTTTGATAATCAGCAGGTGTTGGAGATTATTTTCAGTGTCACCAAATAATACTATGTCATCTGCATAATATATGATACTGGTATTACTTAGTACTCATTTTATATCATTTCATATCTTTAATTATCTCATCAAGAATGATGTTAAACATTGGATTAAGAGAATCCCCTTGTCTTACCCTTTTTTTTTTTCACTTGAATCTTTTCTTAAAGTGTGTGTGTGTGTTCTAATGCCACCCACTGCACTTTTTGCTCTTCAGGCTCTGTGTTGTACAGATAGATGGAGTTAATGTGGTCTATTTTCAATGTATGAACCACTTCGGCAGACCACTTTACATATATGATGTATTATATTTGTGTTCAGAGAGAAGTACTGGATGAATGTATGTTTATGTATTTGTGTAGTGTGAACTGTGATGTATGAGAGAAAATGATGAAGGTAAGGGAGAAGTGAACCCAGTGATGGCGCACAGCTTACACCTGTCATAAAGAACCAAGGGGCCGCCAGGTTTGATCTCTCCATCTGTCAGACTAATCACTATTAACAGTACTGCATGCCTTCTCAACATATATACTGCAAAGAGAACTTCAATTTAATGCAGGAATCTGGTGCACAATCTAGTGATTAAAAATTGTACCTCCTGGCACTAAGATTGAAAATTTTACAAATAAATTAATTTAACAATTAAAATTATTAACCCTGGCAGGTATTGAACCTAGGCCTGTTAGTCAGGCAACAGGCATGCTGTCACCTAAGCCAGCACAGTGGACTCCTTTATAAAAGTTGGCCTTCATACATTATCCTGGTAAAATTATTACAATAATTAAAAATATTATCAGTATATAATTAATTAAAAGTGCAAGACTATTTAGTATATTCCTTTCTTCTAAAAGCACTAAAAATGAGCCTATAGGTAGGCTATGTATGTATGTTTGTATGTGTATTCCAATGCCAATCAATTTCACTTTATACACTTGCTAAATTTGCCCTTCCTATTACTAATCCATGGTCTATGTTCTCATAAAACTGTATGGGATTGTTTTCTTTATAGTGGATAAATTTATAAATGAAGCTCAAAGACAATACAAGCTCAACTCATAAAAATTATAGAAATAAAAAAATATAGAGAAAGGACATCCAAATCATAATTTAATATTGTACTACTTTATTGGCTCAACCCAAATTCAGATTGGCACTGACTGATGCCATGAGGAGATTCTTTTATTTCTATGTACCATAAGTTTTATTATTGCATTTGACAGAATTTCAAATCTAATTTTCTCATTAACATACGTGGAAATTATATTTGAAGAGAATAATTATATGCTCAGACTGGGATTTGAACCCAGGAACTTTGGCTTTCTAGGCCAATGCTCTACCACTGAGCTACCTGAGAAACTCCAATCTACATGCAAATTTTTCTCTTATACATTGTTAATTCCCGAGCGCCGAATGCTATGAGCATTTGCTCAATTACGCAAATGGCAGCTTCTTATTTAAGAAGACATTTATTGGGAATTTAAACACTACTTTTTAAAGCCAGTAGGGCTTCTTTTGATGTTTTTATTATTAATTTAACACTTTTCACTGAAGGATAAATTATATTTGAAGAGAAAAATTATACGCTCAATTATACGTTTAAATTCTCAATAAATGTCTTCTTAAATAAGAAGCTGCCATTTGCATGATCGAGCAAATGTTCATAGCATTTGGCGCTGAATTAACAATCCTATAAGAGAAAAATTTGTGTGTAGATTGGAGTTTCTCAGGTAGCTCAGTGTAGAGCATTGGCCTAGAAAGCCAAAGTTCCTGGGTTCAAATCCCAGTCTAAGCATATAATTTTTCTCTTCAAATATAATGTATCCTTCAGTGAGAAGTGTTAAATTAATAATAAAAACATGCATGGAAATGTAAAATTGTAGACTTTCACGGCAGGTGTTTTGATTAATGTATTTTATGTCTTTCTGGTTAAATGGCCATGGTCTGGTTAAATTAATCACTTTTATAAGATTCATGATGTGTTCCGTTGAGGTTTATTCAAAATTAATATAAAATTATAGAATATTCACCTGAAAGGTCCGTCTCCTCAACTTAATTATCATTTAACTGTAGCGCTTTCGGGACTTGTCCCATCATCGGCAGGATTCAAAACTGGTGTTTCACTGAAGATCTGGTAGAGGGGGTTGCATGTATTTGGTTCGTTTTCGTCAACGACAGCCTGATAAACGAAAACGAACCAAATACATGCAACCCCCTCTACCAGATCTTCAGTGAAACACCAGTTTTGAATCCTGCCGATGATGGGACAAGTCCCGAAAGCGCTACAGTTAAATGATAATTAAGTTGAGGAGACGGACCTTTCAGGTGAATATTCTATAATTTTATATTAATTCTGGTTAAATTAACTCTCAACGTTTCGTCTCCTACTACGGTAGACATCCTCAGGAGATTCTGCGTGCTGTTTGACCTCCTAACTCTTCAAATGTCGGCTGCAGACTGGCTGTGCATTGGAAATCGTGTCCTTATTTATAGTTGAGTATAAATAAGGACACTATTTCCAATGCACAGCCAGTCTGCAGCTGACATTTGAAGAGTTAGGAGGTCAAAGAGCATGCAGAATCTCCTGAGGATGTCTACAAGTAGACAAAATGTTGAGTGTTAATAAAACCAGACCATGGCCATATAACCCGAAAGACATAAAATACAGGAATACATGGAAATGTTTGGACATTAAAGTATTATGCTCAGTTCCACAAATATTATTATATTCAAGTAGATTCAACTGAATATGTAACTAAATTGAACTTGAATAGGAAATTGAAGGTTTCATGTATATAGTATGACAGTGATGTCGTTTGAGCTTGGTTTACAATACTATTTTAAAAACATTTCTCACTCTACTTTTTAAAATCACTTTTAATATTAAGGTAACTAATTCATTAGCACTACCTAATTTGAAGGTAATGGCCATGCAGGCATAAGCTCTCCATACATCCCTACCCTAAGATAATATTTTCCAAATAATCCCTGTTTACTGGTATCTCAGATCGAACTACTGTTATTGCTTTTCTATCACTTCATACTTTCAATATTACCTGATAAAATTAAATAATGCTCAGCAAAGATCTGGATAAATATTAGAAATTATTATTTTTATCATATACAAAAATCTTTAAAATGTGCATTTCTGATGCCATGCTGCTATTCTTCATTCAGAATTACAAAATACTGCATATTCATTTAAAAAATATCAAAACACACAAATGCAAAAGCAGTAATCAAAATTGCATTTTCAATAAATTTGTGTAGTTCAAATCCTGTGCAGAGCAGAGAGTGGAATAGATGAAAAATCTGAAAAAAAGGAGCATTGTTGGAGTGCTATTTAATAAAAAGCAGCAGAGACTATATCTATACAACCTATCTTTAGAATGATACGGTACTCGCATGCCTGTCAACAAGAAGTTTCTATTATAGCTTTAATACTGATGTGAGTTTAAAAGAAAACTTATTTTATTTTGATAGTTTCTATTTAGATTCTTTCTTCAAAATAATTCTTCTGGATTTTTTTATAATAAATCATTCTAAATTAAGGCTATTTGTTGTATTATGTTATTGTAAGACCTATTTTGTTCACAAGGAGACAATTTGACATACAATCCAAGCATGTTAATTTCCAATTTTAAAGTACTAGGTTCCTAAGACTGTGCATATCAGACCTCGACAAGTGAAGTTTTCAACTGAGTGCATAATTGAATTCTAGCAGTTGTCTATATATTCTCTTTATCTTGTATCTTGTAAGCCCATGTTTCCCTTAACAGAGATTTAGGCACTCTCCCCTTACAGGGAAGAATTTGAACCATACTAATTTAGTTACACTTGTTTTCGTATAGATGTCATTTGAGTGGTCCATGGTCAGCATTCTGCCTCATACTGACATCTAGGAAACCAAGGTAGTACTAGGACGGGAAAATTCGGTAAATTTTGCTTAGAGGCCTTTTCATTCAGACTTAAGGATCTTTTATGAGCCTGAAAATCTTCAGACTCGGGACCCACGGCTTTAAGTCCCTCTTGGAGGACTTGCTACTTGGATTTTTCAATCCTAAAAAAATCCATCGAGCCCGGCCGGGTTTGAACCTGCGACCCTCGGGACCAGAAGCAAGGAGCATAACCACTAGTCCACCAAGGCTGATATATATTTGAAGGAAAAAAAGTATAAAATT
Source organism: Diploptera punctata (assembly GCA_030220185.1). Classification (NCBI taxonomy): domain Eukaryota; kingdom Metazoa; phylum Arthropoda; class Insecta; order Blattodea; family Blaberidae; genus Diploptera; species Diploptera punctata. Next base: position 330,067 of record JASPKZ010003421.1, on the reverse strand, counting down.
TTTGCAGAACATAAAATTAAAGACATTTTCATTTATTTTATTACATATAATGTCCCTAATTTACTTGAGTAAAATGTTATTACCTCACCTCACCTCATATTCTTCTTCTTAGACTAGTTTTGGATCCTACTTTGGTTCCATCATCAGTATTTTCACGACTGTTATGTTGTTTTGAAATCAAATAATTTTCTGTGGGAATTTCAAAGTTCATTAATTTCTCCTTTCCATTTTTCTGAATGTAGATTTTTCACGGTTTGGGCGGAACTTATCTCGCTGATCGTCACGTGCTGAGGTCTACTCTTACAAAATCCTTCAAGTGAAGTAGTCAAGAGGGAATTAGCCATCTGCTTCATGGCTTTGTGTATGAAATTCTTTTGTATCATGCTATTCGGCTATTTATATTTAAACAGTTATGGTTTAGGTTTAAGGAATTTCATGGTTAAGCTCATCTCCCTCTACAACAGCATCTGTGGAAAGAAGCTTTTCTTGTCTGAAGTGTATAAAAATGTACATGAGAAATGCAATTTCAGAAGGCAGACTTTCTTCTTTGGGGAATATTACAATTCAGAAAATGACTTCTACTGCAGTTAATGAAGAGACACCCATTCCATAAGGATATCACTGAGAAGTTTGTAGCCTTAAAGGACCGAAGGATCAATTTGATATACAAGAAATAGTGTATTTAATAATAATTAAGATAAGTATGTGTACAAATAATTTTTCTTACTAGCTCTTCACCTAACTTCAAAGACACAAGCCACCACTGATAAATACACGACCTGTCTCTGTATATGTATATCATTAACCGACAACAATCAGTATCCTTCAACTAAGTGTATATTTTAATTTTTATTTTATAACAGTTGTTTCATAGAGGTGATTGTAGCAACATCTAAAAATTAGTGAAGAAGGAATAATACTTTGTATGTAAAGGAAGTTATCATTACTAACAAATTCACTGGCTCTATCAAACCCATAGGTTATGGCCACAAGGACATAAACTCTCCATATATCCCTATCCTGAGTTAATGTTTTCCAATCATCCCCGATATAATCTACTTCCCTCAAAACACGGATAATGTTAGTCTCCCACCTCATTCTTGGTCCACCAACTGGGTGTTTTCCCTTTGGTTTTTCTACAAGAAGGTTCCATGCACCTCTTTCATCCCCCATATGTGCCACATGTCCTGCCCATTGCAGTCTACGAGACTTAACTGTTCTTATTATATCTGGCTTCCTATAAAGACCATGTAGCTCACAATTATGAAGTTTTTTCCATTCACCTGTCTGTTCATCTCTTTTTGGTCCAAAAATTTCCCTAAGAACTTTATTCTCAAATACTCATAATATTCTTTCCTCCCTTAAAATAAGAGTCCATGTTTCACATTCATACAATAGAACTAGGAGAATGACAGTATTATATATTTTCAGTTTAACGTTTTTTTGAAAGGAGTTGGGATGACAAGAGCCCCTGTAATGCATAATAGCTTGCATTTCCAGAATTGAACCTACGTTTAATATCTTTGTGCATCTCATTCCTATTTGTAATTATTGTTCCTAGATATTTGAATTCAGCCACTTCTTCAAAATTTCCCTCATATTTCATTAGTTGTCCATTTCCATTACACATTACAGTTTTACTTAATTCATTTATTTAACTATGTACAATAGTAATAAAAAAGATTTGTCGCTCTTATTCTTATAATATTGTCGGAAATAAAAATATATATTTTACGGAGGTGAATCTGATCATGACAGATTATACCAAGGTTCCGGGTCCAAATTATAGATCTAATTGTAATTCAGATAATATGGAGAATGCAATTAAAGCTATTAAGCAAGTTAATTATGCTGCAAGCATCTGAACAATAGGGTGTACTGTACTCTACTCTTAATGGAAAAAATAAAGAAAAAAATACAAGCACAAAATAGGAGGCCAAACAGCTCTGACAGAGAACAAAGAAAAGAAGAAGAGCTACTTTTTCAATGATTTTATTATTATTTTTACATTACTTCTTTAGCTAGTAAAGCACATATTTTCAATGTTATTATTTAAATTGTCACTTATATTAAAGACAAATTATATTTTAAGAGAAACATTTTTACCAAAATCATGATTTGAATATCCAGCGCTTTTTTGGACGTCCCAGCGATCTTTTGCCTTGGGGGCAGTAGCGAAGTATGGCTTTTGGAATTCTATGAGATGGCATTCGTTGAAGATGGGCTTTCCAGTTGTTCTGGTAGTTTTGTAGATGGTTAAGAATGGGTTCTACATCCAACTCTTCCATAATTTCCTCATTTCTTTTATGGTCCCACTTTGTGTAGCCTACTGTATGGCGCATAAATTGCATCTCATTTGCTGTTATTCGGCTTTGATCTCTTCTTCGTATAGAGACCGTAACAGGCCACATGGCCTAATACTTGCATGGATGATGATGATGATGATTTGAATAAAAAAAAAGAGCTACTTTGTTGTGATAAATGGGGATTCCCTTTAAGAAATTAAGGTATTAAAAATGCAGATCAAAATATTATCTAAACCAACAAGGAAGAATAGAAGAAAATATTCAAAATAATTGTCCTGGCAGTGTTTGGATTCAAAATTTGTTTATCAAAGAACAGGCAACAATAGCAAAAACTGGCAGAAAATGTGAAATACATAAAAACAGCATCCATTAGAATCAGTCTACAAGAATATTTCACAAACTTAGAACAAACTAAAAATGGTCTTCTTCTAAATTACATGGACAATTACGACGCAACTAATTTCTGTGATAACCCTGATAAGGTAAATGTGGTGCCAAACACTCTGAAAGAATAATTTACTCAACTAAATCTAATATAGGGGACATGCCGTAGCATAGTGGCTAAGGCACTGCACTACAAGCTGGAAGGTCGAGGGTTCGAGTTTCGGTGGGGTCAGGATTTTTAAACTGACCCAAACCTTCTGGCGGCACTATGGCCCTAGGTTTGACTTAGCCTCTGTGATAAATAGATAGGCTAAGAACTAGAGATTTATTCAATTAATTCATATTATTAAAACAAGTTTGTATTTAGTTGTTTCATATTAAAATAAATGTTGAAATGTGGAGAGACATGAAATATGAATATGAAGGCAAGTTACGTAGGGTATCTAACAATATATTTCTAAAAATAGCTATATACATGTAGCTTGGTAATAGAGAGGCAGGGTCAGAGAGAGAGAGATAGCTAGATTATGGACAGTATAAATATACAGAGACTTAGGACTCTGGGTGTTTTCCATTTTCTGAAGTCAACATGAGGTAAGCCACACCATTTTTCTTAAAAGTTTTGTTTTTAATAATGAGTCAAACCAGTTCAATTTTCAAGAATTTATTAATACTTTAAAATCATGGATCAGAACTAAGTTATTTGAGAATTATGATATACTTAAGGATAGGTCGTAATGGGTTTTTGGTTCCCACCAAAGTCCTATAACTATTTCTCTCTCTCGTTCTGCCCTTAAAAATACCATAGATTAATTAAGGTTAGTTTAATTACTTTAAATTGTATAATTTGTTGCTTATAGTTTTTAAATGTAGGATATTTAAGTTCAATTATTTATTTTATGAATCTCAACTACCCTCCAATAGTAGAGTCTTCAGTCTTTCCACTTGGCAAAACCAAAATCCATAAGTAAAAATGCATGCTACCCAACTGTCCCCAGTAACCACATTCCAAAGTCCATCTAAGCCCTTTTGATTAGCCTCTAAATCGCTACAGCCTCTAACGGTCTAACGGAAATGAGTACTAGATGCCTGTTCTGGGGGGTAAAGGCGGCCGCCATGCAGGGCTGACAACCCGGCTGACATCAAGTGCCGATTGTCCAGAAAATGTGGGAGCCTACTACCCCAAGGGCCTCTTGAGGCCTGTAGTGGGATCACTTTACTTCATCATCATCATCATCACTCCAGAGATTAGGCAATTGCCCGTTCCGACTTCATAATGCATCAGCCCAATGTCTTCTAGGTCTTCCAACATCATGTCTTCCTCTTGCTTGATAATTTCTCTTGCTAACAATGGATATCTCTCCTTACTCACTCCATCCATATGATCAATCCATTTCTGTCTGTAATTCGTGACCTTATCCAATAAAGGCTGTACTTTCAATTCTTCTCTTATATCCTCATTTCTTATTCTATCAAGTCTTGTACATCCTTTTACTTGTCTTAGGAACCTCATCTTCGCCGTCTGTATTCTATCCTTCTGTTTTTTCATTGGAGCCCAAGTTTCACATCCATACAATATTGTGGGAACCGCCATAACATTATACATTTTTATCTTTGTTTCTTTTCTAATTTTATTTTTGAATGTTCTCTGTATTGTTCCACACACCGACTGAAATTTATTTATTTTGGAGTCAATATCTCTTTCCACATTGTAGCCAACATCACAGCCCAAATATTTGAAACTAGACACCTGTTCTATACTTTGGTTTTCTAAAATAATTTTGGATCTCACTGGATCTCTTCTTCTAAAAGCCATGGTCTTCGTTTTCCTTACAGAAATCTTTAGATCATATAATTTACATATTTCATTTAATGCATGCATAGATTTCTGTAAGTCGTCTTCATTTTTCTGTATTATGATTACATCGTCAGCAAATAGAAGATTATTTATGCACACTTTCTTATCTATTCTTATTCCTGGATTCACTACTTTTAAATCTAATATAAGGTGACAATCTGTGCAGCTACAGATGATAAAACACTTCTCCCATATGTAATATACAAGAGCAAACATATATATGATCTATAGCAGATGCGAAGTATAGAGGGATCTGCATAATAATAGGAATTCAAGTGATTGTTCAACTTAACAACGTTTGAAGGTGATTCACTTGAACACTATTCCCATATTTCAGAAACCTTTGAAGCTCAAGACTAATGATTGTTGACAATCACTCAAGGCATATCTCCAATTGGATACAATAAATTCTTGCCAAGGGAATGATATCAAATTTGCTACTATTATTAATAAATTACAACAAGAAGTAACATTATGAGGTTCTTCTAAATAAATAAGATGAATCATCTTACCTCATAAATATTTGTGTTTCATTTGACATGTTGTCCATACCATCAAGATATGTTAAATGAAACACAAATGTTTATGAGGTAAGATGATTCTGGATTCACCTTATTTCAGTGGCGTGCAGTGGTCAGAACAATTACCCCAACTGCACGACAAAGATGTGACTTATAGTTTATAAAAACTTTTATTTCAAATTATTCAGTTTACAAATAGTATAATACTAAAATGCCTTGTAATTATTTTTTTTAGATCCAGTAAATCTGAAGTTGGCCTGCCTTGTTGTATGAGGTAATTTTTCCCAGGTCTACATAAAAATTAATTTTTACTAAATTGACAAATCACATTTATCAGTTACACTTTAAAACTCATAGAAATGTATTAATAATGTGTTTGAATGAACTCAGTGTCAATATTAAATTCAACTGTTGCTTTCCAGAAATAATATATACACATTCATAATAATCCAATTGTTGTTATTCAGTTATATAATATACATAAAGCTTCTTAAATTGACAGGTTGCTATAGCTGACAAAACATACCACATAATTTTATTTATTTATTTTTTGTATTTTGTAAAAATGTAACTAGAATAAATTAAATATTATAAATTAAGACATGTTATTTCGAAAAATTATATTATTGAGAAATTGGCGCTTTCCAAATCAGCCAATCACATTTCTTCATCAAATGAATGTTTCATGAAACGATAGGTCGAAATGTCATTTGACCTTCTGTATACTTATTTGAGTTGTGACGTTAACTGAGTACAGCTAGCTGGTATTCAATAAAAAGTCAATGGAATAAGACACAAGCTTTATCTAGTGGATTATCGCTGGTCTAGTGTGGCTTATCGCTGGACGTAGCAAGCAGTGATGTAATTCTCTTGTGTGTATTCATTTGCAGCACAATAGCTGGTGTTGGTGGGGATAACTTAGAGAAAACACTCTATGTGCTTCTCTATGAAGATAATGTTGGTTGGTTGGTATCTAATGTCGAGCACTTGATAATGATGTTTTTATTATTAACTTAACATTTCTCAATGAAAGATAAATTAAATTTGAAGAGAAAAATGTTCGCCTAGACCGGGACTCGAACCCGGGACCCTTGGCTTTCCGGGCCAAGTGCTCTACCAACTGAGCTACCGAGGCGAGTTATGATCTAGATGCAAATTTTTCTCTTATATACGTTGTAATTCCCTATCGCCAAATGCTTTTGAAACCATTGTTTCTATCTTTGCAAATGGTGGCTTCTTAGTTAAGAAGACATTTATTGGGAATTTAACATTACTTTATAAAGCTAGTAAGGCTTCTAATGATGTTTTTATTATTAATTTAACATTTCTCATTTCTTAACTAAGAAGCCGCCATTTGCAAAGATAGAAACAATGGTTTCAAAAGCATTTGGCGATAGGGAATTACAACGTATATAAGAGAAAAATTTGCGTCTAGATCGTAACTCGCCTCGGTAGCTCAGTTGGTAGAGCACTTGGCCTGGAAAGCCAAGGGTCCCGGGTTCGAGTCCCGGTCTAGGCAAAAATTTTTCTCTTCAAATTTAATTTATCTTTCATTGAGAAATGTTAAATTAATAATAAAAACATCATTAGAAGCCTTACTAGCTTTATAAAGTAATGTTAAATTCCCAATAAATGTCTTCTTAACTAAGAAGCCGCCATTTGCAAAGATAGAAACAATGGTTTCAAAAGCATTTGGCGATAGGGAATTACAACGTATATAAGAGAAAAATTTGCGTCTAGATCGTTACTCGCCTCGGTAGCTCAGTTGGTAGAGCACTTGGCCCGGAAAGCCAAGGGTCCCGGGTTCGAGTCCCGGTCTAGGCAAAAATTTTTCTCTTCAAATTTAACTTGATAATGAAATCATTCGCTCTCTTGCACTCCAACATTTAGCAGAAAGGCTCTTCTACAAAAGTTGGACAACAGAGGAGATGGTTTCTTTCCATATCTTCATTTAAATTGCAAAAAGGGCATTTAGGTGAATCTGTTATGCCAAGTCTGTGTAGATGTTTATTCAGGCAGTCATGTCCCGTTAGCAGTCTGAATATTGCTACTGCAGATTTTCTTTGTAATGTAGTAATGTCATAAGCTTGTAGATTTTTCCATTCCTTTCCAGATTTTTGGTGGAGAAGATAATGTAAATACGCAGAATGCTCTGTCAAACTGAATGTGATACATGTCTGCTGGCATGGCAGAAATTTTGAATTTTTATGTTCACGCGTAATTGATTTGAATGAAATTTGGTAAATATATTATTATTTTAAATTCAAAATTATTAATATACTAATTACCCCAGCAGTGCTGGGGTAACTGGGGTTGAATGCAAGCCACTGCCTTATTTATTTTTTTACTGCTATCTTTAAATTCAACATGATGTGTTATTTATTTACCCTTTAAAAACCAGTTGAAGAAGTCAACTTGATACATGGAAACAACATTACAAAGAGGTTGTACCAAAATCAGAATTCTCTAGGCTGCTTAAATAACAATCAAAACAATTGGGATCAAAATACCTAGCAATATGATTTCAAGATTGATAAAGTATAGAATTGTTCTGCTGTGTTCTGAGAAGATTCTGAATCAACTTTAAAATCAAGAAAACACTAACAGTGATGAGAACATGGAAAAATCATGGATTTCACAATTGAAGACAGGTGAAAAAAGTGAAAATGAAACTGACTGTGCTCTCACTTCATCAATTCTTTTTTCCATAAGTAATTGTGTGCTCAATCAGTTCTTCAAGAGCTGCAAACATTAATCCACAATATATTATCATATTGAATGACTTCGTCAGCATCAAGTTTCCAACCAAAAAAAAAAAAAAAATTGTTAAATTTTATGTTGGAAAAGTTAAAAAAAATTAATCATGATGAATGTAAAGTGATATTCCTTAGGAAGTTCCAGATGAAAGATTTTTTTTTATGTTTCCTGATGTTGAAGAAGAAGTAGAAGTAGATATCAGTCTAATCATAACCAAAATTGAGCAAACATCCTTTAAGAGAAGAAAATATAGATTCACATTTTTATGCAAACAATGAAAATAAAAAATAAAAAAAGAAACAATAAATATATTTATTAATTTGCTAAGATTTTCTCAATTTAAATATTGCTATAGCTTGTAATTTTTTTCTACAGTCTAATTTTCAAACCTTTTCTAAAACAAATTATTGATCAGATTCATCTTTTAGCCCATATTTAATTACTTAACAGAATCATCTGCTGTGCTAAGATAACTTCAATCATCACCATCATCATCCATGCAAGTATTAGGCCGTGTGGCCGTTACGGTCTCAAAGAGGAATTTTCCATCCAGTCCTTTTTTGGACGTCCCAGCGATCTTTTGCCTTGGGGGCAGTAGCGAAGTATGGCTTTTGGGATTCTATGAAATGGCATTTGTTGAAGATGGGCTTTCCAGTTGTTCTGGTAGTTTTGTATATGGTGAAGAATGGGTTCTACATCCAACTCTTCCATAATTTCCTCATTTCTTTTATGGTCCCACTTTGTGTAGCCTGTTGTGTGGCACATAAATCAGCTTTCATCTCTTCTTCATATTGTCCATGCTTCACTACCATATCTTAATACTGGTCTTGCGAGAACCTTATAAAGCCGTAATCTTGTGATCTTCTGTACTAAAGATGGTTTCATTATACTGTTAATACTGTTAATTATCTCCGTTGTTTTTGTAAAATTTGTGATTTTCTTTATATCAGCTTCATCTTGAAATGTTAAATTATAACCCAAATAATTAAATTTGTTTACTCGTTCTAAAATTTCATCATCCAAAACAATTTTGCTAGGTATAGGGTATTTCCCACAAAAGGCCATCAGTTTATTTTCTTTGTATTGATTTCCATGTTGTACCTTTTTGCAATTATATTAAAATTATGTATAGAATACTGTAAATCTGTTTCTGTTGGAGCTATTAATACCAAATCATCTGCAAAAAGCAAAGAGTCTATTTTATGGTTTCTATAATTTGGATAGAACCATGTCTTATCTGTCGCCAATCTTGGAGTATTCTATCCATGTATATAATAAAGAGGAAGGACGAGAGGCCACATCCTTGTCTTACGCCCCTATTCATTTCGGTCCAGTCTGTTTGTGTGCTATTGATTTGAACTGAAATCAAATTTGTTTTATAGATATTGTATAAATTTAAAATATGCTGTTGTGGTAGATTGTTGTTCGCAAAGGTCATCAACAGGTTGATCTGTCTGATTCATCCGAGGCTTGGTTTGAGACTTGAAAGCAAATGTAAATTTTTTTGCCCAATGGGTTGCTGGCCCAGAGGGGTATTATTGTGGGGTTCCCACTAATGTAGCATTTTCTCTACATTAAGGTGATGTGGTTATACCGCCAGTACTTGGTCCTCAGAGCCTCATTTGTAACAGCAGGTTGCACAACGAGCAGATTGAGGATGAGATTTGGATAGGAGAGGTGATGAAATACACGTCACTATCCCTTGCAACAACATATATGAATTAAAATTGTGTAAAATATTAAAGAAGCACAACATAAACATAGTTCATCTAAATATAAAAGTATTAATAATATCGTTCTTCATTATCATTTAATTATCATTACATTAAGTACAAACTTTCCTTTAAATTGTGTAAATTGGATTCACCTCATTTTATGCAATTTTTTAATTTTAGACCTGTAAGTAATTTTATATAGTTACAAATACAAAATAACTTTTTTCCCTTGTGGAAAGCTGCTTAATAGGCAGAAAAATGTGAAAATAAAACTACATTACCAGGAATGTGGAAATCGTAAAGTGTCTTGCTTGCTTCTAACATGCAAAGCATCACTAACAAATATTTAGCTTGTGGAAGATGGAAGTTCAATGCTCATTCACTATGACTGTAATTATCTCTATCCTCAAACTGAATCCAGTCATTTCTTTTATTTCCATCTACTCTAACATCTATTTCAATATTATTCTTCCCTCATCATGAAAGTCTTCCTAAAAGTATTTTTTCCAATGGTTTCCTAATGAAAATTTTTCTACTGCTATCCATTCTAACATTCCTTTCTTAATACCTAATTTGAGAATTCTGGTTATATTAGATGAATGTATAAACAATGGGATTTCTTATCATGAAAGTGCCTTCGTTGACATTCATTGGGTCTGAGTACCTGTCTTAGTTTCCTAAAATAATTTCTTTCTCTCAATAAATAATTTTTCTTGTTTTAGTCAATAAAATCCTTAATTCTATATAAAATTTAATCATGAGAGTAATATATATGATTGTTGGTTTCTAAATAAATTTATTTTAGGAAAATATTATGTTGACATAAGAAAATATATGTTAGCATTTAATTGTTACCAGTGTATTTAAAATGCATACATGTTGGCAGGCTAGCTTTTAGCAAGAGAAGTAAAAGAAAGAGTGAAAAGAGTGAAAAAAAAAATTCAGAAAGCAACTCCAACCAATGTCTCTTTATTTCAGAATAAACTTGCCTGACCTGATTTACCTTGTCGGTGTCCAGACCCTTTGTCATGGCCCATGTGGATACCACATAGTCCATAACTCGCTCTGACAGAGCCTTGGGCACTTCATGCAGTTTCATGAACTCTCGTACATTGTTGAGCATATCATGGTATTTGGCAGTCGCTGAAGTCATCTGCTGGATGATTGTTGTCACATGACCAAAGATGGTAGCATACAACAGTGCTTTACAACACAGAATATTCATAGCAATTAATATAATGTAGCACAACTCCAATACAAAGTTATACAAAATCATCATTATATAGCAATATTACAAGCAAATATTAATTAAAAAGTTTAACATAATAATATTATTACTTTATTTTTAACCTTCTCTGAATAAAAAGTTGGATATTAATGCTTGTAAAAGGGGATAAATAATTCTGGGACTGTGCACCATAATTTGATACATTCATAGCTTGTGATCTGCAATGTATGGTCACCTCAAAAAGTTAGAATTCAATGTGATAAAGATAAATGTTCTTGATGAAGTATAAATTATATTTGAAGACAAAAATATATGCTCAGACTGGGGTTTGAACCCAGGACCTTTCACTTTCTATGTGAATGCTCTACAGACTGAGCTACCCGAACACTTAAAATCTAAATGCAATTTTTTCTCTTATATGCACTGTTAATTCCTTTATTAATATTCTTCTATCCAATTGATATTTTAAATTCTTTATGAAGGGCTAGTAAAATTAGATTTCAAAGAAACAATTTTGTGAGGGAATTAATCAGAATGTTGAAGGAAGGACAAATATGCTTATCTGTGCCTAGTAGGATTGAAATCTTTTCAAAATAGTTTTTAAAAGACATATGTATGGTATAGTACTTATGAAGTAGTAAAAATTATGTTATTAAATCAAGGATAACTTAATGTATCTAGAAATACAAAATAAGAACTTGAAAATTAATATACAAGATTTACAAAACAAAATAATTTACATTACTCAACATAATTTTATAATTTTTATATTTGAAGAGAAAAATTTTCGCCTAGACCGGGACTCGAACCCGGGACCCTTGGCTTTCCGGGCCAAGTGCTCTACCAACTGAGCTACCGAGGCGAGTTACGATCTAGACGCAAATTTTTCTCTTATGTACGTTGTAATTCCCTCGTGCCAAATGCTTGAAACCATAGCTTCTATCTTTGCAAATGGCGGCTTCTTAGTTAAGAAGACATTTATTGGGAATTTAACACTACTTTATAGCCAGTAGGGCTTCTATTGTCGATTTTATTATTAATTTTTCTCTTCAAATATAATTTATCCTTCTATGAGAAGTGTTAAATTAATAATAAAATCGACAATAATTTTATAAGTTTCTCTCCATGACACGACTGGCCTAGAAGGCCCTTGGTCTACCAGCCGTCTAATGGTTTCACATATACATGTATTAATCACAGAGATGGGCAATCATCCAGTCAGTACAGGAGTGACATGTGGTCAACATATTGAGTCCCCCAACCATTATAGCGGGTTTTCTCAACCTGGAGCCACTACTAATTGTAGCTACCTAAATTCCTCAAGATTGGGGACTCAAACCACTGCAAGTCCCATAGCTTTCCATCAAGGCATTTAGCCTTAAATCACTCAGCTATGCTGTGGTCAATTTTACAACTAGGTAGATAAAAAAAATGTACTGGTAAACATTTAATTACCAGAACTACAATAAAATTAAAAATATATAAAATTGTATAGAATCTTTATGAATTTGGAATGATATTTCCATCTGATCTAGTGGCTTATTTCTCAAGAGATTAAAAGACATAAATATTTTTGGAATTGTTAAATTACAGATACAATTAGAAGAAATAAGAGATAAACAGTTTGGGTGTATTATGAGGTTTAATGAAGATAAATTATCGGACATGGCACTGAAATTAAAAGCAAATTGGAAAGGACCTAACAAGATTAAAAACATGATGGCAAGATCAAGACACGGAAAGAAGAGAGAAATCTCAAAGAGAGATGCTGTAGGTGAAATGCTAAACATTGGGATAGATATAGGATTCTATCTAAAAGAACTCAGAACATGAGAGAAGAAGAAAAGAAAGATAATGATAAAATTTGTCCAAATAGTTTTGTCACATTATATTTCAGGATTAATATATGTATATATATGCAACTTTAGAGAACAAGGAGTCACTCATAAAATTGTACTGCCACTAACTGAATTTATTTTTAATAAGAATAATTTTGAAATTTCTTTGGTCAATAAAGTTTACTATGCAAATAGAATACTATTCAAAAAGTAAACTTGTCTCCAGATTAACTAAAGTTAAACTGTATAATACAGTAATAAAACTGATTGTAACTTATGGCTGATAAACAAAAACTATTAATCTTTGAAAGGGGATTTTTTGGACCAATTAGAGAAACCAATGGCACATAGCATATACAAATGAACTCTGAATTAAATAATCTAATACAAAATAAAAATATAATAAACCACATTAGAGCTCAAAAACTGCACTGGTTTGGACATATAAATAGAATGCAGGAAGACAGACATGTAAGAATAATATACAAATGGAAACCAATATGCACCAGAACAGTTGGATGCCCAAAAACAGATGGCAGGATGATGTTATAAAAGATATATTAGAAATGAAAATTGGAAATTGGCCAGTCTGTATCCAGGATAGATCTAGGTGGAGAAAAACTGTTGAGGAGGCCAAAACTTCAATAAGGTTGTAGTCGCCTACTAAAGAAGAAAGAAGAAGAATAATAATTTTGATATTTTATATAAGTTTTAACATAAAGAAATCTTGGGATTGAAACTATAATAAAAATGTATTTGTTACAATGAGATATTATTGATTTGAAACAATAATACTTGATGGTATGTTTGTTTCATTTGTGTTGAGTAATCTATAATATCAAGATTAAAATAATTTAAATCGTGCAAATGTTGTTGCAATGTCTTCAGCATATTCTTAACTAAAAACTTCATCTTTTTTATTTAAATTATTTATAGATGCTTTAAAATGTAAGATTACCTATTGTGTCTATTTAATTAATCTAATGATTCTATGAAATGGCAAATGTGATGAAATGAGTTCTGGTAATGAAATTCCAACCCAGCATTTGCCTTGATGCCTGAGGAAAACAAATTAAAATTTTTGTCAGGTGGTTAGCAACAGGGTTTAAACCTAGGACTTTCTGAATACAAGTCTCAAATGCTACTGCTTAAGCCAATTCGCTCGGTTTTCTTATTTCTGTTTGTAAAACTACAATTCTACTCATAAAAATAAAGTGATAGTAATTCTTACTGAAAATAAACAATGAATATTGAAAATAAATTCATTATATATATGGGTAAATTTTGGTCAAAATATATTTAATTTGTAACATAGACTAATGTAGAAAAATTGTTAAAAATTACGAACATTACAGGTTACAAAATTATAAACATATATGTCTTCTGCACTGCAGATTTTATTTCTGATGTATGGTATTGCTGGAAACAGTGTTACATCAAATAAATTTAGAAAAAGCCATACCAATGCAAAGAATACGCCAAAATAAAATAATAGAGGTATTTTTAAAAAAATAAATGCTATTTACAAAGCAATTTGAATTAATGAATAATGCATAGGCCTACCTGCAATGATCATCATGCAGATGGTGAATATTTTCTCGTTGTCAGTCTCTGCAGCCACATTGCCGAACCCCACACTCGTCATGCAGGTCATGGTGAAGTAGAGAGCTGTCACATACATCGTCTTGCGAGTCGGGCCGTGGACCAGCTCTGGTGAGTTGGTCTCGTTGGACCAGATATATGAATACGGTGACTGTGTTACATTTGCCAACTTCCACAGCCACGAATATTGGACCCCATTATCAGCGTCCGAACGTCCTATTGAGTACCAGATGCACGCAAGCCAATGCGCGACAAGCATATAGAAGCAGAGCAGCAATATCAACATGGCGGCACCGTATTCCAAATAGCGGTCCAGCTTGCGAACCACGCGACCCAAGCGTAGTAGCCGGACCACTTTCAATGCACTGAATAGGCTTCCGATCCCCTGCAACAGCCGAGGAGGCCATCACCTATGTCATTAGTGCACCGCCAATGGATCTTGGACTCATTTACAATATTAAGTCACTCAATATCTCATTCAAAGCATGAATTCAAATTGCTTGTGTTTTCTTTTAATCTTCATAAATCCACTTAAACTTTGTTTTATTGGAAATATTATGTTTAAAATAATATAAATCTTTTGTAATAAATTAAATTTGATAAAACAACTTGCTTTTCCCTAAAAGAAAAGAAAAAACTACAATGAAATGCCCTAATTATTTTATTTTATTTTTTTATTCTAATTTTATTCAGTTCCTTCAATCAAAATTAATTAAAATTTAATGGATATAGTCCTATGAGAAATTCATTACCAAATTTAAGTTTTATGACAAATCAAACAATCTTCTACATAAGGTCCTTAACTGTCATGAAAGAATGTATATTATATAATTTTTGTTTTTTGTTAAAAATACTTCTATAGTCCTAAGGATGTACTTCCTTTAGTTATGCTTATTCATAATTTCTTTTGATTGCTACAGTTCATATTATGGATTTTCGTCTTTTGAAACATAATTTCTAGATGAATATGTTTGATGTATTCTGGTTATCAGAAAGTTAAATTATATAGACTGATTTACCAATGAACTACCCCGATTCCATATTAATATTTACTTATTAAGTTTTGTTTACTGACATGTAAGTAATTAACTATTTAATTAGCAACATCAACTATAATTTATATTGCCATTTTATAATTCCATAAGTGAACTTATATCCTACACAAATGATAAAGTGGTCTAAATTATCTTAGGCGATAGCGAGGAGACACTAGGGGCAAATACACACACTCTATTGAGTAACACTAAGAAATTGGAACTGGAAGTAAACATCAATAAAACTGAATATATGCTCACACACAGAAAATCATTATGGAAATGGACAGTAGTAATGAGGGGAATTTTGAAAAGTGGCTGAATTCAGATACCTAGGAACAATAATTACAAATAGGAATGAGATGCACAAAAAAATTAAACATTGGCTCAATTCTTGAAATGCATGCTACTATGCATTACAGAGACTCTTGTCATCCCAAATTCTCTCAAGAAACATTAAACTGAAAATATATAAAACTGTTATTCTTACAGTTATATTATATGGATGCTAAACATGGTCTCTTACTTTAAGGGAGTTTAAGGGAGGACAAAAGATTACTACGAGTAGTATGTGAGAATAAAGTTCTTAGGAAAATTTTTGGACCAAAGAGAGGTGAACAGACAGGTGAATGGAGAAGACTAGAAACAGTGAGCTACATAGCCTATATTTATAGGAAACCAGATGTAATTAAAACAGTTACGTCATGTGGCATAAATGGGGAATTAAAATTAAGGTATGGAAGGTTGTTGTAGGAAAACCAGAGGGAAAGCATCCAGTTAGTAGATCTAGAATGAGGTGGGAGAATAATATTAACTATGATTTGAGAGAAGTATATTATATAGGGGAGGGGGCACGCCGTAGCGTAGTGGTTAAGGCACTGCGCTACAAGCCTGAAGGTCGAGGGTTCGAGTCCCGGTGGGGTCAGGATTTTTAAACTGACCCAAACCTTCTGGCGGCACTATGGCCCTGGGGTCGACTCAGCCTCTAACTGAAATGAGTACCAGACGCTTGTTCTGGGGTAAAGGCGGCCGTCATGCAGGGCTGACAACCCGGCTGACATCAAGTGCCGATTGTCAAGAAAAAGTGGGAGCCTTAACCTCCTACTACCCCAAGGTCCTCCTGAGGCCTGTAGTGGGATCACTTTACCTTTACCTTATATTATATAGGGGATGATTGGTAAATATTAGCTCAGGATAGGGATGTGTGGAAAGCTTATGTCCATGCAGCTATGAACTTATGGGTTCAATAGTGCCAGTGAGTTAGTTTTCATAACCACAGGATATATGCTTGCTTTGAGTCTCTATGGAGGAAGAAATTTTCTTACGAAATTTTACATAGTATGGGACTGGACCCCATTTTAGCATTGTGAGAAATTTGGACAGTTATGATAAGTAGCAGCTTTCAGAATGAGAAAACGACATGTAACAGATGGAGGACCTGACATACTAACCACATGTCTCCTCTATCCTCACTGATGATCATTCATCTGTGTGATAGACATATCGATGGCCTAGAATCATATTGTTCTAAGTCCATCTCGTAGAATAATTATTCTTGTTATGAAATTAATATTTTATGTCCCATGTCCATGTGCATTGTGAGAATAAAACAGGAATATAATATTTTGTATAGCATTTTTAACCAAAATGTCAAATTCCTGTTCATTTTCACAATGCACATGGACACGGGTCATGAAACGTAAGAAATGTAACAAGAATTCTACAAAATGGACTTAGAACAGTATGGTTCTGGACCATCGATATGTGGAAATGAGACCAAGTATTGTTTGGTAAGCCAAGGGAATTTTAGATTTCTTTCTAAATGGAGAGAAAAAGAGAGAGCCTACAGGGATAATTAATTATTTTTGAAGTTTTTTCAGGGTGAAGTTAGACATTTTCAAATTCATATCTCCACAAATGTTAATGTGAGAGCTTACGTATCTTTTTAATCCAATTTGTCATAGGACTTCCATTTGTGAATATTTTTATCATTAATATCTTGATATTTCAATATTAGGGGCTGTATAAATTCTGCAATCTGCAAATTACTCAAGTTTAAACTCATTATCAGAAAAAAAGCTATAATTAATAATTATAAATCGTAAATAATATTCAAAGTGCAATGCATTTTAATGTATATGTTATAAGTAAATTTATTTTTAATTTTAATTAATTCTAACTAAACAACTCACTGGCACTATCGAACCCATAGATTCATAGTCATACAGACATAAACTTTCCATACATCCCTATCCTGAGCCAACATTTTCCAATTTTTTTAGAGAAGTTGGGATGATAAAAGTCCCTATAATTTGTAATAGCATGCATTTCTAGAACTGAGTCTATGTTTAATTTCTTTCTGCACCTCATTCCTGACAGCGACTATAATGAAGAGAGATTTGTTTAATTCCTGTGTTAATAATATTTCTAGTGTCCCACTATTATACAATGTCCTAACACTCTATGTTCCTAGGAATATGTCCCTATGTTTGAGCCTTTGTCACAGATTCCCTGAAGTAGTGTCTGCCTGGAGACTTCAATGGGAGACTGTACCTCTGGAAAATTTTACCCCAATGGAACCCATGTCTATATTTCTTGAGGTCTTCATGTAATTATTGGAACTACTTTTTTATTGACATGTTTACTTCGACACCTCTTTCTTCACTTTTCATCTCATCATCACTTTGGATTTGAAGCAGCTTATTTTTACGGCGAAAGATCATCACTCTTTTGACCAAGGCACTTTTTCTTCTGGTTTATCACCTTTAACCTGTCCAGCGTGGGTAGCCTTTTTGACAGTAATGCTATCAGCGACACAGATCTCGAGGTTATTTAACCATGCAAGCCACTCTACCACTACAAGGTAAAGATACTATCCTATTCCATAGTTTTCTGCCCTGGGACAAGTCCTTCACTGCGATCATAGAACTTTCATGCTATGTTTTGCAGCTTTACTAGGGATTTATAGGTGTGGTAGCTTTCCATAAAAGATACTATGGGGGATTTTTTAATTAATTCACATTTATCAATATATATGAAAATGTAAACTGAACTATTACAATTTAATTACATGTTTATGCTTATGATCGTATTAATCTTCTATAAATTAATATCTTCTTCTTCTTCTTCCTTCCAAGTATTAGGCCAAGCCCTGTTACGATCTTATAGAAAATTTTCCCTCCAGCGTTTCATAGGACATAAGCTTTCAGAAAATATATAGGTTTCTGGAAAACTGGTATCAAAGGAGAGAAGGTATACTTGTCAAGCAATTGAATCTAGATTCAGTCAGAGGATCTAATGCTCTAACTCATCCTCATGCCAAGAGTTTGAATCTACTAGCAAAGAATCTAGGTGCTGCCTAAGAAGAAGCAGAAGAGGAGGAAGTGAATGTGACTCAACTCTCTCTTCCACAAGTAATGATGTTCTCAGTCAGTTCTCTCATGAGATGCAAATATTAATGCACTGTATTGTATTTGAAGTGAATGACTTTACTATCTTAAAATCATTAGCAAGTTACATTATGAGGTTTAATTTAATACAAACTAAATACTTTATTATTACCAAGTTTCCAACTAAAAAAAAGTTGAAAAAATTAATCACAATGAATGTGAAGTGTTAATCTTAGAAAGAAAGTTTCAGACAAAAAATGTTGTTGTTACACCATGTTTTTTTTCTAGTGTGTTTTAAAACCTTTTCTTCTTCTTCTTCTTCTTCGGCTTTCCCCCACTTATAGGTTTGCCATCTTCAGTTTCCATTTATCTCTATCATTCCAATCTCCCTCTTCCAAATTCCTATCATCCATTATAGGTCTGACGTAGGTTTTCCATTTCCATCTTGGTCTGCCACGTTTATTTCTTCCAGGGGGTGACCATTGGTATATATTTTTTGGCCATCTTTCATTTTCCATTCTTTGTACATGGCCATACCATTTAAGCATTTGATTTTCAATCCTCTTAACAACAGATGTGGTGACATTTATTTCTCTCCAAAGAAATTTATTTCTTATTTTATCCTGTCTTGTTTTTTGGAGGCTTCTTCAAAAATAATCAAATTCAACTGTTCTAATTTTATTCTTTCGTAATTCCGTCAGAGACCAAGTTTCACTTCCATATGACAAAATATTCTGTATTATGCTCTTATAAATTTTCATTTTAGTTTCCTTTATAATATTTTTATTCCAAATTATTCCATGTAATGTCTTAGTTGCATTTTTTGCCTTTGCAATTTTAGTCTGTACATCTCTCACAGGTACCTATACTTGTAATTATTGACCCAAGATATTTAAAAAATTCACATTTTTTTTATTTTACCTGTTTCAAGTATGAGGTCATCCACATCCTTTCCCAAACACATATATTCTGTTTTCTGTAAATTTATATTCAGTCCCCATTTTTTATATTCTTCCATTAATTTATTTATCATATATTTCATATCACCTTCATCCCCTGCAAAAATAATTTGATCATCCGCAAACAACAATGAATGCCTTTTCTAAAACTTTAATTATTGTTCAGATTCATCTGCAGTAATGTTATTCCAATCAACACAAAAAAATTAAAATGGCTAAACTATAAGGAGACTCGCAATAAATGTAGTTCAGTCTAGAATTAATATCTTAGTCTATTATCATTTATTTGCTCTTTATTAGGTACAAACTTTCCTTTAAAATACTACATTTTTGATCAGATTTAATTTTACATCATTTTGCAGAGAATTTGTGATGATAAGAATCACTGTAATAAATAATACCACATGTTTAGAGATTTCAATCCATGTTTAATTTCTTTTTACACCTCATTCCTGATTGTTATTGATCTTAGCTGCTGGTATTTATTCCATCACTTCTTGAAGATTTCCCTCATTTGTTTTTAAGTGTCTATTCTCGTTTCTATTATAAAATTACAATAGAAAGTAACATTATAAGGTTCTTCGTAATAAATAAAAAGAGTCTGTATACATCTTACCTTATAGCAGGTGAGCTTTTTAGAACATGTTTCAAAACAAATCTTCTGTTTTATCAACAGCTTGTCCAGAGTGTTGATTTTTACATTGTTAGCCCTGGATGTCGACTCCTATTCCATCTTTATGTGGTCCAAAGAACTTGCATATCAAATCTTTCTCTCCATGAATTTCAAAATTCATGAATTTTATCCTTGTTTTCTGGATGTAGATCTTCTCCCAAATAGCGAGTTCCTTAGAATTTTCTAACTGTTTTAATAATTTGGTGTTTACATCGATTTTATGTTTTTCTGACCAAACATGAACAACTATTACAGATTTTTCTACTTCTTTTTTTTTTTACATTTTTAATGTGTTCCATAGTTCTAATGGTTAAACTTCTCTATGTATATCTAATCACAATCAGCACACTTCATTTGGTATATTCCTGATGTCTGTCACCATCAATCTCTTCATTTTTGTTGATTTTATTAGTTTATTTAGGCTGTAATCATTTTTTTGGTGTTAATCTGATATTTAATTTTTTTAAATCTTTTGGAATTTATTATGTGCCCATGGATGGTATGTGAATTCCTGTATTTCTTTTCAATTGATTTTTCTATCTAAAGAGTGATTTCATTCTTCAATTTTTGTTTTTTGTACTCATCAATTTTTTTTTTATCATTTTCTCCTTAAAGCCATTTTCTTTTGCCACTTTAATCATGTATTTTTTCTTTAACTCAAAATTTTCTCTACTAAAGGACATATTTACCTATCTATGTGTTAGATTGTTGAAGAATGCCAATTTATATGAAATATGGTTGAATCCTGTTGATTTAATATATTTATCTGTGTATGTTTCTTTTCTATGAATGCCAAATTCCATTTTCTTTTTTCTTCATTTCTATGCAATTTGAGATCCAAAAATGATAATTGTTGGTTCTGTTCGGTTTCTAAAGTGAATTTGATTGTTTTCTTCTGTATATTCAAGGGTTCTAAGAGTCCTAAAAGAATTCAACTACTATGAGATAAGTTGAATACACACTCCATTTCTTTATGTAATTTTATGTGTGCCAATTCATTTAGTTTTATTGATATTTACTTCCAGTCCCAGTTACTTTGTGTTATTTAACAGAATGTATGTGTTGGCTTTTAGTATTTCTTTGCTATTACCCAATAATAATTACATACTCAGCTTAATTCAAGAGCTAATCAATACCAATGAATTATATGCCATTTAATCTTTAAAGGTTTGATTGCATACTCCAGTACAAAGTAAATAGAAGAGCACATCTCCTTGCTTTAACCCATTGTGAATTTAAAAATTATCTGTTTACCTACTTGCATCCTACTCCGTGTGCCATTTAGCCTAAATTTTTGGGAATTCTGAATTCTCTCTTAATCAAGTCTTATGCCTTTTTGAAGTCTACACACAGTTGATGTAATGTAGCATCATATTCCCATTTTTTCTAGAATCTGTCTTATACTAAAAATCTTATCTATAGACCTAGTTCTTTTAAATCCATATTGATGATCACTTATTAGGTCATCAATTTATTTATAGAATTTTTACAAAGTAATGACGTGTCCTATAAATAGTTCTTGCAAAATAACAGTTTTATCTCCTTTCTTGTAGATTAGTACAATAATTTATCCTTTCCATTTATTGAAATAGCTTCTTTTTTCCTAAATCATATTAAGCAATCAGTGTATCTTAACCATCAATTCCCACCTCCCCAGCTTCTTTGAGTTTTACTGGAATTTCATCCAAACCTAATTAGCAATTAAATTATGATATAACATTTTTCCTACTTATTAATTCTTGAAACAAACTACTATGCCATCTAATTAGATAAAAGTAAAATAATATACATCATAATATTGTACATTCTCCCTCCTGTAGAAATTACATACCTACTCTGGAAGATTGAAAAGAAAATAAGTAACTTTTATAACATTTATATTGCACTATGTTTTCACACTTTTTAATTAATTTAATTAAAAAATAAAATAATAATATAGGTTTTTAAAGAACCCAGAGATTGTCTCTGTCATCATATAAGCCTGCCATGGGTCTATATCTTGAGTAACATCTAATAAATAAACAAATAAAATAAATAAATTAATTCTTAGTTTCATAATCTGCCGCCCACAAAGTTATAGTCCCTTCTGAGTCAAAACCTGCCTAAATGTTGTCTTTCCTAACAATTTGCAATTAAATCTGTAGGCCTATATGTATTTCTACACACTTCTGCAAATCCTACATGCCCTTCTCATTTTATTGTAAAATTAAATAGTTCACAATTAAATTGCCTCCATTCTTTTGTAATTATATTACTATTAACTTCAAATACCATAAGGCAAATTGTTTTAAAAACGAATGACCAAGTTTTACAGCCAAATATATTAACCATTAATCTAATAGTTTTACATAATAACTTATTAAAACTATGTAAATCAGAAAATTATAAAATCTCAGACCCTAAAATTAATTTAATTTTTTTACTATCTTTTATTCATAATTTTAAACATTAATTTTTGTGTTATACTGTACGTAATAAACGAGTCTGTGTAAAATTATAATCCTATTATTGTATCTCCTGCATGATAATTTAACATCCACTTACCTACATGCGAACTTTCATGTGCATATTAATGTATATTATTACATGCTACATATCACAAGACTATTTTTATGTTCCCATTTCAAACATTAATTCCTTAAATCTGAAAAATGTAAATTATTAATTCCATGGAATAAAAGGAACAAGAAACATAAACTATAATCACTTATGGCTTTAAAGCGAACGACAGTAATTCCATTAAGAACACTTATGTATGTACAGTAACAGGCAAGAAACAAATAGCAGACACAGATGGATTTAGTCATCAAAACAATGTCAATTTAATAAACAAAAAAGAATGTACATATAATGGCCTCAAAAACTATGATCATCCTCAACTTTTTAAAGCCAAAAGCATCACAAAAATTATATGTTTTTATCCTTTTATTCTGTCCATTAATATTGTAAACATCGTATTTAAAGGGAAATAAATAATATACTAAAATACAGAGTACCTCTAAGATTTAGGGTCAAAATTATACAGATGTCAGATACCTGAAAACTAAGGACCAGTATCTAGAGAATGGGGACCAATGGTAAAAAAAAAAATACAGGCTTTACAAATTTTTAGACTTAAAAGGGAATGGATTGTTTAAGCCACAGAGTTGGTCAGAGTGCTAAACAAATAACTTTGAGATGACAGTTTTGGATTCTGTAGTACCAGCCTACTTGTCCATGAAATGTATGTTTAGAAAGATGCTTTATGAAAATCACTGAGGGAGAAGCAAACATTACTTGAGATGTAAATGATGGGACAAACTGAGAGTTTAGTTTTTTCATTGTTGTGCTACTGTACCTAACTACCTAAAGTATGTTTTGTTCAAGGATGAAGCCAACCTCTCATAAGTTAAGCATCTGAAATAAGGATTTCTGACCATTGGTTTCCTATCTCAAAATATTCAGATTACAGAACTCTACCATCAATTTAGTTTTGACCCTAAAGATTAGATACACTTTGTAAAATAAACTATCTCTAACTAAATACCTACAATAATTAATTAATCAATTAGAGTTAATTAAATGCAATTAGTTTTAATCATTCATGCTTTGAAGAGATATGCTATTTTAATATTGTAATGCATCAACATGTCCATTTAGTTGGCACCAATGACCCCTATTTACTGTTTTTTTTTAAGTTTTTAAGAGATCTTCCTGTTTATCACATAACTTTCCATGTGCTGTATAGTTTATGTGCTTTTAAATATGGTGCATACATGTTTAAATATGGCAACATTTAGTGCTAGAGAATGGTTCAAAATAAAATGGTTTGTTTACAATGTATTTTATCTATGTGATTGCTAATATATATGCAGTGATGTGTTGTACAAGAATAGAAGATACTTGAAAAATTTTAAATTATTCTTTATTTAAAAGCAATTTCAACAAAGCTGACACATGTTAGTTCATATCAATTGCATTAATGAAGTCAGTTCATTTTTACGATAATGTTATTAAATGTATTTATATTTTAAAAGATTTGATAATTGTCTTTGGTGTAAAAGAAATAAAATAATTTTCTTCAGTTGAATTTTGATTGGATATAAAAACAATATGTATTGGTAATGTATTAAATTTGCACTTATCTATCTTGAATTAGCAGAATTATAAATTTGTCTAAATTTGATTCAAATATCTTGATAATAAAGTACCATAGAGAAAGAAAATATCAATAAAATGAAATTACTCTTATATTTATGTTTATGGTGCAATTGATCTATTTGTAAAATTTTTCATTTAAAAGTTTCCTTATATCTAACAGTATAATGAGTAACATGTCTAAGATCCCAGATTCAATTCCTAGGCATATCATAGAAATTTTTATGTCAGTATAGAGTTACCCAATCTTGTGAGGACAACTCAGGAGTTATTTGACAATGAGCAGTAGAAAATCCAGTTAAAAAACTGAAACTAAGCTTGAGGGACTACATCACATTAACCATGCGACACCCAAGACTGTCTTCTGTTAGCCAGTGGTAGCGGTTACTTCAGTTGGCCTTGGTTTTTCATGTGTCATGGATTCATTAATTCATTCTTTATTTCTAGCTATAACATAGGGTGCAATACTCTTTGCCAAAATGTTTATAGACAAAGGCTGCTAAATATCACATTCAATGAATGGAGAAATAAAACCACAGAATGATTTTATTTTGTGAGAACTGAATTCATTCCATTGGGCTAATTAGGAATATGGAAAATTTAATTCTTTAACATGTCTTATAGCTCTTATGATATTAGACATACATTTTTAACTTCCCCATCAAAGGAAGCGACAGAAACAAATTTACAAACTTTGGAGCATCAAGATGCAGACATTCTACTGCCAATGAAACATAAAAATATTATCCTGCTTCCAAAAAAAGTATTATATCCTTCTCCATATTGTAACAGATATTAAGGATGCTCATATTATGTTGATTTAAATAGAATCAACCTTTAATATTATCACAAGATCTTCATTATAAGCATTTGTTAAAATAAATATACTCAATTCAAACAATTTTTTGATCTACTAATATTTCTTCAATTGAACCTAAGTTGTTGAAGTGAAAGTGAAAGCAGGAAGAGTACAAATTAAGTGATAGCACAAGTAATCCTATAATTACTAAATAGCAATGAAAAAAATAATGTATATAACATAATGTGATCACTGAAAAATTTGCTAAAAATTGCACACTATATGTAGGATATAGCGTGAGTGGCTCCACAGAAGCCATGATGAATAGTCTCTAAATAGCCGTGTTAGTGATATGTGCATTTCAAGCACACTGTGTCAAATGAACTGAAAAAAGCCAAAGCTGAAAAATGCATTCTGATCAACCCATTAAACCTAATCAAATTAAAATTATCAATTCAGTATGAGTTTATTACATGTGATTATTAATTTAAAAGTCCAATGTGTCCATTTTTATCAATTAAGAAGTATTACAGTTATATTTGAAGAGCAAAATTTATTTATATTATTTTTGGTCTGGACATCTTACCTCAATATTAATGTTGATTTGTTCTTGGACATGTTTCAAAACAATTCTGTTTTATCGTCAGCTTTCCAGTACCTCAAAATATAACTTCCTAAAATTAAATAGCAAAGTTTATGCCTAGCCTGGGATTTGAACCCAAGATCTCTAGTTCTATATACTTGTGCTCTTTCCAACTGAGCTACCTAGGTCTACCTATTACAGTCTTCTTCTTTTTTTTTTCCCCCGATTAAAACACCAGTTTATTTCTTTTAAATATACAAAATATCAAAATGTAATAATCTGAAACATATCATTTCTAAACCAAAAGTAGCCCCACTTTTAATTAGATCATTTTCTTTTCTGCAATTTTTAGAACTTGTAAACAATATTGCAAAAATTTATGAAGAAAATAAGAACATTGTTACTTAAGTAGACCTACTAATTTCCAAAACTATTTCTGTACTGTAATAATTTTATTAGATACATGCTCAAACTACAGAGCAATACAAATTATATGTTTTCGGTTTGAAAATAATAAATTCCTATTATTTAAAGTATGTATACACAAAAAAAGCAATGCTTAATATTTCAAAAAAATAACCAATTATCTCTATTGCCAGGAGCCTATTTAATCTATTTGTAAATATGTGTATCTGATCTATACAAATATATTACTAGATTATCGTACCTTTTTTTAGTGCCAATAAATTTTATATTTTAAAAACACTTACCTAACTTATTACAATATTTTAAAAGATTGGAATGTTTAATTTTTATATACAAAGAATACTCCCTGCATTTAAAAAATATTAATTTAGTAAAATGTGTAACAGAAAAGGAAAAAAAAATTGGAAAAAAGAATTCTAATCTTTAAACTTAACTGTCTGTAGGTAGCTTTCCAGTATTTCTTTTACTTTGAAACCAAGAGCAAAACATTACAAATATCAAACTCTTATGAAATCTCAAATTTGAATTAAGTTTTTCAATTTTCATAAAACCTCATTATTCCTATTTTAAATCTAAAACAAACTATTTGGTACTTTGTTGGTACTTTTTTCTGTTTTCTTTATTATGTATATTTCAGGGCTGCAATATTTGTTCAAAAAGATGATTATGTTATTTATTGTTTCTTTTTAACATTTTTTTTTTATCTAAAAAAGTGTGCTTTATTTTTAAGGTATGTCATTTTACTTTATACCATTCTCATAACTCTGTATTTATCGGTTTTGTTCGTAAGTAATTTTAAAGTAGTAATGTGTATGTGTTTTTTGAAGCAGGTGACAATGGTAATGGATACAGAGTGCAACCAGAAGGGGACATTAGCAAGCTGTACATACCATAAATCTCTGTCTTGGTTAAGTACTATAATACCAGAAAGTATTTATTTGGGAAATTGCATACAGGTTCAAGCACAACACCAAATCACATTGAAGTACAACATCTATTTCACAACACTCAGCAATCATTGGGTGCAGTCAACATCCAAAAAAAAAAAAGAAAAAAAAAAGAAAACTAACTTTTATTTTTATATATAAAATGCTATATCATTAAGGAAAATATATCTTGATCCTTGTGTACAACATTCAAAGGTTCCAAAGTTATCTCATTTTAATTGGAAGGAAAATATTTGATACAGTTTTAGAATTTTTTTCTCTTTATTTTGTATGCAAATTTTTTTATAGTGTTCTACCCTAAGGTCTTTCACTGCAATCATAGCATTTTCATGCTATGCTTTGCAGATTTACTAGGGAATTATAGGTGTGGTAGCTTCCCATTGCTTTCCACACTGTGGATGATAATGACGATAGCCAGATGATTTTCGGGGACCTTTTGGGCCTCAAAGCTCCCTGACATTTGACTCACCCTTGAAAAAATCTCACCCAGGAAGCTTGTCCTGAACGGGAATCGAATCCGGGCCCGCTGCATAACAAGGCAGCATGTTACCTCAAGACCACAGTGGTAGACTATGCAATATTATATAGACCAATTATTTTTTAATTATTATAATATCCTCAACTCGTGTCTGTGAGCAACAAAGGTGCTGGCGACCATGCCTGATCTACCATCACAGGATCAGATGAACAAAATTAAACAAAATGGATGAGATGAGTATGGAGAAATGGTGGAATGAAATTTGTGCCAGGGGAAAATGGGAGAAACCCTGGGAAAAACCTGCCCAAGCTCTGTTTTGTCCCACCACGAAACCCACTTGGAGTGACCGAGACTCGATTTCAAGATTCCAAGGTGAGTACAAATTCTTATGTGGCCATGGAGCCACTTCTTCAAATTATAAATGTATTTTATTTTAATTCTCATTTCAGTATCATATCTGAGAAGCTTTAAATGTAATTTAGAAAAGGCAGTTCTGAGATAATTTTAAGTTTATATCTATTAATGAAGGGGGTTGATACTTGTATCTATGCTCATATCGTGTTATTTTTTTATCATAAAAATATTTATTTACAACTGTACCATATTAATTAATTCTTTTTAAATTGTATATATGTTTATTTCAAGTTTTTAATATACCAAGTTATATCATAATTATACTGAAAGTTATCCTTTAAAATCAATTACATAAAAAAATATAAAGCATTATAATAATAAAAAAATTCAACTTATTTGAAAACTCATTTTAAGATGTTGTTAATGTGTTGATAGTTAAAAAAATCTAAAGTATCATTATTAAAGTTACAACTAAATTAATATTAAGGTATAAATTTAATAATAAAGCCATATAATTATTATATCAATATATATAGCATAATTTTTATATTTTTAAATATATTAAAATTCTTTGTTTAGAAACTTTAACCTAGAATTAATACTATTTAAAAAATTATGGATTGTTAGATTTAGGATCAAAGATATATTTTCTTTTAAATCTGATTCATGATTTTGACATTACTATATTGCAATTAATAATGTGCAAAATAAATTTTCGTAGTTTTATTTCTGTGATATCTTGTTCTAAGATTTCATATTTAGCAGAGATAGGACTGCTCTATATATTATTATCCTCGACTGTGCACTTCAGCTCCAGAAGACACAAGTTTCTTGCACACGTGAATGTTTGTGTGTATTTGTGTAGGGATTTAGTATTTATGTTGTTAAAAAAGCATGTGTGAACCTATAATTATTATAGCTATAATTTTATTTTGTAATATGTAATTTTTAGAAGTAATGGTGGTTGGCTCATTACTTAGTACTAAGGAATGTGTTATTCTTCATGTACCAATATTAGAAAAAAGTGATTACACAACTGTTCACTTATCACAAGAATCATGTGGCTTCAAGCTGCATCAATATTTCATTTCAGTCGGTATACAATGCACGCCTTGTTGATATCGATGCAAATCAACAGTGTAGTTTGTTCTACACTAAACACTAAACTAAAGGAACCTGATGAATAATAGCATAAGATATGTAAATATAGGTTGGAAAGTGAATAGCTGCCATAACTTTACATTTTAAAAATATTCCAATTTTTTTTGTAATAAATATTCAGGCTAAAATAGCAAAATATAAATAAGAGTAATAAATTGGAAACAATTTTTTTTAATAAATTATATTTTGTTAAAATTTATATACAACTGTATTAGATTTAAATCAACAGAGGGGTTTTGTATAAGACATTTCAAATGGAGAACCCAGGATCTCAAATGAAAAAAGTTTGAATTATCAGTTCTTTAACTTTGATTCATAATCCAGCATTAAAATCAAATAGGGGTATAAGGAATGGAGTGGAATAGCTTTGGACTTTAATTAGAGCTTAGATGAACTTAAACTAATGAACTAATCAATGCTGTGTTTTCAAAATTTAACTTTTATAGAATCTATAAAATTGCTCATTATCTTCCAGCATTTTTACATATTCTGCAAAAGCTAATTTTTTAAATTACGATAGTTCTCAATAGTTGGAGTTTATTCAATCCCTAATAAGCTCCAAATGTATTCATATTTCATTCCATGCCCTTATTTCATATTAATTTTATACATTTTGGCTAACTAGAAACGGGGGGAGGGGAATCTTACACCAGAAATATGTAGTTCCTCCATTGAAAATAAAGGAGTTAAATTAATTTGATATAAAAAATGGAAAATATGTATATTTGTATTCTTATTTTGAGGTGTTATTCATATTACTTATTACCTTAATTATGGCAGTCATGCACTTTCCAAAGTCATAAGACAGTGAAATTAGTACAGAAATGAAAATAAACTACAGTATTAGCCTATATTGTGTGTATAAAAATATTAGTAAAGTGTGACTATAATATAAAAGATAAAGAAACCTTAATCTATATAAAATAAAGTAATTGTATATAATAACAGTATGTAAGATTCAAGTATGTAAACATGGTAAGATGTTTCCAAAACTGAAATAATTATATTCATATAGTCTAGTAAAACAGTTATTTGAAGAAAATAAATTACATATATCAAAGAAGGTTTTAGAACTCTACAATTAAAAAATATATTTTAAATACATTTACCAAATGCAATATAGACATATCATGCATATTATTTTCAAATGCACATTACTGTTACGCTATTTTAGTTTGATAATATGCACAGTTAATGCCTTTACAAAACCCACAAGCAATTAACAATGCAAATGATATGCACTTATGCAGATGAGCTCTTGGACAGGGACATCTAACTCTATCAATTCATTGTACATGCAGAATAGCACAGAGGTATGCATTATTACTATTAAACACCAGCACATATCATTCTATAAAGAAATAATATATTATTCTACTTATCATGAAGGCATCAGGTAGTAAATTCCCAATTAAAACTGTGTTCTTTTCAAAATTCAATATCTAAATTTTTGTGCAAGTTGTTATAGTATGTAAAACTCCTACTATAAATTAAACAGCCAATTTTTAATATATGAATATCCTGATTAAATTTATGCCTGTGTTTGCTTATGAACTAAAATGATCCATACCGGTACTTTTTTTAAAAAGCGATTCACCGTGTATAGGACTGCAAGTATTCTTTCATAAAAAATTATTAAGACTGATTTTTTTGCATACAAATACTTTTTTTAAAATTCTAATAGCTGTCAAGAATTATTATTCACTAACCTAAATTTATTGAATTAAAAAATAGTAAAAATTAATACTTAATTAGTAATATTTTTAAAACTGCTTTTGAATCATGAAATAAATAAAGTTTATTGGCAGTAAGAAATAAGTATTGGAATAGGCCTATAACATAAACTTTCAATGTTACTGTTTTTTTTAGTGTACCAATATATGGTGAACTACTTTTCGTAAGACATTGTAGATCATAAATTAATAGAAATAGACTGAAGTTTAATTTACATATTTATAGATTAAAAACTGTTTAATTTTGAATAGAAATTTCATAAAACTATCTTGGATAGAAGTTGAGATTTTGAATTTTAAAAAAATATAGTTTATACATTACTACCTGTGCTCTAAAAATGCAATTGATTGTCAAAATGATTGATTGAAGATATTGTTTTAATCTTGTTCAGTTAACTCATGTTATACTATTGTAGGCCAATAAGGATATAGTCTTAATATGAATTCTAAATGATTACAAATAAATAACATGTCATGTCATATTTATTAACATGCCATGTAGTTTCAAGTAACTCCAGCTATGGACCTAATACAGTGTGATCAGTATAGAATTGAACAGCAGATGCGGGGTTCGTGCTGTGCGATGATGAAGGCTTACACATGCAGGTACGGGACTTGAAATGTGCGCTGACTCAGCCATTTACAAGTACATCCCACACATTCACTTCGCAGTCAAATTATATGCTTCGAATGGATAAGGTGCTCATTCGCTTTTTCTTGTGAACTGAATGACGTTTACATAAGTATGAACTGAATGACGTTTACATAAGTATAAACTGAATGGCGTCTGATGAGTGTAAACTGTGTAATGACTAATAATTTTTCTACTGAACAACGTGTATTTATTTATGATCAATATTTGTTAACTCAGTCTGCCAGTCAAGTACAAAGACTCTTTGAAACACGATTCCCAGGTGTAAAAATTCCATCACGTTCAACAGTCCATAATCTGTACAACAAATTTCATGCAACATGAATTGTCGCGACTAAGAAGCCACACAAGCCGCATAGTATCACACAAAAGAAATAATAGACGACATGTTATCGATTGGAACAGTCTCGTAGAAAATCACTTAGGTGCCTTTTGCAACAAATAGGAATTTATTAAGGCTATGTACCAAAAAAATACTAAATTGTTAAAGTTGCATCCGTATAAAATAATCAAGACACATGCTCTTCAACCGGGTTACCCTGTTCCAGCACCTGCGTCAATAAAATTGGTAAGTACGATAATTTGTAAAATAGTTACAAAAATGTGTGTGGTTATATCACTGCGATCCTACGTTGTCCGTTCCCTGCCGCAAGCACATCAGCAGTATACAGTGAAATCCCCGCGTTTGCTGTCCAATTCTACACTGATCACACTGTACTTTGAATCACAGCAAAGATCTGATTTTTTAACACACAAAAACACATACACTCACATACACACACGCAAAAAGCACATAGGTCTGCAGTTTTAAACTACATGCCAATTTAATTGGGATTTTTGGGATAAAAATTGGTAATAAAACTATTTACATTTACTAGACTTGATGATATGTTGTATTACAGATAAATGTAGGTATGCTTGATTTTGTTAATTTTTTTAATAAAATACAGTTAAAATCTTCTTCAGTCATATTAAATGCATTTATTCTCTTATTCAGTTAATATTAATTTTATGATGTTGAGTGATTCCGGGTTCTGTGGCCGTGGTCCATAGTTGGTGTTGATACCAGACGTTTCGCCCTCAACTGCGGAGGGCATCTTCAGTGGCGAGTGCTTCTAGGCGTGTTTCCTGGTCGGAAGCTCTACTTAGAGCTACTTAGAGCTAAGTAGAGCTTCCGACCAGGAAACACGCCTAGAAGCACTCGCCACTGAAGATGCCCTCCGCAGTTGAGGGCGAAACGTCTGGTATCAACACCAACTATGGACCACGGCCACAGAACCCGGAATCACTCAACATCATGATTACCGGCCGTGAAAGCCTGCATTCAATATTAATTTTACTTTGCTAAAACAATGCTTGCCTAATGTATGCCAGGAGTGTGTCAGTTGAATTCAATGGAGAACAAATAACTGCTAGCATCATGTTTATCTACATGTTAAAGCATTACCATATCAGATTGCATTTTTTTTTCTTCTTCTTCTTCTTCTTCTTCATGGTTTAGGCTTATTTACTAGCCTGTTCTGGCTCCAAATTGCTGCTCTTTCCATCTTTTCCTTGGTCTTCCCAAGCTTCTTCTTCCTCATGGTGAATAGTTGTATGCTGCTTTTGGTATTCTATTCTCAGTCATCCTTGCCAAGTGTTCTTTCCAGTTTGTTCTATATTTCTCTATTGTTGAGTTTAATTCCTCTATTTTTAGTTGTTGTCTTATTTCTGTGTTATGTTTTTTTGTCTGTTCTTTGATATCCTGCTATTAGTCTGAGGAATCTCATTTCAGCAGCTTGTATCCTGGCAGATTGTTGTGTTGTCACTGTCCATGTTTTGGATCCTTAAGTAATAATAGGCACTGACATTGTCTTGTATAATTTCATTATAGAGTCTTTCCTGCCTTCTTTTTAGTGTACCTGTTATATAATTAAACTTATTTATTTTGCTATTTATATCTGTTTCTGCTGTGTATGATATTTCATAACCTAGGAAGTTATATGTTACTACTTGTTCTATTGGTTTATTTTCTAACATTATCTTTGTCCGAACTGGGTGAGCTCCCTTGAAGACCATTGTTTTTTATTTTTGTGAGGATATTTCCATGTTGTATTTTTTTGATATTTCATTTAGTTTATATAGCATTCTTTGTAGTTCGTCTTCTGTTTTGCTATTAAAATCTGGTCATCTGCAAAGGCTACTGTTTTTATTACTATATTTCCTAAGTTAATTCCCCCAGTCATCATTTGCTTCCATGATCTTATCATGTCGTCGAAATAAATGTTAAAAAGCATGGTTGATAGTGGACAACCTTGTCTAACTCCTCCTGTTATATGTGTTGGTTCCCTTTGATTTATTTTTATTTTTGTTTTCTCATACATTTTCTTAATTACTGCTATCAAGTGTAGTGGAATTCCTTTTTCACTTAATATGTTCCATAATGTTGGTCTGGACACTTTATCAAAGGTCTTCTTATAATCTATAAAGAGGATGTGCGTCTCTAAGTTGAATGCATTTTTTATATATTTATTAAATATTAAGTCCTTGTACTACATAATATTCTGTACTCAATTTATTTTGTTAGAAGAGAAAATGGGTAAGTTAGCGTACACAGATTAATTTAATGTTTACTGAGTAATGTGGTGCCCCATAAGGATAATTGGCTATTCCATTTGTACAACAAGCAATGTACATTTTTCATTGTAAATAAAGCAATTTTAGGTTATTTGTACCGGTACCTCAAATTATCATTAAATTTTCAGGCAATTCTCACATTTTTCTTAGAAAAAATTAACATATATAACACAGTGCGATCAGTATAGCACTGGACAGCAGATGCGGGAATTTCACTATACACTGCTGATGCACTCGCGGTGGGGAACGGACAGCATAGGATCCCAGTGATACAACCACACGCTTTTTTGTAACTATTTTACAAATTGTCATACTTAACAACTTTATTGTAGCAGGTGCTGGAAATATTCACCTTCATTGTCCATAAATTTTTGTCACCTCTTTATAAAATTTGTTGTACAGATTATGGACTATTGAACATGACGGAATTTTTACACTCAGGAATCGTGTTTCAAAAAGTCTTCACACTTGGCTGGCAGACTGAGTTAACAAATATTGATTATAAATAAATACACATTGTTCAGTAGAAAAATTATTAGCCATTATACTGTTTCCACTTTACACTTATACACACATCATTCAGTTTACACTTATACACATGTCATTCAGTTCACAAGGAAAAGTGACCGAGCACTTATCTACTCGAAGCATACTATCTGACTGTGACCGTGAATGCATGGGATGTTCTCATATACTGCTGAGTCAGCACACATTTCAAGTCCCGTGTCTGCACTTGTAAGCCTTTGTTATCGCACAGCACAAACCCTGTATCTGCTGCCCAATACTATACTGATCTCACTGTATATTCCTCAAGTAATAATTCACATGATCCTAATAAAATTTGTGCATTTTTTTTTTTAAATTTATGCACATACTCCTGGCATACAATCCCCCAATTCTTTAATCCTTCAAGCATTAAAAATGCTTTCAATTTCCTAGGAGATAAAATGTCGCTATAAAAAGTTTTGCATACAACTGATTATGTTAGAATTTCTTATTTATATTACATTTATAAAATGAAAACTTTAAATTTAAAAATGAAATAGAACATTCTTAGTAGAATAAGATATTGTACATTTCAAGGGGCCAGCATTTTATTCATCGCGAGATTTTCAAATTTATTAAAATATTTACCAACTGAATGTCAATAATAGTTTGTTTAAATAAAATTTCAAATAGTGGAACTTTTTAAAATATGATTATTATGAGTTAAGGATTTTTTAAATATATTTCACAAAATCACCATAAGTTTATAGTATATACTATACCTTAATTCAATGTAAAAAAATCATTATGTTTTAGAAAGAATGTTATTTGGATTAGAAAAAATGTCTCCTGTAAGTAATATGAGAGTTTATTCCCCAATAAGTTATATTTGATGTAAATCTTACGAAATTTAATGAAGTATTATATTTGTTACGTGAATCCCAAACTCTATAGTGTGAGAGGCTTGGCCTACAGTTGGCTGCTGGCCTCATATCCATATGTCCTAATCACAGAGGTGGATGATCATCCAGTAAATACAGAGTGTCTCAAATTGATGTATACACTCTTTGAAATGTTATTTCTCAGCAACGAAATGAGACAGAAATACAATTTTTGTTGTGTTTGATCCACAGGGCACTGTTAAAGCATAGCAACACGTTCGTCAATCTTTATGTCTTTATAAACAACAATGGCGGCGAGATTGTCATTCGACGAACGAAAGTGGATACTGAAGTGTTATTGGAAAGTGGAGAATGTTGTTGAAGTGCAACGACGTTGGATGGTTGAATTTGGGACACCACCACCAACAAGGGTAACAATAACAAGAATCTGAGACAAGTTTGAAGACGATGGAATGGTGCAAGATGTGTTGAAAGGTCGTTGCGGAAGAAAGAGACATTCGACTGATGATGAGAGTACTGTTGCAGTCATGCAGGTTTTTGCACGATCCCCAAAGAAGTCAGTGAGGCAATGTTCTCGTGAGATTGGTATCAAGAAAAGCAGTGTTCATTGAATTTTGCAGGGCCAAAAATGGAAGCCTTACATTTTGAGACTTCTCCACGCACTACATGAGGATGACCCAGGTAGACGACTGCAATTTTGTGAGTGGTTCCTGCAGAAGTGTGACGAAAGGGAAGATTTTCCAGACTCAATTGTTTGGTCAGATGAAGCCACATTCAAACTATGGCACAATTAATTGACATAATTGTGTGTACTGGGCTAACCAAAACCCAAAAATCATTGAAGAAAAGACCATCAATCTTCCAAGGGACTGTCATGGGCCAAACTTACCTAGAAATGTTGGAAATCATGATTCCATGTATTGAAGATCTCTTTGAGAATGAAAATGAGGTTTACTTCCAACAAGGCAGGGCTCCTCCTCACTTTCATGTCAATGTGAGAAATTTTCTCAATCGCACATTAAATCAGAGATGGATAGGATGAAGAGGAAGTACTGCAGAGTTCCCACCTCAATCTCCTGATTTCTTTGGGGAACTGTAAAGAACACGGTATATGCCACAAAACCACTAAAACTGGAGGAACTGAGAGATCAGATTGAACATGTCGTCAATGACATTCCAATAACAATAATCCAAAATGTGTGTCGCTCTGTTCAACATCATTGTTGGGAGTATACTGCGGCAGGAGATTAGCATTTTGAACATGTATGGGCTTAAGAAATAAAGCACAAAAACATATGTATTTCTGTCTCATTTCGTTGCTGAAAAATAACATTTCAAAGAGTGTATACATCAATTTGGGACACTCTGTATAGGGAAGTCATGCAGTCAGCATGTTGGGTCTCCAGCCATTATACCTGGTTTTCCCAACCAAATTTTCTATGACATTGTGGTTAAATTCCATGAGCAAATTCCTTTTCCCATGGGGAATCAACACATATCCTGTAGCTCTGTGCCAAGCCATGATGCCTTAGTCTATGGTGTGGGACATTTGTCACATAGAGAAATAATATAAAATTTTGTTATAAAAGGATATTTTAGAATAGTATTCGTT
This sequence comes from Diploptera punctata, assembly GCA_030220185.1. NCBI lineage: Eukaryota > Metazoa > Arthropoda > Insecta > Blattodea > Blaberidae > Diploptera > Diploptera punctata. The sequence continues at coordinate 292,917 of JASPKZ010003421.1, read as the reverse complement.
AAAAATCCTATTGTATTAATTAATTTTGGCGATCATAGATTTCATTCTTTATCATTTCTTACAAAAAAAAAGCAACTCTAATAAATTATGTTTTTATTATTTATTTCATACGTCTCAGTGATGGATAAATCATACTTAAAGAGAAAAATTATACACCCAGACCCTTGGTTCTCTAGACCAAGTATTCTACACTGAGCTAATGGAGCAAGTACCGATCTAAATGCAAATCTTTCTGTATATATGTTGTAATTCCCGCCCACCAAATGCTATGAAACCTTTGCTTCTAACTTTGCTAATGGCAGCTTCTTTATTAAGAAGACATATATTTGGGAATTATACATTACATTATAAATGCCAGTATGGCTTCTTTCGATATCTCAATGAGATGTATGAAATGAATAATAAAAACATCGAAAGAAGCCATACTGGCATTTGGCATTTATAATATAATGTATAATTCCCAAATATATGTCTTCTTAATAAAGAAGCTGCCATTTGCAAAGATAGAAGCAAAGGCTTCATAGCATTTAGTGGGCGGGAATTACAACGTATATAGAGAAAGATTTGCATTTAGATCGGTACTTGCTCCAGTAGCTCAGTTGGTAAAGCACTTGGTCTAGAGAACCAAGGGTCCCAGGTTCAAGTCCCGGTCTGAGTGTATATTTTTTCTCTTTAAATATGATTTATCTAATAAATGACATTAGAAATACAATAAAATATAATAATGTGGTTTATTAGATATAGGCTAACTAGTGAAATATTTATTAATGGTACTTGGTGAGTGAAACAATTTAGATCAATGAATAATTCTTATGATTGTTTTAGTGAATAATTTCTTTTTTTTAAATAAGATAATTAATATTAATAATTTAACCTAAATCTATTAAAGAGTAAATTGGTATGTTTTAAGTTATACATATTTTATTCTGGTTACTTATAATTGATTTCATTTCTCTGGTCTGAAGATTCTAAGTGCCAAGTTTATACTTGTGACCTCTGAGTACATTCAGAACTAAGAATTAAAACCAGATTACCAGTTTATTATATAATTTATACTAGACTATATTATGTTATTATAATGGTATATTATTGTTGAATATTTTATTATAAATATTAACTGGCGAAGCAAAGCATAGCATCACCAATTTAAAGCAATAATTACAGCGTCAAAACTGAATTCTAAAAAAAGTTATATTCTAAAAAAGAAGACACAATTTAAATATTTACATAAATACTGATATTTTAATTTTAACTTTTAAGTATTAAAATGAAAATAATTAATGCACTTTTTAATAATGTATCTAATTTTTAAAATTATAAATTAATCTAATATTGATAAGCTGTGAATAAATAATTCATTTCTGAAAGCCTTACAGAAAAAAAAGTAAGTAAACAACCATAAATAAATGAGATACCCCTGTAAACAAGGGAGATGAATTTATGATATTACTCAAATTTATAATACTATTTTTTTTAATTTGAATAAATTAGTATCTAAATGTTGAACACACATTATGTCAAAATGTATTTTAAGATGAAAAATTATTAATACAGTAACATTTATTCTTATATCTTATTTAAATTATTCGTTATTTAAAGATGTTTCGCTATCTGGAAATACCAGATAACTGGATACATCTGTTAATTATTAGAATTCATTATTTATTTTTTTCATTATAGATTTCATAATTTCAGTGAATTCTGAAATGATTAATGGTGAAGTGATTTGTAGTATTGAAAATCCAACTAAGGTTTAGGCTTTGATGTCTGTGGAAACAAAAAAAAAAATCAATCAGATTAGCCAGTCCAAGATACAGTCTCAAATGCTACTGGATGGGCCAATTAATTTATTATTTACAACTACTGAGTCTGTTTACTTATAATTAGGGAGCGGATTTTTATGTACTAAAAGTTAAGATTGCAACACAGTATAATGAGAAGTTAGGCTTATGACTGTCTTTTGTTTTGGTTCCACACACAAACAGTTGAATAGTATAATGAGAAGTAAGACTTTTGACTGTCTCTTATCTTGTTTCACACACAAACAGTTGAATAATATATACTATCTGCATTGCAATCTTACCTTTTATTACATAAAAATCCACTCCCTACTTATAATTTAACTTTATCATTGTTTTAGCACTCTCTTTCATCCTGTTTAAATGTTAACTAACATTTATTTTTAATATTTTATCATATCTCTTATATTTAAATTGAATTCTTGAAATTAGCATTTGATCCTATACTATGAATTTCTATTTTGATTCTTAATTTCTAAACCAGGAGATTATTTTACCCCTTATCTCTGATTATGATATAGAATTTATTAACTAATGCTATCTCTAGCCAAGCTTCAAAGAAATAAATAAAAGAGAATATTCATATAAAATATGGTCAGAGTAATATTTAAATATCTCATCTCACAAATTTTGTGTTTTCCATGATGATGAGATTCCGTTTGAAACCGATATCATGGAAAAACATGGAATTTGTGAGGTGAGATTTTTAAATAATACTCTGACCATATTTTAAATGAATCTTACCTCATAATGTTTTTCTTATTCATTTCATATATCTCACAATGTTTCACTCATTCACTCACTGGCACTATCGAACCCGTAGGTTCATGGCCACACGGACATAAGCTCTCCATACATCCCTATCCTGAGCTAATGCTTTCCAATCATATCCTGTATAATCTACTTCCCTCAAATCATAGTTAATGTTATTCTCCCACCTCATTCTTGGTCTACCAACTATGATTTGAGGGAAGTAGATTATACAGGAAATGATTGGAAAGCATTAGCTCAGGATAGGGATGTATGGAGAGCTTATGTCCGTGTGGCCATGAACCTACGGGTTCGATAGTGCCAGTAAGTGAGTGAGTGAAACATTGTGAGATATATGAAATGAATAATAAAAACATTATGAGGTAAGATTCATTTAAAATATGGTCTGAGTATTATTTGTTTACTTCCCAATATTAAATTGAAATTAGAGCACCATGACTATGAAATTATTTGGATATATACCGGTAAATAAAAACATGTATATATCCTTTTTTTTTTTTAATATAGATATGTGATGGTGAAAGTCATGTCACAATAACATACAAAGCCTCAGGTCTTGTGCCGCATTGCACAGTAGACAAGAATTCAAAACTAGATTTAAAAATGTTTAAAAATCAACTTCCATTCTTCCATGTTTTATCTCACTCAATGTGTTAATTTAAAAATAATCAATGTTTATGAATTTGAAACATATGGGGACAAACACAAACATTTGCAACTATAAATAACAGATATAGAAAAGCATATGATCAGAAGAGTTATCATTTCTTGTGGAAAATGATCTGTCAGAAATTCAGTATAAATTTATATTCAGAAGCACTCAATGTCACTCTAATGCTGGAGAACAATCATATATATTTATTTTGGAAATTTGGATTATACATAACAGAATGTTGGACGATCACTAAAAGACAAGAACAAAGATTGGAAGCAGCAGAGATGAGATTTTTAAGAAATATAGCAGGATATACTCTGCTGGATAAGAAAAGGAATGAAGATATAAGAAAGGAACTAAATATTTTCAAACTTACAGACCGAATAATTAAATATAGGAACGAGTGGAAAGAACATATTGATAGAATGCCAAAAGAAATATTTCCAAAATTATTGCTAAATTATAAACCGCATGGAAGAAGAAATGTAGGATGCCCACACAGAAGATGGTCTGAACAATTTTAACAATTCTAGCTTTCATGGAACCGGAACGAACCAACAGGCTTAATCCCTGGATGATGATGATGATGACGTAACACTCTAGCTTTTCCTAAGTCTGCATTTGTTAACTTAACACTTTGTATAGTTCACTGTGCATTATGACCAGTCACAGTAAGTCATGCACCTGGAAATAAAATGAAATTTCTAAGAAGAGTGCAAAAAAATTGTGTTCTTAGTAAAATTGATCCTGAATTGTAATGCATTTCTATGTTCTGATATAAGAAAAAAGGTAAATATATTCAAATACATTTTAATAATTTAATATTTAAAGGAAGGACACTGTGAGGTTTATTTTAATTAATAGGAGTTAGAATGTTCATGACTCACCTCATATTTATAGATTTCTCGAAGACCTAGGTTTCGATATGCTATGTATCATTATCAGTTCTTTCTAACACTTTTTAACATTTTAATAAACCTATATAATTTTAGAAAATTTAAAATTTGATGTGCTATTTGGATCAGTTGTTAAAAGTCTTCAATGAAAATAAATAGTAAAATTACATGTTTTTAAATTATATTAATTTGGAAGAGCATATCTAGAGCTTCATTTTCCATAATCAATAGTTCACAATTTATATTCTCTGACATCAAATTAACAACTAAAAAAGTTCGTAAATTAATGAGTCATATTTTTACATCTTACCTCATATTTTAAACATAGGAACTAGTTTTCTAGAGAAGGATCTCTCTCATTTTCAACCGACATTATGACTACTGATTCCAACGAAAATCCGGTAGTCATAATGTCGGTTGAAAATGAGAGAGATCCTTCTCTTGAAAACTAGTTCCCATGTTTAAAGAAACATAAAATATGAGGTAAGATGTAAAAATATGACTCATTAATTTATGAATTAAGAACCTCATAATGTTGTTTCCCATATTTATAACTATGAACTAAAAAAGTTCACTGCCAGAGCAGATCTAGTGAAAAGACAGATTGTTCATTAGAAGGGTAGAAAAGGATATTATTTATAGCTGCAAATGTTTGTGTTTCATCTTCGTATGCTTCAAATTCATAAACACTGGTTATTTATTAACACATTGAATGGAATAAAAACATGGAAGAATGGAAGTTAATTTTTCAAGTTTTTCCTCTGCTAGATTTGAATTTTGGCCCATTGTGCATTTTAATAATCTTCGATAGCATACCAATAGACCTAGAATTTCAATAACATCCTCTAATCCTCTATGTTATTTCAAAGAATTTTGTTACAATTTTTTTCATATAAGGTTCTGTCTATTAAATTATTCCATGTTTTGAGAGAATATTTTTAAATGCTTAAAAGTAATTTTATTGGAAGAGATTTGTAAATAAAGCTCATCATTTTGTTAAATTTGTAATAAATTGTTCAAATATTTTTAATACATAAAAAATATGACTATAATCTACAGCATGGCACAGATCTGAATTATTGTGACTCACATTTGTAGTTTATATACCTTTCTTATTAAAATTTTTCTTATTATGGAAGCATGTAAAGCACATATAGGGCTGTTACTGCTGAAGTGAGCTTTTTGGTATATTGGAATGTCATTTAATGAATAAATGTTTTATAATTATTTCATTTGTTGAATAATTACAGGAATAATTCTGAAGTTCTAAACTTGATTTAAAGTTTTGTGTTATAAACTGGTCATGGAACATTTTATAAATTCAATTAAGCATTTATCTTCAAATTTCTTTCATTGAAGATATGTTGTTTTAATACTAAAATGAAAAATAATTGAAATTTAATTAATACTCATAGAAAATTAATATTATAAGCATGGTATTGAGCAAATGTATGAAAAATTATTTGAGCTAATTCAAGAAGACAGAAAATTATTAGGTCATAGCTAAAGAATAGAGGTGTAAAGCATGCAAATAGAGTCATAGTAGCTGCTATATAAGAAAGAGAGAGCTACATGTCATAGTAGTAGTAGTAGTAGTAATAATAATAATAATAATAATAATAATAATAATAATAATAATAATAATAATAAAGAAGTAGGATATCTGTACCTGCAAAGAGATCACCTTGTGCCGAGGTTCTGTTGCAGAGCTCCTGCCTACTCTCTGTTCTAGAAAATGCTGCAGCACTTGCTATGCCACTTTAATTTATTCACTCAACTAATAGCTAAATAAAACTTTTTATGTTTAGATTGATTGCAACCAAAACTATCTTGTTATATTCTAAAAGCTATATACATTATTTATATATTTACTTATTTACAGAATTTCATAAAATATTTTTTATCAAAGCAGTGCATGAATTATAAAGATGCAATCTAATGTTTTATAGCTTTTTGAATAAATTTCTAGTTATGCTAATCAAGCCATAATTTAATTTTATTAAAACCTCTATTTTAATATTTTGAAAAATGTATGTTGACTAAAAATTTACTAAAACAGAGAGTGGATTCTACTTTTTAAATTCTTATTTGCATTAAAAATCATGATGTCACTTCTATGAAAAAATCTATCAAGTTTAATATTCTCTTAAGAAAAACTTAGCTTCAATTCTTTAACTTTAATATTGTAATACAATAATAATTATATGTTGTAAAGTTGATAAAAATGTTTAATGATAATTAACTATTTCTGGTAATATTGATAATTGAAAATATGTAACTTTCATAAAAATTAAAACTGGTTTCCAATTTACATAATTGGTTTGCTCTTAACAACAGTCTATTAAAGTATGGCATATGGCATTAAACAATTTTAGCTACAGTACTCAAATATATCCCAATCTACTTTATTTTTAACTAGCAAATCATCAATACTAATTATGCATTTTGAAAAATATGATGAATTTTTCATCATGACATCTAATACCATGCAATAGATGTCAATTTTGTAAACATTGCATGACAAAAAAAATAATTAGAAGTATATATGCATATCATATGCAATAAAATCCATGGTCTTTACACCACTTTATTTTACATAAAAAAATAATGCATTTCTATGTTAGAAAAAGCACCACATAATATATATACACAATACACATTAAAATATTACTTTTACACAAGAATTTTATCTGCAATAGTATAAAAAATCGCTCATTCAAATGCAATATTCACTACTTGAAGAAAACATAATTACAAAATAGAATAGCAGTATAGAGAGAAAGTGAAATGATTACTTCTATATTGTTCTAAGGTAGTTTTATCAATTAAATTTTATTAGAAGCAGAAATTATAATTTATAAATTATAGAGACAGAATTAGTGAATGAAGAAATTACATTACTTGAATGCATTAGAATACGTATCTAAATACTAAAATTAATGGAGAAGTGACATCATTATTTTAAACACAAGCTGAGTCATAAAACATAGAATATATTTCAGTCATTAATGAAAGATAGTTTTATGATATCTATCAGATTTGAAAAAAAAAAAAAAGAAAGAAAAAAGGCTATTCAAATCTGGATTTGACACAAAAAAATCTGCTCAATTAGCATTTTATTTATGATCCTTCCTTCCTGCAGTAGTCTGTAATATTTTTAATTCATTATGATGAAAAACTTAGAGGTTAGATGAATGGTAAACAGATGTATAGTGCTTTACTAAAATTATTTTTCCTTATTTTTATCTACTTAGTCCAGTAAAAATCTCATTTCTTTAAATATCATTTGTTTATCACTGTGGTCTTGAGGTAGCGTGCTGCCTTGTAATGCAGTGCGCTTGGCTTTGACTCCCAGTCAGGACAAGTTTTCCTCACCTTTAAGACAAATGTTAGGAAACTTCAAGGCCCAAACAGTCTCCGAACATCATTAACATATTCATAACTTTAGGATTAAGGTCTCTCCTGGTGCATCATTACCATCATCATCACCTATCATATATCATCGGGACAGCGTAATTCTTCCTTCCAGGTGCCCCAACCTCAGAAGTGGGTTACAATAATGTCATGTCAGGAGAGAATACCAGAATACCAGAATGTTGAAATGACAATGTGGTGGCATTAAAAAAAAAATTAATGATTGATCCTTGATATATCTTTTTAAACATATATTATAATAATCTTGGCTAACTGATTTTGATTGAATTATTCAAACTGTAATCATTTTTCGGTGCTAATTCAACGCTGAATTTGTTGAACATTTTTTGAAACTTGTTAAATACTAAGGGGTGGTATGTAAATTTCTTGAATTTTTTACCAATTTCTTTATCTGTCTGAAGAGTACTTTCATTTATCATTTTTTGTTTCTTGAATTTATTTATTTTCTTGTGAATCATCTTTTCTTGAAGTCCATTATCTTTTGCAATTTTTATAATGTGTTTTTTCTCTTTCTTGAAATTTTCTTTGTTTATAACCAACAAAAATGAAAAGGTTGAAGACTGGAACAAATCAGGAATTTATCAAATTGATTGTAAAGATTGTGAAAAGATGTACATAGGGAAAACGAAAAAGGAATTTAAATACAAGATTGAAAGAACACAGAAATGTTAAAAATGGAGAAACATAAAAATCTGCAATAGCTGCACATGTTTGGTCAGAAAAACACAGAATTGAAACCAAGGAAAAATTACTTAAACAGTTACAAAAACCAAAGGAACTCACAATTTGAGAGAAAATTTACAAATGCAAGAATAAAAAGAAAACTATGAATTTTGAAATACCCGGTGAAAATGGGAGGGAATTGATTTGGAAGTTTATCGGTCAGCCATCAGAGAGCGCAGAAATCAATCCACAAAAGAGAAAACCGCTGGACAGCAGTTGTGATCGTGGTGTTGCATCGAGAATGTCACAAATGCAGTGACGAAACCTGGGTCTGCATGGAAGTCAAGAAATACGAGGTAAATAAAAAAAACTCAAAATTAATTAAAATAAGCCTCATAGTGTTATTTCCTACCTTCATAACTTAATAGCCTCTAATTTGAATGTTTGCAGCATATTTAAATTTGAAATAAGTATAATGATGTACTTAATATCAAAGTATAATCTTCCTAATATTTCATCCTCATCCTTCCATGTTCCTATGGGCCGCATGCAAATACATTAGTCTCTACTCAAATTACTTTCAATCACTGGTGAGCTGACTCACCGTGAGCAAGTGCAAAGATCAAATTAGCTACCCACTAACTGGTCATGCATGAAAGTCATCGTTTTCGTAATATTGGCAAGAAATTACCCAGAATTCTCAGCGATAAAACCACTTCCGTTATTTTTGTCTGCTAGAGGAATGCATTTATGCTTGCATCCCGCATGTAATACCGTATACAAAGACGTCTGCATCGCGCAATATTACGCCGATTCTCCTGTTTTTCCAGTTGAATTCTTTGGTAGACTCTATCAAATTCCTCTTCTCTGCATATATTGAAAACAAGATCAAAGTCTTCAAGGTCCGACATCTTGGATAAAGCAGCAAGGTTTCAAAGTACATCAGTTACCATCGGGATTCTCACGATTCGTTTCTCTCGTAAGTCACCTTGCCAGGTAGCTTAGGAATTTCAACAATTATTATTGCATGAACAGATTTTTGAGTATGCAAAAATGTATTTGGATACAATTTTCTCAGCAGAGAATGACTTTTACGGTCTAATGTGTTCATAGATTCGAGCCCTAGTCCTACAAGAACTTTCATGGTTTGAAATGCTGGCGTTTTCGAGCCATCTCTTTCTCAGACAACCCTATGATCTCTTGCCATCTGGAGTATACCATATGATGACTCTAAGGAGTATCCTTGTTCTAGGCATTCTGTTGAGATGTTCCTGCCAATTTCTCTGGTAATTATAAATCTAGTTTCTGTATCACATTTAGAAGATTGAATATATATTAATTAGTTTTCTGATCCAATTTGGTAAAGTCTACAGTTCAATGCAAAAACCTCATTTCAGTAGTCATTATGCCTCTCTCAAAATACTTTTGCAAAATCCATAAGTGAGGACAGGCATTGTCAATGTGATTTATAATTTCATTTATGTTTGTTTCTGTACTAATAATGGTTTGAAAACTCAATTCATTTTAAATATCTATTGTAGTTAGATATTTTCTTTAGTATGTATATTTTTTTAAATGTGAGCTTTTAGCTAAGATAATTAAAAGCATTTACCCACTCTAGAATTTTATTATTTAAGCAGATTTTACCCCTAGGTGATGGGTCCCTTCACATAAGGCCATAATCTTAATTTTTTTAAATATCTGATTTGTGAAATAACAATGAATTTATTTTGGTACCTACTGAGAATTTTTCTTAAGTTGTATGGAATAGTAATGTGCATGCAGTAGTACTATGAAATTCCCATATGGCTGAAATCCCATGAGAAAATTTCATCCCCCATGGGGACTCGGACCAGTGCTAGTCCCATAGTTCTGCACCAAGGTATCATACCTTAAATCACTAGGCTACAGCATGGTACAGTAAGAGATAATTTTGCTGCAAAATATTACTATCTGAAGCTGACTCATAGTTCTAGACAGAACACAGAGAAGAAAGATGTGAGATGACAGAATGTTACTGTAAATATTGTGTACTGTTCAATGTTTTTCTTATTAATTTAATACTTCTCACTGAAGGACAAATTATATTTGAAGAGAACAATTATAAAATCCTACTGGCTTTATAAAGTAATGTTTAAATTCCCAATAAATAAGAAGCTGCCATTTGCATAATCAAGCAAAGACTCGTAACATTTGGTAAATTTGCATTTAGATTGGAGTGCTCAGATAGCTAAGCGGTAGAACATTGGCCTAGAAAGCCAAAGGTCATGGGTTCAAACCCTAGTCTGAGCATATAATTTTTCTCTTAAAATATATTGTGTGCTGTTGTCCATTTACTGTTTTGAGATTTGCAGGTGTACTATAAAACATGGCTGATATCATAATTAATTAATTAATATGAGATTTGATGTTTTTATTATTCATTTAACACTTCTCACTTCAAATATAATATGAGATTTACTCATCATTATCATCATCATCCATGCAAGTATTAGGCCGTGTGGCCTGTTACAGTCTCAAAGAGGAATTTTGCATCCAGTGCTTTTTTGGACGTCCCAGCGATCTTTTGCCTTGGGGGCAGTAACGAAGCATGGCTTTTGGAATTCTATGAGACAGCATTCATTGAAGATGGGCTTTCCAGATGTTCTGGTAGTTTTGTATATGGTGAAGAATGGGTTCTACATCCAACTCTTCCATAATTTCCTCATTTCTTTTATGGTCCCACTTTGTGTAGCCTGCTGTACAGCGCATAAATCGCATCTCATTTGCTGTTATTTGGCTTTCATCTCTTCTTTGTATTGTGCATGCTTCACTACCATATCTTAATACTGGTCTTGCGAGAACCTTATAAAGCCATAATCTTGCGTTCTTCTGTACTAAAGATGGTTTCATTATACTGTTAATTATCCCTGTTGTTTTTGTAAATTTTGAGATTTACTCACATTGTGATAATGTTAGAGTCAGTATATACCAAACAATAGGACTGCTAATATTTTCTAACATTCTCACTAGTACTGTGGTACATATCTGTCCAGTATCTCTAAATTAAGAAGGTGGTAATTGCTCCTGTTTAGATCTATATGAAGTGTCAAAGGCCACATTAAATAAACCTCAACTCATGTAAAATTCAGAGTCGGATCAAGGGATGAAATGAGATGAAGCCCCTATTTTTATAGAGGTCTGTGAAAGACAAGGGTACCAATTGACCAGGCCTGATGCACCTTCACAGGGGCAGATAAATGAAATGGATGAGACGAGTATGGAGAAATGGTGGAATGAAATTTGTGTCAGTGGGAAAAATGGAAGAAACACCGAGAAAAACCTGTCCAAGCTCCACCATTCACTATGAAACACATGTGAAGTGACCGAGACTCGTTCTCAAGACCCCCAGCGGTAAGAGGCAAGTGTCTAACCGCTTGCACTATGGAGCTGCCTACATTAAATTGATACAAGAAATAATGACATAAACAGCATTCTTAAATACAATTAAGTTTTTGGGGATCAAAAATACTAATTTGTTTATACTTTTTTTTTCTTTTTGCACTGTAATTTTGTTAATTGATTTCTAACATTGTATTTGATTTCATACAAATATTTTAACTGACTTTTTTTAATCTAATGCTTTTTGTAAGTGAGAGACACTTTTTATCCCTGTAGCAAAGCACAATTGATGTGAGAAGAATTTGATATAAAACAGAATTGTATTCATTTACAAGTTTTATTACTTTATATAAATGTCTCTATTTTATTATACAATTATTCCTTTTTACATTTGGCTCCTGGACACTGGAATATACTGTAAATATTTTGAATTCTATCCGTTTAATATAAGAAGAAGAAATTTATAGTGGAAACATGTTATCAACAAGTAACAGAATACATTAAAATAGGTAAGTGTTTTAAATAAGAATTAAATGAATCGTGAAATTCTTCTTACCTCATATATCCATGTTTTTTAACATAGAACTGCAGTATCACAAATTACATCATTTGCATCATCAGCTATTTTCACGACTGTCAATTTTTTCTCTTGCCAGTAATTTTCCAAACTGCCATCTGGTGTAATTTTCTAAACTGCCATCTGGTGTACTTTTGAAGAACTTTGTAATGAAGCTTGGTTTGTCCGGAACCTCGAAGTTCATGGTTCTTATATGGTTCTGTTGAATGAATATATTTTCCCAAACTGTCAATTCCAAAGGTTTAGATAGATGTTTCAAAAGTTTTGTTTCTTTTTCAATTCTATGATTCTCTAATAAACTATGTGCTGCTAATTTTTTCAATTTTACCATTTTTTATGTTTCTAAAGTGTTATTTTTTGTGAGTTTCTAAAGTTCCTTTTTGTTTTTCTATATATACTTTATTGCAATCTTTGCAATTAATTTGATAAATTCCAGATTTTTATTGTCTGGAGTGTTAACTTTCTATTAGTTAACAGGCTGAATTTGTTAAAAATAATGTTAAAATTCCCAAATTTATAAAATTAAAAAAAAAGTGTTTTAAAATAAACTATTTTCAAAGGCACATTCTTTAACATAATTCTGCTTGTAAGTGTCACATATTAAAATGATATTCAATAATGACTGTTCACTTAAGAGAACAAGAAACATATTAAATATTTTATGACTCATTTAAAATAAAATAAAAAAAAAACTTTTGGCAGTCAGCTCGATCAAGTGAATAGAAAGATTTCTACTTACATCCTGATCAAATATATCCGAAGAAGCTGCGGCTTCTCGTGCCAAGTTCCCACAATCAACACCATCAGAAGACATGGTACTACTTACATCTTCATCGTGATCAAAAGCGTTGAACACATCGTAAGGCAGACATGAAAGCAGATCAATTATGAACCACGACTTGAGATAGTTCATGCGTATAACTTTAGGGTCTGACACCACTTCCCCTCCAGGTCCCACAAACGTTGTGTGAAAATTCAACACAATATCAATAAAAAAGATGACATCCACTATCGAGTCCACCACAAGCAATGACACATCTTCTGAAGTCTTGTTCTTAAAGGCGACGTTATATGGAACCATGATTGCTGTATAGAATGTAAGGCAGAGGATTATCCAGTCCCAAATGGCTTTGAATGCACAATAGTGTAGAAGAATGTGGGGCGGAGTTTTTGGTGCCTCTTGGCGATACTGGGGCATCACATCGGCATTCAGGCTCATCATCTGCACAAAAATAACACATCATAAACATATAAACCAAAGTAATGTTTCTAATATTCAAAGATTGGTTGGCATAAAATAATAATAAAATTATTAATTGCTAGCAGTTATAAAAAAATTTTTGAGAACCTTAATATTTACTGAAATGTTGAACAATAATTTTATTTAATATTTTATTAATTAGCTTTTCACATTTTTTTGAACTAGCAGAAACATTTCTGTAACCTCTAATTACATTCTCTGAAAGAAAAATATCATTATTATTGAAAAATAATATATTTCACTTGCTATTTTTTTTAATTGTCCATTTGTTTTTAACAAAAACTATCATTGCTTCTTCTATGCGTAGATAGCAAAATATTTTCACAGTGATATACTGGAACATGAATATTTTATAAAACTTTTCAGTTTTTTAACTCTCGTAAATGACAGAAATATTTCTAAAGCAATTGAACATTTTATTTCTTGTACTCATTTGTAATATATATAACATTCTTAATTATTAGATCTAATATAATTAGAATTTTGAAGGATTCTAGGAATGGTGATTTTTGACAAAACTTTGTGTTTGGCAAAATGATTAGAATTTGTTTTTAATTAATATCTTATGTGAGGAACATTCAATATTTAATGTAGCAATGTTAATAGAGGCTTAGATAGTGTAACTCTAAAATAGCAAGTGTCAATTACTATTTCTGACTAAGTCATTTCTACAGAAAACAATAAAGACAGAAATTGCAAAAGAAAATGGTTTTGGTGAAAAAATGATACACAAAAAATTGAGAAGTACAAAAAAAAATTGAGGAACGAAAGTACTCTTCAGATAGAAAAACCAAAGATAAGAAATACAGGAAATTCACATATCATCCTTGGGCACACAATAAATTTCAAAAGATTTTTGAAATATTTGATATTAGTTTAGTACATAAGAATGATTATAGTTTAAACAAACTTATAAAAACCAACAAAAATATAAAGATTGATGAAGGTAAAAAATCAGGAATATATCAAATAAAATGTGCAGATTATGAGAAGATATACCTAGGGAAAACAAAAAGAAATTTATATATTAAATTTGGGAATTTTTAACATTATGAGGTTCAATTCATATTGTATTGTATTGTAAGCCTATGTTTTTCCCTTTACAGAGATTTAGGCGCTTTTCCCCTACAGGGAACAATTTGAACCATACTAATTTAGTTACACTTGTTTTCGTATAGATGTCAATTTGAGTGGGACTGACATCTAGGAAACCAAGGTAGTACTAGGACGGGAAAATTCGGTAAATTTTGTTTAGAGGCCTCTTCATTCGGGCTTAAGGATTTTTTACGAGCCTGAAAATCTTCAGACTCGGGACCCAGGGCTTAAAGTCCCTCCCGGAGGACTTGCTCCTTGGATTTTTCCGTCCTAAAAAATCCATCGACCACGGCCAGGTTTGAACCTGCGACCCTCGGGACCAGAGGCAAGGAGCATAACCACTAGCCCACCGCAGCCGATAAGAATTAAATAAATTGATTATTTCTTACCTCATACTTCTATATTCCTTTAAACACAGCACTGCAGTATCGGCGACTCCTTGTGAAAACAGCTGACGATGGTGACAAGGAGTCGCCGATACTGCAGTGCTGTATTTAAAGGAACACAGAAGTATGAGGTAAGAAATAATCACGATTTATTTAATTCTTAAAAAAAAAAGAAATTTAACTATTAGAACTAAAGAAGTGTAAAAAAGGGGAAGTAGAAAAATCTGCAGTGGCTGCTCACATTTGGTCAGAAAAACACAAAATTATTAAAACAGTTAGAAAACAAAAATGAACTCACCATATGGGGAAAAATCTACATTCAGAAGAACAAGGAAAGAATTATGAATTTTGAAATTCCTGGAGAAAGAAACCTCATTAGCAAATTCATTGGAATACAGGCAGAGGGAGCAGGAGTAAATAATCAGGGCCAACTACTTGAAAAAAAATCAGTCTGTAATCGCTGAAGATGGGGCTCAGAAGCCTTGAAACATATGTTCAATAGAAACAACTATAAGAGGTAAGAATACACAGACCAAATATCCTAATTAAATAAAGACAAAGTTTGTTTTTGGCAAAAATAATAAATATGATCAATACTAAATGCTATATTTTGTAGTTAACACAAGTATCAGCCTCCGCTTATACATTGTATCATGTAGACCTATATCTGATTTTTTAATGCAAGGTTTGTTTTGACAAAAAGCTTCTATTTTTATATGAAATTTTATGCATACCAGTTCACAAAAAAATAACAGTTCATCTTTTTCTTTCTTAGCACTACAGTCCTTCCAATTTGATCTTGGCTTCATTGAAGACAAATGCACATTCTTGTGTATCCAATACCTTACTTCTCCACCTCTTAACTCCTGTCAATCTCAAAACCTTTTCCACATCATCCATCCATTGCAACCTCCGTCTTCCACTCCTTCTCCTTCCCTCTGATTTCTCATTCAAATTCCTTTTTTACTATCCTTGTGTTTTCCATCCTCAAAACATGATCTAATCATTCCAATCTAACATACTTTCACAGTAGGTACTATATCCAATGAATTAAATATAAATAATTTATATAACTCGTGGTTCATTTTACACAATAGAAAAATTATCTGAAGAATCGAGACCACTTACAATTTATATTTTATTGTTCCGATAAAAAAACCTTAAAAATGACATTTGCTTTATTGCACAAGTAAAAAGACTAGTGTTTCCAACACAGGAACAACAATTTTTGATGCAAGTGTTTTGAATGCCCAAGTGATTTGAAAAAAACATTTCTTACTTATTTTAGGAATTCTCACTATGAGGTATATTCATTAAGGTAGAATATTTCTTGCTAACTAATTAACTAAGCAACTAACTAACTCACTCACTTACTGTCTCTATCAAACATCTATCAGGGCCACGAGGACATAAGCTCTCCATACATCCCTATCCTGAGCTAATGTTTTCCAATCATCCCCTGTATAACCTACATCCCTCATTTCTTGCTAACATTACTAAAAATTAATTTATATGAAATTTAAAAAAAATGTCAATTAGTAATCATGGGGCAAATAGCTCAGCGGGAAAGGCATGTGTCTCTGGACTGCATAGATATGTTTGATATCAAGGAAAGGACTGTTAACAATTTCTTCTAACTGGCACTGAAGTTCATTTGGCCTCCTACACAACTAGTATTGGGAAATTTCTTGGAGTTAAAGTCAGGAACATTGTAGTGTCAGCTATCTAACTTCCTCCTAGTGCCATTAGCTTAGAATCATGAATACTCGCATTCACATCCTCAGAATATTTACTTTTACCTTAGTAATAAGTTAACATCCTACAATTTTTTATATAAGAGTGCTGAAACAATAATTATTTCTCCTGCAAATGATACATAAATGAAAACATATATATCTGGTACAAATATAAAATATGCCAAGAACAAACTTATGATATGATAATGAATATGTACTGACATGTGCGAGGTGTGATTGCTTGGTTGTGTCCTTGAGGTTCGGAAGATGAGATGAAAATTGTGAAACCAGCACCGATCGACTGCGAGTCACTGATCGTGCCAGTTTCGCAAATTTGCTCAAGCCTGAAAGTAAATTAAACAATTATTCATATTACACTATAACAACATAATGATACAGTCTATTATTTTAATACTTTTTTTTGTGTTATAATGGTACCCAAGGCATGGAAAAAATTATCTTTTCAATAATGGATATTCTTTACTTGAATTATTATGTCATCTTATTTCTCCTCATACAAAAAAACTGGAATGTTATTGAATCGATAAAGACACTTTACAGTTTATCAGCAGTTATTTAATTAAGGTAGCATTTGATATAATGAATTTATATCATCACTTTTTTATGTACCAGTAGGCCTATTTATTCCACTCATTATTCTTCAATGTCAATCTTAAGTATGAGGATTAGTAAAAATTATCCATCCATAGTAATTCTGCCCAAGGGCAGGTTTTTCACTGCAATCATAGCATTTTCATACTATACTTGCAGCTTTACTAGGGAATTGTAGGTGTGGTAGCTTCCCATTGCTTTCCACACCGGTGAAGGATGATGATGATGATGATGATAATGATAAGGATGATGATGTTGGCCATATGATTTTGGGGACCGTTTGGGCCTTAAAGTTTTCCTGACATTTATCTTACAGGTGAGGAAAAACCCCGATAAAAACCTCACCCAGAAAAACTGCCCTGACTGGGGATTGAACCCGGGCCTGCTGCGTGACAAGGCAGCATGCTACCTCAAGACCACAGCAAATTATGTGTCTATTAAAAAAATCATAATCCCTCTGTGGTTTTAGCATTAAAGTGAATCTTTATTTATTAAAAATATGAAAGTAACAATGAACCACTTGACTAACAAAATATAGTAACTCAAAATAGAAAAAGAGTATTTATTTGAAAAAGAAGAACTATTTGCAAAATTAAGTAACATAAGTGTTTGAGCAGACTGACTTAAAATTTGATTTTACAAAAATTAATCCTGAATGTTTCAAATGCTATAACTATTAATCAATCAAATGTGAAGAAATTATGAAATGATAAAAATCTGTTAGGTAAATGCACATAATTTGAAAAGAAAAATAATATATTGTGTCTGAGAAATGAAGTCAGTGATCTTAGTTATTGGGGCACACTGTAGCAAATATAGTGGTTAAGACATTAAGCTACAAGCCAGAAGGTCAAGAGTTCATGTCCAAGTGGGATCAGGATTTTTAAACTAACCCAAACCTTCTGGTGGCACTATCAGTGGCATCTCAGACACAAGTTAGATGGACACATTGCAGTGAGAGAGATACATTTATAGTATTTGATATAATGAAGAATATTTAATTAAATAAAAATAAAACTTAAAGTTTTACATGGTTATTTAATGAAGAATAGACTGTAGAATTTGGTGAACTTCTCTCCTTAACTAACATTTGACCAGAAGAGTTTTGAACTTCGATGTATTCATGAGAATTTTTATTTTAGGAACCATTTATAGAATTTAGAATTTCTTATAATTTATGCGCCGAACAGCTGGCTACACCAAATGGGATTGAAAGAAAAATGTAGAAATCCTTTAAGAACTTAATGTGTCACCAATACTGGACTACATCTCCAGATATCAGCTAAACAGGAAGGAACATGTCTCAAGAATGGCTAGATCCAGGATCCCTAAAGGCAATAATGAACTACTGTCCAAATGGGAAACGTCACTTGGTCGACCTATGAAAAGATGGCACGAAAACCGCTTTCTCAGGCCGTAACAGTTATTCTAGGACTAATACCTGGCAGGATGATGATGATTATAGAATTTATTTTCTTATTTTGATGTATAATAAGTTCTCATTTCAGAATTGGTCTAATAACTGTTTTTTTTTTCAAGTAACCATCATGTGTTTTATTTAAACACCTTTTTATGAACCATGTAGCCCTGTACTTATACTAGGGCTTGAGGTGGGATAGCATGCAGTATGATGGAATTCTCTTACTTCTGAGCTGGAGAGGCATCATCCTTGAATTATTTTTAAATACAATTTTGATTTCAACACTTTGAAATTTTCTAATGATCAAACAAAATTGTGATCAGGCAATCCATTACTGAAATTCCATTAGATGATTACAAGTTGTCCTATACCTAAGTATATAGTAAGACTTATTCTGAAACTTCTTCACTTTTATTGCCATTTATAAAACTTTATTAACATGTACTCTATTATGTTGCAAATGTCTCTCCCTTCTCTGCATACTCTTCCCCTGAACTTTATAATTCTATTTCAGACATAAAGGAAAATAAAACATATACGAATACACACTACACAATATAAATAAGCATTTCAATGAGATTATGTATAAGCTAAATTGGTTTATACCATCATGGCTTTTTTTTTCATCCCACTTACAATACTAATAAATTAAAATTCATGATAAAATTCCATTAAGGTAATCATCACAATAAAAAATTGTAAAATTGATACATAAGATCATCATCATCCAGGGATTAAGCCTATTTGCTCATCCTGGTTTCACAAAAGCTAGAATTGTTAAAATTGTTCAGACCATCTTCTGTGTGGGCGTCCAACATTTCTCCTTCTGTGCAGTTTATAATTTAGCAATAATTTTGGAAATCTTCCTTCTGGCATTCTATCAATATGTTCTTTCCATTTTTAACTTTTATAGGGATTAATCACTATGAGGTTTAATTTATGGTGAAATTAAATGTTTCTTACCTCTCCTTAGAAAATTTATATGAGGATAGGTAAGAAACATTTCATTTCACCATGTTCTTTCCAGTTGTTCCTATATTTAATTATTCAGTCTGCAAGTTTGAAAATATTTAGTTCCTTTCTTATATCTTCATTCCTTTTCTTATCCAACAGAGTTTATCCTGCTATATTTCTTAAAAATCTCATCTCAGTTGCTTCCAATCTTTGTTCTTGTCTTTTAGTGATCGTCCAACATTCTGATTCATACATCAATACGAACAGCCATTGATTTATAAAATTTAATTTTTGTTTTTTTTTTTTTGTGTTTTTAAGGGTTCTTTTAATAGTGCCACAATTAGATTAAATGTATTTATTTTGTCATTAATATCTTCAATTTTAACATATGATAAATTGAAACCTAGATATTTAAAACCATTCACTTGCTCTAAAATTTTATCAATTACTATTTTTCCTCTTATGATATCATGTCCTTTAAATGCTAAAATTTTAGTTTTATTCTATGACATTTTTTAATTATAAATAGCACTTATTTTTTCCAAATTAAAATAGCTCTTTGTAGATCATCTTCTGAACTGGAAATCACTACTTGATCATCAGCAAATAATATTGTATCCAACAGTTTATTATTTATTTTAAAGTGTTTATTTAAATTTAACATAACTTCGTCTATATATATATATTTTTTTTTTACCAGTGCCACCAGGCTCTCTTAATGTCATTTCTGTTATTCTCTCTTGGCATGGTGAAATTGTTACTCACTTCATAAGTTGGGGTGCCTGGACGGCAGAGTTACATTACCTCAATGATATGATAGGTGATGAATGATAACGAAGCACCAGGAGAATCCTTAAATCTACCAACCCAAATCAGACCATAGGTGACCACAGGAATGATTTCCTTCAAGAAAAAATTTTCAGTTTATTGTTGTAAATTATAGCTATTCTTCTCTATTTACTAACATTTTTTAATATTTTAAACTTTTTCAAACAATTTTTATAACATTATTTGATAATTTTTAAGTATTTATTTAAATACGCAAATCACAACATTATGACACTGTTAGTCAATATTGTGATGCTGACTGCTATTTTCTCCACAGAGATATTGCTTAGTCTATGATTTTTAAATCGCTGGTTTGGGTTATCGCTGGTTGGATCGGTGTTAGGGAGTGATAAGTAAGTGTAAACCCATTTTTAATAAACGTTTGGTAATTTTAATCTTTGGAGCTTGTAAGTATTTTCAAGTGTCCCCTGAGTACGCTACTAACATTCTGCAGGGTTAGTCCTTTGGAGGGGCTGCCTCCTTAAAGCCTTTGGACTTGCTTCCTTGTGTTTTATCCCCACAAGAAGGGTTGCCTCTTCCGCCTTCTGCCGTTGAGGACTTCACTCTTGTTTCCCTGAGCTGGGTCTCTTATTTCATCCCGAGATATTGGGTTTCCACTTCTGCCATTTTCGCCGTAAATAAGCCTAAACCATGAAGAAGAAGAAGAAGAGTAATTTTAATATTGTTAATATATTTGTTTAACATAAATTTGGGGATTTATTGCAAAGATTGGTCATTTAAATTTTAGAGCGATAATCGATATGTGGTGGGTTATCACAGGCTCTATAAACTCTGTTGTTCTATAGGACTCTGAAAATGTATCAGGTAACCTAAAGTGCTGTTTTTCCAAAAATTCTTATGGTCTGACTCAGAATTGAACCTGGAACCTCACAAACTTTTAGTCAGAAGCTCTGACCACTAGTCCATGAGGCTGATCATGTAAGATACTGTCTATAGAATAATTGCAACCAACTCAGTAGCCCAACAACCTTCTGCTGAAGATGAAAACAGTTCCAAAAGGCCTGGAGAGTTTTAAAAAATTTTAATTAAGTTGAGGGTGACTGAACCTCTACAGATATCAATTTTATAATATTTTATATTATAAATTTTACATTTACTTATTTTATCTAATCAGGAACTGTCGTGGAAATTACTGTACACATATATCATTCTGCTCTCCAGAAATGAACATTGGATAAAATTTACCTCCTTTGCTGTCGTCGGACTCGATGGGCTGCTTGAGTGCAGTGATGTCCCTGAAAGTGAGCAGGAACAAGACCACCAGGTCTCGTTCGTTTTTGATAGGTGCAATCTGTAACAGCAGCCATAATGGAGTCTCTGCAAGCAAACAAAAATACCAATGCAGACATAGGCCTAATCCTAAGAATTTTTAAATAATGAAAACAGAAAAATGTCTATTATTTTCAATATATTTCATTTCATTTAATACATATTTATGTGTAAAAAAGTAATTGATTTGTTTTCTTTATATTCTCTAGACAGAGACAAATGACTATCTACCAGCGAATAAAGAAGAAAGACTATCAAAAATGTATATAATTTTCCCTTACTACTATTTAAACAACTTTAATTTCTTGTCCTTAATAAATAACTTGAATTTTCATTTTATTTATTGCAGTAAATTAATATTGATTTATACTCGTATATCAAGAGATTATAAAGGATTTTATTCATAAAGGAGGAGAGTTTACATGCATTTAATCTCTTGGATGGATAAAGCCATATTTAATCTCAAACACAATATTTTATTCTCTTTTGTAATTAATGTTAAAGGTAATTATCCCTCTTCACTAAATGAACTCTCGTCTTCCATTTATTAAAAATATCTAAAACCCCCGTAGAAAGTTAAAATAATGCAACAACATAGTTAAACAAAGATGATCTATAAACTGCTCCTTGCTATTATTATTATAACAGACATTTTTTATTTATGTTGAATTTATAAAAATAAAACTTAACTGAAATATTAAATACAATTTGCATGTAACTGAATTAATATTGTACCGGTACTCTTATATGTCAAGGGAGTCCAGCAACATGGCCCAGCATTTTAAGGCATCCTGCCATGGCAGAAGCTACAGAATATAGGCCTATGTTGTTTTTTTGAATCCCCATGGAGAATACATTTTGTAATGTCATTTTTGGTAGTGTATTGGGGCTGGGTCATGTAGCATCATGAAAAAATTGAGTAGCTATGATAAGTAGTGGTGTAAGCCGAGAAAATATTTTATAGCGGCTTGGGGACCCATTATGCTGATCACATCATCTTGTACTAGCTGGTCGATCGTCCATTTTTGCGATTTATATGTGGATGTGAGGCCAGCAGCTGGATGGTAAACCAATTACCTTCTAGTCCTGCTTGTGTATGATAAATGCTTAGGCCGATGTATTACAGCCATAAATCTTTTTTTCGAGTTACTTCGGGTGAAATATCCATGTCACTGCTAATTATTTACACTGCAATTTTGTTTTTGTACATGTTTTATACTGCAGAATTGCGCCGTGGAGCTTTATACCGTAAAGGAATAAAACAGAGTTTAATATAAATAGACATACTATATTAATTTACTAGCGGTACGATATTCTTCCTTTAAATTATGGACGCTTTAAAATTACAGGCATATATTAAGTAATATTTTTTCAGGACATTGATGAGCAATCCCGTAATTTTTTTAAACAAAATTGAAAAAAAAAACATGCAAATTTCGTTATAAAAATGTTAATAATTACCTCAAGAATATATATAAGCTATTTTTTCTAAAAAATCCTCAAAGTACCTTAAAATTGAATGAAGTTTACGTAAACATAACCTAGAAATTATATTTTCGTAGCAGTATGGCTGAATCGATCAACTCTGATGGTGATGGGCGTTTAAATAGAGTAAACAAAATAACCAACCAATCGAAAATTCGCTAAAATATCCTCGCACGCTCGTGCGGTTTCCCATTATTATTACAGAAAAAAATTGAAGATTGCTATAGATGGCTCTAGACAACTGATTAAGCTACCTACTATATCGGAATTTCCACCCGGATACATTCATAACGTTAATTAAACGTCAATTAACCTAACCAGTTTGCAGTCTAACCTGCCCAAATGCGGAAACTTCATTAACCTTTGTTGGGTTATCGCTGGACTAAATCACCGATATTGCCACTAAACATTTTGCTATACTAAAAAAATAAAAATAAATAAGTAAATAAAAAACTAAACATCTAAGAAACGTACATAACAATTCCACCGTTGATTTATTTAAATTTAATTAAATGTTCAAGCATGGGAATTCCTATTTCAAACAACAAAACTTTATACAACTTACATTTTGCAGATGATCAATTGTTAATTGCACAAGATTATTAAGATTTAGAATATATGACTAGAAAAGTAATAGAAGAATATGAAAAATGGGGTTAAAATTTGAACATAAAAAAAACAAAATATTTATCAATTGGTGAACCAGAACAAAATTTAATTTTGGAGACTGGAGAAACAATAAAATCTTGTAGTGATATCACATATTTAGGAATTAAAATAAATAAAAATGGGAGTTATGAAGAGGAAATAAGAAATAGAAATAATAAAGGAAAATTTGCAATTACTTGCCTCGATGGAATATTGTGGGATAAAAATATAAGTAATAAAAATAAAATGAATATATATCATACAAGTGTTAAAAGCATCATTACTTATGGAGCAGAACTTTGGCCATTAACAACAAAAACAAATAAGTACCTTTTGGCAACGGAAATGAATTGTATACGAAGGGCCGCAAGAATTTCAAGAAGAGAAAAAATTAGGAACTCAGTTATAAGGGAGAAAATGAAGATTGAAAACACTATTTTAGATTATATTAAAACTCAGCAATTAAGATGGTACGGACATGTCCAGCGAATGGAAGAGGATCGACTAACAAAATATGTTTTGGAATGGAAACCTGAGGGAAGACGAAGCAGAGGAAGACCTAAATCCTCCTGGAGTCAGGGAATATGTTTATATATGAAGGAGATTGGATGGACCGACAAAATTGGCTATTAGGAATCGGAAGATGTCAAAGACATTAATCAACCGATGATCTATCTATCTAATTCGATTTTACAACTCGATTTATTTGTACGTCATACGTCAACAATCGATAAAATAGCGACGGTGGCGGCAGTCTTAAGATGACCTCGGTACTACGTGGGAAAAAAAAGAAACAATTGCGTCAAAATCTCCCTATAATGATTCACGGGCCTGATAAAATTATTGAGATGTATGACAATTAGTGGTCCGTGTGAAGATAGGCCTCAGATTTGCTCATCGTTGCTAGCTACGTTTTTTTCCTCCATAAAATTAACATAATGCGAAGGTAGGCCTACTGAAATCAATTTGGGAACAAAAAATGTTGTAGGCCTAATGTTATCATTTTACGATTGTCAAATAGATTCACATTTTAATATGGAGGTTTGAATTGAATCAGTACAACGCCGTATAATGTTATTATAATTTTACTGCTGACGAAAATGACTTAAATCACTGCTACTTCAACACGCTCATATATCATACAAAATAAGTTCGACTTATGTGGGTTCCAGATTTTTTTCTCCTGAAAGCCTGTATTACTATTATCATTAAAAAATAGATAGCGACCCATAAAAACCATGTTATTATTAACAGATATTTGATACATCAGAAGCTCTGCTTTATCAACTCTGCTGTTTACTTTTTTTTTTTCATCCTACCCATACTCCGAGGTACATAGCAATTACTGTAACACCGTTTAATACCACACATGTTATTTTGGCATTTTTGCACAAATATGCAGGTCTAAATACGAATTTTAGGTGTACAAACTTCGAAACTTCCACCCAACTTTATAGTACATAACATTATATAATGTTCCCTATTTGAAAAAAAAAAAAAAAAAAAAAAAACTTTTAGTTTAATATTTGTAGTAGCTTCAGTTATTGCCAGTTATATTCCAACATATAAACGTCAGAGATGCCATTTATAGGGATATCTTTTGGTTGCGCTCTGGATTTGAGGAAATAAAATCTAATTAATTGTGCCGGGTTAAACCGTCAAATTTCGAGTCTATTGAATATCACGTTATTATCAGTGACCTAACCTGATCGACAAATAGATATTTTAAAGAGAAGAGAAATGAACTAGCCAAGAATAGCGTTAAGTACAATCGGGAAAAAACTTATTAGACGAGAAAGAACATTCTACAACTAAATCTCACTGAAGATTAAGAACTCAAAATTGCAGGGAGATACCAGAATTTGAGAATAAACTCGAGGTTGTCCGGAGAAAAACGACATTTGTGCAATTGGGGACAGATATTGTTAAGCAGATTGTTATGTATTATTACAGACACTATTTTTACTAACATAATATTAACAGCAATAACTATTTTTCCTGTAGTCCCAAGGATCGTAGGTACCAACCCGGCCGGGATATTTAGGATGGAAAAACCAAAGGGACAAATCCTCCGGGAGTGACTTTAAGCAATGAATCGGTAGTATGAATATTTTCGGGTTCGTAAAAGAATCACAAGTTTAAATTAGTGCCTCTCTGCAAAATTTAACCGATCTTCCTCAACCAAATAAACTACTAGACTAAAGATTTTTGGGCTCGTAAAAGAACCTCAAGTCTAGTGCCTCTGTGCAAAATTTAACAGACCTTTCCCCAACCAAACAACATCTTAGTTGACTACTAGATGTCTCATTGAGGCAATGGGCTGAGCACATGTCACTCACTGACATCTCTAGGAAAATAAGCGTAACTAAATTAGCTTGTTCAAGAAACTCCTGCTAGGTGAGCACCTATGTCTCTACGAGGGACGTATAGAGCGTTTACAAACATGCATACATACTATACTACTAGTATTATGACGCTGTAATACAGAGACCATACGATATTTACTAAGTCTATACAATACCTTGAATATGCTGACGATACAGATATAACTGGTAGAACATTTTCTGCAATGTCAATAGTTTTCCTAGCACTCAAACGTATTGCCAACAAAATGGGCTTTCCCATTAATGTAAACAAAGCTAAATACATTACATATGACAGTAAATATGGTAACAGAACTAATATGCAGACACGTGGACATACCTTTAAATAGTAAGTCAGTTCACACAATCGGGATTTATAGGCCTAATCCAAATAGATAATGATGTCACACAATAAATTAATACGGATAATATGTGTTATTTTGATTAGATGGAGTATACGAAGAGTAACATTTTTTATCAATATCTCAATATATAAGATCCTCATAAGACCTGTACTAGTATATGCTTGTAAAATGAAGACTTTGAGTAGAAATAATGAACATATTCTACAACGTTTCTAAATAAATATATTTCGAAGAATTTATGGATCGATATGTGAGAATGTGACAATGGTAAAAGGAAGAAGATATATAATTACGAATTGAACACCCAAAGAGTGGCAACACGTTACAAGCTGGAAGGTCGAGGGTTCGAGTCCCGGTGGGATCAGGATTTTTAAACTGACGTAAACCTTCTCGCAGAACCATAGCCTCGGGGTGTACTCAGTCACTTACGGAAATTAGTACCAGACTTCTTCTTGATGTGAAGGCGGCCGTCAGGCAGGGTTGACAGCCCGGCTGATATCTCGTGCCGATTGTCCAGGAAGGTGGGAGCCTTAACCTCCCACTATCCCAAGAGCCTCCCAAGTCCTGCTGTGTGATCACATTACCTTTTTTAAAGGTGTGGATATTGTTAAATACATTATGTTACGTTATGGATTAGCCATCTGATAAGGAAGGAGGATATAGGTATTCCCAGGAGAGAGACGTTAGCACGGCTGGATAGGAGAGGGAAAGGAAGGCCGAGATTGTGCGGATGTGGTGCTACAATTCTTGGAGTGAGAAATTTGAATATGGTGTCAACAGATCATAATGGTTGGACACGAGTTCTTGAGGAAGCCAAGATTCAGAAATGAGTTGTGGAGCTACTGATTATGATGACGATGATGATGATTGCTACTACTACTACTAGGCCTATACTGATTCTGTATTTACTAATCAAACATATACCAAAAGAAATATAAAGAAAACTAATACAAAATTACTGTTATAAATTACTTCTTTATCATTCATTACATTTTTAGGATCTTGCTACATTCAGAAGAGTATTGTTATGAAGAACTATACTGCAGTAATCTTCAAGTATTATTTTAAAATTAATCTTAACGTAAATCTTGGCCATCACAAGTTCCGTTGACATTCTGTTTCCAGCATCTGGTCATAACGCATTTATTACACTCGTTCGACGTGAACATTACTCAGAGGAATTGTGAGAATATGCTGCATTATTTTCAAGGGATTTGGAACATTTTTTCCCTCGAAAAACACATTTACCACATTACAGAAATTATTCGACTATCCTTCCTTTCAAGCTTTGATATCACATCATCACCATCATCATCATCATGAACAAATCCGTTTTAGGCCATGTGACCTGCGACGGTAAACTTAACGAAGATAGTCTTGATCTTTCCACCCATGTTTTGGTCTTCCTTGGTCCCTATGTTCAGTTGGAGTATATTGGAATGCCAATTTTGGAAGTTGCGACCTTGATATCTTTAATCATCAACCTATTTCTTGCTTTGTCGTCATCAGTGTGATCATTCCGGCCTTTGATTATGCTTTTTCGAGTAATAAAGTTTTAAGAAACGTAAAACAGCACCTGAGATCTCAGTCGTCCTCAATAATCACACATACACTGATCATTGAGGTTGACTCAGATCTCAGGTGCTGTTTTACATTTCTTAAAACTTTAACAGTGACCTCAACGGAGTTCGTAATGTATTTTAAAAATTTTGTCTTAATAAACAGTCCCCCGGGTTGCTTACAGCCATCCACAGAGCAAGACTAATGGTAGGGCTGGTACCTTATAGCCTCAGGCGTTCAAAATATGGGATTTCCGCCATATTTGATGGAACGATTATACCGCCGTGGCTCGGTCCCCATTACCTCGTTAGTTAATAGCCATGGTGTATCACGTACAGGTGAAGTTGGGAATTAGGTAGGAAAGGTTATAGAATGCACATCACTACCTCTGACACATATTTCAGTATTTCGATTGAAACTACTTTTCAATTTCTTTCCCACCTCGGCCAAGTAATTAAATAAAAATTGTTTTGATTAACATGCCATTCCATTAACTCAGTTTAACCTCTCGCCTTATATGTACTTTTACGTGTCACACGCCACCCGGACCTTACAGTGGCACGTCCTGTCGGAAGTGGGATTTTAACTATGGATCACACATATACTCATTTACCACACAAGGGCATTTAGGGCCTTCTCGAATAAGGGATCAGCTGAATATAAGGACCTTCGACGATTGATATAAACAATGAAAGGTTGTCAGAATAATAAAAAAGATAGTGTTTTGTTACAATAATATAGCCTATTATCGTTTCAACAAATTGATTAATGATCGTTATGGACAAGATCATATTCAAGTCCTATATTAAAGTAATTAGCCGTATACCCGGAGAATGCATTCCTAACTCGGACATTCCGAGCAACGCCCAAAAATCTGGAAACCCTAGCTAGAATAGATCATAGGTGGTCCAAGCTCAAGGACATGGAATTGTTCCCCGAATGAGCCTAAAAAATCAGGGCCCCATCCGAGACATCACAACGTTAAAACGAAAAAAAACACACACTCACAACCACACACACACTCACACACACACACACACAACACACACACACACACACACACACACACACACACATTCATTCTAAACATGACGAATGTGTTAAGGTGATTATGTTGACTAGATGATATTCGGGACCGTTTGGGCCTTAAATTTTCCTGACATTTGTTTTACAGGCGAGGAAAAACCCCGAAAAAAAATCACTCAGGAAACTTGTCCCGACCGAGGATCGAAACCTGGCCATTGCATAGGAGGCAGCGACGGTACCCCGATAACACAGAGGTGGACCATAGCTATAAAACTGACAGAGAAAAATGCTGGTAATGCGATGAAAGTACTGTAAGTAAGATCTAATCTTTCGCGCAATAAATATCATAAAATACACTTTTGAAACCTATAGATCAAAACGTTTGGAATTAGGAATAAAAATTAGAAACAAGATTTATTAATACATTTAGCGTTTATTTTTTTTTAATATAGGAGAGAGATTCGCTTCACTCTTTTAATTCACCGAAGAGCAATTGTCTTTAAAACTACTTCTAAATTATTTCATGGTAAATGCCTAAACTCGTAATAGTGTATTACGATGCGAGGTTGGGAAGTGGTTTTTATAGAAGCAGAGGAAAATGTTTGAAATCGAGTGATAGCGAGGTTTTTAATTTCCGAGATTCTGTAAAACACTTCACAAACGTGCATTGTACATTATTTTTTGCGCGATGGTGTTTTCAAAATAATAAATAATAGTAAAATCATAACATCTTTGTGGGCAATGTTTATTAGTTGAAACAACAGGAGGCCGTGAGACCAATTTAGTGATAAAATGGCGGCAAGTACATATTTATTGTTTTATATTGTTTCAAATAAAGTTCAGTTCATTAAAAATGCAGTGATTTGTTTCATATAACGTATATTAACACTACTTTTTGTATATGTTTTGTATATACATTGTATATAGTACACATAGAGGGCAGTGGTTTTACTTCCCACACGCGTTGTTTTTAATATATAATATTACAGTATAGTTATTTAGGTTGGCAACTCCGAAATGTAGGAAGTTGAACTTTCAATCATGGTCACCATTGCTATAAGAACGACAAAACGCACTATCGCGCAAAAAAAATATATATATATATATATACTCGTACATATATATATATATATATATATATATATATATATATATATATAAATATTGTATTTCCATGGAAGGAGCATCGAGCCCTGAACGAACAATAGAATTGAAATTAACTTGAAAAAAAAACTTTTAATTTCGTTTGTACGTGATTTACAAGTGGCAGACTTCATAATAATTCACAGCAGAAAAGAGAATACTTCTATAGTTGAGGTAGTAAGCGAATAGTCAAGCACGTGTTTTACAAAAGCACAACATTTTTGTTGTGAAGATCAAATGCGAGCGTGCAATGTTCATTGTTATGTCAATGCTTAATGGTGTCCCATTTGCTTATCTGGCTCGACAAATGTTCTCTGTACCCCAACTCATACCATCATGACACAGACCGCAAATCCTGGTGCAGCAAGGGACCAAGTCAGCCCCCAGATTAATGCTGTTTTACTGTGGTTTTGCTGTTTCAAAGTTGGTTTGTCATGAAAAACTGACAGTCGCACCCACGTTACTCTTCATTAGAATAGTGAAATATGAGCCTTATGTAACAAAATATAAATTAAAGGATACTTCTCCGGGATTTATTTCTCAAATTTACAAATGTTTAATATATATTATTATAGTGTAAAATAATAACAATAATTAAATCCATCGCATGCCGCTCCGAAGATCCAAAAACCGACAGAAATGATTGCTCTCGCTGGCTACCAGTGAAAGTACAGGGATTCAAGTGGACTTAGCGAGACACAGCCTCTCAAACCTTAGTTTTAGCTTTTCCAACCATATTTTGATACTTCTTATATAGGATAACTAACCAGTGTCCTCAAAAGGGTGAATGGACTCCGTTCCAGATCCTATATCCAAATAAAAATACTCATGGCATAGTCGAGAATCGACTCCGGGACTCCTGGGATACTAATAAGATATTCTAATCATTACACCACAGAGGCAGACAAAATATAATAACTAACAAAATAACTAACTTACCGGCAATATCGAATCCGTAGGTAAATGTCCGGAATAAGCTCTCCATACATCCCTATACTGAACTAATATTTTCCAGTCATATCTAGTCTACTTCCTTCAAATCATGATTAATACTCGTATTATTATCCCACCTCATTTTTGGTCTGCATACTAGGCGCTTTCCCTCTGGTTTTCCTATAAGGAGCTTCTAAGCCTCTCTTTCATTCCCAAATCGTGCCACTTGCTGTGCTCATAGCAGTCTACGAAACTTAATTCTTCTTATTATATCCGGTTACCTATAAAATTTAATATCATGTAGTTCACTGATATGCAGTCTTCTCCATTCGCCTATCTGTTAATCTCTCTTTGGCCCAACATTTTCCTAAGAACTTTATTCTTAAATACTCGTAATTATTCTCTTCCCTTAAAGCAAAAGTCCATGATTCGCATCCATATAACTGGGAGAATTACAGTTTTACATATTTTCAGTTTAATGTTTTTGAGAGAAGCAGGGACGACAAGAACACCTTTAATTCAAAATAATGATGATGATGATGATAAAAATAATAGTAATAATAATAATAATAATAATAATAATAATAATAATAATAATAAATCTTAATGTAAATTTCCTTAATCGTATTTCGCTACTTCTCATATCGCCTAGTACTCACTTGCCTTTATTAAGCGTTCTGCACGTAATTTCAGGCCCTATAATAATAAAACAAAATTTTATAGCTCAAATTTAAAAAATATCCCTAAAATGTTTGTCAGAGACACTAATTATTTTAATACAAAGGTAGTTTCAGTTTTTTCTTAAAAAGATTGACTTACTTCTCACATCAAATATATCCTCATTTATCTTGTAGATGCTCCTATTCCAGACCATACACAAAAAAAAGTTGTATAGTAAGCCTATAACCACTAGTTGAATTCAGATTCTTGGATTGTAAGCCAGACACAAGAACCATTATACTTCAGAAGAAGTCGAATTCCTATTATAAACTTTATAATTATAGTATTCATGGGGTAAGGATTAATAAAATAGCTATTTTATTATCGTACGTAAGTTACCATTTTCTTTATGAAGAGGAATGCAAATCTCTGAGCGAAATAAAGTTAAAACATGTGTATAATATACAATATTATTAATTATTATTTATTCATTATTGAAATGGGATATCAGTAATGTCTGTTAATTGTAGTCATGCGTAATACCATGGTCACTGATTATAGAACCTTTAGCGAATTATTTTAGATGATGGTGAAATTATTCGCGGTACTAAATATTCAACCTTGTTTTGATTAATGAGAAAACCCGTAAAAAAAACAGATTGGTGGAATATGGGACCTACCATTAACTAGCGTAAAAACTAATATCTCGGCTAATTCAGCGGGATATGTTTGATTTAGTCCTTCTTTTAGATTTGATTGCACATCTTTATTGTAATTAGTTTTGGATTGATTTCTTGGATCCGTCAATGGTGTATATTATATTTGATCGCGTCCTAGGTGTAATCCTTAGCGTGTGACTGGTATCCGAAGGGTCAGAATCAATCATTCCTGGTTGTGATATAATTTCTTCTTTGTACGTAGGGTCTGCAAAATGAGGATCCTGAGCGAATTTTCAGTCCTATAAGGATTGCGAATTTTTAATGGAGAAAACATCATGAATATAATACAATAATTTTCATAATGGTCGTAATGTTTTAAGATTATTAAGTCTAGGAAGGAGATTGATATAGTTATGTAACTATAATGAGTAAAAGTACATACGCTTTCAATTTTCTAAAGTGGGAAACTCGGTAAAATTCTTTTTAGAAAGGACTAAATTAGGAGGAACAGTTAGAAATGGATATCCGAGAGATTGACTAGATCAGGTCCGGGTGTCTAGATACTCAGTGAGAGTGCATCTCTTGTGTACAGTTTTTTGATCCCTCAGTTGCACACATAAACGGTATTATGTCTGATCAGTGGGATACAATACATTTGTACTACAGGTACGCATTTTGAAAGACACAGTGTGAGCACGCCTCTCTTTATGTACGTTTTCGATCTCTTAGTTGCACACATAAACGACGTTAGCTCTGATTAGTGAGGTACAACACAGTTTAATCACAGTATATTTATACTACAGGATACGCATTTTGAAAGACACAGTGTGAGCACGCCTCTCTTTGTGTACAATTTTTTATCCCTAAATTGCACACACAAACGGCATTAAGTCTGATTAGTGGGATACAATACATTTTACATCACCAGCACATTTATACTACAGGATACGCATTTTGAAAGACACAGTGTGAGAGTGCCTCTCTTTGTGTACAGTTTTCGATCTCCTAGTTGCATACATAAACGGCATTAAGTCTGTTTAGCGAGGTACAATACATTTTACATCACCAGTACATTTATACTAGAGATACGCATTTTGAAAGACACAGCACTAAACTAGTTTGAATTTTTCTTATCTGTAGTCAGATGCGGCAATGTTTGAGTGAGCGCAGCAGTGCCCTGAGAGTACGTAACCCCTAAACTGGACTCTATTGGTTGAGGGTAGGAACAAGTAGAGGGTAATAGTGAATGCGACATTAAACGTATGGGTTCCATAATCATAAGCCACAGAGTTAGTATAAGGTCTGAAATTGAGTTTATTCACCCTCTTGAGGACAAATGAATGGCTGTTTTAAATGAGAAATAGTGAAATCCGTTTAAGAAAATTAAAAAAATGAAGCCGAAGGATTTTGTCATACTAATAAGCGTAGTTAGTTAAGACAATACGCTACAAGCCGGAAGATAGAAGTTCGAATCCCAGTGGGGTCAGGATTTTAAAACTCCCCTAAACCTCGTGGGGTCGACTCAGTCTCAAACTGAAATGAGTACCGGACGCTTGTTCTGGGGTAAAGGCGACGTCATGCAGTACTGACAATCCGGCAGACACTCGTGCCGAATTTCTAGAAAGGTGTCTTAACCTCCTACAAGTCCAAGGGCCACTCAAGGCTGTTGGGATCACTTTACTTTAATTCTATGAATCCATATAGTCAAATATTATTACTTTTGTTTCTAGCTCTTCGGAGTTGTTGTGTCATGGAATACTTTATACAAGTATATCCATTAAATATAAACATATACAACTACTAGAATAGTATGGTCACGTAAGGAGAATGTTAAAAGATAGATTGGCATTCAGGATACTATAATACACTCCGGAAGGAAGACATGGACAGGGATGTTCCAGGAAGACATATGAGTGATAAGGGTATAGCACACATATCATGCAAAAAAGAAAAAAAAAGAAGTTAGATTGGAATGATAGATATTTGGGAAAACAAAAATAACATTTTAGGCACAGAAACAGTCTATATTACCAAACTATAGACTACTGCATATTATATAGATATAAATATACACAATTAATTTTGATTTATTCATTTTAATTATAAATTTGGCAATGCATCCTTTAGTAAATTTCATTCAATATAATATAAATCACACATATAAACTCGGTCAGAGATTTTATAATAGCTGTTACTTGATAAATAAATAGGATGCTTGTAATGTTGGTTTATATTTTTTAAAGGTAGACGGAAACTTGAAATACTTATTACATTGATTTGATACTATTATTTCGCTTAATTACAATTTCATTGTATGTTAAAAGCATATATGTTTGAGCTTTAATGTACTTAAGCCATTATTGCATGGAGTCTTGGTTGATTAAAACTGCAGCAGAACATGTGCTGCCATCACTAGTGCTGTAGCATTTTGGGAAGTTACACCACACTTTATATACAATAATACATATGGGAAGTGTGCACCTGGTGTTGAACTCGTGACCCTAATCAAATAACCTCTACTACAACGAGAAAGTAACGGTAGAGGTTCGGTTCGTTTATGGAAACTCAATACCAAAACTGTGTTAGCTATGCTATTGTCTTACGCTAATCATCAAACTATAACAATTCTTTGTGATATAAGTAGGGCCTGCTACAAAAATAGATCATCGGTAGATCAAAATTATTAATAATACTTTTTCCTTAATTTTTGGCGAAATCTGAAGGAATGAGCTATTGATCCAAAGAGGATTATGAGAATAGATCCTATCTAGCAAACACCGAAAATGATCATTGCAATATATATCCATCCATAGTAATTCTGCCCGAGGCCAGGTCTTCCACTGCAATCATAGCATTTTCATGCTACGCTTTGAGGCAGTATTTTTTGTCGCGGTTGTTTAGTCACTGAGTTCACTATTTTAATTGTAGTGAATTTTTAATTGCCCTACTTCGGTAGCTAGTCGGTTCCTGTTGTTTCAGGATGAGCACTGAGATCCTCATCTCCTACAGAGGTCGGAAGGAGAAATGCGTGGACAGCAGACAATAGTTTATCATTAAATTACTTTATTTCTTTTCGTTGACAAACTTGAATGCACTTTACACTTCATAAATAAAACTTTTCTGTTACGGACCTTCGATATCTCAAACTTATGAGTACTCGAGCTATTAGATGATTTAGAAATTGGAGAAATTTTTACGAAGTCCGTAATCGTTATTCCCAGACTTTTTTAAAAAAATATAATTTATATCCCTTCTCCACGAACTGTTAAATGTAAGTACTTCTCTGCACGAACTGTGCGGATCTGAAATTTAGGTTGTACGAGGGGGAAAGGGAGAAACTCTCCCTCTACTGCCAATAAAGAAATACTTGAGTACGAGTAGATGTCTGCCACAACCAATCACTGCTCTTGACGCTGCTATAGTGCGCTAGTAAGGTTTGAAATAGCTGAGATGTTGCCAGCTGTATGTCTGCTAACCGCATACATAAAGCGGCCCCCTTCCACTGAATATCCCTACCGGAAACACTGCCGTGAGTACGTCAGGGCCGGAGAATCAGTGCCTGGGGTATAGTGTAAGTAAGTTAATTTGTCCTCGTGAGTTTTGCATTGAAGTCAGGACCCTTTATTCCCATATATGGTCGTACACCCTAACTCCGATTTTGATTGGTTAGAATTTTCAATCACATGTCTCCTAGGGGCATACATATTTTTATTAAATTCCCACCTATTTCTAATTTATTCTCACGGCTAGCCAGCGTGTTTACAGTTTGGGTTTCCCGCGGTTGTACATTTTGAAGTATGAAATTTTCTCCCAAACGTAATTTTTCAAGCTAGACCCAGCTCAAGAATTTCAGGTCTACTTTGGGGGCTACATATTTATGACCTCTTCGTATTTAGGTTTCCCACCGCTACTTGTGAGAATTTTTACCAATAATATGTTTACTTAATTTATTTATTTATACTATATTCAGTTCATTTTTTGTTTATTGATTAATCGTATTTATTAATCACTATACTAGATTAGTCCACCGCTGTGGTCCCGAGGTAGCGTGCTGCCTTGTCACGCAGAGGGCCCGGGTTCGATCCCCGGTCGGGGCAGTTTTTCTGGGTGAGATTTTTATCGGGGTTTTTCCTCACCTGCAAGACAAATGTTAAGGCCCAAACGGTCCCCGAAATCGTATGATGATCATCATCATCATCATTATCATCATCCTTCGCCGGTGTGGAAAGCAACGGGAAGCTACCACACCTACAATTCCCTAGTAAAGCTGCAAGCATAGCATGAAAATGCTATGATTGCAGTGAAGGATCTGCCTTCGGGCAGAATTACTATGGATAGATGGATACTAGATTAGGGCCTCCTCTTATACTCTACAGCTTTACAGCTTTACAGCTTTACTAGGGAATTACAGGTATGGTAGCTTCCTGTTGCTTTCCACACCGGCGAAGGATGATGAAGATGATGATAGTGATAAGAATGATGATGAGGGCCAGATAATTTTCGGGGAGCGTTGGGCTCTAAGCTTCTTCCAGTCCAGACCGGGAATCGAACCCGGGCCCGCTGCGTGACAAGGCAGCACACTACCTCGAGACCACAACGGTAGATATATATATATGGTAGATATATATAAGTGGTTATAATCCTTGCCTCGGAATCCCGAGGATAGCAGGCTCAAAACCGGCCGGGTTAGATGGATTTTTTAGGATGGAAAAATCCAAGGAGCAAGATCTCCGGAATGGACTTTCAGCCGTGGATCCCAAGTCTGAAGATTTTGAGGCTCGTAAAAGATCCTCAAGCCTGAATGAAAAAGGCCTCTAAGCAAAATTTACCGACCTCATCATCCTAGTAATAACTTAGCTGCCTGCTAGATGTCTCAATTGATGTATATTGGCAGCATACCATTCATGACATCTGTGGGGAAATAAGCGTAACTAAATTAACTTGGTATGGTAACTGCTAACAAGAGAGCGGCTCAGGCTGTACCATTGTAACAGTAATAGTATAATATGTAATTCGTTAACGCTCTAGCGTAGGTTCATGGCCGCGCGAACATAAGCTCTCCATACTTGCCTATCCCGAGCTAATGTTTTCCAATCATTCCCTGTATAATCTACTTCCCTCAAATCATGGATAATGTTATTATCTACCTCGTTCTTGGTCTAACAACTGGGCGTTTTCCCTCTGGTTTTCCTACAAGAAGCTTCCATGCACCTCTTTCATCCCCCATACGTGTCACATGTCCTGCTCATTGCAGTTTACAAGACTTAACTGTTCCTATTATATCTGGCTTCCTATACATATCATGTAGCTCACTATTATGTAGTTTTCTCCATTCATCTGTCTATCTCTTTTTGACCCAAAAAATTTCCCAAGAACTTTATTCTCAAATACTCGTTATTTCCTTTCCTCCCTTAAAATAAGAAACCATGTTTCGTTTCCATATAATATAACTGGGAAATAACTGTTTTATATATTTTCAGGTTAACATTATTTTTTGAAAGGAGTTGGGAAGACAAGAGTCCCTGTAATACTTAATAGCATGCATTTCCAGAATATTTAGCCTATGTTTAATTTCTTTGTGCACCTCATTCCTATTTGTATGTATTGTTCCTAGATACTTGAAATCGGCCATTTCTTCAAAATTTCCTTCATTTGTCATTAGTTGTCCATTTCCATTATATATATTGAATAGGCTACATATTTGGTTTTATTGACGTTTATTTTCAGTCCCAATTTCTTAGTGCTACTCAATAGTGTGTGTGTATTTTCCCTTAGTATTTTCTCGTTATCGCTCAATAATACTATTGAGTATTGAACTAGTAGTCAACTGATAAGAACCCATATCCTGTTACTTCTGCTAGTGATGGGACTAGTCCCGAAAGCGCTACTGATAATTAATAATTTTTTAAGTTCAGGAGATGGACCTTTTAGGTAACTATTTTATAATTTTATATTAAAGTTTTACTAAGGGAAAATACACACACTCTATTGAGTAGCACTAAGAAATTGGGACTGGAAATAAACGTCAATAAAACTAAATATGTAGCCTATTCAATACATATAATGGAAATGGACAACTAATGACAAATGAAGGAAATTTTGAAGAAATGGCTGATTTCAAGTATTACAAAGGAAACTAAAATGAACAATTATAAGAGCATAATACAGAATGTTTTGTCATATGGAAGTGAAACTTGGTATTTAACGGAATTGCAAAATAATAAAATTAGAACAGTTGAATTCGATTATTTTAGAAGAAGCCTCCAAAAAACAAGACAGGATAAAATAAGAAATGAATTCCTTTGGAGAGATATGAAGGTCACCACATCTGTTGTTAAGAGGATTGAAAATCAAACGTTTAAATGGTATGGCCATGTACAAAGAATGGAAAATGAAAGATGACCAAAAAATATATACCAATGGTCACCCCCTGGAAGAAATAAACGTGGCAGACCAAGATGGAAACGGAAAATCTACGTCAGAACAATAATGGAGGATAGGAATATGGAAGAGGGAGATTGGAATGATAGAGATAAATGGAAACTGAAGACGGCAAACCTATAAGTGGGGGAAAGCCGAAGAAGAAGAAGAAGATATTATAATTTTTAATTTGCAATAATACTACATCATCAGCATAAACTAACGGACTTATTAATACTATCGAGTTGTTATCCTTCTTCATTCTCCAAAGTTCTGATGGCATGCTCTAATACAAAATTGAATAGTAGAGGAGATAGTGCATCTCCTTGCTTTAACCCATTGTGAATTTCAAAAGTATTCGAAAACTGTTTGCCTACACGCATCTACTCTTTGTGTCGTTTAGACACATTCGTATAAGTCTATCTTTTTAGGAATTCCGAACTTCAGAACGATACTATATAACTTCTCCCTCTTAACTGAATCATATGCGTTTTTAAAGTCTACATATAGTTGATATATAGTGCCATTATATTCTCTTTTTTTTTTTTTTTTAAATCTGTCTTATGCTAAATATCTGATCTGTTGTAGACCTGATCAAACTTGGCATATAGCAGTTAATTAAAAAAGTAAGATGGAATTTGTTAACAAGCAAACGAAAATTTAAGAATCGCTCTAGCGTTATTAAAAAAAACAAACAAACAAACAAAAAATGGAGTTCGTTGATCAGTAAGATCGGACCATTAGGTGCAGGAATTTACCTGAAACGAAAATTTAAGAAATGGCTTTAGTGGTCGCAATTTTCGATGTTTCACAATGAAACTTAGTATTTGCTATTAAAGTAAATTGAGGAAGGTATTCTTTAAAAAATCAGCGAAATCCGACCATTATAATTGAGGGTTTATCTGAAACCCAAAATTAAAAATTGTCTCTAGCAATCGCCATGTTTGATTCGTCGCAATCTATACCATACAGTTCTTAATTATTTAATTGGCAATATAAGAAACCTTACTTCAATGTATTTAATACTAGCTAATACCCGGCGTGCGCTACTACGTCTAAATAAATTAGATGTGTTTTATGTTTAGTTGAATAAATAAAAATAAAAATTATAAATTTACATCGTAATTATTTTTAGATATCCCGTGCTGATTACCAGGCGTTTCCCGGGAATCCACTTAGGCCTATCCCAATCTTCTTGGCATTAATGAGCTGAAAGACAAAAATGGTTATTGTGAGTTATCCGTAAAAGATAGACATATTCTGTCACTGACTTTTTTGTAGATTTTGTTTAGATATTCAATTCGGTGTAGGCCTACATTCATTTGTTATGGTTTAGGCAGCGTAAGCCATTTAAACGTTCAAAAATAGAATTGTTTAGTGCACCGATGTCCTTTTTTTTTTAAATCTCTGGCCCTATAGTACGTAGTGTACAATGTTTTTACGTTAATTATAAGTCATAACATTAATATTCTCTAACTTATGTAAAAAAGCCATTCAAATCGGTCAAGCAGTTTTTGAGTCCATAAAGGACAGACTAACATACAGACAAACATATTCGCCTTCATTTTTTATATATAATGTAATGGAAAAATAAATCGGTACATATTTCAGTTGGCGGTAAATTAAACAATGTAAATAAGTAGGCCTAATAAGTTACGGAGATATATGATTTGTTTTCACTTTAGTCCGACACGTTTAAACAAATTGACATCAGAAACTGAATTTCTCCAATTTGACAAATATATATATATATATATATATCAGGAGTGTTTCTGTTATATACACAGATATCCTCAATACAATTCTTTTCTTCCACACTTCCCGGTCTTGCATATCTGCTTCTGTCATATGTTGGATTTGGTCTACCACGTTTCCCTTTTCCAGGAGGTATCCATTTCAATACTTCTTTGTTTGTTTCTGTGTCCCTTCTTCTCATTATGTGCTCATACCGTCTTAGTTAGATTTCTTCAATCTCTTGTACAATATCCCTTTCATATATATACAAAATTCCGTAAACATGCAAAATACGACCAAAATTCGACTTGCTGAGAAACTCGCTTGTATTGTATTCAGAATTAGTAGATAACAGGCTTATCTCCTTTCCCTTCTGCTGATGATGGGACTAGTCCCGAAAGGTCTACAGATAATTAATACTTTCAACGTTGAGGAGACGGACCTATAAGGTAATTTTTTTATAATTTTATGTTACCGGTATAATTTTAATTTTATGACTAATACCTCAACGGAATTTTATCATGAATTTTATTAGTGTTGACAATGTCTTATGCAAAACTATGTATATGATTTTTTTTAGGAAGTTGACTCTGAAAATAAATCCATATATGAGCCAACAGTTGACTATTACATAGATAAATGCCAATTAGAGAGTGTAACTGTCACAGGAGGATGATCGGGGCAGGAGATACTATACCAGGATTCTTAGATAAATTTTATAATTTCCTAGATTTGGACAGAGTGTATGTTTCTAAAACTGCCATCACTGCCATTAGAGGATCAATTTCAATTTTAAGCAACCATCTTTACAAAATTCAGACTTAATAGAATATACTTCAATTACAATTTGAATTTTTTAAATGTATTTAATCAATTTCGAAAATTAATTGTCTGTATCACTTTGTCCTTGTGGAAAATCCTCTAATGAGGAATGTTTTATTATATATATATATATATATATATATATATATATATATATATATATATATGTGTGTGTGTGTGTGTGTGTTTTTTCCATTGAAAATGAAAACATATAAATAGGAATAGAATTAAAAAAAAACACTGGAATAATAAGAACAATTTAAATAGATGTTCTTAATAAATGCAGGTTGTAAGTTCAGAAATGGGACGAACAAATGTAATAATTTAACATGAACATAAAGTGTTTCTCAGGAGACACAAGAGCGGGAAGAACAGATATATTAATTTTTCATATAAGGAGCCAGGTGCTACAAGAGACTCCGACCTCATACAAATTCTCATACTAACAATTCTTATTGCGCACGTATGAAAAAGTTCCAGTCTTCTTCTTCTAACAAGTGTAGCTACAGAGTCGATATAAATCTAGAAATATTAAAATATATGATATTAAAATTTTACCACATCATTCATATTTTTATTCGAGGAAAAATAATAGAAAATATTCTGGTAACCACAGTCATTGATATCACAATCATCAATGTCATGCGAAGACAGGTGCCCTATTAATAAAACCATTCATCTCTTCTTTTAGTTACCTCTTTTATTTCTTGATAGTTCTGGGATCTTATAGATTTTATTAAATCTTCTAGAACCAGTCTTCCTTACTCGTGGTTCATTGATAGCTCGATTAAAAAATCTCCAGATACAGGTTCGATTCCCACCTGTATTAGAGACAATTTTGACTATAGAGGCTGAAACAGCATCCATTCAGTCTCGTGAGTAGTTACTTGATATGAGAAGTAACAAAACCAGTTAAAAAACGAAACTAGGGTTGACTGACGCCACTGCACTCTCATCTGCTACCTTCCGACTTCACTCTGCTAATTAACTTCAAAATTGAATTCAAAATTTAAACCGGGGCTAATGTATTTTACAGGAACCCGGGGTTCTACCTATTAAGGAGGACCAAAATGGATCGCTCACCGCCAACACTTAAGTGATGGCCGCAGAGCTTTCCATCTATCTATCTATCTGCTATCCAGTGACGCAAACATTTCAGTCGGCTTTGGTTCTTAGGAACTGTCATATTTGTTTTTGTTTATAGAAATAAATATTGATTTTCTGAGCTTGTAGTTAGTAATAAAATAAACCTAAACTTATCTTCAAGTATTTGATAATACTCAGATAGAAAATAATTCAAAATAAAAATTAACTATTACGCTGACAATGATGCTTTAATGTTTTTAAGACGGTTTATGAGATATGATTACTGAAATATTTTAGATTACAATTAAATCAATTTCTCAATAGGACTCTATATAATTAGATATATAAATAGTCCGACGCCGTAGTGGAGCTTTTAGACGAGATATCGTACGCGAAGATTCATATCAAAGACTCAATACTAAGTTTGTTACTAAAGAGTTACCATTTATTTTATTCCGGGGACTGAGATTCGTTTTCCCGTTTTCCATTTTTAATCTGGTTGAGAGAAGTGAGGGGGAGGATTGAAAGAGGACCCCACCTTTTACATAGCATGTACTCAGATCCACATTTTTTAAAGGCTTTTGGAGTATAAAGCCATATTAAAATATTATTTCAAGCTATATAAGAATGATCACAAGATCAATCTATCAATCACGATTTATGAAAAAAGAAACTAATTTAAAAGTCCCGCGCCGTAGCCGAGCGGTTAAGGTAGGAAGCCTTGGCGCAGAGCTACGGGACTTGCGCTGGTTCGAGTCTCCATGGGGGAAGAAATTTTCTCATGGTATTTAGGCCAGTATGGGACCGGTGCCCACCCAGCATCGTGAGGCAATTGGGTAGCTACAATAAGTAGCGGCTCCAGGTTGAGGAACCAGCTATAACGGCTGGGGGACTCGACATGCTAACCACATGTCACCCCTACACTGGCTGTTGTTCATCTACCTCTGTGATTGACACATGT
The DNA here is from genome assembly GCA_030220185.1 of Diploptera punctata. Classification (NCBI taxonomy): domain Eukaryota; kingdom Metazoa; phylum Arthropoda; class Insecta; order Blattodea; family Blaberidae; genus Diploptera; species Diploptera punctata. The sequence continues at coordinate 249,293 of JASPKZ010003421.1, read as the reverse complement.
GGATGTGAAGGGCCAGCAGCCGGCTGGTAAAAGGGCAACCGCTGAAAAGTGGAAAGACCCTCAATCGGAACTAATTTAAAAGAAGATCGTTGTTCGCGGAAAGAAATTATTCTATAGCGAAAGTCAAATTTATATTAGTTTTATATGTAATAAAAATACACTATTTTCTAAGCCTGGAATTTTAAAGTGCTTACATGTAGGAACCGTTCACGACTACAGGTAATGTATCACTACTTCATTTTTTACCAATAATAAGATAGATATATCTTTTGAAGTGCATCATGAAGCGAATTATGTTAGACCTAATCTTATAATAGAACAGGCCAATTAAGTTCACAATTGTCTCGGATTCGCTCTCTGGTAAATGTAGCTCAATGTAATACTATGGAGACAATTTCCATAAGACGTCTCACAATTACATAATAGGCTAATGTATATTAATGAGAGAGAAGATGTTGACAGTAATCTTAAGGACTTCAATGCAGATATTCAACCAGATAGTTTCACATGGTTGCACAAATTCGAAGAAAAGAGAGCATCTAAATTACAAAACGCATTACTTATTATATGTAATAGAGAACATTGATGATTGCACTGTAAAGAGAGATTGCGCAGTGGTATTTAATAAAACTCTCGAACACGAAAATGTAAGATCGCATTTAGAACACATTTTCTACAAGAAATCTATATAAGACAAACAGTACTTAACGTGTTGGTAGCAATTTAGTAGTTTGGAAATCCTAATTTACTACCTTACGTGCATCAAAAGTAAACAAATTCAACAACTGATAACTCACAGGTGTATTTTGTCCAGGACTCTGGGTTCCTTATCTCAAATTCTATGTCTGGAATATGAGGTAAATTTCTTTCGTTTAATAAAATGTTTTAAGTTGTCGAAATACATTTAAATTTCTTAATTGGTATTTACTTTAGAATTTTTCTTTTGGAAAATCTTGTTCCTATAATACTGATAATGATGATGACGATGAAGGTGATGATGATGATGATGACGATGACGGTGACGATGATGATGATAAAGATAAAGGTGATGATGATAAAGATAAAGATAATGATGATAATAATAATAATAATAATAATAATAATAATAATAATAATAATAATAAGACGAATAATAATAATAATAATAATAATAATTCGAATAATAATAATAATAATAAGAATCATAATAACATTAATAATAATAATCATTATAATAATAAGAATAATAATAATAAGAAGAAGAATAAGAATAATAATATTAATAATAATAATATGAATAATAATAAAAATTAATAATACTGTTTTATTATTATTATTGTTATTATTATTATTATTATTATTATTATCTTCTTCTACTACAAGGTTTAGGCTATGCATCCTGTTCCGGCGAAGTTAAAAGTGGAGTCCATCTTCTACGTGGTCGGCCAACATCTCTTGTTCCTCTGGGATTATACAGGCAGGTTCTTTTTGGTATTATTTCGTTGTTCATTCTCATTAAATGTTCTGTCCATTTCTTATTATTTTCGCTGATTTTATCTTCAATTTTATATATATTTAATTCTTCTCGTATAGTTTCATTCCTTGTTCTATTCGGTCTTGTGCATCCTTTCACATTACGTAAAAACAGCATTTCCGCAGTCTGTATCCTGCTTTTATCCCTTGATTTCATTATCCAATTTTCACTTCCATACAACAACAAAGGAACAGCCATTGTTTTATATAATTTAAGTTTCGTATCTTTCCTTGTTTTCCGACCTAATGTTCTTTTTATGGTTCCACAAATAGCCTGAAATTTATTTACTTTATTCTCTATATCTTTATTTTCTCTATAAGTTATATCACATCCTAAATATTGGAAATGTGATACTCGTTCTATTATTTTGTTATCCAGTACAATTTTTGATCTAATTCCATATTTGCCAATATATGCCATAACTTTTGACTTATTTATTGATATTTTACAATTATATCTATTGGCTATTAATTTAAATTTATATGCTAACATTTGGAGCTCGTTTTCAGATTCTGCTAAAAGTACAACATCGTCAGCGAATAATAAAGCATTTATTTTATCTTTATTATTCCTTCATTAGTTTAAACCTTCTTCCATTCTTTTAGGATATCGTCCACATAAATATTAAATAATATGGGTGAGAGTGAACACCCTTGTCGTACTCCTTGGTTCATTTGAAAAAATGTCTTATTTTTAGTCAACTGAGGGTCAATGCAAATATTTGTTCCAAAGTACAAGCTCTTAACAGATTCTATAATCTGAATAGGGAGGCCTTTATCTTTTAGGATATCCCACAATATTTCCCTGTTTACTCGATTAAATGCTTTATCTAAGTCTATAAATAACAAATCTGTTTCTAGGTTTTTTTCTTGTCTTTTGTTTATTATCTGATTCAGGGCAAATACTCCATCGGTACAAGATCTTCCTTTTCGGAACCCGTTTTGTTCTTCTGCTAGTGTTACTTCAGTAATTCGTTGCATTCGTTTTGCTATTATTCTAGCATAGATTTTATATCCTCTATTTAGGAGGGTAATGCCTCTGTAATAAGATGGTTGGTTTCTTTCTCCTTTCTTATAAATTGGTTTTACTATAACTTGCCTCCATGTTGCTGGTATATTATGATTCTCCCAACACACATTAAGAAAATTCATGAATCTTAATTTAAAGAATATATCTGCATATTTAATTAGTTCTGAATTGATGTCATCTGGTCCGCTAGTTTTCTATTATTTGTTAATTTGAGCGATTCTTCCAGGACTTCCATTTGTATTTTATCTACTTTCAAATTCTCACATTTTGGTTCTTCTTCGTTTTCATTCTCGTTGTACCACAGGTCTCTGAAATATTCTATCCAATGTTCTTCTGATATTGATGTAGGTATATATGCAGCTTCTTTTTCTGATTTATTTAAATATTTAATTATTCTGTAAGCAGTCCATTGTCGTCCATGTAGATCATGTTCTAGATTAGATACATATCGTTCCCAACTATCTTGGTGGGATTTCCTAACAATTCTCTTTGCTTCCTTTCTTTTGTTATAATATATTTTTCTTTTGTTTCTTCCATTTTATTTTGTAAATATTGTAAATATGCTTTCTTCTTTTCCTCTATAACTGTTTTAATTTCGTCATTCCATATTCTTAATCCTCTCTTCTTACAATTTTTCCTTCTTAATCCTAGAACTTCATATGCTGCTTTCTTTAGAGCCCAATTGATGTTGCTCCATTCTTCTTCTATATTATTATTTATTTCTCGTTGTAATATATATTGAGATAATCTATTTGCATACTTTCTTGTATTTTCTTCTTATAATAAATTCACGTTATATGTTTCTTCATTGTAAATTTTTCTTGTTGTTGGTTTCCTCCATCTTTCTAATAATTTTATATTACATGTCAAGAGAAAATGATCTGTTCCTTCATCGAAACCTCTATATACTCTTACATCTGTGACCCAGGGTATCAATTTTCTGTTTACCAAGAAATAATCAATAATTGATCTTAATCCTCTAGCCGACCAGATGTACTTATGTACTTCTTTCTTTCTAAAATAGGTATTAGTAATTCTGTATCCATTAAATATTGCAAATTGTCGAAGTTCTTTTCCACTATCATTTTCTATTGTTTCTTCTTGTGTACTAATTATATCAGGTATAGAATGGCACCCTATTCTTCCATTAAAATCACCTCCAATAACTATATAATCATTTTTATTTATTTTATTCACTACTTTTTGAAGTTCTTTATAATTTTTTTCAATTTTTTTCTTTTTTCCCTTGTTCTGGTGCATATATACCTATTATTGTCATATATCCTCTTTGTATTTTAAACCTGACAATAATTATTCTTTCTGATATAAAAGTATAGCTATGTATTTTCTTCCTCCAAATGGGGTCTATCATTATAGCTACTCCAGCTGATGCACGTTGTTGTCTTTCTACACCATGATATACCCTGTGTCCCTTTCAACTTTTTCTTTGTTTCTGTTAAGAGCATTATATTTGCCTTTTTCGTTTTCATTTCATATAAAACTTCTGTCTGTTTATTATTTAACCCTCTTATATTCCATGTTGCCAATAGTAAATTATTCTTTATCATTGTCCTTTTCTTGCCTGGTCCATCATCAGTGTTTCCGTCCGGCTTTCTCCTTCGCTTTTTAGTAATTGAAGATTCATCTGGCCGCCTTACAAGGGCTGCGCAGATATGGTTGGGTGGTGGGATTGCCACCTTACAGCCTCCCAACTTGCTTCAGCGTTTTTTTTAGGGTGCCTTCCCTTAGGTAGATTCCCTTCTCTTCGGCTCTGAGCTCTACCTGCCCATTATAGCCGTCCAATCTGGAACAGACGCTATGCTGATTTTGGTTCACCCCGGGTATTTCATTTCCCCGATATTATTATTATTATTATTATTATTATTATTGTCCTTTGTAACTAGCAGAATTAAAGGCATAATGCCTTATCTTCTGCCGCTGATGTGATGTGAACAAATGTTTAGAGATGGTGCTGGAACGATCTTCCACACTAATTGAATACACCATTAATTCTTGTGTATTGCCCGCTGGTAGGTGATGCGATGAAGTAGAATGGCACACTCTTTTAAAGCCGCCTAGTGCAATAATTGTGAATTTTACAGAGTTTGTCACGTAAAGAATTTGGTTAATAAATCCTTTATCATCGCTAGAACTTTGTAAACTATCTTTTGTAATGGCAAGGCAATTGAGCGATGTATTCATTAAGGTCACTTGGTGGAAAAATGTGCGCCTGTCACATGAACAGAAGTTTGATTTTCACCTCCTTTATCGTTCCTGAAACACTGTAAACGGACTTCTTTGATACCAGAATTAAGTAGAATGGAAATTAACTACACTGAAAGAAGTGGAGATAAAGAATAAGAACAAGGAATATAAGGATATAAGATAATCACGATGAAGAGAAAAAAGAAAAAGAAAGAGAAAGTAATGAAATTAAAAAATGAAATATTTTGCGTTTAAAAGAAGCACTTGAAAAGTATTTTGTATAAGGACCATTATGTGATAATTTTTGCATCTTTCTCCTAGCTGTTACATGGCACAAATTTGCTATTAATAGAAGGTATTTTTAGCTTGAAAACACGCGAAAGAATTATCTAAAAGGGGAAATTCTCTACTGGAAATAATACTCTCATCAGCACGAACTTGGAAAGAGTGACGTCATCAAGTAATTTTCGTGATGTTATACGGATTGTTACTTACTTTAGTTGATCGTTAGAGCAACCCATGCAGTTGGATTCTTCAATTACATTCAACCTTAGTAAAAATATGTGCAAAGAAACCTTATGTGAAGAAACTTTCAAAACGTAGTTATCACTATCTAATATATATAAAAAATGAATATTTGTTTGTTTGTTTGTTCGTACTTTATGCGCGGCCATACCGTTGATCCGATTGTGAAGGGGCTTTTTGCAAAATGTTCAGGAGATTCCCGGGATGAACAAAGGCTATAAGAGAGTTGTGATACTCAACTCCTACACGCTTAAAATCGCTCTTTGTAGTGGAAAAGCTAAAAAATGCAGCTCTTTGGACGCTTAAATTGCTTACGCTGCCTAAACCATAACAAATACACAAAATTAATGTACACAGAATTGAATATCTCAATAAGCTCTACAAAAAAGTCCGCAGCAGCATATGTTTATCTCTTAACGGATAGTTCACAATAACCAGTTTTGTCTTTCATTGATGCCAAGAAGATCGAGACAAGTACGTAGATTCCTATGCAAAAGCATAGCAGCACATGACGGGTATTCTTTTACGGATAACTCACAATAACGAATTCTGACTTTTAGCTCATTTATGCCAAGAAGATCGAGATAAGTAGATTCCCGGGCAACATCTGGTAATCAGCACGGGGAATCTTAAAATAATTACGATATACATTTATAATTATTTTTAATTTTACTTATTCAACTAATCATAAGAAGTACATTAATTTTTGCTTTCAGCTCATTTATGCCAAGAAGATCGGGATGAGTAGATTCCCGGACAACGCCGGGTAAACAGCATGGGGTATCTAAAAATAATTACGATATGTTTCCTTCTCTTATTCAACTAAACATCGGGATAACGCCGGTTAATCGGCACAGGGTATCTAAAAATATAAATTTATAATTATTTTCCTTTTTACTTATTCAACTAAACATAAAAGCACATTAATATTCATTTATTTAGGCGTAGCAGCGCACGTCGGGTATTAACTAGTAGCAAATAAAATTAAAAGTTTAATTTTGGAATATTAATAGTAGGCTAAGTAATCTATCATACAATCCAACAGGATAAAGTTAAAAATGTGGTCTTCATGGAGTAAGCGTTAAGTTATGTGATTGGCATCCCAGTGATCCTGGGTTCGATTCAATACTACGTATAGGGCAATTTCTATACCTCTTCATTATCATATCCATCATCTTTAATTTTTTTCACCCATTGTTCAAGTAGGCCTGCAGCTTCGTTTATTCTGTATTCGTTTCATATGTTTAATTATTCTCCAAATCCATATTTCTAGTGCTTCCAGTCTTCTCTCCTAACACCAATTAAAGTAATTCGCTAGTCTCTTATTTAATTCCCTTTCCATAGGTCTTCAAGGAATGATTATTTTCCAATAGTGTGGAACGGGGTTCATTACGACAATCTGACAAATATCAAAATCCGGTTAAGAAAATTGAAACTAGGGTTGAGGCATAGGGTAACGTTAATCAAGTGAGTCCTTATGTACTGTAATCTGGTAGCAGATAACAACAATCTGTTCGGTCGGACTTAGCCCTGCGGAGTTGTGTCTCAGACCTAATATTAATTTAAACGATACGATTACGTTACGTTGGCAAGATATCCAAGTGTAGAGGGATGGGAAGTACAGAACTGAATAAACCATTTAAATGGCTAAATTTTGGGTTCAAAATTCCTTGGTCCCGCTTGCACGCATGGTAGGTGGGGAGTTATTACACTCTCATAATCTCCAGGGTTGAGGAACCAGCTATAACGGCTGGGGGACTCGACATGCTAACCATATGTCACCCCTACACTGGCTGTTGATCATCTACCTCTGTGATTGACACATGTAGATGTGAAGGGCCAGCAGCCGGCTGGTAAAAGGGCAACCGCTGAAAAGTGGAAATACCCTCAATCGGATAATCTCAGAGAGTATCCTTCGAACCAATAGTGACTGGATATGTTGTTTTATAGGCTTATATAATCTCAAATTATGTGTGAACAATTTACTCTTCGTTTAACATCCTCTTCAGGTCAAAATATGGTAAATGGTAAGTTCAAGAAAATTGTCGCCTGGAATAAGCATTTTCGACAATTTGTCCCCTATCTCAAGGTACTAAATTATATTCCTCTGGTACACTATTGTGTATAATTTTGACTCTATAAGTTAGCGAACCTAATGTCAAGGAACAAACTCTACAGTGTACGTCAGTGGTATGTAATTTTTATTAAATAAAGTATGGTATAAATATTTTCAGATGGTACAGTAAGTTTTTATCATATGTTTATATTCTTAACGTAAGGTTGTAAAAATTTATGTTGTAGTCCATTTTTTTGTAAGAGACTTTTTTAGAATTTTTAGTGCCTATATTAATAATTTTAGCGCCTTTTTGCTTGCCTATTTTGAATTTTTAAGCGCTTAACATCCGGACTCTAGTTATTATTGTTATTATTACTATTATTATTAAATTTAATATTTTTTGTTCTTTTTCTGTCAACTGTATATTGTGTCCATCCATCCATAGTAATTCTACCAGAGGGCAGGTCTTTCACTGCAATCATAGCATTTTCATGCTATACTTTGCAGCTTTACTAGGGAATTATAGGTGTAGTAGCTTCCCGTTGCTTTCCACCCAGGTGAAGGATGATGATGATAATGATAAGGATGATGATGATGATGGCCGGATGATTTTCGGGGACCGTTGGGCCCTAAGCTTCCTGACATTTGTCTTACAGGCGAGGAAAAACCCAAAAAAAACCTCACCCAGGAGCCTGTCACGACCGGGGATCGAACCCGGGCCCGTTGCGTGACAAGGTAGCACGCTACCTCGAGACCGCAGCGGTGGACATGTATGTTGTGTATCTATGGTTATTATGTATTATTAATGAAGTTGTAGGTAATTCAAAATTGTTATTATATGTATAATTCAATCCTGGTGAAGTGAAAGAGAAGACTTTACAGTCTTAACTCCATTAGGTAAAATAAATACAGTGAAATGAAATGAAAATGATGAGAATGTCAACCAACCTCTAGAGCTTTCCATAGTGTGTCAGCTGTAAATATGACTTAAGAGTTCAGAGAATGATATGGAAGACCAAAATAATGTTTAGTATTGAAATGGGTATTCGAATAAAATCTTCAAATACACTGCTCAAAACAATTAGAGGAACACTTGTAATAAATTGAATAAGTAATTGTTTTTTAAAGCTGTCATGCTGAAAGTTGGACAATATGTAAATTGAATTATTAATTTTATCTTTGGATACAAATTTTAAAGATCCATGGTCTAAATACAGAGAAATACCTCAAATAACAAATATAGAGATTTTTTTTATTTTGGAAGGCACAAGCCACTTCTAATTGGTAAGCTCCCTGATGTTGCTTTAGTGACGAATGTTGATTATTGCCTTGTTTATTGAAGTCTCTGACAGAATGAGGCATTTAAATGAGTTTGAAGTGTATCATGCTCTACATCTTTTACGACAAGGTCAATCTCTGCGACAAGTGGCTAGAGAGCTTGGGGTTTCTCCTTCCGTGGTGTCCAGGTTACGCAACAGGCACAGAGAGACAGGTCAGTATTGTAGAAGACGTGGCCAGGGCCTTAAAATTTAAAACAAGCCCCCGTTGTTCTTTCTGCTCTTCGAGAGCGTACAAAAACAGCAAAAGACCTGCAGAATAGCCATATGGCTTCCGGAATCCGGGTTTCAGACCAAACCATAAGGAACAGATTAAGGAAAGAGAATATTCGTCCAAAAAGGCCTGTTAAAAAAACACGCTTAACAAATGGGCATAAGGCAGCAAGACGTACGTATGCTGAAAACCATGGTGATTGGAACCTGAACCAGTGGGAGTCTGTGCTCTTCTCGGAAGAATCCAGGTATCGTCTTACACGTTGTGATGGTCGATTGAGGGTGTGGGGACGGCCAGGAGAAAGATTTTCTGCAGAGGCTGTACAGGAAATTGATTGATTCGGAGGAGGTTCCATAATGGTGTGGACCGGAGTTATGTACAACAATCGTACGGACCTTGTACTTGTTCCCCAGCGACTGAATGCTGTCCTGTATATCGAGCATGTTCTGGAAGAGCATGTAGTACCTGCTGCCATTGGAGTAGGCCCTGGATTTCTGTTTATGCAGGATAATGCCAGGGCACATTCTGCGGCTGTCATCAGGGATTTCCTGAGGAGGAATGAAATTGAGGTAATGGAGTGGCCAGCGGTCAGCCCAGACCTCAACCCTATTGAACACTTGTGGGATCTTCTAGACAGGAAGGTCAGGAACCAACATCAAGCTCCACGAACTCTGCAGCAACTTGGAGATGCTCTGAAGGAGGAATGGGAGAATATCCCGCAAGAGGAAATCCAGAATCTTATTGGGAGCATGCCATGAAGGTGCCAAAGTGTCATCGAATGTCGTGGAGGCCATACACGATACTAACTCTATATAACGAGTGTTTAACTTTGAAAAATAAGCACAAGATTCAATTGCTTACATAGCAGAATTATTTGAAAAGTTAATTGTCAGCGTTATTCATTTGTTTTTACTGACATGAGCAATAAATAAATAAATAAATAAATAAATAAATAAATAAATAAATAAATAAATAAATAAATAAATAAATAAATAAATAAATAAATAAATAAATAAATAACCACAAATAATGTATTTTATTAATTTCATGTTTGTACCTTTATCCAATGAAAAAATATTTGCATATTTCAGTGTTCCTCTAATTGTTTTGAGCAGTGTATATAAAAACGAATGTTTGTTTGTTCGTACTTTATGCGCGGCTATACCGTTGATCCGATTGTGATGGGGCTTTTTGCAAAATGTTCAGGAGATTCCCGGGATGAACATAGGCTATAACAGAGTTCTGATACTCAACTCCTACACCCTTAAAAATTGCCCTTTGTAATGAAAAATGTGAAAAAAGTAGCTCTTTGGAAGCTTAAATGGCTTACGCTGCCTAAACCATAACAAATACACAAAGTTAATGTACACAGAATTGAATATCTCAAAAAGTTCTACAAAAAAGTCCGTGACAGCATATGTTTATCTCTTACGGATAACTCACAATAACCATTTTTGTCTTTCATTGATGCCAAGAAGATCGAGACAAATAGGTAGATTCGTGTGCAAGCATAGCAGGTATTCATTTACGGGTAGGCTATACAATAACGAATTTTGTCTTTTAGCTCATTTATGCCAAGAAGATCAAGGCAAGTAGATTCCCGGGCAACACTGGGTAATCAGCACGGGGAATCTTAAAATAATTACGAAATACATTTATAGTTATTTTTCATTTTACTTATTTAACTAATCATAAAAAGTAAAATAATTTTTGCCTTTCAGCTCATTTATACCAAGTAGATCGGGATGAGTAGATTCCCGGACAACGCCGGGTAAACAGCATGGGGTATCTAAAACTAATTACGATAGCCTATATATTTTTTCCATTTACTTATTTAACGAAACATAAAATACATTAATTTTCGTATTTCAGCTCATTTATGTCAAGAGTATCGGGATAAGTAGATTCCGAGGCAACGCCGGGTAATCAGCACGTGGTATCTAAAAAAATAAATGTATAATTATTTTTCCTTTTACGTATTCAACTAAACATAAAAGCAGCGCACGCCGGGTATTAGCTAGTATAAAATTAACTTTAAATTTAAAAAAATATATATCCAATCCTTGTACTTTAATGGTCTACCGCTGTGGTCTCGAGGTAGCGTGATGCTTTGTCAGGCAGCGTGCCCGGGTTCGATCTCCGGTGGGGGCAGTTTTTCTGGGTGAGGTTTTTATCGGGATTTTTCCTCACCTGTAAGACAAATGTCAGGAAAACTTCAAGGCCCAAACGGTCCCCGAAATCATATGGCCATCATCATCATCCTTCACCGGTGTGGAAAGCAACGGGAAGCTACCACACCTACAATTCCCTAGTAAAGCTGCAAGCATAGCATGAACATGCTATGATTGCAGTGAAGGACCTGCCTTCGGGCAGAATTACTATCGATGGATGGTACTTTAATGTTTAAATTTCTAACTATAGAATATTTAATAAAGACATGTAATTAACCAAACATGTTTTAAATGTGATTTCCATCGTTGTTTTGGATATGCAATTCATTGTCACTGTTGAAAAGGGTAATTTAATCTTGTGGTTCAGTGAAATGGTGAACAATTTGGAAAGTGATCCATCATGTAACGTCCGGGAAAAGTGAATTATCTCGCAATGACGTCCATACTAAAAGTTGTCCTCTACTTAAAAAAATATATATATGAACAAACATTGTAAGAAATAGGCCTATTGTGACACGAAATCTGGTAATTAGTTGTGTATTAATTTCAAACTATTAGGACGCGTTTCCCTTGTCGTACCAACTTCTCTCAAAAAACGTTAAACTGAAAATATATAAAACTGTTATTCTTCCAGTTATTTTACATAGATGTGAAACATGGTCTCCTACTTTAAGAGAAGAGAAAATATTACGAGTTTTTGAGAATAAAGTTCTTACGAAAAAGTTTGGTCCAAAGAGAGACGAACAGACAGGCGATGGAAAATACTGCAAAACAGCGAACTAATTGATCTTTATGGTAAGTCAGATCTAATAAGAACAGTTAGGTCTCGCAGACTGAGATGGACAGGGCATGTGGTACGAATGGAGAATGAAAGAGGGTTATGAAAACTTCTTGTAGGAAAACTAGAGGGAAAGCGCCCAGTAGGTAGGACAAGAATGAGGTGGGAGAATTACATTAACCATGATTTGAGGAGCTGAATTATACAGAGGACGATTGGAAAACATTAGCTTAGTATAGGGATGTGCAGAGAGCCTGGGTCCGCGCGGCCATGAAACTCCGGATTCGATAGTGCCACTTAGTTAATTTAGTTTCCATTTTAATTTTAGTAAGAACCTAATTCATGATAGTATTTGGTATACGATTATTTGTATCAGATTTAATTCTCCAGTTGGTCTCATTATCCTTGTAAAATTTTATTTTTAAGGGGATAGAATTTAAGTTGGAATATATCTAATTTGCAATTTATCAATAATTGTGATCGGGACGGAGGGAATGCTAAAATGTTCCTATGATATAGATGATAAGATTATAACATTTATTAAAGCTCTAGTTGGTTTCGTTATCATAAGTAATGCCACGAGTGATTTCCAATTTATCGATAATTTGGAAATCAAGAGTGGCATTTGTTAGGACTATTTAAAGAATAAAATTAAGCTGTTTACTCACAAATCATTATTTAAATACAGTTATTTTAAAATATTTATATATTTAATGTAAACGGCGATGTTTGAAAACAAATGAGAAACGATTGGTACGCTTCTTTTGTTCGTCAGTGCAACCAGATCATATTATTTATTGCCAAAGGAACGCAATATTGTAAGAATGCACTCTAGTGGGGAAAAAATGAAACACATCAAACGTATATTAATTCATTTCTGATGTCCTATGAAGTAAATATGACAATTATATTTTTCTGGGAAAAAATATATTTAAGAAAGTGCAAACAGTCGTTTCTTTTTTTGGTGGTATAATCAATTGCTACAAATGTTTTATATTAACTCCCGCATGCGCTATGTGTTGACATTCATGCACTATATATACTCGTCCAATCTGGTAGCCGTATTTCTTAGCGAGTCAGTCACTGCAAAATAATGCTATGACCTATTCAGAATGTTAAAAAGAAGGTGCTTTCTTTATTATGATAATCTTTAGTTGGTAAATTCTAGGCGAACACGACTGTGATTGGTTGTAGGCCTAAATCAAAAATCATTGTAACGTGATTGGTCATTGACTCCCATTTGGGGCATGAGTTAAATAGTCCTTGTAAAGTTCTATTTTTAAGGGGGTAGAATTTAAGTTGGAATATATCTAATTTGCAATTGGCCTACGTATTATTTTTCTATATTTAGGCCTACAGTAGTAGTCGCAGTAATTTATGTAGTATAGTATGGAGTAGGGGATTTTGTTGAGAAAAAGGGAAATCGTTTTGGATTAAGACAGAAGGTTACTAATGACTATCTGATAACACCGAAGGTGATTGTTGTATTTAAATGTAACGTACGTTTTAAGTGGAAGAGAAGACCATAACTCTGCAACGCTATTACTAAGAACTAATCTATCATCTTCTTAAATTAAAGAATTTTATCAGTATGACGTAGTCTCATTAAATTTATCAATGGGAGTGAATTATTAAACGGTTCATTTGTCAGTTTGCTCCATTGCAGCGGAATGGCCCGTTTTGACAAAGAAGTTCTCTGGACAATAATATTGATCAGAGCTCACCTCACTGCCAGAGAATTCCAGGTGCGATCCTAACTGAAGAAGAGCCCGGGACTGGGAGCCCAATTCCCAGGCATCACACCTAATCATACATTTTACTCCCACACATACACACTTAACCTCTGACCTTCCTAATTGTATTGTCATTGAGTCTATTGGGACGTAAATTTAATCTACCCAATGAATTGCAAACATTTACAACGAAGTTTAACCGTAGGATATTTTATAAATGTGGAATAGGTTGACATGATTTTTTTAGTGTGATGGGTTTTGAAAGGTTAAAAAAAAAGGTAGAAGTTAAGTGTGGAAAAGTGAAATATGTAGGCTATTCTTCAGTGCTTAACTAAAATGGATTATCATACGTCATTTTCGTTTTTTCCCTTCCAACATATTACCTAATATGTAGGCTTCAAAGCGAAAAAGAATATCACAATGTATGCAATGATTTGCTATTAATGTATTTTTTATATTCTTCATTAGTTATATTACAATTGAAGAGCTTAGGGGAATAACATGATAAGCTACATAATGTTCTTTGTGAAATATAAGGATTTTAATGTTTCAAAAAATTATAAACACTAATTGGGCAGTATTGTTGTTAATACATTATGTGTCTATATGTTACCTCAACACTGACGCACTTACAAATGAATTTATGGATATTTTAATACATTTATTTGCTATCATTGTAATAAACTCCACCAGGATAAATAAATCTATTCTAAATCTATTCTAAATGACATTTCTTAACAGAATGTGGCTTATCATGTTATTACCCTAAGCCTTTCGATTATAAATTTGATGGATGTTGCCTATTAACAACAAAATCTTCTTGACTATCAAATAATAGTAAACAATATTGTAGTTTTGTTTAATGTTGAATAAAATCTTCGATAATAACAATATTTGTTATTAAAATTTTATTACGCAATGTACTGCATATTAACATACATACATACATACACACACACGCAAGCACGCACGCACGCACACACACACACACACACATATATATATATATATATATATATATAGGCTATGTGTGTGTGGACCGATTTTTATGATCATTGATTTGTTGGATTTGTTTCCGCCCCGAATAGCAGATAACTATTAAAACATCGGAAAAATTAACGTAAAAATATTTGAGGTGATACGACGTTCGCCGAGCCAGCTAGTACAAAATAAAATTTAAAACACCCATAAATAAAAAGATCTCGTAACTACTCAGAAAATTATAGCAAATATAAAATCTAAGTTCAATATGTTTAATTAATTTTTCTAATCAAATATTAATACATATCCCATTATTGAGACTAAATATCTGTGTCTACTGTTCAAAATTTTGATTTTTTAACACATTTTATTTAGTCTAGGTCCAAATGTTACTACTGTAGGTCCTTAATAAAATTTATTAATTGGAATATACTTTTTTTTTCCGAACAAGGTATTGAGCTATATGTTTTTTAAAAATTTGTATTCCGTTTTCATTTCTTCTTCTTCTTCTACGTCATGGAGTTAGGCCATAGATCTGTTTCCACATCAAGAGACCGTCTCCCTCCATCTAGTTAAGGGGCGCCAAACATTTCTTCTTCCTTTGGGTTGGTAATGAAGCAAAATTTGTGGGAGTCTATTGGGTGCAATTCTTTCTGTATGTTGGAACCAGTTAGATCTTAAATTTTTTATTTTAACCATAACACTGTATATGTTCAGTTCGGTTATTTCTTCATATTATATTTCTCATCTAACAATGTATAGCCTACTACAGAACATAAGAATTTCATTTCAGTTACTTACATTTTCCTTATTTCAGCTACTTCTATTTTCTTGTATCTGATTTATTAAGTGTCCAATTTTCACAAGCGTATGTTAACATCGGTAGTTATAGTTTTATAAAATTTTAATCGTGTAATTTTTAATGTTTTATATTTTATAAAATTTGTTTAATTTTAAGTTTATATCATTCTTTTGGTAGTTAGATACGTTAAACCGTAAATAGTTGAAATTGTTTATTTTTTCTATTATTTTGTTGTTTTTCATTATTTTGTTTTCATTTTTAGACGCTATAAATGTCCTAACGCGTCTATCGTACATTCAAGTAAGCAATGTATTGTTAGTCATGGTATGCTTACTGGTGGCGGATTTCGACAGGATATATTTGTCTTGACAACTGATGAATATCAGAAAAACACTGTCAGAGATCTTCCAAATACAAGATTCTAAGGACACGTCTGAGTATCTTGCTCGTTGTATGTAGTTTTATTATTGCGATATATTTCACAAACAATTATTCACGAAGTTAAAATTCATTTGAAATACTCTTATCTTTTCTCCTCCCTTAAAGTAAAGATACCATGTTTCACATTCATATAACTGGATGAATAATTGCTTTATGTATTTTTAGTTTAACTTTTTTTTAGAAAGTTGGGATGGCAAGAGTCCCTGCAATGCATAATAACATGCTTTTCCAGAAGAATTTAAATACCTAGGAACAATATTTACAAACAGTAATGATTAAGAACATAAAATACACATACGCTCAATTCTGGAATCGCAAGTTATTATGCTTACACAGATACTATTTTCTATCAAAATGTGTTAAATTAGAAATACATAAAACGATTATTCTTCCAGATAGGCCTATATTATATGGATGTGAAATATGATCTCTAGTTTTGGGAGAGGAGAAAATATTACGATTATCAGAGATTAAATTTCTTTATAAAATATTTGCCGCAAACAGAAACTAACAGAGAGGTGAATGGAGAAAGCTACATGCCGGTGAGCTACAGATATCTATGGGTGAACGGATATAACTACTTAATAATGAGCTACATAAATTTTCATGGGAAAATATATGTTAGAAGAAAAGTTAAGTTTCCTAGACAGCGATGGGCAGGACATGTGATACGAATGAAAGAGAAGAATGAAAATTTCTTGTAGGAAAACCAGTGGCAAAGCGTCTATAGATAGGTCAAGATTGAGATGGGAGAATAATATTAACCATGAATTGAGGGAGGAAATGACTAGAAAACATTAGCTCAGAATAGGGATGTATTGAAAGCTTATGTTCGTGCGGCCATGAACCTGTGGGTTCAATAATGTTAGTAAGTAAGTTAGATATTTGAATTCTGCCACTTCTTCAAAATTTCTGCCATTTGTTATTAAATTCCCATTTTCGTTTAATAATGTATTTCTAAAAACATAATTAATCGGTTATTATTTAAATTTTGAAGTAGCCCTGTTAATAGACTGAGATTTTAAATACTTGTGCAGTAGTTATTCTTGAGGGAAGTCTTTTATAATGAATATTTTCCTCTATTTTTTCATTTGATTAAAAGTTTCTGCCTAAGTTCAGGTTCTTCACTTCAAAATTCAAAATATTTGTAGTTTCACGAGGAATATGTAGGCCTATAAATGCTGTAGCTTCTCGTTGCTTTCAGCATATCGCTCTCTTTCTCTTTCGCATATTAACCATCCCAGAGGTTCCACGTGGGAGCGAAGAGGAGCCCTCCTGATTACTATAGGCCTATACTGAAACTCGCCGCATGGTTAAGCAACAGTTGTATCTATCTGATTTTCTGACTCGGTCGGAGACTTCGTAAAGATGCAAACTAGATTTCAATGGACTTTTACAGCATTTTTGTGACGATATTAAATTATTTAGAGAGGAAGTATCTTTCCTTTAACTTTTAACTTCATTCCTTATTCTTTACCAAGAAATCTCCATTAGCATCTTATCTTCATGAATATAGTCCTATAGTTCCGCGTCGTAGCCGAGTGGTTAAGGTGGCCTTGGTGCAGAGCTACGGGATTTGCGCTGGTTCGACTCTCAATGGGATAAGTTTTCTCATGGCATTTCGTCCAATATAGGCCCGGTGAGGAATTTGGGTAGCTACAATAAGTAGCTACAATACCTAGGAACAATAATCACAAATAGGAATGAGATGCATAAAGAAATTAAACATAGGCTCAATTCTGGAGATGCTTGCTTAGTATGTATTGCAGAGACTTTTGATGTCCCAACTCCTTTCAAAACACGTTAAACTGAAAATATATGAAACTATTATTCTACCAGTTATATTATTCGGGTGTGAAACATGGACTTTTACTTTAAGGGAGGAAAGGAGGTTACGAGTTTTTGAGAATAAAGTTCTTAGGAAAATTTTTGGACCAAAGAGAGCTGAACAGACAGGTGAATGGAGAAGATTACATAACAATGAACTACATGGTCTTTATAGGAAGACAGATATAATAAGAACAGTTAAGTCTCGTAAACTGCGATGGGCAGGACATGTTGCGCATATGGGGAATGAAAGACGTGCATGGAAGCTTCTTGTAGGAAAGCCGGAGGGAAAACGCCCGGTTGGTAGACCAATAATGAGGTGGGAGAATAACATTAACTATGATTTGAGGGAAGTAGATTATACAGGGAATGATTGGAAAGCATTAGCCCAAGATAGGGATATATGGAGAGCTTATGTCCGCGCGGCCATGGACCTACGGGTTCGATAGTGCCAGTGAGTAAGTAAGTAAGTAAGTACAATAAGTACCTGCTCCAGGTTGACAAAACCAGCTATAACAGCTGGGGGACCCGACATGCAGACCAGATGTTTCCTCTACACTGGTTGGATGATCGTCTACTTCTGTGATTAACGCATGTAGATTTGAAGCCAACAGCCGGTTGGCAGACCAAGGGCCTTCTAGACCTGTCGCGCCATGGTGGCCATGAGGTTGAGTTCATAAATGTAATTATTTCAGAAGTATTGTTAGTCCAGAGTGTTATTATTCGTGGTGGAAATTAGAACTAATCTGTATCGTCACACAATGAGCGTTCAATATAGTACAATAAATGTCTTCTTCTTCTTTTATCCAATGCAGACATGGTGTCTGTTTCTCTTCAATGTATTGCTTCAATTGTATCTTTTCATCTTTTCTTCGGGCGTCCAATATTTCTTTTTCCCAGTTGGGAATTTATTCCTAGCTATTTTAACTATTCTGTCGTTTGACATTCTATTTATATGTTCATTCCATCCTTTCCTTCTATTGTTTTTCGAATTTGAAATTTGTTCTATTTGTAAATTTTCTCTTATCATGTCACTTCTAATGTGATCTCTTAATGTTAAGAGATCAGGGCTTGCTTGGTTCAGGTTAGGTAGGGGCATGGGAATTTAAAAAAAAAAAATTAGCGACGATCACGATATGCGAATATGTCCAATGTGCGGGAGCTTTGAAGACGAGATACATGGAAAATGTAACGATTTAGAATATTGGAGGCATCAGTTATTACCGGGAAGATTTCTAAATTCAAATCGTGGAAGATTGGCATGGTACGAGTTACTGGTAAACCCAGAAAATTGGATAAACCTGGGTGCGTTTCTGGACAAAACGCGGAAAATAAGAACAACGCCTATTCAGGAATAAATAAATATGTTAGCAAATTGCAATGCCATTAATTCTTAATAATTCAACATAATTAAGTTAATGTATAATGTAATTGTATTGATATCTAATTGTAATATTATTGTGTTTTCTTCTTTTTTTTTTGTTTTTAAACATCAACTTATTGTAACGGACTGTCAACAGCACGTACGGCTTACTGCCCGTGCGATCCATATTTGTAAATAACATTGTATGTATCTTACTTTTAGTTTAATAAAGTCCTTATGTATGTATGTATGTATGGTTTCTATTGTTCGCAGAACTTTCGTCTCACATGCTTCCAGTAGGTGTCGAGTATCACTTGCTGGTCTAGCTTCTGCTGTATATATACAAAGTGTCTGATTACCGATTTATATATTTCTGCTTTAGCATATTTCTTAGATATTTATTTTTCCAAATTATGTCTTTTAAACAGCCTGAAACTCTATTGGCTTTATTTATGTGATTAACAATTTCTTCTTTTAAACTTGCATAGCTGATGATATTTACACCCAAGTAATTTAAATTTTATACTTGTTCTATGCAAACAATAATTATCGGACATCCAAGACTATTAAACTCCATAAACAATAGCAACATGCCGGCTATCATGTTAGATAACGAACAAATTCCTTATGGCGACATCGTTAAAAACTTGGGACTTTACTTAGATTCTAATTTAAATTGGAATACCCATATAAAACAAACATCTAAAAAGATCTCCATAAAGCATTCCCTAAAGCGTCTCAAAAACTTTCTTCCTACAGCTCTTAAAATAATTTTAATTCAAACCTTAGTGATGCAGCAACTTGGCTATTGTGACGTAACTGACATAAGTGACGGACTGTCGGACAAACAGCAGCGTGTTCATAATATGTGTATCAGATTCATATTTATTGTCCGAAAATACAAACACATTTTTCCATGAATTGTCATGGCTACATCTAAAAGAGAGAAGAAAATTACACTGTCTAAATTCTTTTATTTAAGATCCTACATACCTCGAATCCCAATTATTTATCATCTCGTATCCAGTATCTATCCTCCAACCATAACTTAAACACAAGATCAAAACATAATCTCCTGCTTAATATACCGCAACATAGGACATCACATCACTCCATGTCATATACTATTTTCGCTTCTCGCAACTCGAATTCCCTACCACAAGAAATAAGGAGGTGCCGTACATTGGCATCTTTTAAAAGAAATCTAAATTTATATTTGCTCTAACATCGACTTCATCATTATATGGTACATATATTAATTGGTGTTCCTCGTATAATTTATTATATATAGGCTATTATTATTATTATTATTATTATTATTATTATTATTATTATTATTATTATTATTATTATTATTATCATATTATTATTGTTATCATCGTATAAAATGTTTGTGCATGAAATATTGCAACATTTAATGTATTTTTAACTCTTTATAGTTAGTATAGTGTATATCTACATTTGGCAAATATTTATTTGTATTTGTGCTGGTTGACTGGAAGAGAAGGCCTTATGACCTTAACTGTGCCAGATTAAATAAAACATTATTATTATTATTATTATTATTATTATTATTATTATTATTATTATGTTGCCATTTACTAACAGTTTACATCTTGTAGGGAATCGTCAGAATGTCATTTTTTTCTTGATATAATTGTTAAATTTATTTGCTAATTTGTTAAAATGGTACTGTAATCTATGTGAACATATAAAATATTTGCTTTGTTTAGAACGAAAGTAAGAGTTAATGGTGTGTTTTGTCTTAAATATTCATGATGCCTCAACATTCAGGTGATCACTCATCCCGGAAGAACCTCCATGCCTTTTTGTGGTCAAAAACATAGAGTTAAAATCCTCTTCCGACAGTTCAGTCTGTGTAAGGCCCGTGAGGTATGGGGCACATAAATATACCTACAAATGAAACAGTTAAATTACGACGGGAAAAGAAAGAGAAAGAGAGATAGAGAGACAAAAGAGGGAAAGAGAGAGAGAGAGAGAGAGAGAGAGAGAGAGAGAGGAGAGAGAGAGAGAGAAACAGATGTGCTATATTCCCTTCTCCCCATCAAGCCGCTGCTTCCTATCGATGAAAGATGACATATACAAACAGACAGAACTTCATGGCCATGTATAACTTCAACCTGGTCGAATAAATCAAGGAAAACAAATCTACGATCTTATCAAAAGTTAGGTAAGCATAGAAAATCAATTCTTGGAACATTTATATCTTCAATAAATACACTGGACAGCAGCCAAAAAGTTACGGAAGTAAAAGTGACCATTTTATATTAAGATGAAACTCCTAATTACGAATATGACAATTAAAATGATGACAATGATCTGGTGTTTAAATTATCAGCATACCTAGTGTTACTGCATATGCTGTGAATATTGTAGTGGATGTGAAGGTCAAGGAAACACCCTTAGAGGAAGGGAGACAGTGGCAGCTGTATAATGTAGATAAGATTTATCTTAAAGGGTCGGTGTTTACCCCAACAGGTTCTGAAATCAGTTGAAGTGGAATTTCGTGAGCCAACAATGGTTCGTGCCTTAGTGTATAAGTTATATAGATGTGCAGTTTTGTCGTGTAGAGCACATGCGTGATATGTCTATATTTTCTCAGATACGTTTTTAAAATTATGCGCAGAGATATGATTGCAATGTAATAAAAGCTGAAATGGCACGAAAATGTGTGTATAGTCCACATAACGTTTGATATACCGGTATTTAAGGAAAAGTGACGTTCCCATTGCAATAGCGACATATAGCCCCATGTATTAAGAAAGCGTACCCATCTTTATTTCGGGTGCAAAATAGAGGATCGTGACAAAAAGTTTGCTCCACATATTTGCTACAATGGCATGTTCAGTAAATCGTAGTGACTGGTGAAAGGAAAGAAGAAATCCCCATGATTTGGAGAGAACAAACTAATCACGTAAGTGATTGTTATTTCTGCATGGTCCCACCAGTTAAGTTCATTTCAAAGAAGAAGAGATCAGCCGTGAATTATCCTAACATATCTTCAGCTATTCGCCGGTGTCACACTCTAAAGAGTTTCCTATTCCAGTACCACCAGACTCCTATAATATTGATTCAAACGATCAAACGAAAGCACTTCGGAAGAAATACCCAGACTATCCACATCCCATGATCCTGACTTCAATCCTGAAATTCCCACTCAGCCACACAGAATGACTCAAGAGGATTTAAATGATCTTGTCCGAGACTCAGAACTCTCAAAACCCAAAGCAGAGCTCCTGGCTTCCTGGCGAGAATGTAAAGGTCTCTGCATATAGAACACGCCAGAAGCCATATGGGCAATTAGAAAAAATGACATTGTATTCTGCAACAATATACAAGGTCTGAGGTCTATTATAAACATCCAACACAGGCCAGAAAAGTGGCGATTATTTTTAAATTCAAAGTTCAGTCTTAAGGCAGAGTTCCGGATGTGAGTGCATTTAGGTACTCGATGCGGGTGCATTTAGAAATTTATAAAATTTCCGATGCTAAGTACAACTAAAATTTAGGAAGCTATTTTTATTGGTTCCTTGGTCAGAGAACTCTTCAAGGATAAACACTTTTTGGAACATTTGAAACAACGCAAAGAAAAAAATGCATGGGGATCATTCAGAGTAGTTATCTTAAATGTCTTGGGAACCATCGGGCCGCAATCTACAGACAGTGTGTGGACAATACGTTATTAGCTTATCGTGAAATGGGGTCCATTTTCTCCACTTTCATTTCAACTTTTTCCAGGAAAACTGTGGTGCAGTTTCTGATTAACACGGAGAGCATTTTCACCAGATTTTCTCATCATTTGAAATACGATACCAAGGCAAATAGAAATCATATATGCTAGCTGACTATTGTTGGTGATGTCCACGAAGTCCATTACAGCAAATAAGCTAAAAGGAAACACTGTTAGCTGAGGTAAGCTAGTCATAATATTACCAGATTTAAGGAGATATTTTATTTTACTCAAAAATATTTGTTAAAATTACGAAAAATCTGGACCACTGCTGACAATTTCATTGTCATTTTTGTATTCAGTATGAAAAATACATCGAAATCTGGTCATTTCAATTCCGTAACTAACAAAAAGTTAAAATTTGTTGTCCAGTGATATCTGTAATATTTTATTAATAATACATATTTTTTTATATTCAATGCCAAGATTCTTCGACATTTCCGGTGTTCTCTCCTGGCATTGGCATTTAATTTAAATAGATAAAATATGAAGCTCTAAAACAGAAATATCGTGATGAAATAGCTTAGTGCAGCGAGAAAAACAAATGGGACATTTTGAGAATATTAGCGCAAGTCAAAAACTTTTCCAATAATAAAAATATAGAATCAAATTGTAACCTACTTCAGAGGTTTGGGCTCCTGGAAAGCGGGGTTACACTGTCCCGATGATATGATGGGTGGTTAGTCCTTAATCGTAAATTTATTCTAAGGCAAATATTAAT
Organism: Diploptera punctata; assembly: GCA_030220185.1. Taxonomy (NCBI): domain Eukaryota; kingdom Metazoa; phylum Arthropoda; class Insecta; order Blattodea; family Blaberidae; genus Diploptera; species Diploptera punctata. Next base: position 225,846 of record JASPKZ010003421.1, on the reverse strand, counting down.
GATAATTATGATGGCCATATGATGTCCGGGAACCATTTGGGCCTTAAAGTTTCGTGAAATTTGTCTTACAGGTGTAGCGATTAATATGATAGGAGACATATAAACTAAGATACAACTCTAATATGCATGGATCTGAAACTAAAATGTTCCGAAATATATTAAATTGTTATTAAAATTAAATAAATCTATAAATAATGAAAATAGAATATATTACTAATATCGCTATAAAATATGTATGTGGAAAAGTAGAAATATATCCAGGTAAAAATTCCACGTACATTTGTCTAGAATAAAATACTGTAAAACGCTACCTGCTATACAAATAACAAATAGAATAAAGAGGTATTGTCAGAACTCTACCTACTACACAACTTACAAATAATATAGGAACACAAAAAAGGGTATTGTCAAAAGAATAAAACTAATTCCAATTAGCAGTCTATACAACTAATAAGAAATATTCATTCTTTAAGAAAAGGTAACATTACTTAGCTATTAAAAATATTAAAAATCTATTGACCAATTCTTAGAAACCAATTAACATTACTAAGCAATTCCATGAAATGAAGATAAAGAATTACTACCTGCCTAGTACAGACAACAAAAGACATTCATTCACCTCTAGAAAAGATAATCTCTTAACATTGACAGTTTACAAAGAAACTGATAAACATTTATCTATTAAATATCAAAGAACCAATTTACCCAGTTCTTAGAAATGTTATACATACTAGTAAGTAATATTATTTTAACATAAATATATATTGAGTTGTAAGGAGTGGATTCGAGAAAAGTGGGAGGAGCCATCGCCTTTATAAGCGAGAACTTATATCAAAACACAATCACTCTCAGTGACTCTGTGATCAGTGTTGAAACATAGTAGATCTGCAGACCGCGATCTCCGATTCAGTTAAAAATCACTATCAGTGGCTCTGTGTTCAGTGTTGGAACATCGTAGACCTGCAGACCGCGATCTCCGATTCAGTTTAAATATTAGATTCGTCCGAGAAATAGTTAAATTTAAAGTTATAGTCCGTTAAGCATTTGGACTTTGAAAATATTGATTCGAGCACGTGGACCTCTAAGTATTTCATCGACTCCACTCAGAGATAAAACTTTGTAACTGTATTATCAAAAGTGTATTTCTCCATAAATAAACAGTTTCTCGGATTCGTTAAAATTGAGTGTACATTTATACGTTGTTCTTTTGCTTATAAAGAGTTCATAACCCTGAGATCTTTTGCCTACCACCGAGCACCGGTACACAGGTAAGGAAAAACTCCGAAAAAACCTCACCCAGGAAACTTGCTCTGACCGGGGATTGAACCCGGGCCCGCTGCCTGACAAGGCAGCATGCTACGTCGAGACCACAGCAGTGGTCTGAGGCGTGTAATTGTGTACATGATAATTATGATATTTTTACAGAGACTGTTGTTATCCCAACTTCTTTCAAAATATATTAAACTACGAAAATATACAAAACGCTGATATTTTTCAGTTATTTTATCATGGATGCGAAAACGGTATCTTACTTTAAGAGAGAAACAAAAATTAACAAAGAGAGACGAACATGCTATTGAATGGAGAAAACTATACAACAGTGAGTTATAAGATCTTTATAGGAAATCAGATTTAATATGAACAGTTAAGTCTCTAGATTGCGATGGACAGACTTGTGACGAATTGGGAATGGAATAATGCATTTTACTTTAAGAGGGGAGATAAGGCAATTGAATGGAGAAAACTACACAACAGAGAGTTAGAAGATCTTTATAGGAAAGTTAAGTCTCTAAACTGGATAGACTTGTGACGTATGGGGAATGGAAGAATGCTGTGATATTTAATGGTATGTATTAACTTTAACTTCAGAAAGATATTCACTCCATTTTGCTGCACCGAATATCACAGCCTCTGGAATCTTAAACCCGTCGTAGATACCATATATCTTTGGTTTTTGACACATTTAACCCATTGTCTTTGATATGTTTGATTATATTGTTGCGAAGTAGATGGGTCTGTCTCTTAATTTCATATGACTATGATATGATGTCCACAGCTGTGGTCTCGAGGTAGCGTGCTGCCTTGTCACGCATCGGGCCCGGGTTCGATTCCCGGTCGGGATAGGCTCCTCGGTGAGATTTTTTCGGGATTTTTCCTCATCTGTAAGACAAATGTCAGGAAGCTTAGGACCCAACGGTCCCCGAAAATCATCCGGCCATCATCATTATCATCATCTTCCTTCACCAGTGTGGAAAGCAACAGGAAGCTACCACACCTATAAATTCCCTAGTAAAGCTGCAAAGCATAGCATGGAAATGCTATGATACCTGCCCTCGGGCAGAATTACTATCGATGGATGGATGATAGGATAATTGTGAGCTTGATGGGAAGTTGTGGTTCGAATTTTCCAGAATTTGAGATAATTCTGAAAAACCACAACCAGAAAATTCACGGGTCCGATGCATGATAAGACTACAGCAGTGATCAAAGATGGGTATATGCTCAGCTAATCAATCACTGCATTTTGAAATAAGAAGTAATCACTAAACATCAGATAAGATGAAAAGTGACTGATATCATGTGAGATAACATTGCAACGACTTATATCGTTATCTACATCGATCATCATTTAACGGTCGATATGAAGCTGCGTTATCAATAAATCTGATGTAGTTTCCTAGGGTTTCAGATTCGGTGTGCAGATTACAACAATGAAGACTTCTTGCTAGATGGCCATATTCTAACTCTCAACTACTGTTAGGTCAGTACTTTATTTAATGACGAGGCTTTTTAACAAACTCGGTCATTAGCGTCATAGTTCAAATCAGGACGTAAAAGGCCGATAAATTTTGTTCAGAGGTCTAACTTCAGATTATTTTACCATGCCGTATATCTAAGGAACAGGACCCACGTCTTTGCTCCCTTCCCTAAGTAAACATACTCATGACTTTCTTCTTCTTCGCTTCATGGGATAGGCAAATTGCCTGTTCCGCCTCACAGTTGTTCTGTCCATCTTTTCACTCGTCTTCCTTACATTTCTTGAACCTCTTGGCTTGTAGTTAAATGCTGCGTTTAGTAATCTTGTTACAGTTATTCTTTCTACATGTCCAAACCATTTATCTCTGTATTCTTTGATTTTATCATTCAGTAGATATATATATTTAACTCTGTTCTCATATCTTCATTCTTTATCCGACTCAAAGGATCTAATATTGTGCAGTCTTTTGTTTTTCTAAGGAAGTTTATTTTTACGCTTTGTGTTCTACTTTGTAATTTTTGGTCATTACCCATTACTTTTATGTCCTCAAAAACATACACCTCGACCGGGTTTGAACACGCGAACTTCGAAACCAGAGGAGGTCTTGGTAACTACTGTCCACCGAAACCAACTCCTTTGCTAGTGAGGTATATATATATATAGGGTGTCCCATAATTAGACCTACAAACTTTGGGAGCTGATAGATAACATTATTTAAACACTTTTTGTGTCGGCCGCGGTGGACTAGTGGTTATGCTCCTTGCCTCTGGTCCCGAGGGTCGCGGGTTCAAACCCGGTCGGGGTGATGGATTTTTAGGGCGGAAAAATCCATGGAGCAAGTCCTCCGGGAGGGACTTTAAGCCGTGGATCCCGAGTCTGAAGATTTTCAGGCTCGTAAAAAATCCTTAAGCCTGAATGAAAAGGCCTCTAAGCAAAATTTACCGAATTTTCCCGTCCTAGTACTACCTTGGCTTCCTAGATGTCAATATGAGGCGGAACGCTGACCACGTACCACTCAAAATGACATCTATACGAAAACAAGTGTAACTAAATTAGTATGGTTCAAATTCTTCCCTGTAGGGGGAGAGCGCCTAAATCTCTGTAAAGGGAAAACATAGGCTTACAATACAGTAAAATAAACACTTTTTGTTAAGGTAGGTTTTTTTGCTGCGGTGCTTCGCTTAAGCGCTGGACAAGTTAATGTCATTACTGCTTCCCACCCATTTGGTTTAGATATGTAAATTACATTTTGTGTACAGTATCCATCTTTTAAAGGAAACAACGAAAGAAACAAAACAAAGACGCTTGAATTCGTTTAGCATACATGTTTACTTCCTGACATTGTGCGTTAGTTTGCTGGAATGCCTGCTGCATACTACTTTATTTACTACATGGAAAGGTATACGTGGAGTGAGATGACGGACATGCTGTTGGTGTATGGAAAAGCTGGTTCGGGTCGTGCGGCTGTGAGGCTTTACCAAGAACAGTTCCGAAACCGAAGAGTTCCTCATCACACTACATTTGCCAGCATTGAACGTAGACTATGTGAAAGAGGCTCCTTGGATAGACGAGTAGGTCAAGGACGGCCACGTTCTGTACGGACTCTTGAAAATGAGGAAGATGTGTTGCGGTGCATTGAGAAAAATCCTGCTGTTAATACTCGCGCCATTTCTCGACAATTACACGTAGGTCGTAGCACTGTGGGAAGAATTCTGCAGGAAATGTTGTTGCACCTTTTTTACCTTGAAATGGTCCACGCAATGATACCTCTACGACAGCAATTTTGTCAATGGTATCAATGGAGCTTAAACGAAACACCACAGCAAAAAAACCTTCCTTAACAAAAAGTGTTTAAAATATTGGTATCTATCAGCTCCCAAAGTTTGTCGGTATAATTTTGGGACACCCTGTGCATATATATATATCTTCAGAAGGCTGCGTCAAGTTGATGTTTGAACCTCAGATGATGGCGGGAGACCATATTCTATCGAATTAACCCACTGGCACTGTCGAATCCATATGTTCATGGCCGCACGGATATAAGCTCCCTATACATCCCTATCCTGAGATGTCTTTTCAATCATCCCCTGTATCATTTATCTTCCTCAAATCAAGGTTAATGTTATTTTCGCAACTCATTCTTAGACTATCTAATGGGCTTAAGAGTTAAAATAAATCCGTGGCACTAAAGCTTCGAAGATTGAACTGATTTCACTAGCTAGCATATGTCAGTACAGGAATGCCGTGATTAGTTCCAGTTTTATTAACCAGATTTCTCAATTTCTGATATCGATTTCCTACTTAGTTTTCCTCACAAAGTTCGGTGGACGCCGTTGCATGCCAAATGCTTAATGAACAAAATGGCTATATGTCCGTGAACTCCTGGGATGCCAGTTAAACATTGTAGGCATTACATCTCTGAGTTCAAATCACGGCTAGTTACCCCGAAAAATCTTCAATGCAGAATTCTGATAATGTAATTTTTAACAACGCTTTTAACGGGGAGAGCGTACAAATCGACACAAGAAAGTGTGTGACCTATTTTCCCACAAGTTTCCTAAGGTCATCTTCTTAAATAAACTTTTCTGACTTTTTTATGCACGAGAATCATTTACATTGACCTTAAGAAAAAGTTTTTAATGTAGGACATGGGACACGTGACATAAGATAAAGATTGCGTTGCTTACTGTAATTTATACAAAACACACGAATTTTGCAGTAATGACATGTCCTGAAATACTACCCACTAAAATAAAAAATCGCACAAATGAATCACGAAAAATAGCTATTGCTTTAAGTCTTTGGAATAACTGCCTCCTTAAAAATGAACTGAACGTAAGAATGTACAAATCCTTTATAGTCGTAAGAACAATTTAAACTAATTCGGCTAAAAGGAGAAAATAAGGCAAGCTGAACTAACAAAGAACACAAATCTTAATAAAAATGTATAGTGCAACTATATTAAAATTATATACTGAAATAACTTACACTGAATCTCGCGAATTACAACTCTCTGAGTTAGTATTAAGTGTGACGTCAAACGCTCGCATTCAAGTTTCTCACAGAGGGCACCAAACATTGTTTCGTGTATTCAATAGTTGAATAATAATACACCGTGTCCATATGAGCCAACAATTGACTTTTACAAAGATAAATACCAACTAGATAGTATAACTGTCACAGGATTGATGATCGGGGCAAGAGGTACTATACCAGTATTCTTAGCCAAATTTTGGAATTCCTTAGATTTGGACAGGATGTGTCTTTCTAAAATTGCCATCGCTGCCATTAGAGGATCAATTTTAAGAAATCATATTTAGAAAAATTTTGCTTTCATAGTATGTATACTTCAATTAGGCCTACAATTTGAAATTTTTATAATGTACGAGTATTTCATCAATTCCAAATATTAATTGTCTGTATCACTTTGTCCTTGAGGCAATCCTCTAATGAGGAAAGTTGTATATAAAAAAATAAGTAGGCCCCTATCATAATTTAAACTGCTACTACGTCGCTTTGGATAATCGTATCTAAATGAAATTGGCGACAATCAAAAGAGAAAATCAAAACGTTTTCCGCCAATGTCAGGGAGAAAGCCAAAAAGTCATAAAAGTCAACCTCGTGGCATTGGACAAAAAAAATCAACTGAAACAATAATTACTGTTTAGTTTATTTTGACGAACATACGTGTTTTTGTTTACTATATTTTAACCATTCAAAGGCTGAGTTAAAAATCGACGCTTAATTAATATTGCCAATGGAATAGGTTTTTATTGTATTAATGTGTATTTTCATAAACTGAAGTCGTAAACACCATCATCATCAGCATCATCATTGTACATTCACGAATTTAGGTCATTTGTTGACCTGTTTCGGCCTCAAGAGAAACACCATCCAAAAGTCTTTTGAGTGGACGTCCTGGTCTTCTTCTTCCTGCAGGTTGGTATCTTAACATTTGTTTGGGTATTCTGTGATCTTCCATTCGATGAACATGTTGCATCCATCTTGACTTATAATCAGAGATTTTGTTTTCTAAAGTTTCCATGTGTAATTCTTCTAAGATGTCTTCATTTTTTTTGTGATCTAGTAGTGTGTATCCTGCAGCCCTCCGAAGGTATCTCATTTCAGCACATCTAAGTCTCTGTATATCCTTCTGTTTCAACGTCCATACTTCGCTACCATACAAAAGAGTTGGAAGAGCCAGTGATTTATACACTTTTAGTCTTGAATGTTTTTGGACTAACTGTGGCTTGAAGATAGAATTTATTAACCCTAAAATTCTTAAAAAATTAGATATTTTTGCATTTACATCCTTTTCTTCTTCATATGAGATATTGTATCCTAGATGTGTAAAATTATTCACCTGCTCCAAAATTTTAATATTATCAAGTAAATTTTACTTCTGACAGGATCTACACCTTGAAATGCCATAATTTTCGTTTTCTCTGTAAATATCTTCAATCCATATTCTTCTGTAATTTTGTTAACTTCATACAGAATTTTCTGCAGATTATCTTCTGAATTTGCAATTATTATTTGGTCATCTGCAAACAGTGGGGTGTTTAATTTTGTATTTTCTGATATTTTTATTCCAAATTAATATTTCTTGTTCCAGCAACATATTACTTCGTTGATATAAATCGCAAAGAGTGTTGGGGATTGGGGGCAGCCTTGTCTCACACCACGATTTATAATTCCCTCTTCAGAAAATCTGTTATTTAATTTAATCTTTATGGTGTTGTCTTTGTATATATTTTGTATGTTCTGCAGAAATAAATTTGGTATATTTCTCTCTTCCCATATATTGAAGAGTTTTGATCTCTTGGCTGTGTCGAATGCTTTTTCGAAATCTATGAAAGAAAAATGTGTTTCTAAGTTAAATTCTCTTCTTTTTTCAAGCAATAGTTTAACAGAAAATGCTGAATCAATACAAGATCGTCCTTTCCTAAATCCATTTTGACATTCCATAAGGAATTTTTCGCTGAAACGTTTCAATTTTCCATTTAAAATGTCTGCATAAATTTTGTAGCATGTATTTAACAAACTGATTCCCCTATAGTTTTACATTTTTCTCTTGTCTAAAATCATTATTATTATTATTATTATTATTATTATTATTATTATTATTATTATTATTATTAGTAGTAGTAGTAGTAGTAGTATTAGTGTTAAAATATTTAAATCGATGAAGATATTCTACAGCTTGTCTTGACAATTTTGGTTTTCATAATGTTAGACATTTTCCTTTCAATAAAGGACATAAAAACACAGTTAGGACCTATCACTTAATAATTATTCACGCCCGATACTGATTTGCTTTCAAGTATGATTAGAGTAAGGAAAGAAGAAACGAGTATATGATTAGAATAATTATAGATAATTATTATGATATGGTTAGAGTAAGGAAACGTATAGTCATAATTTAAAAAATCACAGTTAACACTTTATTAATATACACCCTAAAGTATATTCTTTCGAGTGAGATTGGAATAAGGAAACAGTCACAATTGGCCTAGCCAGTGAATGCAATTCGTACATTCATGTATAATATAACATCCGGGAACAATAGGAGACTAGATTAGCAATATAATTCAACTGAATGATCATAAAAGTCCGAACATAAAAATAAAAAATAACAGGAAACTAATGGGTTTAACCCAGCAGTTTTTCCTTTTGAAATAACAAAAAAAGAAAAAACAAATGTTACAAAGTTAAAGGAAGAATGAGAGAGGAAAAATAATAATAATAATAATAATAATAATAATAATAATAATAATAATAATAATAATAATAATAATAAAATAAAAGAAGAAAGAAAAGGGGAAGAGAATTTAGAGAAGTGGAAAATGGATAACGGTACGTAAATAGAATACAAGAACATGCCTAGAAATATTTTCTGAACGTCTGTGAAATTTGGACTTTGGATTTGAACATTATAATTTTTAACAATAATTCAGGCTTGCCTGTCGATGATGATGATGATGACAATAATAATAATAATAATAATAATAATAATAATAATAATAATGGTAATAATGATAATAATAATAATTAATAATTACTATTATTAATTTTGAAAATTTTCCTCATCATTGAGGGTTTTCTCCAACCAATCTTAGTAATCAACATGAATTAAATAAAAATAAATAAATATAAATGACTACGGATTTATAGACCATCAGTTTGCAACAAACATTCACAAATTTATCTTAATTAAAGTTCTCCATCGTTCTCTGTCCTCTGTGTCTTCATATGTTACACCAAATTTCCTGATTGAATTTTGAATGTTGTTCTTCCAGGCTGTTCTTGGTCTTCCTTTTCTGTTCCTACTTTCAATTTTCCATGCAAAGACAGCCTTTGGTAGTCTTCCATCCTGCATTCTTCTTACGTGTCCATACCATTTTAGCTTCTATGTTCAATCTCACCCATTATATTTCTATCTGCATTCATCCATTTTCTAATTTCTGTATTTCTAATTTTTTCCAATCGAGATTTTCTGGCAGCTCTTCTCCAAAAATCCATTTCAACTGAAGTTATTCTGTTGACATGTTGTTATATCATTGTCCAAACTTCCGATCCATATAACATTATACTTTCTAGTATGTATTTATAAATTAGTTGTTTTGTTCTGTTAATGATGTTTTACTCCATAGTACAGGGTGTAACAACTGTATGGTTTTTCTTCCATTAATAATCCTTTTTGCTATTTATTTATTTGATGTTTCATCTTTCTCTATAATTGATCCCAAATAACAGAAATTATCGCTCTTCTTTATCTTTACCCCATCAATACATAATTCATCTAGGTCATTTCTTAAATATTCTGTTTTGTTTTTCTTGATTTTCAAACCCCATTTCTGATATGTTGTTGGCAACTGATTACATATATAATTTGCATCTTTTCCATCCTGGGTTATAATTATCTGATTTAATAATAATAATCATCAGCATCATCAGGTATCATGGCAGCTGCCGATGTCTTCCGGAAACCAAACGCCATTCCTCTCTGTCCATCCATAGATCTTCCTCTAATCCCCTGATATCCATACCCCTTCTGTCCAAGTTCTCTTCGGTCTTCCTCTCTTCCTCCTTTCCATTGGGATCCGTTCCATAACAATTTTTGGCAATCTTTGCTCTGGCATTCTTTTGACATGGCCATACCACTGCAATCTCTTCTTTTCTATAATGTCTACGATGTCCGGCTCCTCTTGTACACCCATATTTTCCCTAATTTCTTTATTTTATATTCTATCCATTCTAGATTTTCCAGCTGATCTTATTAAAACATCCATTTCTGTACTTAAAATTCTTTTCATTTCCCTGGTAGGAATTTGCCAAACTTCAGCACCACATGTTAAAATGTTCTGAATTATGGTTTGATATATCTGTAATTTTCTGTATTTTGAAATATGTTTGCTCCACCAAACAGAGTTTAAAGCATTTATTGCTTGTTTTGTTTGTGCGATTCTATTTTTAATTTCTACTGTGTTATCGCCTGAATGGTCTAATTCAACTTTGTTCAACACAGCTATGAATATTTTGATAATTTACACGTGTGAAGGCCCACATGGGGCTGTCGAGCCAATTATGATGATGACGATGATGATGATTCTTTTACATGTAAATGTTATCCTTATTTTTTGGTATTACTGGTCAGAGGAGTAAATTAACTTTTTCTGAGAACTGGGTTATAATTGCTTTTTGATATTGTTAATAGACAACTATGTTTTCAGTTTCTTTCAAAATTGTATCAAGAGACTAAGTTATTTTCTTCAGGAGGAATGAATATTTCTTGTTACCAGCATAAGCAATCCAAATAATTTTTAATTTTAATAATACCCTTTGTGTTCATAAATTTGCTTGTTACCTGTCTAATCAAGCGAGAGAGTTTTAATATTATAACAATGCCCTTTTTTATTCTACTCATATATTTTCTTGTTATTTGTGTAATCAGATAGCATTTTAACAATACCTCTTTATTCTAGTCATGTATTGGAATTTCCCTGGGCCAGTATTACTAATTTGTATTTTTATAACAATATTACTAAGATAATATATTTTGATTATTAATTAATTAAATAATTAATTGAATAAAAAATTTAATATAATTTTCTTAATCCCTGTAATTTTCTGGTTCTAATGATATGTTATAATACATGTTTATCTTATAGCATATTTGATTACATTATTAGTAAATTTTAGTTTTGGGCCTAAGTGTATTATCTGAGCCTATTAATTCCCGGTACATACTGCAGTTCTATTTTCTTCTGGCTTGTACTGTAATAATTACTTAGGGACTCTACTATTTTCCATCTTATTAATATGATTTATCAATTATCCTTTATTGTATTCAACTTTTTCTGTTGTATTGAAAACATTTAATTCTTCCCTAACTATGGTATTTTTCACCTGGTCTGCAAGTGTATAACCAGCTGTTCCTCTTAAAAATGGCACCTCTGTTTATATATTTTTCTATCTGATTTGTTAATGGCTAAATTCTTACTGCCATAATATATCAGTGTTAGCAGTGTCATCGCTTTATAAAATATCAGTTTATTATCTAAGAGTTCTTCTTATGGCACCACATATATTTTTAATTTATTAAGTTTTCGATTATGTTCCATTTGAATACCTATACAATTAAATGTGTTTACTAGTTCAATAAAGAATAATGTATTACTATTTTGGATCCTAAAACGAATTTCCTTGAAAATATATTGTTTTCGTTTTAGGTGTAGAAATTTTCAAATTAGAACTTTCTGTATTTTTTATAATTCATGGGTTTTCTTTTGAAGGTTCCCGTAGTGTTCGTATAAAATCACCTACTTATAATTGTGAGAAAGAATAGAAAATTAGATCTGTGACATAGACTATCTCCCATTCAAACACAATGCAGACTCTTACTAAAGTTTATGGTTTTCCTTGAACATTTTAATTATTTTCTTCCTCTGAGATGGTAAGTTACTTTACTTCTTTCTCTTCCCGTGTTAATATTCTCTATATTTATATAAAGTCCCCATTTTTCATATTCTTCTTTTAGTTTTTTGCCATATAATAATAATAATAATAATAATAATAATAATAATAATAATAATAATAATAATAATAATAATAATAATAATAATAATAATAATAATAATAATAATAATTGGACAGTGAGAAAAATCAAAATCATCTTCTGAATTCGTTACTGTCATTGACTTAGCCATGATGGAACTATAAAGAGGTGTGGGACCAGCCATGATGGAACTATAAGAGGTGTGGGACCAGCCTCACGAATTTTAGTCGCTTCTGCGTATGATGCCACCTAAATTGTAAATTATCTCCCTGCTGACAGATTTCGCGTTTGCAAATTAATGACACGACATAAATTATAATATTGCACTTATTTATGCATCGGCTTTTGAAATCATTCTCTGATTTTCATCCTGATCAGATCATCCGAATTGCAGTCTACATACGGTAACGTACAGTTCGCATCGCAAAAAAGAAACAATGTTGTTAGTATGTTATTATTTAAAGAATACATAACACATGTGGATCACCCATCGAACTATCTATTCTGGTACATCTCGCGTGGGGCAGATACTTAATCTAATTTAGTTATACTTATTTTCCTACAGGTCCCGCGCAGTAGCCGAGTGGTTAAGGCAAGATACCTTAGCGCAGAGCTATGGGACTTCAGCTGGTTCAAGTCCCCATGGGAAAGACATTTTTTCATGGAATTTCGGCCAGTATGGGAACGGCGCCCTCCCAGCATCGTGACGCATTTGAGTAGCTACAATAAGCAGTGGCTCCAGCTTGAGAAAACCAGCTATAATGGCTGGGGGACGCGACATCCTGACCACATATCACCTCTATACTGGCTGTATGATAGTTTACTTCTGTGATTAATACATGCCATTGTGAGGCCATCAAGTACGGCAAGGGCCTTCTAGGCCTGTCGCACCATGGAGATTATTTCATAGTTGTCAGCGAATGAAGAGTGTTTACACATAATGAGCAACTAGGTATTACTTGGGTGGGAAAGGCCGATTACATTTTGCTCAGATGCACTAATTTAGGTTATGAAGTTCTTTTAAAGCAGAAAATCTTCTGACTCGGGACCCACGAATTAAAATTCTTCCCGGAGGACTTGTACTTTGGATTTTTCCATCTTAAAAAAATCCATCAATCTCTATCGGGTTTCAATCCATGACCCTAGAAACCATAGTAAAAGAATGTAACACCTAGATTGTCGAGAATAAGCCTAACTGGTGGGAGATTCCTGGGAAAATCACTTATTTAGATGATTAAATAAAGGAAAAGATGGAAAGAGCAGCAATTTGGAGCCGGAACAGGCTAATAAATTAGCCTAAACCGTGAAGAAGAAGAAGAAGAAATAAAGTTATGGTAAAAGTTCTACAGTTGTACTTCTAGAACGATATAGAAGGGTGGCTGTAATGTTATTCCGAGTGCAACAGGGCATGATTTCCCATGTAGCTACGTTCCTGTCTAGGTATTCTATCAAGTCCATATTTGAACCATCTATAGTAGTTTGGTTGTTTGGATTTTTCATCATCATCATCATCATCATCATCATAGTACATTCACGAAGGTAGGTTGTTTGGATTTTTCATAATCGTCATCATCATCATAGTACATTCACGAAGTTTGGTTGTTTGGATTTTTCATCATCATCATCATCATAGTACATTCACGAAGTTTGGTTGTTTGGATTTTTCATCATCATCATCATCATCATCATCATCATAGTACATTCACGAAGTTTGGTTGTTTGGATTTTTCATCATCATCATCATCATCATAGTACATTCACGAAGTTTGGTTGTTTGGATTTTTCCACCTTAAAAAATCCATCAACATCTATCTGGTTTCAATGCACGGCCCTTGAAACCATAGTAAAAAAAATGTAACACCTAGATCGTCGAAAATATGCCTAATTGTTGGGAGATTCGTGGGGAAATCACTTATTTAGGGTCAGTTACCTTTGTTGGTGAAACCGACCCTTAGATGATTAAATAAAACTATTGTAAAAGTCCTACAGCTGCACTCCTAGAATGATATAGAAGAGCGGCATTCCTAGTGCAACAGGTCATGATTTCCCATGTACTATATTCATTGTCTAGGTATCCTATCAAGTCCATATTTGAACCATCTGCAATAGTTCGGATGTCATATATGTTGATTACGCCTTTCACTATTAACTAGCATTCTAGTAGAAAGATACAGGGAGACTGGAGAAAAAAGGAACTTGAAAATACTCTTATTAATACTTTTTGGAGCATCTTCGTACTTATATTTTTGTCATGTTCATTATCTTTATACCTGCATGTCATTGTTATTAATGACGCCTCTTATATACTTTTGCATAAACAAATAAAGTAATATATTTCGATAAACTGAATACAAGATACGTTTATATGTATTAGTGGTTGCTCAAGTTCCGAATATTAGGTGGAGAAAAAATAACCGGAATTTGGAATTAAAGAAGGAGAGAATAATCATAATTACAATAGATATTGCTTAAAATATTAACGGATGGGATGAATACTTATAAAATATAATGAAATTATGAAATCATTTATTCAAGACTTACAAGAAGCGTTCTCCAAATAACCAATGAATCGAAACTACAGTAATTCTTTTAACACGGGAAGAGAAAGAAGTAAAGCAACTTACCATCTCAGAGGAAGAAAATAATTAAAATGTTCAAGGAAAACCATAAACTTTAGTAAGAGTCTGCATTGTGTTTGAATGGGAGATAGTCTATGTCACAGATCTAATTTTCTATTCTTTCTCACAATTATAAGCAGGTGATTTTATACGAACACTACGGGAACCTTCAAAAGAAAACCCATGAATTATAAAAAATACAGAAAGTTCTAATTTGAAAATTTCTACACCTAAAATAGTAATACATTATTATTTATTGAACTAGTAAATACATTTAATTGTATAGGCATTCAAATGGAACATAATCGAGAACTTAATAAATTAAAAATATATGTGGTGCCATAAGAAGAACTCTTAGATAATAAACTGATATTTTATAAAGCGATGACACTGCTAACACTGATATATTATGGCAGTGAGAATTTAGCCATTAACAAATCAGATAGAAAAATATATAAACAGAGGTGCCATTTTTAAGAGGAACAGCTGGTTATACACTTGCAGACCAGGTGAAAAATACCATCGTTAGGGAAGAATTAAATGTTTTCAATACAACAGAAAAAGTTGAATACAATAAAGGATAACTGATAAATCATATTAATAAGATGGAAAATAGTAGAGTCCCTAAGTAATTATTACAGTACAAGCCAGAAGAAAATAGAACTGCAGTATGTACCGGGAATTAATAGGCTCAGATAATACACTTAGGCCCAAAACTAAAATGTACTAATAATGTAATCAAATACGCTATAAGATAAACATGTATTATAACATATCATTAGAACCAGAAAATTACAGGGATTAAGAAAATTATATTAAATTTTTTATTCAATTAATTATTTAATTAATTAATAATCAAAATATATTATCTTAGTAATATTGTTATAAAAATACAAATTAGTAATACTGGCCCAGGGAAATTCCAATACATGACTAGAATAAAGAGGTATTGTTAAAATGCTATCTGATTACACAAATAACAAGAAAATATATGAGTAGAATAAAAAAGGGCATTGTTATAATATTAAAACTCTCTCGCTTGATTAGACAAGTAACAAGCAAATTTATGAACACAAAGGGTATTATTAAAATTAAAAACTATTTGGATTGATTATGCTGGTAACAAGAAATATTCATTCCTCCTGAAGAAAATAACGTAGTCTCTTGATACAATTTTGAAAGAAACTGAAAACATAGTTGTCTATTAACAATATCAAAAAGCAATTATAACCCAGTTCTCAGAAAAAGTTAATTAACTCCTCTGACCAGTAATACAAAAAAAAAAAAAAGGATAACATTTACACGTAAAAGAATCATCATCATCGACATCATCATAATTGGCTCGACAGCCCCACGTGGGCCTTCACACGTGTAAATTATCAAAATATTCATAGCCGTGTTGAACAAAGTTACATTTCAGGAATTCCCACGGCGTAAACCCTCCTCTAAGGGAACACATAACTAACGAATAAGATTTACTGTAACATATCTGTATTCAAATTGTATCTAGCGTAATGGATGAACTAGGAGGAGCCATCGTCTTTTTAAGCGAAAACGCATATCAAAATGTCCTCACTCTCGCTTACTATCTAGTCAGTATTATAACATACGCAGATCTACAGACCGCGATCTCCTGTACAGTTCAATTTGGAATCGTCCGCGAACTTCCGAAATTTAAAGTGATTTAGAACTTAGAAAAATCTAGTCTTCTAAAATTTGGACTTTGATACTCGTATTTTGAATCAGGCACGTGGACTTCAGAATAGCTTCATCGACTCCACTCTTAGATACAAATAATACGTGTAATAGTGACAATTGTATTTTTTCATTAATAAATCGTTTAACACTCGTTAAAATTTGAGTGGTAAATTTAAATTATTTCTGCTATATAAAAATTATAAACCCTGAGATCTTAGTGACTACCCTGAGGGAACCGGCACAAGTAAGACCTAAAAGAAGATGAGAAGATTGCTTAGAGACTTCGTGTATCGGAAGAGGCCAACAGGGCTTAACAGTGCTTATGAAAGGACTCGCTAGCATAGGAAAATATCACTTTTCTAGCGAAGAAATGTTCACGTTATAGGTGAAGAGACGTCACGTTATCATGGTAACGCTGTGATAACTCCTTCACCATGAACATTTTCAAATTATTATTGGAACGTAGGCAGTGGGTACGCCGTAGCGTAGTGGTTAAGGCACTGCGCTACAAGCCGGAAGGTCGAGGGTTCGAGTCCCAGTGGGATCAGGATTTTTAAACTGACCCAAACCTTCTGGCGGCACTATGGCCCTGGGGTCGACTCAGCCTCTAACGGAAATGAGTACCAGACGCTTTTTCTGGGGATAAAGACGGCCGTCACGCAGGACTGGCAACCCGGCTGTCGAGTGTCCAGAAAAGTGGGAGCCTTAACCTTCCACTACCCCAACGGCCTCCTGAGGCCTGTAGTGGGATACCTTACCTTACATAGGCAGTCCCTTAACTAACTCACTATCGACTCAATTTCCATTCTGTGACGTCCAAAACCTTGAGCAAGAGAATTCACCAGTCATTAACACTCACATTCACAGGCAGAAAGAACAGAAAGGGACACAGTAATCCTAAAAATAAAAATGAAGGGAAAAGTAAATATAATTTAGTTTTAAAATTATGTGGAAGCTTTTTTCAATTGTTTCACCTGAAGAGCCTATATTCCTCCGTAGTGTGTGTGTTGTTTTTGTTTCAGCATAACATTCTTAAAAAATAACAGTTTTAATTAATTTTGATCAGTCTTTATAATTGAGAAATAAAACGAAAATATATAATATTTATGAACTAAATAAAAATTTGAAAGTTTTGATTGCTCAAATGTATATTTCAAATATAATGATTTTTAACGACACAAATGAGCATGATTTCTTATGCATAGGCATTATCGATATTTTTTTGGGATTAAAGGTCAATTTGGGATTTTGGCAAACAAAGATATAGGAACAAAAAAATTGAAACACGCGATGGAATTTAGCGCTTGTCAGTAACACGTTTCCACTTACAAACCTTTAAGTATTTAGGAAACAAACTATTGATTCGCTTCTATCGCACACTAATACTGATTTAGTAACAGGCGTGGACCCAATTTTGTACATACAATTTGAGCCATTTGGAGTATATCAGTTTTCCACCTCTGATAAACTTTCGTCCAGCTACTGTTATTGAAAATAAAGATGTAAAGAATAATTACAAATGAATGAGACGTTAATAATGTTTCGGTAACAATAACTTATTAGTTTTCTAAACATACTTTTTGTGTGTTTTTAATGCCGCTGCACTTTGCATATTCGGATTTCGCGCTGGGCGGATAAATTGTATTAATATGGTCTATTTTCAATTTACGCACCACTTCGGCAGATCACTTTACGTAGATTGTGTGCAGAGACGGTTATAGGACGAGTGTATGTTCATGTATTGCATTTTATAACATACTATTTCAAAGCATCTGACAAGAAAGTACAGTTTTACACAATGTAAATAAAAATCCAAATCACCAATTTAAAAGATAGAATCATCGCATTTCAATTATGAATAACGACAGGGGACCTACTCCTGTCAGCGCCCTCTTTTCGTTAATTAAAAGAGAGAAGGATTTTTTTATAATGTCAAATGTTATTCAAAATAAATTATGTCACGTGACGTAGTTTGTTTTTTTTATCTAATTTTTAGTTTACACATTTCAGTTCGTTTGTCTGTAGTCAATATTAAGTCTTGATAATGATAGCGTCGCTGTTAAGTAATGCCACTGGTGATTTCCAAATTATTGATAAATTCACGACTCACGAAGTGAGGAATGAATTTATCTAGACTATTTAACTCATGCCCCAAATGGGAGTCAATGACCAATCACGTTTCAATGATTTCTGTTTTACAACCAAACAGAGTCGTGTTTCACGAAATATTTATCAGTGTTATAATTACCATATTAAAGAAGGCTCCTCCTTTTTAATATTCTGAACAGGTCTGACCATTATTTTGCAGTGACTGAGCCTGCGAGAAATACGGCTACCAGATTGTATATATATATAGTGCATAGATGTCAACACATGCCGCATGCGGGAGTTAATATAAAAACATTTGTAGCAATTGATTATACCACCAAAAAAGAAACCACTGTTTGCACTTTCTTAAATGTATTTTTTCCCAAGTAACATTCCAGAAAAATATAATTGTCATATTTACATCATACGACAACAGAAATGAATTAATATACAGTTTGATGTGTTTAATTTTTTCTCCACTAGAGAGCATTCTTACAATATTGCGTTCCTTTGGCAATAAATAGTATGATCTGGTTGCAGTGATAAACAAAAGAAGCAGATGAAGCGTACCTATCGTTTCTCATTTGTTTTCAAACATCGCCGTTTACATTAAATATATACATATTTTAAAATAACTATAGTTAAATAATGATTTGTGAGTAAACAGCTTAATTTTATTCGTTAAATAGTCCTAACAAATGCCATTACTTATGAGAATTTTTAAATCAAGAGTGGCATTTGTTAGGACGATTTAACGAATAAAACTAAGGTGTTTACTCACAAATCATTTTTTAAATATAGTTATTTTAAATATTTATATATTTAATGTAGACGGCGATGTTTGAAAACAAATGAGAAACGTTATGTTTAGTTTGTTCATCACTGTAGCCAGATCATATGTATTGCCAAATAGAATCGCAATATTGTAAGAATGCACCCTAGTGGAGAAAAAAATGAAACATCATTACAGGTTATTATTAATTTGTGATGTCCTATGATGTAAATATGTCAATTATAGTTTTCTGCAACGTTAATTCCTGGGAAATAATACGTTTAAGAAAGTGCCAACAGTGGTTTCTTTTTTTGTGGTATAATCAATTGCTACGAATATTTTTCTATTATATCTCACAAGCAGAATCTGTTTACATTCGTGCACTATATGTACAATCTGGAAGCCACTTGATGAGACGGAAGCGATAAAATGAAAGTGATAAAATCGAGATGAAAAAGTCTGTGATTGGTTGTAAATTAAAATTCATTGAAATGTGATTGGTCATTGACTGCCATTTGGGGTATGGGTTAAATAGTCTTTTTAAATTGGTGATTTGCGTTCTTATTGACTTTGTGTAATACAAGTTTATCACCAAGAAGATCCTATTTATTAAATACAATAATGTATAGCATGTTTTGCCATCTTTATCTACTGTTTTAGGGACTGAGAGAAGGTCATTCTAAAAAAAACTTTCTTCATTTTCAACTTAGAAGCACGAAATGCACTACCTTGACCTAAAAGAAATATGGTTTGCAAAATATGACACGTGTCATACCGTAACGATGGCGCTGCTTGTGGCAATTTGTGTCATAAATTCTCATGAGAAATTAAGTTATACGTGGATAACGAGAAGTGTGTTGAGGGTGGATGACATTTTAGTGTTCTACCTGTCCTTTCAATCGTGCCTAGCACAACAGAACTGAGGCAAGCAACAAAAAGTAGGACGACAAATCTAGAGTAAAAGTGTGATAAGTCATCTGATTTCAGTTGAAAAATAAACGAAATTATAATACATATGATGTTTATTATGAACGTAAATGTATTGGTTATAGGGTGTCTGCAGCAAAATGCTCTATATTCATTGTGCTCCCTACACCAAACAATAAAATTAAAGCAAGTTAATTGAAAAAATTGTTTATGAGTTATAAATTCTAAAAAAAATAAATAGGCCTAATAAATATATACACTTCCACATCAGTTCCTGCGGTGACAAGAAGAAAGTTCAGTCTGTATTGAATTTCCGTCCACGTCCACCACTGCAACATGTCTGAAGTGATTATACCAATCGCATCCACAATCTGGGTAAATAATTGGGGAATATGGATAATTTTGAAACACTCTGTATACAATTGTGTTTTTTGTTGTAATCTTATTATTTAATAATTCTCAAATGTCTTCATCTAGTAGGAGCATTGAAGACGATATATATATATATATATATATATATTAGGAAAATGTAACGATTTAGAATATTGGAGGCATTAGTTAATACCGGATAGATTTCTAAATTCAAATTGTGAAAGTTTGGCATGCTACGAGTTATTGGTAAACCCAGAACATTGGATAAACTTCGGTAGATTTGTGGACAAAACGCGGAAAATAAGAACAACACTTATTCATGAATAAACAAATATGTTAACAAATTGCAATACCATTAATTCTTAATAATTCTACATAACTAAGTGAATGTATAATGTAATTGTATTGATATCTAATTGCAATATTATTATTTTTTTGTTTTAAGTATATTATTGCCAAACATCAACTTATTGTAACGGACTGTCAACAGCACGTACGGCTTACTGCCCGTGCGATCCATATTTGTAAATAACATTGTATGTATCTTACTTTTAGTTTAATAAATTCCTTATGTATGTAGTAGTCATCTTACTACCTTCAGGAATAATAGATTTATTAATTAACGACATTTCTTAACAACTCAGATGATTAACTTCACAATTAAAGGCTGGGAGTAAAAGGTGCGACACATTTTGTTAGAAAACTTTTAGTTTAGCTTGAGAGTGTTTACGTAACAAAATTTTACAACACGGTACTCATGCCTTTACTCAGGATTATTAGGCCCTTAAAAATCCATTTACTCTAACCGAGTTTGAACTCGCGAATTTCAGGACTAAAGAGAATAGCCCTGTGGTAAGCAGCCACTATTCCACCAAGGCCGATAATCTTATGTAATAATTTAGCTATCGCCCCTAAGAATATGCACAAACATTCTCTAAATTATCATCATGATAAATTATTATTATTAAAAATAAAAAATATACAAGCTTTCAGCTTGATATTTTTCAAAACAGGTAAATTGTATATAAAAAGTTAATTAGTAAGTTAAAATTAATTGTAGTAAATTAATCTCGCGCACCCGCAGTTCACACGGCATAAGTCAATCTTATAATAAACGTTTCAACTAGATTGAAGTTTTATAAACATTGTCAGTTCCTGCATTGCATCATGGGAGTGAAACTTGGGTAATGACCAAACAATTACAAAGTAGAATATAAAGCGTAGAAATGAACTTCCTTAGAAGAACAAAAGGCTGCACAAGATTGGATCGGATAAGGACTGAAGATATAAGGACAGAGTTAAGTATATATTCATTGAATGATAAAATCAAAGGATATAGAGCTAAACTGTTTAGACATGTAGAAAGAATGAATGTAACAAAATTACCAAAAACAGCATTTAACTACAAGCCAAGAGGTTCAACGAATGTAGAAAGGCCAGTGAAAAGTTGGATAGAGAAACTGTGAGGCGGAACAGGCAATTTGCCTAGCCCGTGAAGTGAAGAAGAAAAAAGAAGAAGAAGGTAAACGCTTCAACTTAAAAAAAAGTTAATATATCGGTACTTTAATAGAAATTTTAATAATATTTAAGAGATATTCAAGACAATTTTGTAGAGTAATGTAAATTCAAACATCCTACGAGGGAAATTACTTAAGATGTTAAAGTTACTGTCCTATGCCGTAGCCGAGTAATTTAAATCATGTTAATAGTTGTTCTTTCATCAATTTGTTAAATTCCTCTATGTTTTATATTAAATTATTGGCTTATCCAAGTTATATTATTATTTTTTTTTTCTCCTTGTCAACTTTATATTGTGTAGCCTAAATCGATTATGTATCATTAATCAACATTAGATAATTCATAATTCTTATTGTATGTATAATTTAAAATTAAAATATAAAATTATGGAATATTCACCCGAAAGGTCCGTTTCCTCAACTTAATTAATTATTTAACTGTAGCGCTTTCGGGACTTGTCCCATCATCTGCAGGAACACATCATGAATCTTATAAACGTTTGTGTATAATTTAACCTTCGTGAAGTGGAAGAGAAGACCTTACGGTCTTAACTCCATCAAGAAAATAAAAAATAATAATTAGTACTATTATTATTATTGAATTTATATTTGAAATGCTATGGGGCTTGTGCTGGTTTGAGTCTCCATGGGGAAATACATTTTCTCACAGAGGCCAATAACGAATTGGGAAGACAATATGAATGAAAGCCAGAACTGTTGGAAAATTTTATTGGACAGTTAAACATAAAAGGAGATAAGAATGACATGTACTTCTAAGGACGGATAGGGCCCTTATAGAATTGTTGGCCCAATGATAATAATGTTGGAAATCTAGTATGGATGAAAGCTGAAAATAGGAACGAAGATGAACGTAATTATTTCGATGTAAAAGTTAAAAGAGTGGAAATATACTGAACTTTTTATTATGTACCGAAACTCCGCAGAAGAGTTGTGTTTGATCCCTGTGAGAATAGTAAAGCACTTGGCTAAGATTCATATCATGTCATACCCTCGTTAAGGTTGATTGTTCTCTTTCCTCAAGAGAATAGCATGTTAAATTCTTAACTAGTCGGCTCATAATCATACCAAGTCACAGCACGCCAGCGCTTTCACTCTTAATATATAAAAAACCAAAATAAAAATTGCAGGAGACTGACATTCAAAGAAAATTAATCTACGAGTTTAAGTGTAAATAAAAATGAAGACAATACAATCTTAAAAAATAAATAATAGTTTAGAAAACTAAAACAACACGCTTAATTAGAAAACCGAACTAAAAAATTGAAATAGCAAAATTCCAGGGAATATGTGGTACGATAAAACGATCACTAAATAATAAAAAAACAAGAGAGACCCAATTGAAATTTTATAAAACATTGGCAGTACCGGTACTGCTCTATGGATCAGAAGCCTGGATACATAAAAAACAAGATCTAAGTAGGATAACGGCGGCAGAAATGAAATTTTTGAGATCTGTTAAAGGGCACTAAGGAAGACAGAATCAAGAACACAGAAATAAGACAGGAACTTGAAATATTTGCAATAACTGATAAAATAGATACATATAGACAAAAATGGAAGCAACACATAGACAGAATGAATGAAGATAGATATCCAAAACAAATAACAAAATACAAACCTAAAGGCACCCGAGATGTGGGTAGACCTAGAAAGAGATGGGCTGAAGTCGGAACGGGTCAACAGACCTAATCCATTAATGCAGATGATGATGATGAACTAAAAAATGAAACATAATTTCAATTTCTAATGCGCTTGGGATGAAATTAATGTGGTCAACAAAAGAAAAATCATCTCCAACACATCTAGATTAAAACTAGAGTTATCTACAAAAAAATAATTTTACCATCAAAAGCGTGGGGTGCTCTATATCAATTAATATATTTGATAATAAACAGATATTGGTAAAAGTAAAGTCTCTAAGAAGAAAATGTAAACATCATAAAAAGAACCGCACGCTTTTGATGGTAAAATTATTTTCTTTTTGTTGATAACTCTAGTTTTCTTCTATATGTGTTGGAGATGATTTTTTTGTTGGCCATTTTAAATTTATCCCAAGCGTGTTGGAAATTAAAATTATTTTTCATTTTTGAGTTCGGTTTTCTAATAAAGCGTGTTGTTTTAGTTTTTTAAAACTATTATTTATTTTTTATTTTTTAGTTTTAATATTTTACAGAATAAGATAAAAATGTAAATATCTTTAAATTCGATACTATTGTAGTATGAGCTAAAAGTAATACTCTTCTAAAAAAACAATCCTCCCCAGCCGGATTTGAACCAGCGACCTACGGATTACTAGAATCATATTACACTTGCTCAACGCTCTACCAACTGAGCTCTTACAACGATTGACTAAAAAGTCGACAAGTCTGGAACCTATTATACCAGTTTTATTTTTTTTTTTTTTGATTTTCTGATAATTCTGGCAAGGATTTTAGAAACAAAATATGAAATTATTGTAGTGTCACGGGTCCTTTATAAGTATACAAAGTTTCAAGTCGATCCAATGTTTCTAAGTGGGTGAAAATCGTGTTCAAAAATTCCGTTACATAAATGCAAAGACACTTTTTTTGATTTTCTGATGATTCTAGGAAGGATTTTAGGAAATAAATATGAAATTATTGTATTGTCACGGGTCCTATACAAGTATATCCTATGTTTCTACGTGGGTGAAAATCGTGTTCAAAGATTCCGTTACATAAATACAAAGACACTTTTTTTTATTTTCTGATGATTCTGGCCAGGAATTTAGGAAATAAATATGAAATTATTGTATTGTCACGAGTCCTTTACAAGTATACATAATTTCAAGTCGATCCAATTATTTTAAGTGGGTGAAAATCGCGTTGATAGATTCAGTTACATAGATAGATAGATAGATTAGATAGATACAGGTCAAGCTAATATAAAGCGTGTAAAAACATAACTTTTACTTACAAAAAAAGCCCACATCTTGAAATGAACATATATATATAAAGCTGTGAATTAACCCGACTAATTAATATTTTCTTTATAATCAGTCTCGTGGGCTAGTGGTCAGCGTTTTTGACTACAGTTCATGATTCTCGGATCGATTCCCGGTCAGACCATACAAATTTTTCCTTAAAGGTAATTGATTATTCCTGTAGTTGCCCAAGGTCTGGAATTTAAGCATAATTTATCACCCAATATATCATTGGGATGTCCAACGCTGTGGTCTCGAGGTTGCGTGCTGCCTTGTCGCGCAGCGGGCCCGGGTTCGATCCGCGGTCGTGACAAGTTTCCTGGATGAGGATTTTTTGTTATCGGGTTTTTTCCTCACCTATAAGATAAATGTCAGGAAACTTTTAGGCCCATACGGTCCCCGAACACATTCTGGCCATATTATCAACAATATCATATTCGTCTAATTAGCTTAAGTTTGGTATAAGTCCTCTCCTGACGCATCATTACCATCATCATCAACTTTCTAATCATCGGGGCAGCGTAAGCCCGCCTTCCCGGCGTCCCAGCCTCAGAAGTGTGTTACAAGTACGCCATGCTAGGAGAGAACACCACAAATGTCGAAATGACAACTTGGGGTATTTGAAACAAATAAATAAAAATATCATTGGGGTAATGTAACTCCGCCTTCCAGGTATTCCATCCTAAGAAATGAATTACAATTCCGTCAATGCCAGGAAAAAAGCCAGAAATGTCATAAAAGACAACCTGATGGGCACTGAAAAAATAATATTATTTATTTTTCAGTAGTTTTCTTTTTCATTTCCCTCTTTTCAGCTTATCAAAGGAAACTATTTTTTATATTAAATTTTCAGAAAACGTATAAATTAATTTTAGTACCTCATTAAAATAAATTATAAAAATGTATAATGGCCACACCAGAATGAACAAATTCTTACGATTGCATGAGCTTAAATATTTGACAAACAAATATTAAACTGAACACTCTTCAATTTCAATTAATTAATCAAATTAATAAAATTATCTTAATTGATAGATTTTTAATTATCAATCAAGCGAGGGTCCTGCAACGTTTGTCGCATCCTGCATTTCGATCGTAATGCCTCTCTGTCATTCCATTCATCCTCTTCAATTGCCCTGTCGAGCACAGCCATTCTAATCCCTTCTTTCATTTAAGTGCAGGTCTTTCTGTTCTCCTTCTGTTCCCTGGATTATAATTCAAAGCTCTTTTTGGTCATCTATCTTCTTCTATTCTTTACACATGACCATTCAATAATAACTGCCTAGTTTCTATCCTCTCACCACTTATAAAAATCCCTCCAGTTCATCTTGGAATTACTGCATTCGGCACATGTTGCGATTTAAATATTCAGCACGCTCTTCATAGGAAGTCCATTTCCACTGTCTCAAACACTCTTTTTTTCCCGATAGTTACCAATACTCAGAACCATATCATAATATTGGTTCCACCACAGCACAATACATTCTTATCTTTGTATTAATTTTCAATAATAATAATAATAATAATAATAATAATAATAATAATAATAATAATAATAATAGTACTTTATTTATTCTGGCAGAGTTAAGGCCATAAGGCCCTCTCTTCCACTCAACCAGCACAAATACAAATAAATATTTGACAAATATAGATATACACTATACTAATTATAAACAGTTAAAGATACAATGCATGTAGCAATGTAAATGTCATGTACAAACAACATTTTATAGGGTAATAACAATAATGATACGATAATAATAATAATAATAATAATAATAATAATAATAATAATAATAATAATAATAATAATATAAATATGATACATTATACGGGAAACACCAATTAATATAAATATATCTTATTATATTAGAACGTGGCTAACTCACTGGCACTATCGAACTCGCAGGTTCATGGCCGCGCGGACATAAGCTCTCCATACATCTCTATCCTGAGCTAATGCTTTCCAATCATTCCCTGTATAATCTACTTCCTTCAAATCATAGTTAATGTTATTCTCCCACCTCACTCTTGTCCTACCAACTGGATGTTTTCCCTCTGGTTTTCCTACAAGAAGTTACCATGCACGTCTTTCATTCCCCATTCGTGCCACATGTCCTACTCATCACAGTCTACGAGATTTAACTGTTCTTATTATATCTGACTTTCTATAAAGACCATGCAGTTCATTGTTAAGTAGTCTTCTTCTGTCTGTTCATCTCTCTTAGGTCCAAAAAAATTCCTAAGAACTTTATTTTCAAACACTCGTAATCTCTTTTCTTCCCTTAAAGTAAAAAATCCATGTTTGGCACCCATATAATATAGGCCTAACTGGTAGAATAATAGTTTTATATTTTCAGTTTAACGTTTTTTGAAAGGAGTAGGGACGTCAAGAGTCTCTGTAATGCACAATAGCACGCATTTCCAGAATTGAGCCTATGTTTAATTTCTTTGTGCATATCATTCCTATTTGTGATTATTGTTCCTAGGTATCTGAATTCAGTCACTTCCTCAAAATTTTCCTCATTTTTCACTAGCTGTTCATTTCCATTATATAATGTATTTCTATGCGTGGCCATATATTTAGTTTTATTGATATTTATTTCCAGTCCCAATTTCTTATGTTACTCAATAGTGTGTGCGTGTTGGTTTTTAGTATCTCTTCGCTATTGCCCAATAATACTACATCAGCAGCATAAACTAACTGCTTATTAATATCATTGAGTTGTAAGCCTTCTTCATCCTCTAAAGAATTGATGGCATGCTCTAGTATAAAATTAAATAGTAGAGGGAATAATGCATCTCCTGACTTCAACCCATTTTGGATTTCAAAAATATCCGAAAACTGTTTGCCTACTGGGACCCTACTCTTTGTGTCATTTAGACACATTCGAATAAGTCTAATTTTTTTAAGAATTCCGAACTCCAGCAGGATTCTATATAACTTCTCCCTCTTAATTGAATCGTATGCCTTTTTGAAATCTACATATGGTTGATGTAAAGTACCATTATATTCCCATTTATTTTCTAATATCTGTGTTACACTAAAAATTTATTAGACCGTAAATAGCTTTATTCCATTGTTGTACTCTCTTTTGCATGTCCTTCCGGGTTCTAGTCTTTGCTGATATAATACTTCGCAGATACTTAAATTCATTACATTCCTTTATATTCCGAATATACAACTCTAAGTATTCTTGTCCTTCTTCTACTCTCAGATATTCTGTTTTCAGCATGTTCGTTTGAAGTTCCATTTCTTATATTCTTCCCCCAATTTCCTCAGCATATATTCAACATCATATTCTTCCAATTTTAATAAATCAGAAATAAAAATAAAATATTTTATCTAATCCAATTGACTTCATATATTATTAATGGGATTTCGACTATATAATGTCATACACTAATATATTCTATATTTCACTAACGACAACTTTCTGACAACAGGCACTTCCAATATTTAAAAAAGTTACAATTTATTTTGAAGAATAACTATTTCGTCGATTTCCCGCACATTGAGCAGACTCACTCGTAATCGTCGGCAATTTCGAGAAATTTCCACGCTCTAACCTAAATCAAGAGAGACCAGATCTCTCCTTCAATTAAAAAAAAAATATATATATGCCACAGAGCACATAACTATTTTTTTATCTCAACGATAATAAAATATATTCTATATACTATATAAAATTCCTCTTTTTTATGTTGTATTTGTGTGTATATCGTATCAAATAAATTGATATAATTATAAAGTATAAAATATATTCACTATAAATTATATATGACATTATGACATGATAAGAAAAATAAATGCCTGGACGGGATTTGAACCCGGACTTCTGGATTGGTACTCCAGTGTGCTATCGATTACACCATCGGACAAATCTAGTACAAATATTTATTTTTCTTATATATATATATATATATATATTATTTTATTACTACGAGATGTAGAGAAAACTCGGTCTCCACTACCATCTGGTAGCTACTGTAACAAGTAACCAAATTAAAAATAATATTTTTACTTCATAGCAGTGATGCTTTATCGATGTTATAATTAAATTTTTGACATTGAGCAATGCAAGCTTAATATGACATGATAAGAAAAATAAATGCTCGGACTGGATTTGAACCCGGACTTCTAGATTGGTACCCCAGTGTGCTATCCATTACACCACCGGGAAAATTTAGTACAACCAAATATATATATATATTATATAAAACTTTCCTCATTAGAGGATTGCCTCAATGACAAAGTGATACAGACAATTAATTTTTGTAATTGATGAATTACATTTTGTAAATACATTAAAAAAATTCAACTTGTAGGCCTAATTGAAGAATACATACTATAAAGTAATTTTGTATATATGGTTTCTTAAAATTGAAATTGATCCTCTAATGGCAGCGATGGCAATTCTAGAAAGATACGCCCTGTCCAAATCTAAGGAATTCCAAAATTTGTCTAAGAATCCTGGTAGAGTATCTCTTGCCCCGATCATCAATCCTGTAACAGTTATACTATCTAGTTGGTATTTATCTTTGTAATAGTCAATTGTTGGCTCATATATGGCTTTCTTTTCAGCGTCAACTTCCTCAGGTTGGCCACTATGATTCTCAAAACGAATTGTGGGATCTAATATCATACCAATTTTAGAGGATGGTCTAAATGCAATAATATCTATTCGTCTGTTACTCCCATTAGTGGCCACACCATGTACTTACTCATAAACTGTGTATCAAAAATCTCGCAAGGCTTCTGCCATCATATTTCGAATAGTGTATGAATATTCGTATCATATTTGCCTTCATTGCCGTTTGTACTAGATTTGCCCGGTGGTGTAATGGATAGCACACTGGAGTACCAGCCCAGAGGTCTGGGTTCAAATCCTGTCCAGGCATTTATTTTTCTTATCATGTCATATTAAGCTTGCATTGCTCAATGTCAAAAATTTAATTATAACATATATCTATGTGTGTGTGTGTGCGTGTGTGTGTGTGTGATGAAACTAAAGTGAAAATTGATGAACATAGCTTATAGTTAAACTATTATCTTTATAATTATCTCACGTCTAATACAAACTGGGGCATATCCGCTAACTTGAGTTACTATACTAATCCAGATTAATTTGAACAGACATTCAACCAAAAGTAATTGCCAATATCATTCAAAATTCAGTGCATAATAGACTCTACTGCCTTGTGGTGTAACTTCAAAGACGTACCCGAGATATTTATGCATAAGAAATAATAAAAATAGAAAAGAAACAAACGACAAATTGCGACCGGTAGGGCGATTTTTAAATTTTCGTTTCAGGAGGTCTTTGTCAATAGCATATACTGAGTTTTGTTGCCAAAATCGAAAATTATGAGTTCTAGAGGGATTTTTAAATTTTCGTTTGAGGATAACTCCTACGACAAATAGTCCGATTTCGCTGATAACGCACTCAACCTTACTCATTTTAATTTATTGCTATGTGGAGTTTGGTTCCAAAAAACAAAAATTGCGGCTACTAGAGTGTTAAAACACACACACACACACACACACACACACACACACACACACACACACACACACACACACACACACACACACACACACACACACACACACAGACATATATATATATGTGTGTGTTTGTGTATGTATATATATATATATATATATATGTAGGCCTATAAATTTAGATGATGATAATTTTCGATGTCTATTAGAAAGAATACGTGAAGAACTGTAAATAATTTTAAAAATAGTTTCATGAGAAATACCTCAATTGCTTCATTTCTTTGGAATTCTGTAAAGCAGAATGAAGAAACAATCAAGATTTTTAATGCGAAGTTACTTCCTGAAGAAGTGATATGAATCCAATGAAAAATGTGTATCCGGTTAATGTAAATCGAAACAAATGCAAACATTTGCTAAAGGAATGAAAAAGAAAACATTTTATGTTTTATTAAAATAATAAATCATAA
This sequence comes from Diploptera punctata, assembly GCA_030220185.1. Classification (NCBI taxonomy): domain Eukaryota; kingdom Metazoa; phylum Arthropoda; class Insecta; order Blattodea; family Blaberidae; genus Diploptera; species Diploptera punctata. Next base: position 195,103 of record JASPKZ010003421.1, on the reverse strand, counting down.
ATTTTATTTTTGGAGAATGAAAGAAGACCATTAAATTTAAGACAATAAATTTAACCTTGTGCATAACTAAAGATATTTATGAAATTTACCGGCAGTGATTTGTGTGAAAGGGTACAATAATAAACAGTTCATCGTAAAACCGTGAATATTAATTATTGCAATCTGTCTGCATTCACCAGTAATTATTCTGATATAGAGTCTGTAATAAATATATTATTAAACTTGTTTATATGTACCAAATCATACATGAATATCCAATGAGGGATATATATTTAAATTAAGCTTATTTTAGAATGAAATACGCACATTAGATTGTTAAATACCGCTTTATTTACATGGCCAATTTATATTGAAATTCTAAATATACGCGTTCAAATGGCACCCACTGCACTTTTCGTGCTTGGGTTTCCCATTAAGCAGATGACTTTAATGAGTATTTTCACATCATATAGGTTGAAATGTGCATCCTGAAAAATCTGTCTTTTAAGTCTCCCGAATAGCTCCATCCCGTTTTCCTACTTCCTTGGTATGACCGCATCCCTTACATCATTCCCACTCTCCGCTTGCGTAACTGGACAAGCTTGTGCTACATATACACGAGCCATGTTTGCACGGACTTGAAAATTAGACTAGAAGAACAGTGCGCTTTATTATTCTGTTTGTTCAGATCAGGGAGCCAGGTGGGCTCTCTGTATCTTTTTTCTCTATAGCAGTAGTAGATAGAAGATGTTACATTAGTATGGATGTATTACAAGTGTGAGTGTGCATTTTATATTTTCTTTTTTGTAAAGTTTTGGATTGTTCTATACTTATTTTTTCTTAATTTTCAAAATCACAACTACATTTAGGCCTAATGCTATACAATTTATATCGTTATATTTAATTAACGTAGCGTAGTGGTTAAGGCACTGAGCTACAAGCCGGAGGGTCGAGGGTTCAAGTCCCGTTGGGGTCAGGATTTTTAAACTGACCCAAACCCTCTGGCGGCACTATGGCCCTGGGGTCGACTCAGCCTCTAACGGAAATGAGTACCAGACGCTTGTTCTGGGGTAAAGGCGGCCGTCACGCAGGGCTGACAACCCGGCTGACATCAAGTGCCGATTGTCTAGAAAAAGTGGGAGCCTTAACCTCCTACTACCCCAAAGGCCTCCTGAGGCCTGTTGTGGGATCACTTTACTTTACTTTATAGTTATTTTTATTTAAAACATTGTGATGATGTTTGTATTCCTTCTTGTTTTACCTTTTTGTTAAACACTGTTTTCCTTCTTGTTTTATCTTTTTTGTTAACTTTCTGTTATTCTTACATATAGACAAGGACAAGACACATACCCAGACTCAAGGTGGAGATTAAAAATCCCCTACCCCGCCGGGAATCGAACTCGGGTCGCCCGAGTGGAAGGTAGGGACTCTACCGACTACGCCACGGCGACGGACTTATCGAGTCATATAGGAATCCTATCAGACATTAGCTTAGTTTCCAATATCATTCCCATCGTACGTTACGTAATTTACTATAGTGTACTTAGGGCCGGTTTCACCAACAGAGAACTGTGTTACGTCAGTTTCCCCATGTATAATGCATAGCATAAACTGGAGTAATACAGTTACCTATGTTGGTGAAACCGACCCTTAATGTCTATACAAATACTATTTCTTCACCTTACTCTATCGCCATTTAAATTTAACATTAGCATTATCATTATTGTAGCCAAGGTAATATTATTTGACTACGTAAGGTTATTTAATTCTGTGGTCCATAACTCCTTTTCAAATATAAGCATGTATAGCCAACAAACCCACGGTTCAAGGTGATTTGTACTTGTATTGTATACAGAGAAAAGTGAAGGATGAGTTTAAGTTTAAGTATTTGTATAATTGTATGTTGTTAGGGATGATGATGATAAAGAGAAAGGTGAAGGAGAAGCTCGATAACAGCACATGGCTTACACCTGTATAGCAAAGTTTTATTTCCAGCAGATGAATGGTTATCAACAGTTCTACATGCATTTTCAACATGTGTACCGTGGAATTGGAATTTATTCAGGCACTTGGCACACAATCTACCTCAAAGATTGAAAAATCTAAGTCGGTCCCGGTCAGTCGGTAGAATACCATGCTCGATGCTCGTCTCTGGTTACAAGGTTCGCGTATTCAAACCCGGTCAGGTTCGATGGATTTTTCAGGACGTAAACATTTTTAGTCATGAAAAGAAAGGGATTGGGAAAAAAATGACTGCTTAGATAGAAGGAGAATAGGAAATTGGGAACATAGAAACAACGCCACTTGGAACAATCTATATAATAATAATAATAATAATAATAATAATAATAATAATAATAATAATAATAATAATAATAATAATAATAATAATAATAATAATAATAATAATAATAATAATAATAATAGGCTAATAATAATAATAATAATAATATCTTTAGTTTGGGTTCCTTCGTAAGGGAACTAAAGCAATGAATCCCGGGTCGTAGATTTATGGCATGTAAAATAACCTCAAGCATAAAAAAAGAGGATTTGAGCAAAATTTGTTGGCGCTTTTATGTCCAGAATTGAATTGCGACGCTGTTAACCCATTCGCTTCAGGTTTAAATGCTTAATTCCTTTTTTCAAAAACAGATTTAAGTTAAAGTAAATCATATATATTCAGACATTCAAAACAACCAAAAAATGACGGTACTTGAGATCATAAGTGTGAAAGCAAAAACACATTCCTCTACTATTTATAAATGTTAATAAACGATTACCCTGCCAAGAGATGTACAAAATATTGTAAAATATATAACAGCAGAGTTAAGCGAGTGTACCTCGTCTTCCGAGTTGAAGGCCATTTAACTGCCGGCGAGTCTACCTCGTCTTTTGAAGCTAATGGGTTAAAGAGCGTAGTTAACTAACTCACTGGCACAATCGAATCCATACGTTCATGGCCACGCGGACATAAACTCTCCATATATCTCTGTACTTAGCTAATGTTTTCCAATCATTCCATGGATAACATACTTCCCTCAAATCATGATTAATATTATTCTCCAACCTCATTCTTGACCTACTTACTGGGCACTTTCCTTCTGGTTTTCCTAAAAGGAGTTTCCATGCCACTCTTGCATTCCCCATTCGTGCTATATGCCTGGCCATTGCAGTCTACGAGCCTTAATTGTTCTTATGATATCTGGTTTCCCATAAATATCAAGTAGCTCACTGTTAAATAGTCTTCTCCATTCGCCTGTCTCTTCATCTCTTTCTAAAAATTTTCCCAAGAAGTAAATAAGATAATTACACAACTTTAAAATTTTACAATTGTAACTTGAAACTTCGCTGGGAGTCGAGCCTGGATGCTTTAGCCAGAAATTAGGTAGCGCGGTGGACTCCATAACATAAATAATAATACAACAGTCAACATACTACACGATAACAAGGATGTACTGTTTCACATAACACATGAAATATAATTTATAACATTTTCTCATTCATTTAAGTAACTCTACAATTTTAATGGAGTCTCTCAGAGATCCACGCCGGATGTCACGATTTTTCATTTTATTTTTGAGGCTTGATGGCCATGGTGCAGCTCTTGAAATAAAACTAAGTTCTGAATACTAGTGCGACCAGACATTTTCAACAAACAATTACCGCTGCTACTGGAGAGCATACATCAGCTTACCACAGCCTCCTGAAGATATCTGCATCAATAGGGAACGAAACATTTTTCCTGATCACGTCTATATCATCTGGAACTTTTTAAATGATGATTAACACTAGACATTTTAATGGTAAATTGAAATATAAAACTAAATTTAAAGCAAATTTATAAAACATTTGAGCTGCAATTATACAGTTAAATATTTACAGACATTTTATTTTCAGAAAATATAGTTGATATTCCGCGTCGTAGCCGAGCGGTCTAGGGCTTCATGCCTTGGCAAAAATCTATGGGATGTGCAGTGGTTTGAACCAGTCTATATGACCGGTGCCCACCGACAAATAGGATCCAGAGAGTACTAAACTTCGATATACACCACAACTTGCAAATTGCGTATAAAAATATCTTTACGAATGTCTACCCCTTCCATTGTTATGTTCCAAATCAATAACGGAGCGTTATAAATGTTCATTGCATTTTAAAACTCATTTTATCATAAGTAATGCCTCTAGTGATTTCCAATTTATCTAGAGGATTTCGAAATCAAGAGTAACATTTGTTAGGACTATTTAACGAATAAAATTAAGCTGTTTACTCAAAAATCACTATATAAATATAGTTACCGGTATTTTAAAATAGTTATATATTTAATGTAATCGGCGATGCTTAAAAACAAATCAGAAATATGTGGTTGTTTATTCACTGCAACTTGATCATGTTATTTATTGCCAAATAGGTTCGCATACAGCGATAACTCACTAAAAATCACAATATTGTAAGAATGCACTCTAGTGGAGAACAAATGAAACACATCAAACTTATAACCAACATTATAGGTTATTAATTAATTTTTTTAGGAAACAACTCAGTAAAATCATTATTTAAAAACGCAATTATTGAACACACAAAAATCAAATGCGTAGTTTGAAGGAATCTGTTCATTATTTGCTATATTCAACGTATTTGTTGGAGAGTGAGTCACTGCAAAATAATGCTCTGACCAGTTCAGAATATAAAAAAGGAGGAGCCTTCTTTATTTTCACACTCACTCACACACTCACTCACTGGCACTATCGAACCCGTAGGTTCATGGCCGCACGGACATAAGCTCTCCATACATCCCTATCCTGAGCTAATGCTTTCCAATCATTCCCTGTATAATCTACTTCCCTCAAATCATAGTTAATGTTATTGTCCCACCTCATTCTTGGTCTACCAACTAGGCGTTTTCCCTCTGGCTTTCCTACAAGAAGCTTCCATGCAAGTTTTTCATTCCCCATACGTGCAACATGTCCTGCCCATCGCAGTCTACGAGACTTAACTGTTCTTATTATATCTGGCTTCCTGTAAAGACCATGTAGTTCATTGTTATGTAGTCTTTTCCATTCACCTGTCTGGGAGCCTTCTTTATTTTGGTAAACATAATTCGATAAATTGCAAGTTGAAACACGACTGTGATTTGGTTGTAAAACAAAATTCATGGAAACGTGATTGGTGATTGACTGCCATTTGGGACATGAGTTAAATAGTCGAAAGTAACGTTTATTTATCCATTAAAATTTGACATTTTAAGGTCCGAACCTAGAGGATATGAGTGGCAATGGACAGTACATATAGACAGAAGGAATGACAATCGGTGGACAAAAATAATCTTGAGTGAGTTCTACGAGACAAGAAGCAAACAATTAACGTCCTATTAGAGGATGGCAAGACAGAATTGTTCGTCATAATGGTGTGGTCGTTAGAGACCTTACTTTCCTCTCCAGCGGCACGGATTGAATTCTCAGAGAGTTAGGGAATTTGAAATCTCCACCTTTGGCCTGAATATGTAAATGTAGAAAAAAAACTACAGATAAATACGGAAAACAGAAAATGAAGGAACACAAAAAATCTTCTTCTTCAACACATTTTAGGTTTATTTACTAGGCTGTTCTGGCTCCAAATTGCTGTTGTTTCCATCTTTTCTTTGGTCTTCCCAAATTTCTTCTTCCTCGTGGTGAATAGCTGTATGCTGCTTTTGGTATTCTATTCTCAGTCACCCTTGTCAAGTGTTCTTCCCAGTTTGTTCTGTATTTCACTATTGTTATGTTTAATTCCTCTACTTTTAGATGTCTTATTTCTGTGTTATGTTCTTTGTCTGTTCTTTGATGTCCTGCTATTGGTCTGAGGAATTTAATTTCAGCAGCTTGTATTCTGGCAGATTGTTGTGTTGTCACTGTCCATGTTTCGGATCCATAAATAATAATAGGCATTGCCATTGGCTTGTATAATTTCATTATAGGGTCTTTCCTGGCTTTATTTTTCAAAGTTCTTTTTAGTGTTCCTGTTATATAATTAAACTTATTTAGTTTGTTATTTATATCTGTTTCCGCTGTGTATGATATTTCGAAACCTAGGAAGTTATATCTTACCACTTGTTCTATTGGTTTATTTTCTAATATTATCTTTGTCCGAACTGGATCAGCGCCCTTGAAAGCCATTGTTTTTTTTATTTTTGTGAGGATATTTCCATGTTGTATTTTTTTTTATATTTCATTTAGTTTATATAGCATTCTTTGTAGTTCGTCCTCTACAAAAAATAAAAATAAAATAGAAAAAGAAAACGTATGGATAAAAATCAAGAATCGCGTAGGAGTAACACGGGAAAAAGTTGATCAATATAGATGGCTATGGTGAGTATTTGGAGAGGTGATCCTGCAGTGAATTGGGGACGGTTGACGATAACGTTGATACACTGTCACATAATTAAGTTTCTTTTAAATAGTAGTCTTCACTTTTGTATTTGAATCAATTTGCAGAAATATTCCTGACTAGATATCTATAAATAAATAATGAGATTATGGCGTGATATGGGCCGGTGCTGCATTCAGACACCTTCACATTGAACTTGCATTAAAAGTTGTCAGAGGGAAGTAGGTCACCCTCAGTAGGGGTCAAGATCACATTAATCTTGTGGCATTATTGCGAGATGTCTAAGTGACAAGCATGCAACTCCCTTTCATTTGCAGTAAAAAAGGACGCTTCTGAAAGACATCACAGAGAGTGGACAAAAAATATACATTTCATCCATTACTTTAACTAAAAATGCTGTTTGTTAAACAATTTTGTAAACATTAGAAGAAGCACTTGACCCTTGTCCGGCACACAGGCCTTAATTGCTCGGTAAAATTGAAAATCATCGCTGATATAGTTTTTTTGCTCTTCCTTAGGCTATTAGATTTATAACCACAAAAATCTATTAGACATAATGACAAATTATCCATTTCTCATTTAATATCAATACTTTATAAAACATAAAGAAAACTTGCTAAAGATAATAAAGTGTGGATAAATATTGCAGCTTACAAGGATAAAAAAATGCTGCTTTCTCCTCTCGTTAAAGATATTGGTTTATGCAGAAGCATGCGACCACATTTAAGGATCGGTTGTTGAATATGGAATTCTGAGGTGACAAAAAATCTAATGATTTGCATTTTCTGTTAACGAAGTCTGGAAAGTCGAAGTAGAAACAATTACAGAGGTTTGTGTAAAGTGATCACAAAAGTATTGAAGAAAGTTATTCGTAAGAAATTTATATTTAAATGATTTGCTTTAAGAAAAAAACTGATTACAATATTCTCATGAATAGATGTAATAAAACTTTTACACACTAAATAACATATTTTGCGCGATAGAGCGTTTTGTCGTACTACTTACAGCAATGGCAACCATGATTGAAAGTTCAACTTCCTACTTTTCGGGGTTGCCAACTTAAATAAGTATACTGTAGGGTACATATTACAAACCTCGTGCGGGAAGTAAAGCCACTGCCCTTAATGTATACTACGTACAATGTATATACAAAAATATATCCAAAAGGCAGTGTTAATATACATTATACGAATCAAAACACTGCATTTTAAATGAACTGAACTTTATTTGAAACAATATAAAACAATAAATACATACTTGCCGCCATTTTATGACTGATTGGTGTTACGGCCTGCTGCAGTGTCAACTAATAAACATTGCACACAATGTTAACGTTAGTCGGTTGTTTATAATGAACGCAAATATTTCCAACAAAGATGTTATTATTTTACTATTATTTATTATTTGAAAACACCATCGCGCAAAAAATAATGTACAATTCATGTATGTAAAGTGATTTACAGAATCTCGGAAATTAAAAACCTCTCTAGCGCTCGGTTTTTAAACATTTCCTCCCTTCTTAAAACTTCTTTCCAACCTCTCATCGTAATATACTATGTTTTAATTGTTTCACATATCGAACTGCAAGTTGTAATGAGAAGAACTGAAATTTTGACAAATCTGTTAATTATACAATACCCTCGCCTTAAAATTGAAGTATTTAATATATTAGACAGCAAAGCATCTGACTATGGATTGGACGAGTTCAATTCCATCTGTAAAGAAATGGAGATTCTTTCGGCCCCCGACCGCAAAATGATGTAGATTTTTCTCCATTCGTTTCAGACACCTTGGAACTCTATCATCCTCGTTAAAATTAGTACCGAAAACTTTCCTGAGGGTAAATTCGATCACAGTCTATTGCCTGGCACCCTACTTACTCTCCTACTGTTGGCTGAAAAAAAGACGATTGTTATTTCCATACCTTACGAGCGTTCATGGCTTATTAATGGCACATCCTTGTTGATTTAATTGTCTATTTATTTGTAATGCTATTTAATTTATTTTTCGATTAGTTAATTGCGCAAATACTGGAATAAAGTTCGTCAAATACATTGCAGTGTTTATAACAAGCCGTTAGCTATGTATCGTGAATAAAACCATAATATTTTAGGTAACAAGTTTTAATTTGATCGGATATATCAATGCCATCACTATCATTGAAATTTAATAAAAATAATGAACTAAAGGTGATTTGTCGTATGTATGTCCCTAATTTTGGTAGACAAGAAAACTTAGGATACAATCAAATTTCCATTCGAAAAATCCTGACCATTCATCAATTAATCATTGTTTTATGTTATTGCAATTCATTCTCTTTTATTTAATCATTTTGTTAAAAATAAAAATAAAATTGTATCTAAAATGTTATAATTTTTAAAATAAAATTTAAAACATTCATTATGTAGTTTTCAATTTATTCATTTTATTTTAATTTTGAGGTTTAATATTGCCCATTTCTGTTTCTTTGTAAACTGCGACGTCGGAAAAAATATTCTAGGAATACGTTTTTATATCTGAGTATTTTTAACGGCGATTTATGCGCCGTCCAGCAGGCTATACAAAGTGGAACCATAAAAGAAATGAGGAAATTATGGAAGAGTTGGATCTACAAAACTACCAGAACAACTGGAAAGCCCATCTTCAACGAATGCTATCACAAAGAATTCCAAAAGACATTCTTCGTTACTGCCCCCAAGGCAAAGGATCGCTGAGACGTCCAAAAAAGCGCTGGTTGGAAAATTCCTCTTTGAGACTGAAAAGGCCATATTGCCTAATACTTGCATTGATGATGACGATGATGATGTATTTTTAATGTTTCATAAATGTTAACGAGAATCGAGGCCTTTAACTCCCAACTTAAATGAATCCGCATCCTCGAATTTTCGTCACACGAATAATTACATCGACCTCAGACGTAATTTAACGCGGGAATCTAGGATCAACTAAACATTATGTTTGTTTAATTACATCAAAATGTAACATCGTAACACCAATAGTAAGTGTTTATTCTGTTGTAATTCTTAGCTATATATTTCAGTCTTACTATTGTGGAAAACAATGGGAAACTACCACACCTATAATTCCCTAGTAAAACTGCAAAGCATAGCATGAAAATGCTATGATTGCAGTGAAAGACCTACCCTCTGGCAGAATTACTATGGATGGATGGACTAGGGCTTCTTCAGGAAAAAAGGTACGATACATACGTGGTTTGAAAGGACGGTTAAAACAAATTTTAGTGCGAATTTCTATCATAAATTTAGATATTCATATTTTCTTTTATATATGTATCGAACCCGTAGGTTCATAGCCGCGCGGACATAAGCTCTCCATACATCCCTATCCTGAGCCAATGCTTATCAATCCCTGTATAATCTACTTCCTTCAAATCATAGTTAATGTTATTCTCCAACATCATTCTTGGTCTATCAACTGGGCGTTTTCCTTCTGGTATTCCTACAAGAAGCTTCCATGCAAGTCTTTCATTCCCCATACGTGCCACATATCCTGCCCATCGCAGTCTACGAGACTTAACTGTTTTTATATATATAGCATTTTTATTGCACTTATAACAATTACATAAAATATGTGGCATACTTCAGTAGAGAATAAACAAAAACGTAGTAAATAGAGTTTAAAACCTTATTCGGAACCAGTGACTTCGTGCCAGAAAAAAAAAATCCTATTACCTAAGCCCATATACTTATTTAAAAAATACAGTAATGTAAAGATGAGACCTGTTGTAGATGTGTTATTTATAAATTCCAACTACTTTTAATAGAATTAAAAAAATAATCAAATATCTCAGAAAGTGACATATTGTCACTCCATTCGATGGCATCGTACAACACTAGTGCACTAAAAAGTACCTAGAATTAGTCTATAGAGGTTCAATCAAGATTTATAGCTGATCCCTGGCGATACTTAAAAGGTAGTGCCAATAAATTAAACACGACTGTAATTAATGGGTTTGATATTTTATTGGCCAGTGAAACATTACGTACATAGTGCAATACATTTCATAATACAATATTTATTTACTTGTACGTTTTCATTTATTAAATTATAAAATAAATTATGTTTGTGACTGGGTTAAAATTTATCAATAATTTATTTGTACCAGAGTTAATATTATCAGCCCTTGAAGATCTGTAGAGATCAAGAGTTTTGTCTAAAAACTTCAGCATCAACTCCAGCTATTTCACAGAAATAAATAAATAAATAAATCCAACAAAGCAATGCACTAAACAATTTTCCAAAAAAACTAACTCTCTGGCATTATCGAACCCGTAGGTTCATGGCCGCGCGGACATAAGCTCTCCATACATCCCTATCCTGCGCTAATGTTTTCCAATCATCCTCTGTATAATCTACTTCCCTCAAATCATAGTTAATGTTATTCTCCCACCTCATTCTTAGTCTACCAACTGGGCGTTTTCTCTCTGGTTTTCGTACAAGAAGCTTCCATGCACGTCTTTCATTCCCCATTATGCCACATATCTCTTGCCCATCGTAGTCACGATACTTAACTCTTATTATATCTAGCTTTCTATAAAGACCATGCAGTTCACTGTTAAGCAGTCTTCTCTATTCACCTGTCTATTCATCTCTCTTTGGTCCAAACATTTTTCTAAGAATCTTATTCTCAAATAATCGTAATCTCCTTTCCTCCCTTAAAGTAACAGTCCATAAGAAAAAAAAAACAATAAAATATTTAAATATGCTTTAAAACTAAATGCAAGTAATATTTCGTATATGATCGTCTCGACAACAGCCGTATGACCAAAAACCGTCAAATATGAAAAACCATGCAATTATTCAAGCATGCCACTCAGCCAAAAGTACGGCACGGCTGCCGTTGATTCTAGTGGCAATGGGCGGCTGCAACGCGGCCGTACCATCATCCAGTAATGAGAAATGTTCCTTGTTCTTGTTCATTTTACTAAAGAATACGGACGTACAATTTTTTTTTGCGACGTCCAAAATTGTCCAATGTGAAAGAAGCATAATGTGAAAGGTCCCATGCTCTTCATTCCACTAACAGCATATTGACGTACTATTTTTTTTGCCGTAGTCCTAAAAACTCCCAATGTTAAATGATAGTTACTGTGTTAATAAGTAATTATGAGATTTATACGTTATTTAAATTTACCTTTTTAATTAATTTCACTGACCAAATACGTTTAATGAACTGCAATTAAAATATCTCATTTACAGGTCACGCTTTTGAAATGTTTTAAAAAGGTTGAACTGCGTTAACAGCATTGAAGAATGTTTTACCAGGAATTGTAACAATTTTGATAATAGTTTGATGTAATTAGCGCAACCCTGGAGATGATATTGATCAAACCTGCATAATGAGTTTACCCAGCTGACGCACTCTATCAGGTCAAGTCAGTGCTAATTATCTTCGTCATTTACGACACTCACTACACAACAATCAGAGCTCATTGAATCACTTTATAAATAAATAACTGGGTTCCGATCAGTCACGCACCTGTTTGTATGTTGTTTTCCTCAGCCCTTAAAGACAAATTCTGTTGGGATTTTACTATCACAATCCGTTTCACCATATCAAATTACATTTCTCAGTATTTTCTGCTTCTGAAGGGACATTAGGCCCCCAAGAATTATTTTAAACAGAAAATCATTTACTTTAGTACCATTCAAAGATTTGCAATACTTATTCATTAAAATAAAGCCTGCTGATGTAAAATCTAATACGATTAGATAAAATATTAAATATATAAATAAGAGAAGGATTAGATAAAATACTACATATACAAATAAAATAAATTAATAGAGGGAATGATGAAACACAGAAGCAACAATTAAAGAGTTGTATACACGCAGTTAGGAGACAACTCAAGAGAACTAAAGAATTTATTAGAATGAATACCACCAGGGAAAATGAGATTGGGAAGACCTCAAAACAGCTGGAAGTATGATAACCAGGAAACTGTGTAAGGAAAGGGATTGGAAGAGGAAGAGGACTGCTTAAATAGAAGGAAATTGATTGGGAACAGAAAAAAAATGCCTGTTGTAACAATTTGTAAATAATAATAATAAATAATAATAATAATAATAACAATAATAATATTATTATTAATAATAATAATAATAATAATAATAATAATAATATCTGAAGAATCCATCTGTTTGTTTTAATGTAGAAATTAGGTTATTAAGTTAGTTGCTGTGTTCAATAAAGTTTCTAGCTTCCAAGGAGCCCTTCTCATTGTACATTTGTCTAATATGTGGTTCAGATGTTTTGCTCCATTTCACAGTCGACCTAATCTGGGTATGGGGAGTCTTGCTATGAAACAAGAAGGATAAAAAACATATTTTTCTTTAAATTTTATTTCAAGATTGTTTCTGTTATTTACACAGGTATCCTCAGCCAAAACATACATTTTTTTCTTCCATACTTCCCAGCCTTGCGTGTCTGTTTCTGTCACATTTCTCTTCATGTTGTCTTGAATTCCCTTTATCCACGTTGGCTTTGGTCTACCACGTTTCCCTTTTCCAGGAGGTATTCATTTCAGTACTTCTTTGTTTGTTTCTTTCTGTGTCCCTTCTTCTCATTTATGTCCATACCATCTTAGTTGGAATTCTTCAATCTCTTGTACATTCATTATTTATCTTATTGTATTATTTTTATTTTATATAATTTTGATATTCTTGCTAATCTTAAAAAGTCCATTTCTGTGACTAATAATTTATTTCTGTGTTTTTGCTTTAACGTCAATGTTAAAAATAGTTAAATGTTATCGAGTGTCTTGTTTAGATATAACTGAAATTAAATGTATGTTTTTTAAATAGTTAAAAAAACACATTTAATTTCAATTATATCTGCACTCCATAACATGTAATTCACAAATTGCATGTTTTAAGTTAATGTGTTTACCTAATAACCTGCAAACAGTAGAGATGCTCTATCTATTCGTATCAACACTTTTAAAATACATTTTAAAGCACCGTTGAGGTTAATGTAATAAGATATTAAATACAAAATCGGTATCTGATTTATTTTGTATTTAATATCTTACCTATCTGTATTCATATAAAGACTCTAGACTCCACATGACTTAAAATTTTCAAGCATATATCAAAATTGAAATAAAATACAAGAATAACTTGAGATATTCCATAACAATTGCATCATAGCCTCTCGGGAACAAATACTACTTGTCTATTCTATTATCCAGTATATGATTTCCCAGTATTGGCAGCTTTCACTGCTATATTTAGAGCGCTTCTTGCGTACCTCATGATGTTGGCCTTAGTAAGATGGCCAATACAATGTAGATGACTAAGAAAACAATTGGGTATATTTGTTAGATTAATTCTTTGTAGGTATATACATAGTGTTCTGCCCAAGAACAGGTATTTCACTGCAAACTCAGCATTCTCTACTCTTTCTTTAACTCAGCTTTCCTTTTTGTATCTGCATACAAACCATTTATTTTAATATTGTCTATCATCTGATGTCTTTTTCCGCCTCTAACTTTCTTTCCGTTGACCATTCCTTCTAGGGCATCCTTCAGCAGGCAGTTTCTTCTTAGCCAGTGGCCAATCCAATTTCTTTTCCTCTTCTTTATGAGTTCCAGCATTGTTCTTCCCTCACCCACTCTGTCTAGCACATCTTCATTTTTTATTTTGTCTGTTCATTTTATACGTTCCATCCTTCTCCATATCCACATCTCAAAAGCTTCCAGTCGCTTTTCCACATTCCGTCGTAATGACCAAGTCTCTGCAACATACAATGCTACACTCCACACAAAGCACTTCACTAGCCTCTTACGTAATTCTTTTGCCAAAGGTCCGCAGAAAATGCTTCTCTTCTTGTTAAAAGTTTCTTTTGCCATTGCTTTCCTCTGCTATCAGATACTATCCTCTGTAGGTATTACAGCATTTAACATTTGTCATTTGAATTAACATTCCAGCATATTTAACATTTAATAAAACACATTTAACTATCTCGTATACCAAGTTACATATGAATAAAAAAAAAGTAGTCAAAAAATTATAAAATTTAACAGAGTAACAGGAATTATGAATAATATTTTCAAGCCAAACACAGCACAGCAACACACACGAACTAGACTTTATAAAACACTGGCCAGATCCATATTATGCTACGGCAGTGAGGCCTGGACAATTCGCAGTGTAGATGAACACAGACTAACTTCGGGAGAAATTAAATTTATGAGACGTACTACAGATTACTCAAAAACAGACCATAAAGGGAATTCTGAGATTCTCAAAGAATTACAAACAGAATCAGTCATGGAATATGTACAAAAATACAGAAACAACTGGAAATATCACGTAAGAAGAATGAGCAGAACAAGAATACCAAGCCAAATCTTAAATTACCAGCTACCAGGGAAAGAGATCTTTGGGCAGACCCTTCAAACGTTGGATTGAGAACGTAACAGACCACTAGGTCTATCATATGAAATGAAGAAGAAGAAGAAGAAGATTTAATAATAAATGCAACCACAGGGATTCCAGAGTAAATGCCGATGTCTCTTATGCAGTAGGTCCGGGTTCGATTCTCGATTCCTGGTAGGGAAAGTTTCTTGGGTTAATTTTCAGGAATTTCCTCATCTTTAGACACAGTCAGGAAATCTAAGGCTGAGATAATCCCCGAAAACCATATGACCATCATAATCATCCACTACATATTAAGTGGTTTAGTATGTATAAGTTGACTCATCTTATATGCTGTTTTAGAGGTGGTCCTGGCATAGAACTACCACTCATCCAGGGAGGTCACCCATGTCCTTGTGCAGTGATCTAGAGTTAAAATCGTCTCCCCGACAGGCAAGGTCCGGAAGGCATGGGATACGTTAAAGGTACAAGATAAAGACAGAGACCATTTAACTCATGCCCCAAATGAGAGTCAATGACCAATCGCGTTTCATTGAATTTTGTTTTACTACCAATTACAGTCGTGTTTCACCTTGATAATTATCGAATTTTGATTATCAAAATATAGAAAGCTCTTCTTTTTTAATATTCTGAACAGATCAGAGCATTATTTTGTAGTGACTGACTCACTAAAAAATGTGTTGAATATAGCAAATTATGAACAGATTCCTTCGACCTACACATTTGATAACAGTGTGTTCAATAATTGTGACAAAAAATGGAATATTTTAGTAAAGAAGCCAGATATTATTCCAGAAATTCCACGTAAAACTACAGTAGCAAAATTAGACTGCTTACAGAACATGACTATTTGGCCAAATATTTATATAATATATGAATATACACAAATACAAATTGTCCTCTATGCAACAAAGACGAATAAATGAACGAAGAACACCTACAAACCTGTGAAGTATTACCTGTTGGATCCACCATAGAGAAATATTAGAGAGCAAAAACGCTAATGGCTTCGTTGCCAAGGCCCAGTATTTTAAAACAACAACATAATTGTGTTTTTAAATACTGATATTACTGAGTTGTTTACGAAAAAATGAATTAATAACCTATAATGTTGGTTATAATATATAGTTTGATGTGTTTCATTTTTTCTCCACTAGGGTGCATTCTTACAATATTGCAATCCTGTTTGGCAGTAAACAGTACAATCAGGTTGCATTGACGAACAAATGAAACATAACCAAACATTTCTCATTTGTTTTCAAACATCGAGTTTTAATTAAATTTTCTTTGTTACGTATGAGTTCGTTCATATTCTAGAATATTTTGGGATGTGGGCTCTTGAATATCCTTTTATTAGTCTAATACCACTTTGTATTTACATTGAACGATATTATAAATTCGTGAATATAATTAAATAGATTCCGGTAATTAAATTCCAATTCAACATTTAGTCTGAAGGTGGAAAATCGGGAAAAAGCCTCCGTCAGGTTGGTCGGCACTGTAAATTGAACCCGGGATCTCAAGAAATCGAGTCTCGAAAGCTACCGCATGAGCCAACTTCTTAAAAAAGTAATTATTATTATTAAGTGGGAGACCTACGACCTTTGCCGCATCCCGCATTTAGATCGCTATGTCTCTTTTTCATTCCATTTATCCTCTCCATTACCCTGTCGAGCATAGCTTCTAATTCCTTCTCTACATTGACAGAAACCCAGACAAAGTTTATTTTACAACCAATTTTTATCAATAAATTATATACCCGAAGAAGCCCGTATCCTCCTAATTATAAAAGAATTCCAGCTAAAATTATTGAACCTCTTACCGGCGCCTCAACATGAGCCTTAGGAAGTCATAAATGAACAGAAAATATAGGCATTTGTACCAAAAATGCAAGAATTATTCCTATGTAAAAAAAAAATCTAACTAATTCCCCTGGCGTTGCAGATCTTCCTTTTTTCCTTCTGTTGACTGGATTATAATTCAAACCTCTTTTTGGCCATCGTTATATAAAATGACAGTCATCAATGTGTAGTCAGTCGGCCATTTGAATTATTACTCGTGTCAACGAATTAATGAAATTTGTTATAATAAGTACTGCCAATTAACGAAGTTAACCTTTTTTTTTTTTAAATTCATTGTAATTACAATTGAAGTTATGTATTAATTTAAAAAAATATTAATATCCATCCATAGTAATTCTGC
Organism: Diploptera punctata; assembly: GCA_030220185.1. Lineage (NCBI taxonomy): Eukaryota > Metazoa > Arthropoda > Insecta > Blattodea > Blaberidae > Diploptera > Diploptera punctata. The sequence goes on along the minus strand of JASPKZ010003421.1, from coordinate 178,158 downwards.
CCGAGGGCAGGTCTTTCACTGCAACCATAGCATTTTCATGCTATGTTTTGCAGCTTTACTAGGGAATTATAGGTGTGGTAGCTTCCCGTTGCTTTCCACACCGGTGAAGGATGATGATTATAATAAGGATGATGATGATGGTCGGATGATTTTTGGGGACCGTTGGGTCCTAAGCTTCCTGACATTTGTCTTATAGGTGAGGAAAAACCCCCGAAAAAACCTCACCCAGGAGCTTGTCCCGATCGGGAATCGAACCCGGGCCCGCTGCGTGACAAGGCAGCACGCTACCTCGAGACCAGAGCGGTAGACAATATTAATATAAGAAACTTTTTATACCCATCTTCCTTAATTAAAATAGAATACCAAATGACATGCCAAGGATGAAACATGTTTTGAAAGGCCTACATGATTTTAAATAATTAACGAAGTTTTTAAATAAAAAAAATATTTTAATTGAGGAAAACGGGTATAAAAAGATGCTTATATACCCGTACATATTTAAAAAAATTAAGGAAGTTAAATGCAAATTCTATCCTAAGTATTAAAATATATTTAAATATAAGTTTGTAATGTGAACTATTTTCTTTAGCCTTATAGTGAAATAATGACTGATATGAATTAATCAAATCTTTACTATGTTGTTGCTTTTACTTATCTTCTTCTTCCTTCCAAGTATTAGGCCAAGGCCTGTTACGATCCTATAGAAAATTTTCCCTCCAGCATTTCATAGGACGGCCCAGTGATCTTCGTCCTCTTGGTATATAATTATAAACAGCTTTGGGGATCCGATTTGAACTCATTCTTTCAAGATGGTGTTTCCAATTTAGTTGGTACTGTTTAATATATTCCAAAATTGGCGTAGTCTTCAATTCTTTTAAGATATCGGTGTTCCTTTTCCGATCCCATCTGGTGTAACCCGCTGTTCTGCGCATGAATCTCATTTCACAAGCCGTTATTCTGCTTTCATGTTGTTTTCTTAGTGTCCATGCTTCACTACCATAGGTCAACACTGGTCTAGCCAAAGTGTTATATAAACGTAATCTGGTGTTTTTTTGTACAAGGGATGGTTTCATAACTTGATTAATAATTCCTAAACTTTTACTTATAAAATCATTAATTACGCCTAAATTTGTTATAATTTATATTAGTGGATGTTTCGCCTTTTTTTTGTTAATATTACAGTGGTTGGTACTGTAATTATATATTTTCCAGCCTTTTTGTAAAAATTATAAAGTCTGATATCTAAATAATAGTATAAAAAAGTTTTTTGTAATTATAGGTAGCATATTACTTTGTCATTAGCTTTTGCAACATACTAAGGAAATGTATCTTGATTAGATAACTGGAATGCTAATATAGGACATCTCAGTTGATAGGGAGAGCAGAATTTATTCAGATCACGCTTACATTGCACTAAAATAATGTTCTTCGCTCTCCCGTTTTAGTTCTTCGTTCTACAGTCTACAGTTTTACTGTAATCTTCACTTCCTGATGCAATTTAGATAATTATTGGCCAAATTCCAAAGGCCAATCAAGAACTTACATGGTATTCCACTTAGACTTTGAGTTGTTACACATTTTTGACTGATGCTACTTTTGTGTTTTAGATTAAAGATTTACAATATAGACGTATGAGTGTAATATTGTAATCATCCATTATTTTTTATAGGAAAGAAGATGGGGGAACAGCTATTCACTTTTTTTAATAAACTAATGCAGTGTTTTGTTTAACAGCTCCTATTACAATTATTCGAGTACTTCCGAGAAAGCTCAAAAGATAAAACATGTGTTTTAATGTACAGAATGATGCATTAAAATGAAGCCCCAAGATCAATGAAAAGTAAATAAGGCTAGAAAATAATTATCATAAATAATGCCACGAGTGATTTCCAATTTATCTAGAGGATTTGGAAATCAAGAATGGCATTTGTTAGGACTATTTAACGAGTAAAATTAAGCTGTTTACTCACAAATCATTATTTAAATATAGTTAATTTAAAATATTTATATATTTAATGAAAACGTCGATGTTTAAAAAAATGATAAATGTTTGGTTATGTTTCATTTGTTCATCATTGCATCTTGATCATATTATTGATTGCTAAATAGGATCGCAATATTATGAGAATGCATCCTAGTGGAGAAAAAATGAAACGCATCAAACTGTATATTATAACCAACATTATAGGTTATTAATTATTTTTTCTCCCTCAGGGGTCCTCATCTAGGGGATATGTGGATGGCGACCACAAGGTGTCCAAGCTGAGCAAAACATTTCTTCCACTTACTTGTGTTTTTCACTCTTTTAACTTTACTATCTAACCTCTCTTGGTTAACTCTTGTTTTTTTCGACTCCGATGCTATTAGGGCATCCGAGGGCTAGGAAGTCTTTCCTTTCTTCCATTTCTTCTTTCCTTTATTTTCTTTTCTTCTCCAGAAAAGCCTGACCAGAGGCTATAAGATGGCAGCCCCATCACTGGTCTTGCCTTCCTTTGGCCAGCAACCAATCGAAGGGACTATTATTATGCTTTCAAGTCTTATACGAGAATTTCCCGGAAGGATCAAAACGCTGGAGGGAAAATTTTCTATAGGATCGTAACAGGCCTTGGCCTAATACTTGGAAGGAAGAAGAAGAAGAAGAAGAAGAAGAAGAAAGAATTATTTTTCGGAAACAACTCAATAAAAATCAGTATTTAAAACACAATTATTGAACACACAATTATCAAATGTGTAGGGCGAAGGAATCTGTCGCTATATTTAACGCTTTGTTAGAGAGTCAGTCACTGCAAAATAATGCTCTGACCTGTCCAGAATATTAAAAAAGGCGGAGCTTTCTTTATTTTGGTAATCAAAATTCGATAAATATCGACGTGAAACATGACTGTCATTGGTTGTAAAACAAAATTCATTGAAACGTGATTGGTCATTGACTCCCATTTGGAACATGAGAATATCTCTCAAATAACTTCAACTTTAGATCTGTTCTATTTTAACTATTATGTTAAATAGATCTGTCATAGGCTTATAATAGCATTTTTGGAGATTTTGTCCTTTGCTTGATTTTAAAGCCAACATTAGTAATTTTATTTTAACAAGTCTAGCTTTCATGAAACTGGAACGAGCCAACAGGCTTAATCCCTGGATGATGATGATGATGATGATGATGATGACAGTCATTTTATAGCTGTTAATTTGAATTCGTTCTAACAAATTCGAATTCTTCTTCCAACAAAATATGAAGATTTGCAGCTATTTTTTGTAGACTGCCTACAGCGCTGACTATAGAAAATATAACTTTCCCTTCACAATCTGTTTCATGTAATCAAATTTTGATATTATTTTGTAATTTAAATATTATTTGTATACGAAAATACATTCGTAATTCATCTTACAGCATAACACGTGCTCTACTCATGTTCTAATATTTATTCTTATTATAATATAAAATTATATTGTAGAAACTGTATAATTAGTAGCTCAAATTTTCTGTAATCTGGGAACAAAATGTGTTTAAATGATAGAATTGATAGCGATTATGAGCAGAAAAAACTCTAAGCAATGGAAAAATAGTTAATACAATTAACATAGGCTGTTTTCAAAATAATACAAAAAATATCATAAGTAATGCCACGAGTGATTTCCAAATTACCGATAAGAGTGGCATTTGTTAAGACTTTAACGAATAAAACTAAGCTGTTTACTCACAAATCATTATTTAAATATAGTTATTTTAAAATATTTATATATTTAATGTAAACGGCGATGTTTGAAAACAAGTGAGAAACGTTTGTTGTTTCATTTGTTCATCACTGCAACCAGATCATATTATTTATTGCCAAAAGATCGCAATATTGTGAGAATGCATACTGGTGGAGAAACAATTAAACTGTTTATTAATTAATTTCTGATGTCCTATGATGTAAATATGTCAATTATATTTTTCTGAAATATTAATTCCTGGGAAATAATACGTTTAAGAAAGTGCAAACAGTGGTTTCTTTTTTTTTTTTTTTTGTGATATAATCAATTGCTTTAAATATTTTTCTATTATAACCCGCAAGCAGTGTCTGCTTACATTCATGCACTATATATAATCTGGGAGCCATTTGTGTTGTGGGAATTCTATATCACAATAAATAAATTGCTATATTCAACGTATTTATTAGAAAGTCACTGCAAAATAATATATAAATTGCTATATTCAACGTATTTCTTATAGAGTCACTGCAAAATAATGCTCTGGCCTATTCAGAATGTTAAAAAGGAGGAGCTTGAGTTTAATGTGATAAAATTAAACTGGATAAAGTCGAGGTGAAAAACGACTGCTATTGGTTGTAAATCAAACTCATTGAAATATGATTGGTCATTGACTCCCATTTGGGGCATGAGTTAAATAGTCAGAAAGACATAATTTTAACTGGTCAATTATAATTAATACATGTTAAATCAGTAAGTTTCAATCTAAATAAGAAATTAGAATTTTAATTCCGCAAGATTAAATAGAGTCGATTTTGTAAATTCCAAAGTTTTAATGATTGTGCTGTAATGACTTACCAGTACAAGCTAGTAACATAGAGGTTCAATTTAAAAACCGTTCAATAAGATAACAAGACATTTAATGTTATAATATATTACGCATTATTTTTTATTTCATTCATATATATAGATGCTTTAACATCTAAGGTAATATCGAACTAGGGTATTAAGTGAATCAAGTACCCTGTGTATTTCTATCGTTGTGTTCAGTTTTTTTTTTCAGATGATTTCTAATTTAATTTTAATGACTATTTAACTCATGCCCCAAATGGTGTCAATGACAATCACGTTTCAATGAATTTTGTTTTATAACCAATGACAGTTTGTTTCACCTCGCTCTTTATAAATTTCTCTTTTACAGCTCCTGATTTTGTGATAAAGAAAGCTCCTCCTTTCTGAAGAACTCAGAGCATTATTTTTCTCCGACAAATACATTGAATGTAGCAAATAATGATCAGTTTCCGTGATTTTACTGAGTTATTTAGTACGAACATAAATTAATAACCTATAATGTTGATTATAATATACAGTTTTTTGTGTTTCATTATTTCTCGACTAGAGTGCATTCTTAAAATATTGCGATCCTATTTGGCAATAAATAATACGATCAAGTTGCAGTGAATATACATAACCTCACATTTCTGATTTGTTTTCAAACTTCGCCATTTACATTAAAGATATAAACATTTTAAAATGCCGGTAACTATATTTAAATAATGAATTTTGAGTAAACATCTTAATTTTATTCGTTAAATAGTCCTAACAAATGCCACTTTTGATTTCCAAATCCTATGATAAATTGGAAATCGCTCGTGGCATTACTTATGATAATACAAAATTGTTATGAGCCCTGATAATGAAATTTCAATCCAAAATTTGCCTTTGCAACAGAGAAACCCCAGGAATAAATCTTCTCAAATTGATTGCCACCAGAATTTAAACCCGGTATCTCCCCAATACGAGTCTCAACAACGTTAACGCCGAGCTAACCGCTTATCTCACACACATTCTTCTTACATTTGAGGGTTCCTCCAAGATTTCTGGAGTTGTTTCGTCCTAATATTCAAGTTCTTCCTTAGATGTGTCTATAATAATTTTCACTCAAAATTATTAACCAGAGATTTATAATTTCTTATTGTAATTACAAGAATGCAATTCAATTACCCACATACTTGGTTAAATGTAGAAGAATTAGAAATTAATAGCAATTTTTGTAATCTTGTAAATTTAGATAAAAAGTTCATAAATTGGTAAAAAGCTTTTACAAAATTCATGTTAGAGGCACAAGACAATCTAATTAATTCTATGTTTAGACTTAATTTCATGTTAACATAATTTTATTCATGTTATAATTCCCTGTATTATATTAATTTACGTTATATGTCTTCTTCGTCTTCTTCCTTCCAAGTATTAGGCCAAGGCCTGTTACCATCCTATAGAAAATTTTCCCTCCTGCGTTTCATAGGACGTTATATGTAATTGCTTGAATTTGCTCAAAACAATATTTCGAGATGAGAAAGGTGAATCATATTATTAGCGCTTTATATATAAAATTATTTAACAATATTTCTCTAGGTAAAAAAACAGGTGCACGTTTCTTTTAATAATCTACCTCTATATTATACAAAACCGCAACTGGGATCTGGCATACCAAATAATCTAATAGCCTTTCAATATTGTTACACAATGACAGGCTTTGTGATATAGGCCCTATCTATTGATGTTTATTACAGTTATGGGTGCGATTCCCCATGTAATAGAAATTCCATTTTATGTGTAGGATTCCATTCATGTGACAATTAAGTAGTCATTTGAATGAGAAGTAGAGAAATCCTGTTAAGAAAATTGAAACTGGGATTGAAATATTCTGCCATATGAGAACTACCACTGTTTTCTGCTTGTCGGTATCAGCTACTAATTAAATAGACCTTGGCTATTCGAAACTGCTTTGCCACATTTTTAAATAAGTTGCACATATTCATTATATTAAAGGTTTGGTTCATTAAAGTTTAAAATATCTGGTGTTTTGTACTTTAGGAATATTGAATCAAGCAGAGATTTGTATAACAATGTGAATTAGATTGGCACTAAAGCGGGTTGTGGATATTGGTTTACCAACTCGCGAGACCCACGAAACAGACCAACACAAATACAATGAGACTGCAAACATTCATCTAGTTCCATTAAGTCGGAAATTAAACACTTCATTTCAAAGCTCAACTGCAAGGGTTTAAACATTAGTATTGTTATTATTATTATTATTATTATTATTATTATCATCATCATCATCATCATTATTATTATTATTATTATTATTATTATTATTATTACTATTATTATTACTATTATTATTATTTCAGTCTTTTTTATTTATAGATGCTTTAAAATACAAGAATTTGTGTTACCAATGTTTACTGTAGAATTTAGCTTTTTTTATGGAAATCTTTTAAAAAAACATTATAAACCACCGTTGAGGTTGTTGTTAATTATTTCTTCTTCTTCTTCTTCTTCTTCGGCATTCCCCCACTTATAGGTTTGCCGTCTTCAGTTTCCATTTATCTCGATCATTCCAATCTCCCTCTTCCAAATTCCTATCATCCATTATAGTTCTGACGTAGATTTTCCATTTCCATCTTGGTCTGCCAAGTTTATTTCTCCCAGGGGAGTGACCATTGGTATAGATTTTTTGGTCATCTTTCATTTTCCATTCTTTGTACATGGCCATACCATTTAAGCGTTTGATTTTCAATCATCTTAACAGATGTGGTGACATTCATTTCTCTCCAAAGGAATTCATTTCTTATTTTATCCTGTCTTGTTTTTTGGAGGCTTCTTCTAAAATAATCAAATTCAACTGTTCTAATTTCATTATTTTGTAATTCCGTCACCCTCCATGGTATCTTTACCTTGTCGTGGTGGAGTGGCTTGTGTGCTTAAATGATCCTGAGAGCTATGCCGGCGGTAGCATTGCTGCCGATAGGGTTACCCATGCCGGACTGGTCGAAGGTGATAAGCCAGACGAAATAAGTACCTTGGTCGAAAGAGTGACGATCTTTCACCGTAAAAATACAACCGTCAAGAAATGCGGACATGGGTTCTACTGGGGTAAAATTTTCCGGAGGTCAAATAGTCCCCCCATTCGGTTCTCCGGGCGGGGACTACTTCAGGGAACCCATGCCAAAAGCATTAGCTCAGGATAGGGATGTATGGAGAGCTTATGTCCGCGCGGCCATGAACCTACGGGTTCGATAGTGCCAGTGAGTAAGTAAGTAAGTAAGTAATGTAATTCCGTCAAAGACCAAGTTTCACTTCCATATGACAAAATATTCTATATTATGCTCTTATAAATTTTAATTTTGGTTTCCTTTGTAATATTTTTATTCCAAATTATTCAATGTAATGTTTTAGTTGCATTTTTTGCCACTGCAATTTTAGTCTGTACATCTCTCTCACAGGTACCTAAACTTGTAATTATTGACCCAAGATATTAAAAAAAATTCACACTTTTTTATTTTCCCTGTTTCAAGTATGAGGTAATTCACATCATTTCCCAAATACATATATTCTGTTTTCTGTAAATTTATATTGTTAATTATTTAAAAAATAAAAATTATACCTGTGATGGCTATCGTCCTCAACAAACAAAATATTGTTTAAAAATATTCAGCTAGGCCTTTCGGAACTAGTTCCACTTTCAGAGCTGTTCTACTAGGTTCAGCTATGAATATTTTAAACAATATAACGTTTATTTGTTGAGGACGACTGCTATTAAAGGTACAATTTTAATTTTTATATTTATGGAAATTAATTTTTCCAGATAAGCTATCAGTTAGGCCCTAGTTAAAATAACTAAAAAAAAACATTTGGACCTGAATCCAACATATCAAGCTTTTTATCGTCGACACTCTACCATTGAAATACTTAGACACCCATCCAGGACAAATGCAAATTTATTTTTCTTTTAATCCCCGACTAAAAATTGTACTTAAGTTATGCCTCCCTGTGTATTATCACCTTGGCATGGTTGGAAGGTTAGTACCAATGAGCCGGACGATCATAATCGGGAAGCCTTGGCTTGAGGTTTGATAAGAGGAGAGGGAACTAAGAATAATCCGCAACGTGGGAGCAACGACCACACTGGAAGCTGCAAACACGGAAGACCATAACGGCAGACGCGGCGGAGATAGAAATATCGGAACGGCGAAAATGGCAACCCAATCTCTTGGGATGAAATAAGAGTCCCAGCTCAGAGAAATACGAGTTAAGTCCTCAACGGTAGAAGGCGCAAGCGGCAACCCTCCTTGTGGGGATAAAACACAAGGAAGCAAGTCCAAAGGCTTTAAGGAGGCAGCCCCTCCAAATGACTAACCCTGTAAAACGTTAGTAACGTACTCATTAAAAAATATTTACAAGCCCCAAAGAGATAGCCGGACTATTCAACGGATAACGACGCTTGGGAAGACCAAAGAAAAGATGGAAACAGCAGCAATTTGGAGCCGGAACAGGCTAGTAAAGAAGCCTAAACCGTGACGACGAAGAAGAAGAATTTAGTTATGTTATCTTATTTAATTTTAATTATACATACTATGCAATGAATATTAATTATGAAATGGGTCTTCGTAATGAAATTACAATTCGTCATTTACCTTGGCGACTAAAAAAAAAGGGAAAGAAAATAGTTGGTAGGCCTAGGAATTTCAAACCTCCCGAATACACTCATTACATTGCTTTGAAACCCTTAAGTTCAATGCAGCATTCACTAAGGCTCCTCCACTGGTCCATATCCTCTGTCAGCCGAATTCGGTTCATATCTATGAGAGTGTCTAAGGCATTTCTAATGGACTATTCCCTAACAGTTTCCCAATCAATATGTAAAAACATTTCACTATTCTAGATTTAATATTCGTAAATGTATTTAAGTTCCTCGTTTTAAAGCTTTCTCCATTCCCATTCCTTATGGGACCGATTATTCGTCCGAGGACCTTATTTTTAATACATTTGCTTATTATTATTATTATTATTATTATTATTATTATTATTATTATTATTATTATTATTATTATTATTATTATCATTAATATTATCATCATCATCATCAACATACATTACCAATAATTAGAATCCAAAAATAAGTAGAATGATTCCTATGTATAGCAAGACTCAAAACAATGGGCCTGTGAGGTATTAATTCCCAATTAAACCGTATGTTGCTATTGCAATATAATTACATCATTTAAATGTGATGGACATTGTTTTAGAATCAGTAATAATAATAATAATAATAATAATAATAATAATCATCATCATCACTCCAGGGATTAGGCAATTGCCCGTTCCGACTTCATAATGCATCAGCCCAACGTCTTCTAGGTCTTCCAACATCACGTCTTCCTCTTGCTTGATAATTTCTTGCTAACAATGGATATCTCTCCTTACTCATTCCCTCCATGTGATCAATCCATTTCTGTCTGTAATTCGTGACTTTATCCAATAAAGGCTGTACTTTCAATTCTTCTCTTATATCCTCATTTCTTAATCTATCAATAATCTAATAATAATAATAATAATAATAATAATAATAGTAATAATAATAATATCATTAATAATAATAATAATTAACATTACATAAATTCTTTTGAGAACGAACAACGCTTTAGACTTTCAAATTTCTAACGAAACTATCCTCATGGTCTTGTAGTAAGAGCATGTGATTAAAATTCATTAGGTCCTGAGTTCGATCTCGGTCAGACCACAGGAATTTTTCTTTGAAGAGAATATTATTCCTGTGGTCGCCAATGGTCTGGGATTTAGGTTAAGTTTAGGATTAAGGACTCTTCTGTTGCATCATTATCATTTATCACCTAGCGTATCATTGAGATAACGTAACTCCACCTTCCAGGCGTTCCAAACTCAGATTTGGGCTAAAATTCCGCCGATGTTAGAAGTAAAGCCAGAAAAAATTCGTAAGTAATATGGATACAATGGACAAAACTATAATACATCTGCAAAATTAAATAAAAAATGTTATTGTGAATTATAGTTAATTCATTGTAACAAATTATATATATATATATATATATATATATATATATATATATATTCGGAGGTTGAATTCCGCGCGGATGTACAACCCTACCCTGCGTTTATATTTTCTAATCCTCCTCTGTATAAATTAATTAACATCCCTCAAATCATAGTGATATTTTTCCATCTCCTTCTTGGCGTACCTACTAGATCTTCTCTTTGGTTTTTCTACAATAAGTTTCCATTCCCCTCTTTTATTCCCCATATATGCCATATATCCTGCCCATCGCGCTCAACGAGACTTAACTCTTTTCAATAAATTTTATTAATTTATTTAGCCAAATGGAGTTATGCCTACGTGTCCTCCTCTTCTGCTCGTCAGGACAAACATATGTACTATTAAAACACAGACATCACAATAATATTAGCTACCCTGCTTCTCATAAAAATCATGATGCTCATTGTTACGTAGTTTTCACCATTCACTTCTCTGTTAGTTTCTCTTTGGTTCAAAAATGCTCTAAATAATTTATTATCAAATGTTCGTAACATTTTCTGCTCTTAAAATCAGAGATCAGCTTTCGTATCCCTGTAATATACGTAACTGGAAGAAACAACTTTTATAATATATTTTTAATTTAATGTTTTAGAAAATTTGGGATAACTACAGTTCCTGTAGTCATAACACCATGTGTTGTTTCCAGACTTGAGTCTGTGTTTAATTTATTTTAACTCTGATGTTGTTACCGTTCTTACAATTTTTAAATTCTGTCTCTTTTTCAATATTTTCCACGTTTGTTTTGAGTATCCTTTCCCATTTAATATTGCACTTTAACATGCTACCCTATATTTAGTTTTACTAATATTTATTTTCAGTTCCAAGTTCCTTGTTGTCAAATATTGAGTTTGATATACTGATTATTATTTTGAATTGACATCGTCGAATTTATACAGTTCATTAAAAAATATAATTTTTATTATTTAAAATAACATAAGAGCTTAACGTTTTCATCTTTAACATCTAAGGTCAATTAATAAATGAGTCGGAGAAAATGTTTTAACATCTCACCTCACAATGTTGCGTGTCTTCACGATACCGGTTTCAAAAGTATAGGATTACTTCATCTTCAATCAAACTGGACGCAACTTTGTGAGGTGAGATGTTAAAACATTTCCTCCAACTCATTTATTAATATAAATACCTCATAATGTTTCTTCCCACTGTAAATTTAATTAAAATCTAAGGTCAAATTTCATCTACAAATGTTTGGTGTATCCAATAACTATTTATTTCTACTGTATCATGTCCTTTGTGTAGAGAATCATTGATTTATTTTTTAATAATGCATTGAAATGACGAAATGAGACCTCATAATAAAATTCCAAATCAGCTTTGCCTTGAACAATTAAGGAAAACAAGGAAAATAGTTTTTATTTGAATCTGGGACTTCCCTAATGTGAGTCTCAAACACTACCGCTTGAACCAGCTCGTTAGGTAAAGTTAAAATAGTTGGGTTTGGTACTAAAAGTAAAATTGATTAAGAATACAATATTAACTCAATATTTCATCTTTATATAAAAAAATGAGTGTCTGTGTGTTTGTCTGCCTTTCTGTCCTTCATGGACTCAAAAATTACTTGACCTATTAGAATGGGGTTTTCACCAACATTTATAGTATTTTTCTGGGACTATTTAACTCATGCCCCAAATGGGAGTCAATGACCAATCACGTTTCAATGATTCTTGATTTACAACCAATCACAGTCGTGTTTCGCCTAGAATTTACCAACTAAAGTTTATAATAATAAAGAAAGCACCTCCTTTTTAACATTCTGAATAGGTCATAGCATTATTTTGCAGTGACTGACTCTGTAAGAATTACAGCTATCAGATTGTATATATAGTGCATGCGGGAGTTAATATAAAAACATTTGTAGCAATTGATTATACCACCAAAAAAAGTAACCACTGTTTGTAATTTCTTAAATGTATTTTTTCCCAGATAATAACATTCCAGAAAAATATAATTGTTATATTTACATCGTAGGACATCAGAAATGAATTAATATACAGTTTGAGGTCTTTCATTTTTTCTCCACTAGAGTGCATTCTTACAATATTGCGTTCCTTTGGCAATAAATAATATGATCTGGTTGCAGTGATGAACTAAAGAAGCAAATGAAGCGTACCAAGCGTTTCTCACTTGTTTTCAAACATCGCCGTTTACATTAAATATATAGATATTTTAAAATAACTATATTTAAATAATGATTTGTGAGTAAACAACTTAATTTTATTCGTTAAATAGTCCTAACAAATGCCACTCTTGATTTCCAAATTCTCTAGATAAATTCACTCCTCACTTCGAGAGTCGTGAATTTATCGATAATTTGGAAATCACTCGTGGCATTACTTATGACAATTTACATATCCATAACATATTACCGTACTTACTATAGGGCAGGAGCTAAAAAAAGTGCATCGGTGTCCTAAAAATGTAGCTTTTATGGATACTTAAATGGCTTACGCTGCCAAAACCATAACAAATACACGAAATTAATGTATACAGAGTTGAATATCTAAAAAACTTGTAAACAATATCCGCGACAGCAAATGTCTATCTTTTTACGGATAACTCTCAATAACCATTTTTGTCTTTCAGCTCGTTGAAGCCAAGAAGATTGGAATAAGTAGATTCTCGGGCATCGCCGAGTAATCAGCACATCAACATTATCAGCATCTCCTTTATCTCCATTAGGAGCATAGGGCATTCAAAAAGCGTCACCAATGGATCTTATTCCGAGCCAACTTCTTCACTTCCCTCCAGGTTTTCCCTTCCTTTGCAATTTTTCAAGGATGATTCTTTCATGTCTATTTCGGTCTGCCTTTTATCTGTATCCTTGGGGGTACCAACCCAACGCAATTCTTTCAATTGAATCATCGTCTTTTCTTAATCTATGTCCTATCCAGTTTCATTTTTTCCTTTTTATATAAATTTTAATTTAATTCTGGTCAGCATTTTCCCCATAATTCTTTATATGATATTGTTACTGGTCATTTTATTCTTAAGTAATCAGCACGGATTATCTAAAAATAATTGATAATAGAGTTCTTAGGAAAACTATTGGACCAAAGAGAGATGAACAGCCAGATGAATGGAGAAGACTACATAACAGTGAACTACATGTCTTTATAGGAAATCATATACAATAACAAGAGTTAAGTATCGTAGAACTACGATGAGCAGTATATTTTGCAAGAATTGGGAATGAACGAGGTGCATAGAAGCTTCTTGTAGGAAAAACAGAAGGAAAACACCCAGTGGGTAGACCAAGGATGATGTGGGAGAATAACCATGATGAGGGAAGTAGATTATAGCCTACAGGAAATGATTGGAAAACTTTAGCTCAGGATAGGGATGTATGAAGAGCTTATGTCTGCGCGGCCATGAACGTATGGGTTCCATAGTGCCAGTGAGTTAGTTTATAAATTAAAATTATTTTTCTTTTTACTTATACAACTAGATATAAAAAAGTACTTAATTTATTTAGGCGTAGCAGCGCTGGCCGGGTGTTAGCTAGTTATTCATGAAAACTTCTTTATCAGGTTCATGTTAAATTGTGATATACGCACGGAGTAAAACGAAGGTTGCACGAACTTGTTCTTCTTCATATTCTTCGGCTTTCCTCCACTTATAGGTTTGCCGTCTTCAGTTTCCATTTTTTTCTATCATTCCAATCTCCTTCTTCCAAATTCCTATCATCCTTTATAGTTCTGACATAAGTTTTCCATTTCCATATTGGTCTGCCACGTTTATTTCTTCCAGGGGATGTCCATTGATATATATTATTTGGCCATCTTTCATTTTCCATTCTTTATACATGGTCATACCATTTAAGAGTTTGATTTTGAACCCTCTTAACAACAGATGTGGTGACATTCATTTCTCTCCAAAGGAATTCATTTCTTATTTTATCCAGACTTGTTTTTTGAAGGCTTCTTCTAAGGTAATCAAATTCAACTGTTCTAATTTCATTCTTTTTAATTTCGTCAAAGACCAAGTTTCACTTCCATATGACAAAATACTCTGTATTTTGCTCTTATAAATTTTTAATTTTAGTTTCCTTTGTAATACTTTTGTTACAAATTATTCCATGTAATGTCTTAGTTGAATGTTTGCCATTGCAATTTTAGTTTGTACGAACTTGTTCAAATAAAATAATATATTTTTCTCTTAAGCTTCAGTTACTAAGTTACAAAGGTACTAAGCTGCACTTGAAAGATATCCAGCAGTTTCCTAAACATGTACATAAATATAAATCCACAGGAGTGCTTGGCGGGAAAAGGAAATGTGAATTGCATTCTAAAGAAGTTGGAGGTTTCAACAGTGTATAACAGGTTCTGTGAACTATGAAAACATTGCTTCAAAGGTCTAATTGGACCAGTCCGACATATTATGTGGAAGACTGAAACTGACGTTAGAGTTTGTACTCTCAGTTAATGAAGGCGCTGGTGAATATGAATTGCAAATCTGAACACGTGTCCCGTTCCAGGAGTTGACGTCACACAGTGTTCATTAAATTACGTAAAATTCGTCTCTCCAGCATATCAAATGGCGTGGCAAAAGGTTTTCAGACTTCATGTCTTTGTTAATATTTTAACAGTTCGTTTGAACTGAGAGATATTTTCTTAAGAAGATGAATTACTGCTTGGTTAATTACAATTTTACTGAACGTCTGTGCAGTTATGCCTCGGTTTTGATGTCCTGTGCTGTCTTAGGTAGTGGTACTGGTGTCCTGTTATCACGGACTCAGGAGATCCGCCTCTGTGTCTATTAGTAGGTGTAATTCATAGTTCAGTGTTCCCTGCCTATGGGTGACCCGTTCAGGGCATTAGTTTATGAGATGTAAATATCACAAAAAGAAAGAGGGTGCGAGAATGAAAGTTTTTTCACAACTTTAAAACATAATTTGCAATATAAATTGATGAAATAAATAATTAGGCTACAGTATACGATTAAATTTTTATATCCTATATTTAATTATACACACGGCTTTTCATTAGTAGTATATAATACCAAGAAAACAAAAATTTGCTCTTAATTTTAATTGTTAGGACACATCAAATATAATATTTTGAGATAATTTTTTATAATGAAAATTTAATTTATGGCATGTGTTTTATAGCAATAAATTCAAAGAGGTGGATTCACAAAATATATTTAATTTATAGAATAAAAAATATAATAATAATAATAATAATAATAAATAATAATTATTATTATAATTTATTATCCAAAATTTATAAATCATATTTCACCTAAGGTATATAAGGGTATAATTTATGTTAAAGTTGTGATGTATTATATAATTTCATTTAAAACTAAAGTTCTTTATAGACCTTATTTATAAAGTCATTAAACAGTTTATAGTTCTTTTCTGGCAAAAGCACTTTCGCATGGGTGGTTCACTAAAACAGGCGGTGCTATATAGAAGACAGGTGATTTCGAAACTTTCATTCTAGAACAAAAGGAAATCAGAGATAAAATATATATTTCAGTTGTCTGATTATTTTTTCTGAATTATTTGAGTAAAGATAAATCTAATAATTAGGCTCAAAACTAAAAGAATTAATTTAATTATTTCAAGGAGTAGGTTACACATTGAAAATTACTTTTTAAACCTCTCTGAACTAAATACTCACTGTGATGTCATACATTCATTTCATGATACATAAATCTCTTACCGGGCGATACTAATGTCCTATTAATGCTCAATTTATCATGAATGTTCTACACCCTGTTACACATTTATTGTATGTAATTGAAGTCCACACAAATAAAATTTATAAATTACCTACTTCAGAATGAATGCATTCCTTTATCATAAGTAATGCCACGAGTGATTTCCAAATTATCGATAAATTCACGACACACGAAGTGAGGAGTGAATTTATCTAGAGAATTTGGAAATCAAGAGTGGCATTTTGTTAGGACTACTTAACGAATAAATTTAAGCTGTTTACTAATAAATCATTATTTAAATATAGTTATTTTAAAATATTTATATATTTAATGTAAATGGCGATTTTTACAAACAAATGAAAAACGTTTGTTATGCTTAATTTCTTCATCACTGCAACCAGATCATATTATTTATAGCCAAAGGATCGTAATATTGTAAGAATGCACCCTAGCGGAGAAAATTGAAACACATCAAACTGTTTATAACCAACATTATAGGTTATTAATTAATTTCAGATGTCCTATGATGTAAATATTTCAATTATATTTTTCTGGAACGTAAATATCTGGGAAATAATACGTTTAAGAAAGTGCAAATAGTGTTTTTTTTGTGGTATAGTTATTGCTACAAATATTTTTCTGTCATATCTCGCAAGTAGTATCTGATTACATTCGTGCACTATATACACAATCTCGGAGCCACCTGCATTCTAGGGTCTATATAACGGGCTTCCAATATAAACCCGGACCGGCCTCACGGGGTTTCACCCGTCAGGCAGCGCTCTCTCCTCCTCCGCATTTCACTCTGCCAGCCGCTCGTCCTTGAACTAGTCAGTTTACTATCGTTCGACAAGATGAGACGTCAGCTGGCATTAGAGCAGCGCATTTATGTGTGTAAATGTTATTATAAATACGAATCAGCTCGTCGCGTTCGCGAGGAATTTACTCGGAACTTCCCTGGACAATTACCTCCTTCCAGATCGACAATCCACGATCTTGTGACTAAATTTGAGACCACTGATTCAGTACAAAATAAGAAACACTCGCTCCCCAGATCTAGCAGTGTGTGATTTTTATTTGTGGGGAAGCCTGAAAGACAAAGTGTACAAAACAAATCCGCACACATTGGAAGAACTAAAGAACAATATAAGAAATTAAATCAGAAACTTGACAGTGCCCGAACTACAGCGTGTCAATCTAAATGTGTTTACTCGGTGTAATGCCTGTTTAACTGCGGGAGGACAACATTTCCAGCATTTTCTATAAGTTCAAGGACGGATGGCAGGCAGGATGAATTGCGGGAGGAAGAGACAGCACTGCGTGCCGGATGAAACTCCGTAAGGCCGGTCCAGTTTTATATTGGAAGCCCGGTATCTTAATATATAAATTGTTATAATCAACGTATTTCTTAGAGAGTCAGTCACTGCAAAATAATGCTCTGACCTATTCAGAATGTTAAAATGGAGGAGCTTGATTTTAATATGATGAAATTAAATTGATAAAATCGAGGTGAAAAAAGACTGTGATTGGTTGTAAATCAAAATTCATTGAAATGTGATTGGTCGTTGACTCCCATTTGGGGCATGAGTTAAATAGTCATCACACAATAATACCTTGTGAAAACAATTAAAAATAATATATATATATATATATATATGGAAAACTCCCCCATTATAGCTCCGTTTTCGAATGTGTCATGGGGTGAGAAAGCGGTATGACCCCATAAGTCGCGCAGTGGGGACATGATTGCTCCGTAGCGGGAATTTGTTAACCAAGCTAATTTATTTACGTTCATTTACCTATAGATGTCAAGGAGTGACATATGGTTAGCACATCGCCTCAATGAGATATACAGAAGTAATTAAAACAGGCCTATTATTTGGATGGATAAAGGTCGGATAAATTTTGCACATATGCCTTTTTATTTAGGCTTGCGGTTCTTTTACGAGTCTGAAAATCTTCAGACTCGGGATCTACGGCTTAAAGTCCCTCCTGCAGGATATTTCTCTGGGATATTCCACGTTAAAAATGCATCGACAGCGGCCAGGTTTGAATCCCTGACCCTTGGAACTGGAGACAAAGAACGTAACTACTATATCACCGCGGCAGCCAGGCAATGAATATCCAATGATAAACAATTCACAAATCTATGAACGCAATTCGCAGGTTCCCAGTACAGTTTTAGGCAGGATTTTGCTTGTATTTATACAATGGAGACAAAAGCTTTTTACTTCTTCTTCATCACGGATTGTTACAACTGTCGCCGTCTTTCCGTCGCCATGAATACATTCTTAAAAGTACCAAATGACATGCCGAAGATCGAACATATTTCCGAAAGGCCTATGTAGTTTTAACTACTTGAAGTTTTTTAAACGGATATTCATTTTAGTTTAAAACGACTGATATATCAGGCACTCATTTTTATATTTTAACATTTCCGTCTCCAGTCGACATCTTCCTCTATTCTGGCATTCTTCAATACATGTATACATTTCCTGTTGTCATTGCCTCATCAACGTGGTTACTCCAGTCGTGTCGTGAGAAATTCGATAACTTCTTTAAAATAGTATCCACCTTAATACCTTATTAGGGAATCTTTCTTCCTTCCTTCATTCTATTACGATAACCAAATCAATGTGTTTCTTCTGATTACCATCAAGTATATCCATCTTCATTTTCATTTCTTCTCTTATCACATCATTCCGTATTTTATCTAGACGCGTTTTGCATGAACTCGTCTCAAGAAATCCATTCGGTGTTCAAGAGCTTATTTTTACTTCTGTTACTTATATCCTATACATATGACGCGTACAACATAACACCTTGAACTAAAGTGTTGTATATTATATTTTTATTATTACATGAAATAAAGTTTAATATCCTTATATTGCCTTTCCTTTATTTATTCTCGTTACAACAATAGCTTTTACTTGGTAGTATTTTCTAAGACTCATTTCTGTTTTACAATATATACGAGTAGTTTGTTATAGTAAGCTACAACCCTAACATGTCTTTATGGTGAAATAGGGTTTCAAAATACTTAGAGGTTAAATAATAATAATAATAATAATAATAATAATAATAATAATAATAGTAATAATAATAATAATAATAATACTTGGTAGGAAAATATATTTTTTGTTATGGTGGTGGTTAATTAACCTCAAAGTGAAAATTATTACATTTGTTTGTTTTCGTTAAGATCTTGTAATTTCAGCTTTATCAATGAATAGTGATGATCATTTGACAAGATAATTTTGATAACATGAGACTCTCAAAGGGAATGTCATTTGTCTCAATTTGCAGCACATTATGTCACGAATTCTAGGAAACTGTATCCATCCCATCTGAGAGAAACACGTCAGTTATCACAAGGTGTCCAACAAATGACATTAATTCGATTCTCTAATTAACAATACTTATTTTATTTAATACAATTTCTCATTTCATAACTTTACAGCATTAACAAAACACAGTTCGTTTACTGAAACATACGCTATAGGGACGTTATATTTTCAAACGTATTGAACAAAACATAAAATAAATTTTAAAATTTAAAAGTAAAAAGCGAAAAACCCTCTTTATTTATTTCCAAATTATTTCATAGTAAAACAGTTACGGTCAATTTCTTAGTGTTACTCAATAAACTGTGCGTGTTGACTCATAAAAATTCCTCGCTATCGCCTAATCATTATCATGTACCAATAGATTATTAATACTATTGGATTTAACGCTCTATTTATCCTCTAAAGATGTTATGGCATGCTCTAGTACAAAATTGAATAGTAGAAGAGATATTACATCACCTTGCTCTAAAACCTTGTGAATGTCAAAATTATCTGAAAACTGTTTTCCTATCCGCACTCTACTTTTTGTGCCATTTACACACATTCAAATAAGTCTTACTTTTTTTATAAGAATTCCAAATTCCAAATTCAGCAAGATATTATGTAAATTCTTCCTCTTAGGTAAATCATATGTCATTTTCAAATCTATAAGTAATTGATGTATAATGCCTTTATATTCCCATATATTTTCTAAAGTCTGTCTTATACTAAAGATCTGATCTGGTGTGGACTTATTTATTCTAAATATATATTGATCGCGTATTATGTCGTCAATATATGGATAAAATCTGGATTCTAATATATCTGTTAGAATTTTGTAAGAAGTTGAAAGTAAAGGTGCCCCATATAGAGGTTATATACTTTGTTATGGATTGGTACGATAATCGATTGTTTGCATTCATTTGGAAGAGCCTCTTTTTCCCCCAAATCATACTAAGAGACCAATGGGTATCTTGTCCAACAATTTTTCTTCCCTGATTTTATCAGTTCTGCTGGGATTCCATCTGAAATCGATGCTTTTTACACTTTTTTTTTGCCCTCTACGAACAATTTCGATAACTATGATCGGTTTTATCATGATATTTTATAAATATGTGCATCGTTCTCATTTTAATTGTTTTTCTAATTGCATAGGCTAACCTACAACACTGTATAAATATAAAAATCTTAATAGATATATAATATATCATAAGTGTTAAAACAATCAATGCCATGAAATTTAGTCCTTAAATTTGTTTTGTAAAAATTATTTTAAATCGTGAAAACTCATGTAACATGAAATCAATTACATCCTGCTTTCTACTCAGGCGTACGTAATCGTTTCCTGACGGGGTAGGGAATCATACATTTTCACCTTGTGTTTGGATGTGTATATGCGAAAAAAAAAAAGAATGTAAAAATGTAAAACATAAAACAAAGAGAAAACTGAGAAAAACCTGACAAACTTCTAGAAAATTGTTATTAATTAAAAAACAACTTACGAACCATATAATAAACAAAGATGGTAGTAGAGAACGATACGATCCTCCAAAAATTACAACATTTGGCTGAAATATGTAACTTTTTATTAAAGCAAAAGTAATGAAAGACTAAAAACATATATATCTTGTTTCCCATACAGATCACGTAGCTCACTGTTATGTAGTCTCTTCCTTTCGCCTGTCGGATCATCTCTCTTTGGTCCAAACATTTTAAACTCTAGATTACACAAACCTTCTTACCACATAAGTAGACTATATGGAGAACTACATGCTCTAAAAATATCTGAGCTGTCTGTTGTTAAATTTGTTTACATTTGAAAGTCATAATCGGTATGAAATAGGAGTATGTAATCGTATGGGATGGCTTCGGAACCTAATTAGGGAATAGATGAAGTCCAACTACTAAAAACTAACAAAAAATATCTATAAACTTAACCTCTACAGAATCTGTTATAATATTGAATATTTTGAAAGCATCATTTAAAAATACAGTTGATTGTTCTGAAAAGTTGGTATAATCCAACTCTCACTTTTTATCTGAAGCCTCCATGCAGTACTTCTACTCCATTTTAATGCTGCGTTATGAGTATGAAATGCAAACTCTTAAGAATTGATACTAATTTTGATTATTTCTTTGTTTGAAGATTTTTTTTTCTGAGACCTGGATCCCTAGCTCAAATTCCTTATCTGAAAGTAAAAACTGACGATTTTTATAGATGATAGCAGATATCAAACCTACCATTTCGTTAGAGCAATGATATTCCAGAGCGACTCATATCTGTCGATAATTTCAAGAGATAAAAAATATTCAGAAAAAAAAAACAATGTGACATTACAAATTGTCTAATTATAACATAGTATCCATTTATGTGCGTACATTCGCTATTGTCAAGTATTAGTAACACTCTATGCTCGCTCGTTTCATTGGGTTGAAATGCAAATTAGCATTCATGCAAATCCCAAACCAGATATTGAACAGCCCATCTACTTGACACTACTCGATGCTGATGGAGCGTTACAAAACACAACTGTGCTCTGACAAACCTCTTTACAACGATAGGGGAACCCCACAACTCACCAGCTCTACGCAAAAATATACTTTTTTTACATAAAAATACATATTTTACAACAAGTAATAATAAACGAAGACCGGATTGTTTAAAAACCTTGGAACTAGTTAAACTTAAACTTCATGTTTTCTATGATAATGATCCCACTATATGTCTTAAGAGGCTCTTGCACTAATAGAAGGTTAATGCTCTCACCTTTGCAGATAACCCGCATGATATATATCTACTGAGTTGTCAACCTTTTCGTGACGGTTTCCTTTACCCTCAGAACATGTGTCTGGTACGCATATTTACTAGAGGCTGATCGATCCCAGAGACATTGTGCCTCCAGAAGGTATAAGCCAGTTTAAAAGTTCTAAACAATCAACGGTCAAATCCACAATCTTTAATATTTCAGAATATTACTTTAAGCAACGCTGTTACACGTGTCCTTATGAAAATAAAACGGAGTTACAAAATTGAATAAATTTGTTTTACTTTATTTTGCATCTGTGTGAGTTACTAAGAGGTCAAAGAGCACATGTTAAAAATATATAAATTAAAAAAAAACAGTAAAACAAGAAAAATAAATTAATAAATGCATCGTAAAAATAAAAATAATCTATTAGGTATAAGAAAATAATAACAGAATTAATTTACAAATTAAGTTAGCAATTTTGGTAAAATGTTACAATTATAATTTAAAAAATAATCAATAATTATAGAACAAGTCCTGGATTAAATTACATTACTTGAACCTACACTAAAACTACACTTGGTAGTTAGAAAATGTTTCGGAAAATCTTTCTCACAACTTAATCTACTTCCGACCAGTCTTGTGAACCCCACGGCCTGGCGCATTCAGTTCTCTCTAGTGTTGGTTAATAATAATAATAATAATAATAATAATAATAATAATAATAATAATAATAATAATAATAATAATAATAACAATATTCTTGTATCTTGTAAGCCCATGTTTCCCTTAACAAAGATTTAGACGCTCTCCCCCTACAGGGAAGAATTTGAACCATACTAAATTAGTTGTACTAGTTTTCGTATAGATGTCATTTGAGTAGTGCGTGGTCAGCGTTCCGCCTCATACTGAAATCTAGGAAACCAAGGTAGTACTAGAACGGGAAAATTCTGTAAATTTTGCTTAGAGGCCTTTGCATTCAGGCTTAAGGATCTTTTACGAGCCTGAAAATCTTCAGACTTGGGACCCACGGCTTAAAGTCCCTCGCGGAGGACTTGCTCCTTGGATTTTTTCGTCCTTAAAAAATCCATCGATCCCGGCCGGGTTTGAACCCGCGACCCTCGGGACCAGAGGCAAGGAGCATAACCACTATAATAGTAGTAATAATAGTAATAATAATAATAATAATAATAATAATAATAATAATAATAATAATAATAATAATAATGGTAATAATAATAATAATAATAATAATAATAATAATGATAATATATTTATGCAAATTGTCAGAGTTAATATATTAAAACTTTCATGGGTATCGTTAAGTATTTTAGAATATCAGAGTTAAGATCGTAAGGCTTTCTCTTACATTGAACCGAGTAAAAACATATATTAGGTACAGAAAAAAATCACATCACAACATGCAATAAATAAATTAAACTGCATAAAATTAATAATATTCTATAATCAACATATAACTGCATAAAATTAATAATATTCTATAATCAACATATAACTGCATAAAATTAATAATATTTGATAATCAATATATAAGAACTATACAGAAATAAACGTAATTGATTTGAACATATACAAAAAATGCCAAACAATCGTTTATCAAAGCAGCTGCTTCATTACAGGCCTCTAGACCAAGAAATGTAGGAAGACCAAAACGTCGTTGGAAAGACGACCTGAACCTACAGCATATACTGCACCGGGGAGCGGAACGGGCCAACAGGCCCATACCTTGAAGAAGATGATGATGAGATAAAAAACAATCAAATAATCTGATGAAAAATCATTTATAAAGTAAGCTTTTTAAGTTTATTTAAAATAACTAATTTCCGGTATTCCCTCGCGCTGATTTTGCACTTGAAATGTCCCAGGTACAATTTAGTTTTGAGCTCCCCTCTAAGGGTCGGTTTCACCAACAGAGGTAACTGTATTACGCCAGTTTAAGCTATGCATTATACATGGGGAAATACAGTTACCTCTGTTGGTGAAACTGACCCTAAGTACTTCCACTAGCTCTACATCCTACAATACGCATTCCATGAGCGCGTATTTTTACACTGATAGGCACTATACCGGTCCAAAAAAGTGAGACTTTTAGACATATATTAATTCAATTCCAAATATTCTTTCAGTTTTTTTTTGGGAATGCTCTGATTAATGAAGTGAAAATTGTTATGTCTTGAATGTTAATATTTATTAAAAATAAAATTATTTAACACATTTGCACTCATTTTTACCTACTTTAATCAGTATTAAAACTTAAAAATAATTTTTTAAATATTTATGGGTTAGTAGATATTTTGTCATTAACACTTTTACCTAATGGAAGTTTATAATTCTTGTTCTAATGAGTTTCAATTTTCATAATTGATTAACCTGAACATCAACATAATTTCAATTTAGTTAGGCAGCTGTAATTTTACATTGGCTAATTTTCAGTGTGAGTTCCTTATGTTTCATTTTTTGGACTTGTGGTAAAATGTTTATTTCAAAATAGGATTCCTTAATAAAAAATGCATCAATCAACACAGTTATCATTGATTATACTATTATTAAACATATTGAAATATAATATCATTAACAAATATCAATATTGAAACAAACTTCATCGGAACTTTTCTCACTTTACCTACAACACTTTTCTTAATTAGACTTTCATAATCTCATAACCGAACTACATGATTTTCTATAAATATCGTAAACTAGTGACTTAAATGAAGTTAAGATAAAACATTTTAAAATAATTTTCAACCTTTTTAAGTACTGAAAAATAATGTTCACTACTTGCATTGCAAGTAGGAATTGTCAAAAATATTGTCAGAATTGTATCTACATTACGAAATGTAGATTGTAAACTTCCAATTAACAATAATTTATACGTGCCAACACGATTGGCGAATTTTATTATTTTACGAAAGCAATAAAATTAACAGGTTCATATTTAAAATGTTTATTATTAATATAATTTTGATATTTTATGCATATGGTTTCACATAATCATTAAATTGGACGTCAGGTATTTTAAAATTAAAAATAATCAAAAACGTTAAAACTTCACCGTAAATTGGTTTTTTATTGATAATTTCGGAATTATTACGTAATAAATACCGTTATATACGTTTAAAATAATTTTTTGCATTAAAATGTGATTCTTATAACGATGTAACGATGTTTCTTCAAACAGCATTTTTTTTATTCTCATCTCTCGGTAGTTCCGGCATTCGTCAATAAGTTGACACAATTATCAATATCGTCAAAGTTATTCCTGACAGTCAATTATAAAATTGGTAAAAGATTTCAGTAAATGTGTTCTTAGTGACTATTTAGCTCTTGTCTCAAATTACAATCAATGACCAATCATATTTTAATGAGTTTTGATTTACAACCAATCACAGTCTTTTTCACCTCGATTTATCACTTTCATTTTATCACTTACATTTTATCGCTTTCCTTTTATCAAGTGGCTCCCAGATTGTATATATAGTGCACGAATGCAACCAGATTCTGTTTGCGAGATATAATAGAAAAAACATTCGTAGCAATTGATTATATAAAAAAAAAGAAAAAGAACATAGAAACCACTGTTTGCACTTTCTTAAACTTATTATTTTTCAGGAATTAACGTTCCAGAAAAAATATTTTCGACATATTTACTCATAGGACATCAAAAATTAATTAATAACCTGTAATGATGTGTTCCATTTTTTCTCCACTAGGGAGCATTCTTACAACATTTCGATACTATTTGACAGTAAATATGACCTGGTTGCAGTGATGAACAAATTAAACATAACGTTTCTCATTTGTTTTCAAACATTGCCGTTTATATTAAATATGTAAATATTTTGAAGTAAATATATTTAAATAATGATTTGTGAATAAACAGCTTAATTTTATTCGTTAGTCCTAACAAATGCCACTCTTGATTTCCACATTCTCTAGATAAATTCACTCCTCACTTCGTGGGTCGTGAATTTATCGATAATTTGGAAATCACTCGTGGCATTTTACTTACGATAAATTGTACTAGGTGTCTTGGAATTATTTGCTTGTACTATAATTTCTTTCTAGTAATTTATCTCTGAAACAGACAAGCAATACGGTTTCATAATCGCTGAAATATTCTGTCGATTTTCTGGCATCCGATTTGCTTATAGGCTTTTCACTATTGGCCCTACTAATTTGGATATCACTTCTTTAATATTTTGGTAATAGCATTTTAATGCGAAAATTTGGCTACATCTGGTCTTGGTTCCCAAAAATACACATGAATGCGACAAAAACACCCCTTTGTTAAAATAAACTAAGCAGAAAATTTTAATTTGAATCTGAAAAACAATAATTATATACACACATATAACAAAAGCATATCTTTTTTTTCAAAATAAGCTAAGCAGAATTTTATCCTCTGTTAATGATCTGGAAATATTTAAACAATGAAGAGGATATGCATCTTCACTACATATTCAAAATATTTACTTTTTTTTTCGATATATCTATTTTAAAATCGTAATGAGCATTATTTACACAAGGCCGGTATTATTTGTTCCAGTATATAAGTTTGAAGATTTGCAAACGTAAATTATAAGTTCCGATGTACCTACCTGTTAATATTGGAACTGGATATTTACTAGTCCCGCGTCGTAGCCGAGCAGTCTAAGTTATTCTAAGTTTGGGATATGCGCTGGCTTGAGTAGCCGTCAGAGATTAAAAAAATTCAGCCAATGGATACCCATTCATCATCGTAAGGAAATTCGGTAGCCACAATGAATAACGATTTCTGATGAGAAAAGCAGCTATAATGGCAGAAGGACCCGATATGTTGACCACCTCTATTCTTACTAGATGATGGTCCACACTTTAAAATGGCACACGTGGAAGTGAGACTTGCAACCGACTGGTAGGTCGCGCCATAGAGTTGAATATTTACTAGTGATATTAAAACGCGGGTGTAAGAAATAAATATAAATGAATAAAACAATATTGACAAATTTTAGTCTATAAATTTTAAACTACATGTCAATTATTTCTATCTTCTTACTAGCTAATATCCTGCGTGCGCTGCTACACCCAATAAATTTTGTGTTTTTGCATTTAGTTGGATAAGTAAAAGGAAAAATAAATATAAATTTATATCGTTATTATTTTTAGATACCCCGTGCTGATTACCCGGCGTTGCCGGGGAATCTATGTATCCCGATGTACTTGGCATAAATTAGCTGAAAGACAAAATTCGTTATTTTGAGTTATCTATAAAAGAATACCCGCTGTACGCTACTATGCTTGCCCGGGAATCTACTTTTCCCGATCTTCTTGGCATCAATGAAACACAAAAATAGTTATTGTGAGTTATCCATAAAATATAAACACATGCTGTCGAGGACTTTTCTGTAGAGTTTTTTGAGATATATAATTTTGTGTAAAATAATTCTGTGTATTTGTTATGGTTTAGGCAGCGTAAGCCATTTAAGGGTAAAAAAGGGGACTTTTCACGTTTTTCACTACAAAGGGTGTTTTTTAAGGGTGGAAAAGTTGAGTATCTCAACTCTGTTATAGCCTATGTTCATCCAGGGAATCTCCTGAACATTTTGCAAAAAACTCCATCACAATCCGATAAACGGTATGGCCGCGCATAAAGTACGAACAAACAAACAAACATTCATTTTATATATTAGATAATCTATAGCCAAGATGGAAATGGAAAATCTACATCAGAACCATAATGGATGATAGGAATTTGGAAGAGGGAGATTGGAATGATAGAGATAAATGGAAACTGAAGACGGCAAAGCTATAAGTGGGAGAAAGAAGAAGAAGAAGAAGAAGAAGAAGATAATCTATAGTCTTTCATTACAATTAAATAATGGCCATGCACTGCAAATTGCATCTAGAGCTGCTTGCAAGAAGCCAAATAAAGACTAAAGAACCATGTAATAGGATATAAGAAAAAGTTTTTATAGATCTCTAGAAAAATAACGAAGGACGAAACCGCTTAAGGGCTTAGTTCGGTATAATACAAGGAGTGGAGACTTGACACTAAGAGCTATGAAGAGAGAATACTGGACACATATGTTAATGGCCACGCGGAAATGAGCTCTCATTGCATTCATATCCTGAAATAATATTTTCCTGTAAATTCACTTCTTTCAAATCATATTTAATATTATTCTTCTACCTCATTCTTGGCCAACCAATACGGCGCTTTCCTTCTGGTTTTCATGCAAAGAGTTCATAGCCTCCCCTTCCTTCCATTTCCCAATAGTAACACAAGTCTTGCACAACACAACCTACATATAAACTAAACACATAAATTTGTTTCGAGAGTCAATAAATTTTTTTTGTTCTTCAGTGATGGATAATTAAAAGAAATGATAGGTCACTACGTTACAGTAGTTCATTGACAACACAGACAGAGTTTAGGGGGAGGGGGAAACATAATATGAGTAATTGCAGGTTGTCATAAATATTTTGTGCTTCGAAAGATATATCCTAATAGAATGACATGTTTAGATTCTTTTCGCATTGGACGGTTTCTGGAAGTCGAATATGAAACGTGCCTAACACCCTTAAAAACAACACAGCAGCTAGAGTTACTTTATACAGCACTTTACTTTTCATAGCATATATAACTAAATAATTATTTTAGTAAAAATAATTTTGGATATGAATATCTTTATCAAAGCCAGAAATGTCACGAGACAAGCTGGTGATATTGGACAAAAAATAATATCTCATTCACATCACAATAAACAAATTAACCGTTAATAATATAATGGTAATTGTGGAAAGTAACTCAATGATCTTTACATTGAAATGAGTAAGCTATTGGTTAAAGTTTTGAAGAAATTTGTCATAAGTAATGCCACGAGTGATTTCCAAATTATCGATAAATTCACGACTCACGAAATGAGGAGTGAATTTATCTAGAGAATTTGGAAATCAAGAGTGGCATTTGTTAGGACCATTTAACGAATACAATTAAGCTGTTTACTCACAAATCATTGTTTAACTATAGTTATTTTAAAATATTTATATATTTAATGTAAACGGCGATGTTTGAAAACAAATCAGAAATGTGAGGTTATGTTCATTCACTGCTGCTTGATCATATTATTTATTGCCAAATAAGATCGCAATATTGTAAGAGTGCACCCAAGTGGAGAAATAATGAAACACATCAAACTATATATCATAATCAACATTACGGGTTATTCGTTTATTTTTTTAGTAAACAACCCAGTAAAATCAAGGAATATTTTCATTATTTGCTATATTCAATGTATTTGTTGGAGAAAAATAATGCTTTGACCTGTTCAGAACATTAAAAAGGAGGAGCTTTCTCTATCACAAAAGCAGGAGCTAATAAAGAGAAATCGATAAAGAGCGAGGTGAAACACGACTGTCATTGGTTGTAAAACAACATTCATTGAAACGTAATTGGTCATTGACTAGCTTTTGTGGCATGAGTTAAATAGTCAGAGGAAATGTTTGAGCGAATCCAACACAAATCGTGAAGATTCGATCATCTGTTTATATTAAAATAAGCTACGTTTCAATATAATCTTAATGGAATGAGACGTTAAAACAAAGAAACACATTTCCAAAGAAGTTATAATTTATTTAATAAAAATTTTATATGTTCCAAACTAGTTAATTAATCTAATAGACATATTTTAAGTTTAGTTAGTAATTTAATTATTTATTAAGTTGATATGGCGTATAAATATGCCTAATTGTATTAATATAATTTCACTGTTGGGAGCCTGCTCTTAGATCTAGAGATTGAAGGAATTATGGAAGGAAAAAGTTAAACATTCCACAACATTTAATTTAATGCAAATATATGAGATTTACAAGTCAGTATCGCAGTATCATAAATAGCATAGCCGTTTTATTTAGTTCTACTTTTTATAAAGAGTGAAAATTAATTAAAAATAAATTTCATCATCATCACTCCAGGGATTAGGCAATTGCCCGTTCCGACTTCATAATGCATCAGCCCAACGTCTTCTAAGTCTTCCAACATCACGTCTTCCTCTTGCTTGATAATTTCTTGGTAACAATGGATATCTCTCCTTACTCATTCCATCCATGTGATCAATCCATTTCTGTCTGTAATTCGTGACCGTATTCAATAAAGTCTGTACTTCCAATTCTTCTCTTATATCCTCATTTCTTATTCCATCAAGTCTTGTACATCCTTTAACTTGTCTTAGGAACCTCATCTCCGCCGTCTGTATTCTATCCTTCTGTTTTTTCATTGGAGCCCAAGTTTCACATCCATACAATATTGTGGGAACCGCCATAACATTATACATTTTTATCTTGGTTTCTTTTCTAATTTTATTTTTGAATGTTCTCTGTATAGTTCCACACACCGTCTGAAATTTATTTATTTTGGAGTCAATATCTCTTTCCATATTGTAGCCAACATCACAGCCCAAATATTTGAAACTAGACACCTGTTCTATACTTTGGTTTTCTAAAATAATTTAGGAAATTGGAACGTAAGGGGAATAAATACAAAAGAAGAAGAATTAGAAAGAGAATTAAAGAAAAAAGAAATAAATAAAAATAAATTTACCTGGGATATTAAGGCACAAATCTAAATTTGAACATAAAAAGTAAATTGTTTGGGATTTTCAAAGAGTATTTCGTTAAAATAATTATAGATTAGGCTCAAGTTTACAAACACTTACTCTTGATTGTTGTGCTATTGTGTGAATTATAATTCTTCTTCTGCATTTAGTAACATTTTTAAATATCTTAAAATATTAAAACAATTTTTATAACTGTATTTTAGAATTTTAAAGTATTTATTCAAATACAAATATTGTGATGATAACTTGCTATTTTTTCCAGAGAGTATATTACATAGTTGGAATCAGTGGGTTATCGATGGTTGCTATTATTAAGTAGTGAAAAAAAGGGCGTTTCATGGGATCCACCCTAGGTTAGAGTAATTGAAATAGGTTGAGTATAAGGTAGTTAGTTAGCTTTTAGGTTCATTACATTTTAAAGGTGTCTAAATACATAAAAAACAATAATAATCGAACAACGATAATAATCGATATGTCGTTCGATGGTGGGTTATCGCTGGCTCTATAAACTCTGGCGCATGCACACTGTTGATCTGCAGGACAAAATATATCAGGTAAGTTAAAGTAAACTTTTTCCATGGATTATTTATAAAATGGCGACGAGATGCCAATATTTGGTACATTCATTGAACATTATCAAATTCTGTCGTATTAAATTCAAGCATTTCACTCAATCTGTTAATAGAAGATACTTATAAGAAAACATATAAATAATTAAGAAATTGACCATGTTATTCTAGTAAATATTAGTGATTTATATCGAGAACTCTAACAAAAACTGCCGGCTAAAACTGGAGCGGAAACTGTTGTTTCAATCTTGAAGTAACTAATGAGCAGCGCTTTTAAACTAAAAATACAAGGAGACCGGCCACCGCCTATCTTAAAACGTGTTAAATTAGTGATATTTACTGCATCTTTTCTCTAAAAATATTATGAGTATAAAAATTAAACCTTTGCAGCTCATACTTGAAAGTCTAACAAGTAATCTGGCTGAAGGGCTTTGAAAATAAAATTATTTTAATAATATTAAGGGTGCAAGAAAAAACACATTTTTAAGTCACCTTTTCTTTGAAACCAGGAAAATATGCTTTTAGTTGTACAACATCCAACTTCCTTACCTCTTTGTCAAACTTTAGAGGTAAATAAACCCATGACTAATCTGTATCTTTTACTTCTAAACGATAGCATTTTCTATGGAAAATCTAATTATCATAAGTTATGTCAAGAGTGATTTCCAAATTATCGATAAATTCACGACTCACGAAGAGAGGAGTGAATTTATGTAGAGAATTTGGAAATCAAGAGTGGCATTTGTTAGGACTATTTAACGAATAAAATCAAGCTGTTTACCTACAAATCATTATTTAACTATAGTTATTTTAAAATATTTATATATTTAATGTTAAGGGCGATGTTTGAAAACAAATGAGAAACGATTGGTACGCTTCATTTGCTTCTTTTTTTTCATCACTGCAACCAGATAATATTATTTATTGCCAAAGGATCGCAATATTGTAAGAATGCATCCTAGTGGAGAAATTTATAACCAACATTAAGGTATTAATTCCTGATGTCCTATGATGTAAATATGTCAATTATATTTTTCTAGAACTTCATTTCCTGGAAAATAATTCGTTTAAGAAAGTGCAAACAGTGGTTTCTTTTTTTTTTTGTGGTACAATAAATTGCTACATATGTTTTTATATTATCTCCCGCATGCGCGTTCTGCTGGAATTCATGCATTATATATACAATCGGGTAGCCGTATTTCTTGGGGGGCCAGTCACTGCAAAATAATCCTATGATCTATTCAGAATGTTAAAAAAGGAGGTGCTTTCTTTAATATGATAAACTTCGGTTGATGAATTATAGGCGAAACACGGCTGTGATTGGTTGTAAATCGAAAATAATTGAAATGTGATTGGTCATTGACTCCCATTTGGGGCATGAGTTAAATAGTCACCTTAAACCTCACTTCGCAAAAAAAGTGTTTTACCTAGTTCTTTCCCTGTGCCCTTCATATGTGATTTTTTAAAAATATACACATTTTTACCTCATTATCTCATTTTTGTTGTATTTTGTAGGAAATATTGTCTAAAAAAATATTTTTTATAAAGTCCTCTGCTAATGTATTCTACATATTCATATAAATACACACATTATATCTGAAACGAATCAACCACTAGAAGCGAAGATTTTTAAAGAAAAATACAAACCTACGGAAAATGTCAACTAAAATTTTGAGGAACACCCAGCTGCATGATTCTCATCTTCTTGAAAATCTTCGTCCAATTTACTTTTCAACTGCCTTCTAATTTGCCTAGCTTTTGTCTCCAGACGTCTGAGAGAATCGTTGACTCGGGCCAAAGTCCAAATTCTTCATTTGCTTTCCCGTGTTATTTCCGATAGTGCGTATAACCCTGAGCAGCATTTGCCATCTTGTTATATTACCATCGTTGAAAGTGATCTTGGCATCATACCTCACCTCCAAGATGTAAAGTGTAATTGGACATGAAACACTGTTTTATGCAATCTTGACCACACAACACCATTGCAGCTCTCGTTAGGATATAGAGTTTTCTCATAGAGGCACTGAGTTTGAGAAATGTCACGAGTCTAGACATAATAATAAATGCATTTACTGTATTTGATTCCGAAAATATCAAGCACTGATGGAATTCTTTCGTACCATTTTGCCTTAACACTATTTTTTAAGGAGCACTTTTTTATATACCATCGTGCTAAACGTTTCACAAATACTGTATTAATTTCCGTCATGTCTAAGTAGCCAATCGCAACATTCGTTCCAAAAATAACACGTTTGCCAACATAATTCATGGCATCCTAGTTCTTTAGTTAATTCTTTATTCAGACTAGGAAGACAGACTATCCGGAGCATCGCGACCTGAAAGATCTATTGCGCTATCCCAGTATTATGGGGATAAGTGGAATGAAAGTCTACGGTAGTAGGTCGTGTTCCAGGTCTGACACACGGGGTCCTACTCACTTGACCCATACCGCAAAATTTTGGTTTAGGGCCGCGGCCGCGTGGGGAGTCTACAACCGTCCCGTTAGCCGCCTCTGATCTTTTTTATTCCTCAGGCTCGGAGTCATGAGGCAGCACCCTGGTAAGCGTCCGCAATATTCCAGCAACCACATATTTTTAACACCTATAGATTGCCAACCAAACTATTTTCCTAAGATGAAATGGGATGAAGGGTGATGTGAAATAAATTACTGAGAAATGAAATGACACGAAGGGGTGAAAGAAGGGAATAGAGAGTTTCATGGGATGAAATTCGGGAAACCGGAGAACCTCGAGAAAAAACCGAAAAAAATAACAATATGACCCGTTACCAACACCCCTATGGAACTACCAGGATTCGAACCTGGGATCCCAGTTGTGGTAGCCGCGCACCTACGGAGATGCCCCACAGCACCTAAACACTACGTTCAGCTATGAGCGAATTATTAACATTGATTGATAGTCATTTTCCGTTGACTTTTATTGATGAAATGATTAAAATTAGAAACAAAAGTGAGGTATTTGTTCAAAGTAGAACGTAAATTTGACTTAAATCATGCCATTTTTGACCAATGTTGATGAAAGTGGCCATAAACCGAAATTTTTTTTGAAATTAATTATATTTAGTTTACATATTAATTTAATAGTTGAAGTAATATTTATTTGAAGATGATGCATGTGAAGTTAAGTTGCTGGGTTTCCTCGGCTATTGACTCTCTTCTCAAGGGAACGCAGAGAAGCCCATATATGATTTAAACATTAAATAAACACAGTGTGAGTTTGTAAAATTATTGTCATTATTTATTTCGATATGAATAGTTAATTAAATATTTTAAACATGATGCAATTTGTATTAATCATTTTCACTATTTAGTATGTATTTGTCCGTTATCACGAGAATCTGAAATGTAAGTTAACTTTAGCTCAAACTACTATATCTAGGAGCACTGAAATAATTCCTATTGGGATTAGGTTTGATCTCTTTTGGAAATATTTATATCTCTCGCTAATTCTTATATTTTTATATATTAAAGATTTAAATTATATTTGTGCTTCTCTACGTTCCCACGAGAAGAGTCAATAGCCGAGGAAACCCAAAAAATTCACATGCATCGTCTTCAAATAAATACTACTTCAAAGTTTATATATTCATTTAATTGCTCAATACTCATTTGTGATTTCAATGTATTTATAAATGGATTTGTTTATTAATTAAATAAAAATAAAACTTAGTTTCATTTGATTTTCATATTTATTAACATATAATTCAGTGACAGCTGTTTCGGTACACTGTACCTTCATCAGACATGTTAAATTATGAATTGTGTTATTATAGTACATATCAACTGATCTAAGCAACAACAATAATAATTTATTTAATTTTTTTAATTTAACAAAGGCGATTCATTCAAATCAAGTTGAGAATTTAACAGTTTATTACTACTTTTCAATTTATTCATTTCTACAGCCTCCAAAAGGTCCAACTTCTTACCCTTATCACAAACATGTAAAATTTCAAAATTTGGATCGAATCAATGATTGAATTGGAATAAGTGGTCAGCATATTTTGAATATTCTAAATTTCTGTTATATGCTCTCATGTGTTCCTTTATCCGAGAGATAAAAGCTCTACTAATTTCTCCTACATAGACATTGTCATATGTCCCACACTTCAATTTATATACACCTGATAATTTTATTTTTTTTATTTTGGTTTTATTGTTTTTTATTATATTTTGTAAAGTTTTATTAGTTTTAAATGCCGCATTAATGTTCAACTTTTTAAAGTGTTTAGATATTTTATTTGAAAGCGGGCCCATGTATGACATTATGACATATTTCTTTATGTTTTCTTTGGATAAAGGAAAAACTTTGTTAATTGCTTTTTTGTAATGAATTTTCTTAATTAAATATTCTATAATTTTAGGGTCGTAGTTATTATTAATAGCTAATTTGTTTATAATTTTGAATTCGATTATAAAGATATTATTGCCACTCCAGCTATGAGAAATTTGAGTTTAGTAATATTTTCTAGGTTGACTTCTTTCATTTAACTCATGCTTTATTTGAAACTTAGTTATTTATATGTGCGGATGCAAAAGTTGACAATTTCTTGAACTTGAATTTGATTAAGTGAAAGCGATGAGTATCAATTGAACAGGCGTGTTCGTTATTAACACAATGTGTGTACCTGGCGGTCGCTATGATGAAATTACCCCCCTGAGAGTTGGCTAACAAAAGAAAAAAATATTCTGTGGTAACAACCCTCCTCACCACCCCTTTTCAGTAAGGGTAACCACCGTAATTTATAGCCTGTCCCAGTTGACAACTCTCATAGAGGAAGAGCGAGCATTCTCCCTCCTCTATAGGTCATTTCATAGTAGTTTGGTACAATTGTTGCATGTTAAATTACATGTTAATAGTTTGAAGTTCCATAACACCGAACCATGCTGTAATCAGTCGCCATACTATCTGCAAATTTTCAGATGGAAGTGTATGTGAATTATTGTACCTTCAAGCTTTCAGTGTTTGTAGCACCAAAAATTAACATAATTTCACATTAATATTCTTTTGATAAAAAAAAACGGCTATTTTTTTACAAAATGTGACGCGACTTTTTAAATTTCATCATCAAGTAGTGTCAAATTTTATTCCTAGGTTTCTATTTTTCAAATTATTTTCTACCACTTACAATATTTTTACATTTTTTCTAACGATTGTTTCAATATAATATTCTATGATATTTAACTACATACGTGGCAGACATATTGATTTTAACGAATATTCTAAGCAAAAACAAAGTCGTGTGTCAGTGCAGCCAACAGTACCAGTACTTGTCATACATCTTAATTTGACTGTATACATACAATTTTGAGAATTTCGCATCTTACTTTCGTTTATGTTTGGACGTTTGCATGTGTCTTTCCACCGGTTAGAGTGCTTAACCAATTCAGTTAGTGTTAGCTTTGAGTTATTAGCTTAGTTCACTGGTTAATGTAATTAAAACTTGCTGTTCTTTGTTTTATTTTAGCTATTAGGTTCGTTACTGTGTAGCTGTTGTTGGCTGCATATCGTGATTCCATAGTGTAAACATTTGTTGGCGCACGTGCATGGTGTAGGATTCGAACTTAGAAATTTTTTTCGCGTCACATGGTGTAAAGAATCCCCATGTTATAATTTGGTTTAATATTATATAATACTTGCCCTTTAGATAACAATTAAACATACTTTATATTATAATAACCTCTGCCCGTCTAGGCACCCCCAACTTCAGACATGTGGGTTACAATTAAATCCATATCAGGAAAGAACGCCAGAAATGTCGAAAATTACAACCTGGAGCATTGAATAGTAATCTAATAATCATTCTAATAATAGAACATATATAATAATAAGAATATTAATAATAAGAATAAGCATAATAATATTAATAAATACATTAAAGAATCACTCTAATAAAATAATAATAATAATAATAAATAATTCAGTTAAGAAGGAACCATTAAGTAGTCCACCGTTGTGATCACATCGTTGCCTAGCACGCAATGGGCCCGGGTGTAATCCCAAGTCGAAACAAGTTTCCTGGGTGAGGTTTTATTAGGGGTACTTCCTCACCAGTAAGACAAATTTTGGAATACTTTAAGGGGCCAAATAGTACCCGAACATCATCAGGGCATCACAGTCATCCATATCATATTGACCATGTTTAGTATGTGAGTGTGTGTTGTTTTAAATGGTATTGTCCCGGAGGTGGCCCAGGAATTGAGTAGATTACTCATCCAGGAAGACCACCATGTCCTTGTGTGACCAAAAAAAAGTACATGTGTGATCCAGGAATTAAAAGTCTTCTCCCGACAGGTTGTGTGATGAGGGACATGAAAGATTAAACTAAAGTAAATTATCATAAGTAATGCCACGAGTGATTTCCAATTTATCTAGAGAATTTGGAAATCAAGAGTGGCATTTGTTAGGACTATTTAACGAATAAAATTAAGCTGTTTACTCACAAATCATTATTTAACTATAGTTATTTTAAAATATTTAATGTAAACGGCGATGTTTGAAAACAAATGAGAAACGATAGGTACGCTTCATCTGCTTCTTTCGTTTATCACTGCAACCAGATCATACTATTTATTGCCAAAGGAACGCAATATTGTAAGAATGCTCTCTAGTGGAGAAAAAATTAAACACATCAAACTGTATATTAATTCATTTCTGATGACGTATGATGTAAATATGACAATTATATTTTTCTGGATTGTTACCTGGGAAAAAAT
Organism: Diploptera punctata; assembly: GCA_030220185.1. Classification (NCBI taxonomy): domain Eukaryota; kingdom Metazoa; phylum Arthropoda; class Insecta; order Blattodea; family Blaberidae; genus Diploptera; species Diploptera punctata. Next base: position 139,862 of record JASPKZ010003421.1, on the reverse strand, counting down.
ACATTTAAGAAAGTGCAAACAGTGGTTTCTTTTTTTGGTGGTATAATCAATTGCTACTAATGTTTTTATATTAACTCCCACATGCGGCATGTGTTGACATTCATGCACTATATATACAATATTGTAGCCGTATTTCTCACAGGCTCAGTCACTGCAAAATAATGGTCAGACCTGTTCAGAATATTAAAAAGGAGGAGCTTTCTTTAATATGGTAATTATAACACTGATAAATATTTCGTGAAACACGACTCTGATTGGTTGTAAAACAGAAATCATTGAAACGTGATTGGTCATTGACTCCCATTTGGGGCATGAGTTAAATAGTCATTCTATTATTGTTTTCTGCTTAATATTAAATCAGCTATTTTATCTTCATGCAATTTGATTGTAATCTGTTCACTTGTGACTTTGTCCTATTGTTTTATAACTTTTAATTTAATATCTTGAATTCTACTATTTAATGTATTGTGATAATTTCAAAAATAACAATAAAAACTATACTTTGTTTGAAATATGTCAAATTCCAAAGTGTTGACCAATAGAAACAAATATTGAAGTCTTGTGATGTAATAATTTTCTCCCTTAGAAATATTTTAATATGTCTGGTGTGAGCTAACCTAACTAGTGTAAGTTAGCTTTGAATTATTGGACAGTCTACATTATTGTGGAAATGTGAATCGAGCAGTAATTATATTTAGGACTATTGACAAATATATAATCAGTGAAGTACAGAAATAGCGAACTATAATAGAGCAAAGCGAACTTAAAATTTAAACCTGAATGCAACGTAACTGGAAATGTGCGGGAATAATTTTAATCGTCCCTCATTAGTCCAAAAATTCAATTGGATATAAGAATAATTATATGTAAATAAAGTAAAATCTAAATTAATTATTTTTGCATTAATTCACAAAGGTTTCCTCTCCTAAGAAGAGAGTCTAACTGTACCCGGAATAAACTGCCCAACATTCCGTCATCAGTTAAGGACGGGTAGAGGGAGAATGAGTAAGAGATAGGAAGGGAGAGGATGAACAATATTGTAATATATTTTCATTTTTTTAATATTTAGGCTTAATGTTTTAGCAATAGAAATTAGTAAAATATCCATTTACTAATTTTGTATGTTTTGTTTTCTATAGAATACTCTAATTGTATAGAGAGCACATTTAACGCCTCTAGTTTATCTAAACATCCTGAATTCGTTTTTCGATTATACACCATAATGTGTTTCTTTAGGTACAAGGTCTAAAATGGGAAAACTGAGTAGCTATGATTTGAAATCAGGTTAATAAAATTAATTCAATAAATGTAATTTAATTCAATTTATCTCGTCCATTGGTAGCCAGTAGCAGAAACTACTTCAATATCTTCGAAGTTGCTTGCCAGCGATTTGTTGTTGATTATAGAGGACATAAGAATGAGAGAGAGAGAGAAAGAGAGAGAGAGAAAGAGAGAGGGAGAGAGAGAGAGAGAGGGAGAGGAGAGGGAGAGGGAGAGGGGGAGGGAGAGGGAGGAGAGGGGGAGGGAGAGGGGGGAGAGGGGGAGGAGAGTGAGAGGAGAGGGGAGGGGGGAGAGAGAGAGAGAGAGGGAGAGGGAGGTGAGAGAGAGGGAGAGGGAGAGAGGAGAAGGAAAGAGGGAGAGAGAGAGAGAGGGAGGGAAAGAAAGAAGAGGGAGAGAGAGAGAGGAGGAGAGGGAGAGAGGGAGAGGGAGAGTGAGAGGGGGAGGAGGGGAGGAGAGGGAGAGAGGGAGAGAGGGGAGAGAGGAGGGAGGGAGAGAGAGAGGGAGAGAGAGAGAGTGGAGAGAGGGAGAGGGGAGGGGAGGAGAGGGAGAGGGAAGAGGGGAGATGAGAGGAGAGGGAGAGAGGGAGAGAGAGAGAGGGAGAGGGGAGAGAGAGGGAGAGGGAGAGAGAGAGGGAAAGAGGGAGAGAAGGAGAAAGAGAGGGAGAGAAGGAGAAAGAGAGGGAGGGAGAGAAGGAGAAAGAGAGGGAGGGAAAGAAGGAAAGAGGGGAGAGAGAGAGAGAGGGGGGAGAGGGAGAGAGAGGGAGAGAGAGGAGAGAGAGGAGAAACGCGTAATTTTGAAGACATTCTTGAGTGAATAATGACTATAAATAAATACGTAGGACAACCATTTTATCGGCGGCTATGTGGCGCAAGCAGTTAGATCCTCGTGTTAGACTTGTTGAGTTTGAAATCTCTTTACAGTACCGTATCGATACATATTGAAGCATTAACCAGTTTAGATACAACAATAATTGTCATTCATTATACCATGCCTCAGACAATAAAGACCTATCTCAATCTACAACCAAAAGAAGAAACAGTCTAAACGAAGGAAGTCGAGATAAAAAAGTTGAACAATCAAGAAAATCCACAGAGCACCAAGAGGAGAAAGTGGACAAGTCTCGCGTACATGCCACAAGCGGCGCTAGTGTAGAACAACTAACGACATCTAAATTTTTTCGATTTTTTCTGGTACTAACATGAAATTCAGCACCATCTGATGGTAAAATTATTAATTATAATTATACATCATCATCTGGCGAATAATCATGGAATTGAACTTTTATAGGAATAAATAACATTTTAATTAATCTTAAATTATGGAATTATTTGTAACTAGCCTCTCAGACCTAAATATTTTTTTTAAATTTTAACAGAAGGGGAGAATGGAAATAAATAAAACATTCATTTATTTTCGTTTATTAAAATTTAAAAACGTGTATTATGAGCTCTTTTAATAAATATGTACAATTGACTTAACCCCTTATTGTCACATACATATTTTATACAATATTTATTAAAGAACCTTAGCCATCTCGTACATCTGAAATCCATTATAAAGTCACATTTTTAAAAGGTTTATTAGAAATGGCTGTACACTAACATCACTCTTCCTAACCTAACAAATCTTAGAATTTTATGACTTCTAGTAGGTTTATATTTGAAAATAGATTCATATTAAAAACATGAACAAGTTTGAATTTACTTAAAAATTAGAGTAAAATAAAATCTAAGTAACTTTCGATAATATATAATTTTTACAGTACCGTCTACATAGAACGAAAGGATAGCAGTTAAAAATTTAAATTTACAAAATGGCTAATTTCCCATAATCCCGAGTGAACAAGCCGTGTGCCTTGCATTAATTTTATTTAGTTACATATTCTGTTAGTACGAAACAGCGCTAGAATTGTAGTTTGCTCATTGTAGTTCATCGTAAATGACCGAAAATTTTTAGAAGTCACTGTACTCAGTTTTCCTGTTATTCGGGTGCTCTGTGGAGAAAAGCTGTATAGTCTTCATCATTTAAACAACTGATGACCGTCAACTGTTTTTTGTCGTATATTTTATATATTGTATATGAGAAATATATATTTCTCATTGCTTGGACACCGTAAAAATGTGCATATGCTAAAATAACTAAAAATATATCTTATAGCTCAATAGTTTAACAATATGAATTACAGTGGAAAGAAATATTTCAAAGGATTAATCCAATTTGATGGCCTAGACAAATTCTTCCTTATATACCAACATTTTTGAAGACCTTTGAAGTTGTAAGACCTAGAAAAAGCTGGTACGATACCGTCCAACATGTGAAGCAAGTGATAATAAAAAAATTACATAATTTACTTTCGTTTTTTTTTCAGAGGTTGATGTTAAACTATTGTTACTTATTTTATGTTGATAAAACAATATGTTCTTGTTAGATTAAAGGGTTTGTATGTAAGCTTCTTGTAGGAAAGCCAGAGGGAAAACGCGCAGTTGGTTGACCAAGAATGAGGTGGGAGAATAACATTAACTATAATTTGAGGGAAGTAGATTATACAGGGAATGATAGGAAAAGATTAGCTCAGGATAGGGATATATGGAGAGCTTATGTCCGCACGGCCATGAACCTACGGGTTCCATAGTGCCAGTGAGTAAGTAAGAGTAAGTAGATTAAAGGGTTGGGGTGTATTACAGTCTATTTTTAATTACGTGCTTGATGACAATTTTAACGCAAATATTGGTATTTTGTAATGGTAATAATGAAATGAATCTTCGGAAACGAAGCACAATTATAATATTTAAACATTATATGAAATAAATTAGCTTAAATATGTAATTTACATTTTAACCGTCGGCCATTCTGGAATTTAATAGAAGAACTGTTATAGGACAACTGTTACAGAAGACAACTGTTATATATGTATAAGAAACTAAAAGATATGCTAATCTACATGTATAGGAACCTAAAAGCTAACCTAACCTAATTCAATTACTCTAACCTACTCTAAATTAATTTAATATGTAAAAGTAGACCTAAAGTGATGTAATTGTATAAAAAGTAACCATACTTATTAGCAGTGAGTTATCGGTGATGTTGATATCGCTGGTTATTAATGCACAACTTGTGTGTATTTTTTATTAATAAGTAACGTGGTTATCGTTGTTATTAGAGAGTTTATCGCTGGTTCATATAATAACTCATAGAATAACAGTTGTAACCACAGTTATTAGTATGGTCATGACCTCCATGTGCTATATAAAATATATTTTTATTTCTTTTATTTGAAGTGTTAGAGAGGGGAACTACATTTTATAACCCGCTTAAAGGTAAAACCATTTTTCGACGAATGAAAACGCAGTCGCACATCTGGTTTGTTTACATTACAATTGGAACTTAGCTCGGAAGAGGTATAAACTGTTTAGTATTGGTAAGATCATAAATCACGTACATGTCACTCCAGCATTTGATGTCAAAATAATTACTCAACTTCTTTGCAGATAAATCATGTAGATTTGACAAAGGAAAAATAAAAATAAATAACTTACTATCTCCACTTCCTAAACAAAACATTTTTGGAAACAAAGGCAGTGAAATATTTAGTATAATAACAAAATGATAGAGCCTGTATTTTAAGTGAAATTTTAAAAGCAGCGTTTATCTAAATAATATAGGTAAACTGGTTCTCTAGAGAGTGAGAGCACTGTTTAAATATTTACATTAGTGAACGATCTACTGCTGCGGAAGTGAACTTACATGTTACCAACTTCACAAATTACTTGCACCGTGTAAACCAGCCTCTGGTAAAATGTGCTAATTAATTGTGGCAACGGGATTCGTGGTTTTGATTTTGTATGACCTACGCGTACAACATTTCATGTTTTCACGTAAAGGATACGTACGCACGAGTGAGAAATGGGCACTATTAGATGAATATTACATTTTTGTAAAACAATTATTGAGACTATTTAACTCATGCCCCAAATGGGAGTCAATGACCAATCACGTTTCAATGATTTCTGTTTTACAACCAATCAGAGTCGTGTTTCACGAAATATTTATCAGTGTTATATTTACCATGTTAAAGAAATACCTTTTTAATATTCTGAACAGGTCTGACCGTTATTTTGCAGTGACTGAGCCTATAAGAAATACGGCTACCAGATTGTATATATAGTGCATACATGTCAACATTTGTAGCAATTTATTATACCACCAAAAAAGAAACCACTGTTTGCACTTTTTTAAATGTATTTTTTTCCAGGTAATAATCCAGAAAAATATAATTGTCATATTTACATAATACGACATCAGAAATGAATTAATACACAGTTTGATGTGTTTAATTTTTTCTCCACTAGAGAGCATTCTTACAATTTGCGTTCCTTTGACAATAAATAGTATGATCTGGTTGCAGTGATAAACAAAAGAAGCAGATGAAGCGTACAAATCGTTTCTCATTTGTTTTCAAACATCGCCGTTTACATTAAATATTTTAAAATAACTATAGTTAAATAATTATTTGTGAGTAAACAGCTTAATTTTATTCGTTAAATAGTCCCAACAAATGCCACTCTTGATTTCCAAATTCTCTAGATAAATTGGAAATCACTTTGACTATTATTGCAAATAACATATCGAGACTGCACATATAAAAAATTCACTTCAACAGATAAGTGTGGGGATTCTTTGCAACATGTGACGCGAAACATTTTTCATAAGTTCCAATCATACATCATGCGCATGCGCCAACAAACGCAAAGCGGTATACACTGGATGCAGCCATCATATACACGATATTTAACGAATCTAAAATCTAACCTAATGCAATTTAAATGCTCTAACCTGTGAAAGACTAACCTAAAAGCCAACCTTACGCAATTTAAGCACTCTGATCTCTTGAAAGAATGCAATGCCCAAAAATAAACAGAGAGTTCTGAATTTCTGAAGTATATGTGTACAGTTAATTAGTACGTACTCTATGTTGTTGTATAGAATATTCGTTAAAATCAATACGGCTGCCACATCTTCATTCTACGTATGTAGTGAAATATCATAGAAAATATTGAAATAATCGTTAGCAAAAATGCAAAAGTTATTGTAAATGGTGGGAAATAATTTGAAAAACGAAACCCTAAGAATAAAATTTGACACGAGTTTATGAAGGAATTAAAATAGTCGCGTCACAGATTGTAAAATATAGCCACATCTTTACATATTTTTGAAATACGCGGAGAAACAAATTTACTGGAGTCAAATTATCAGAGATGCAGAGGTGTTAAACTAATATTTAAATCATATTTGAAGAGAAAAATTATACGCTCAGACCGGGACTATTTAAATGTTCATAGGGCCAATTTAAATAGTTTGTTTCAGTTCCAATTATCTGCATACTAAGTTAGATCCCATACAGCTGATTAAGTATTCCGGTTTATGACCCGTCTCCGTATACGCGTGGCTAGTGGCGCGGCTGCCCCGACTGGAATCCCAGAATCGAATCCTAGCAGTTCCAGAGGGGTATTGGTGCTGGGCACAGCGCAATTTTCTATCATTATGGGGATTCTTCCGTTTCCTGAGTTTCATGCCACCAAAACTCTCCATTCTCCCTTCCCTCCCCTTTATTTTATTCCATTTCTCATTCATTCATATCACCCTTAGCCTCATTTCATGTTACTTACTTACTTACTCACTGGCACTATCGAACCCGTAGGTTCATGGCCGCGCGGACATAAGCTCTCCACACATCCCTATCCTGAGTCAATGCTTTCCAATCATTCCCTGTACAATCTACTTCCCTCAAATCATAGTTAATGTTGTTCTCCCACCTCATTCTTGGTCTACCAACTGGGCGTTTTCCTTCTGGCTTTCCTACAAGAAGCGGATAGGATCCTCCTTCTGACTAAAAAACCCGTTCCAAATGCAGGTCTTTCTGCACCCCCATAGTATAATGCAAAGCTTCCTGATTCCTGACTACCTTCTCCTGGCCACCTAACTTCCTGTAAAGCGACTATATCCAAGGGCGATTTATCTAATTCCCGCGTTAATATCTCTAGTGCGCCGCTATTGTATAAAGTCCTAACATTCCATGTTCCTAGGAACATGTCCCTGCGTTTGAGCCTTTGGCAAGGGTTCCCTGAAGTATTCCCCGCCCGGAGAACCGAATGGGGGACTATTTGACCTCCGGAAAATTTTACCCCAGAAGAACCCATGTCCGCATTTCTTGGCGGTTGTATTTTTACGGTGAAAGATCGTCACTCTTTCGACCAAGGTACTCTTTTCGTCTGGCTTATCACCTTCGACCAGTCCGGCATGGGCAACCCTATCGGCAGCAATGCTACCGCCGGCATAGCTCTCAGGATCATTTAAGCACGCAAGCCACTCCACCACGACAAGGTAAAGATACCATGGAGGGCCTCATTTCATGTTAGAAAAATAATTTGATTGGCGTCCACAGGTGTTGAAAATATATGATTGTGGGGATCTAATTGGCCCACCAGGGTGCTTGATCTTGACCCCGAGCCTATGGAATGAAAGAGGAGAAGAATAATCCCTCCTCGCGGCCACAGGTCTAACTTAGTAGTTGTAGTAATATTTTGACAGTTAAACATAGTGCACATAATATATATATATATATATATATATATATATATATATACAGTAAAACTTGTTCAAAGCGGAATCGCATGGGACCAAATTTTTTTGCACATTAGACAAATTTCCGCATTATGAAAAAAATAAAAACATTATTAACCAATCTTAGATTATAGAGTACCGTATATGTATTTTTTCATTCATTTTTTCTGTGTTTTAAAATCTCAAACTTGGTTCTTTTTCACATTTAAATTTAGTCATTATTTCGCGTACTGAGAGTTTGTTTTCCTTTATCTTCAATCACTTTCACTTTTGCGTTTAATGACAATGATACATACGATTTAGCCATCTATATTCCGGAAATTCAGAACGTTAGCTGTGAAAGATACATACACAATCGGTCTCAGATCTTAAAACTAATTTAAGATTTTACAGTGCACTGGTTAATATATAATTATGGTATATTCACCTGAAAGGTCCGTCTCCTCAACTTAATCAATCATTTAACTGTAGCGCCTTCGGGACTTGTCCCATCATCGGCAGGATTCAAAACTGGTGTTTCACTGAAGATCTGGTAGAGAGGATAGACCAGTTTTGAATCCTGCCGATGATGGGACAAGTCCCGAAAGCGCTACAGTTAAATGATTAATTAAGTTGAGGAGACGGACCTTTCAGGTGAATATTCCATAATTATATATTAATTTTGAATAATACCTCAACGGAACACATCATGAATATTATAAAAGTTGAGTGCACTAGTTATTTGCCAAATAGTTGTTAAACGAACCTGTATTTCGCATAATACCTTATTGTTATTTCGGCCAACGGAAATTCAATGAAATGGAAACTAATTTATTTCTCTCTGCCTTTCTGCCTTATAAACATTTTTTTCATGAATTGTGTAGATATATCCTTCCGTTTCCGCGTTGGACAGATTCCGTTTAATACAAAATTAATAAACGCAATATTACTATTATTTCGCCGGGACCAATGAATTTGTTCACAATGGACAGATTTCCTCATTATTCACGTTCCGGATTAAACAAGTTTTAATATAGCCTATATATATATATATATATATATATATATATATGCACTAGCTAATACCCGGTATGCGCTTATATGGTATACAGTGATACGAACCAAATATGGCGGTTGCTAGAGTAAATTTTTAATTTCAAATTTCAGGTAAACCCCCACTTCTAATGGTTGGATGACTGATTTTTGGAAAATACATACCTCGGTTTACTTTAATACGATATTCGGAGTTTTGTTGTAAAACGTCGAAAATTGTGATTGCTAGAGCGATTTTTAAAATTTTGTTTCAGGTGAACTCCTACAACTAATGATTTTAGAACATAATAGATAACGGCTAAACACTTGCCGCATCTAAAATTCTGTACGTACAAATTGTCACGAAGATCGGTTGAACGGTTTAGAAGTCTGTAAATGCCAAACAGACATATATTCGATTATATAATATTATAAAACAATATGAAAAAATGAATAGAAATTACTTATATTTGCATCAAATTACATAGTACTGTAGAATAATATTTAGAGTTTCATATGATTTTCTTTTCTTTGCGGTCCGGAATATATAAATAACTCGCAGAATGAATTACGTTTTTGCCAATTTAAGATTAGGATAGTTGTCTAACTCCTTAGAAATTTAATTGAATAAGATTGTGATGGTTTTGTTAGAATTGACACTTACTATCATCAAATAGTAAAATTGACATTACTTCAATAACTTAAAAAAAATATATATATGGACTCCTGATTAAATTGACTATATAAACATAATATCCAGGAAGACAAATGAAAGAATACAAAATACTAAGTAATGTTATTTTTCAATAAATAAAATATTTAAATTCAAAATATCCCACACGTGAAACAAAGACCAGATTGTATAAAACCCTAGCTAACACCTGGCGTGCGCTGCTGCGCCGAAAAAAATGAAAATGAATGTGTTCTCATCTTTAATTGAATGAGTGAAAGGAAAAAATAATCATACATTTATATCGTATTTACTTTTAGGTACCCCATGCTGATTAACTGGCGGTGCCCGGGAATCTACTTATCCCCATCTTCTCGCCATAAATGAGGTGAAAAGTGAAAATTAATGTGTTTTTATGTTTAAGTAAAAGAGAAAAATGTATATCTTAATTATTTTTAGATACCCCTGCTGGTTATCCGACGTTGCCCGGAAATGTACTTATTCCGATTTTCTTGGCATAAATGAGCTAAGAGGAAAAAATGCGTTATTGTGAGTTATCCGTAAAAGAATACCCGCCGTTTGCTGCTACGCTTGTCCAGGAATCTCTTATCCCAATCTTTTTGGCATCAATGAAACACAAAAATGGTTATTGTGAGTTTTCCGTAAAAGATAAACATATGTTTACGCGGACATTTTTGTTGTAGATGTTCAATTCTGTGTACATTATTTTGTATATTTGTTTTTGTTTAGGCAGCGTAAGCCATTTAAGCGTACAAAAAGCTACTTTTTTCACGTTCTTCACTACAAAGGGTGATTTTTTAAGGGCGCAGGAGTTGAGTATCACAACTCTCTTATATCCTATGTTCATCCCGAGAATCTCCTGAACATTTTGCAAAAAGCTCCATCACAATCGAATGAATGATATGGCAGCGCATAAAATACGAACACACAAACAAACGTTCATATATATATATATATACATATATATATATATACATATATATATATATATATATATATATATACTACTAAAAAAACAGAGGAACACATGTTTAAACCAAACCTACAAAATACATATTGTAACAATTTAATTTTTTATAGTCAGATTTTTGAGTTCAAATATTGTTTAAAATCAGATTGAAGATATTCTGGGTTTTATTAATTTTTCTATGAATATATTAGTGAAATTACAAGAGTTGCTGAAACCAAAGTGAGTTCGTATTGATTTATTTTTTAAAAACAGGTTTGAAGAATAATCTGTGGTAGGGAATTGCTATTTTTGTGTTCTCTGAAGCTAATACAGAGCAATGAGACATCTGAATGAAACATCAGTTGCACGAGCAGTTGCATTGATTGAAGATGGTCGCTCCATTCGCCATGTCTCTAGGATTCTTGATGTCAGCCCTTCCGTCATCCATAAGCTGTGGTTACAAGAGGATACCTGGGAAAGGTCGTAAGAAGAAGACTAAAGACGTACAGGATAGATTTCTTGTCTTATCAGCTTTTGCGCAGAATAAAATCTACAGCCAGAGTACAAAATCATTTACGCATAACAACTGGGACGGTAGTAAGAAATAGACTGAGAAATGCAAGGTTGAGGTCAAGAATCCCCTTTAAAGCCTCTCGTTTAACACGTCAGCACAAAGAAGCCCGGCTGCGATTTGCTCAGAATCATGCCAACTGGCAGCTCCGTCAATGAAGGGTGTTTTATTCACGGGACGAATCAAGATTTCGTCTAACAGGTTCTGATGGTCGTACACGTGTACGGAGACGTCCTGGTGAACGTTTTGATCATCATCATCATCATCATCACTCCAGGGATTAGGCAATTGCCCGTTCCGACTTCATAATGCATCAGCCCAACGTCTTATAGGTCTTCCAACATCACGTCTTCCTCTTGCTTGATAATTTTCTGCTAACGATGGATATCTCTCCTTACTCATTCCATCCATGTGATCAATCCATTTCTGTCTGTAATTCGTGACTTTATCCAATAAAGGCTGTACTTTCAATTCTTCTCTTATATCCTCATTTCTTATTCTATCAAGGAACCTCATCTCCGCCGTCTGTATTCTATCCTTCTGTTTTTTTTATTGGAGCCCAAGTTTCACATTCATACAATATTGTGGGAACCGCCATAACATTATATATTTTTATCTTGGTTTCTTTTCTAATTTTATTTTTGAATGTTCTCTGTATTGGTATTTATTTTGGAGTCAATATCTCTTTCCACATTGTAGCCAACATCACAGTCCAAATATTTGAAACTAGACACCTGTTCTATACTTTGATTTTCTAAAATAATTTTGGATCTCACAGGATCTCTTCCTCTAAAAGCCATGGTCTTCGTTTTCCCTAGAGAAATCGTTAGATCGTATAATTTACATATTTCATTTAATTCATGCATTGATTTCTGTAAGTCGTCTTCATTTTTCTGTATTATGATTACATCGTCAGCAAATAGAAGAATATTTATGCACACTTTATTATCCATTCTTATTCCTGGATTCACTAAAACTTTCCATTTATTTAAAATATCGTCTATATATATTAAACAAAGTGGGTGATAAACTACATCCTTGTCGTAATCCAGTATTTGTTTTGATTGTATCTGTTCTTTTGAATCCGGTATCTATAATTATATTTGTGTCTTCATATAATTTCTTTATTGTTTCAACAAACACACAGCGGGTATCCTTTCATTCGTAATATTTCCCATAATTTTTGTCTGTTTACTCGATCGAAGGCCTTATCCAAATCTATAAATCCTATGTGTTTTGATCCAGCCACAATTATTGAATGTGACAGATTTGGAGGTGGTTCGGTTATGGTTTGGGCTGGGATTGCTATTAAGTCTCGGACAGAGCTTGTCGTTGTCCCACAGCGCATGAATGCTGATATTTACATTAATGACATTATCCTCCAACATGTCTTACCCTTTGCTTATGGTATGGACTTTAATGTTCTTCTAATGCAAGATAATGCTAGATGTTATACAGCACTGGCTATCACAGATGTCCTGCTGAAACGCCAAATTCGGGTGATGGACTGGCCTGCATGCATTCCGGACCTTAATCCAATCGAGTATATGTGGGATAAGTTGGAAAAAAACTTGTTCGTAAGCGTCCTGCTGTACCTCAGAACCTTGAAGAACTTTCACATACACTCACTGAGGAATGACAGAGAATCTCACAAGTTTCTGTAAGAAGACTTCTGTGAAGCATGCCTCGTAGGTGTAATGTGACCATTCAGGCTCACGGAGGACAAACTAAGTAATGAGTGTTGAAATAACCATGGAAACATTGATTCCAAAAATTGTAAATCTCAAAATTCCACTTTGTTTTCTGTTACAAATGATAACTTGTTCGTATTGCTAATACTGTACAAGAAAATATTGTTTGAATGTCTATTCTTCTTCTTCGGCTTTCCCCCACTTATAAGTTTGCCGTCTTCAGTTTCCATTTATCTCTATCATTCCAATCTCCCTCTTCCAAATTCCTATCATCCATTATAATTCTGATGTAGGTTTTCCATTTCCATCTTGGTCTGCCACGTTTATTTCTTCCAGGGGGTGACCACTGGTATATAGTTTTTGGCCATCTTTCATTTTCCATTCTTTGTTCATGGCCATACCATTTATGCGTTTGATTTTCAATTCTCTTAACAGATGTGGTGACATTCATTTCTCTCCAAAGGAATTCATTTCTTATTTTATCCTGTCTTGTTTGTCGGAGGCTTCTTATAAAATAATCAAATTCAACTGTTCTAATTTTATTCTTTTGTAATTCCGTCAAAGACCAAGTTTCACTTCCATATGAAAACATATTCTGTATTATGCTCTTATAAATTTTCATTTTAGTTTCCTTCGTAATATTTTTGTTCCAAATTATTCCATGTAATGTCTTAGTTGAATTTTTTGCCATTACAATTTTAGTCTGTACATCTCTCTCACAGGTACCTGAACTTGTAATTATTGACCCAAGATATTTAAAAAAATCGCATTTCTTTATTTTCCCTGATTCGAGTATGAGGTCATCCACATCCTTTCCCAAACACATATATTCTGTTTTCTGTAAATTTATATTCAGTCCCCATTTTTTATATTCTTCCATTAGTTTATTTATTATATATTTAAAATTACCTTCATCCCCTGCAAAAATTATTTGATCATCTGCAAACAACAATGAATGCAGTACTTTTCCTCCTATAGGAATACCCATTTCAGAACATTTTTATACCACAAGTTAAGAGCCTGGTCTAAATAAATATTAAAAAGAATTGGTGACAAACTGCATCCCTGCTTAAGGCCTTTATTCACTGTGAATTCCTCTGTTAAATTATTCTATATTTTTACTTTAGCTTTTGTATTACTATAGATCCTCCTAACAATATTAATCCAATTATCACAGATATTCATATTTCTCATTGCCGTTCATAACAATTGTCGAGGCACACTATCATATGCCATCTCTAAATCAATAAAGATCATATGTAGTTCTTTATTTTTTTGCTAGGATTTTCTCTTGTAATTTTCTAACACAGAAAATATTATCAATACATGATCTTTCACTCCGGAATCCAAATTGTTCTTCTCTTAAGTTATCTTTTATCTCCTTAAGTTTAAAATTTATAATTTTACTAAAAATCCTAGCTGTTGAAGGTAAAACACTTCAACCTCTATAATTGGAACACAGTTTTTATCACCTTTTTTAAAAATAGTAATATACGATAAATTCCAGTCTTCTGGGATATCGTCTCCAATTTCAATTTTATTAAAAAGTTTTGTTAAAAACGTTACTAAAGTATCTCCTCCTTGTTTTAGGAGTTCCGTCTGAGCATTTCCTGGTCCTGGTGCTCTCCCATTTTGTGCCTCTTTCAAAGCTCTTTTTACTTCATCTTCTGTTATCTCTGGAGTGTCAAATTTATATTAACAGAGTCCATCCACTCATTTAAAACTAAACAATTTTTTATTTACGCCTAACATTTTTTATTCTACAGTATTTTAAATAATCCAATTAAAATACCATTTGCAATTTCGTCTTCAGTTGTTAAATCTGCAGTATATAAGACATTAAAATCTTTAAACCCCTATCATTTAAAATGTGTGATTAATTAAAATATGTATATAAAAAAACAAATAGCATGTAATACAAAGAAGATGGAAATAAGTTAATTTTTCGGCTTTCAAAGCAAATGAAAATTCCAAATTTAACTCCAACAATGAAATACGTTATTGCATATAAGATTAAGACTAATATAAGATGAAAAAGTAGGAAATTGTTAAATTGATTGCACATGTCTAAAGCTGAATAAAATTATAATCTGAGTAGCCTATAAAGTATCACTGCAAATTTTAATTAGGCCTATATGTATTTCTTATTCATTGAGCGACTTTTCTTGAATCTCAGTGTCAGCTTTTTTTTTATAAATATTCACTTTTAAAATTCAGTTCACACATGGCTCACTTACATTAAAAATACCATGTGCCCAATTTGTAAAGGTGAATTAAGCAATATTTTATTTAAAGAAGTTATTTAAAATCGTATGACATTAGCGTTACCACTGAAAACTGGGCAGAAAGAGGCCAAAAATGCTCAGATGCTTTTATTAGAGACTTGAGTTATTTAACTGCCGTAAATAAATATGGTACATATAGGTTTATTTCTCAGTCGAAGGATATTCACGGCTTTTAAAAAATCGATGCTGGTCGTAGTTTTGAACCCTCGATCGAGGTTGCAGAGGCGAACATAATAGTCCGGATCCGACAAGGCAATGCGCATCAATAAAAAAAAATGGAACTTAATTTTTTTTTCCGCTACAAAATTCAGCAGTCTTTTGGTTAAGTCTGATAAATTCTGCTATATTATATTTTTTGTACATATAGATATATTTTTTTTAAAAAACACAGCTTTATTGAAATAGATCTTGCGTTCTTAAGAATGAATTAATGTTTGCGTACTTTCCCTTAAACATTAACGATGATCTCTAAAGTTTTGGGAATTCATCAGTGATGTTAGGATTAAACAATTTAAAAAAACAACTGACAAGATTTAATGAGATTATACGCTCAATAAACATCAAAGCGAGCAAGATATCTTGAACCGGGGCATCAATAATGAAACATCCGGTTATTAAATACTAAGTTGCCCCCGCTCCTACTTATGAGATATATACGAACACACTATACGGGTATTAATCATAGGTGATGAGCTTTAATAAGCCTAATGATATAAATGAAATATACATTTTTAAAAATGCAAACAAATACAAGTTTCAACAAGAAATGTAAATAATGAAACATACGAATCTGAAAGTTTCCCATTTTATACTATGTCATGTGTAAGGATATACAATAACATTAGATTTGTGTTGTGATATGAGTGAATACATTAACATGCAGATACGGAATTGTGCATTTTAAATAAGTGATGATTTACTTAAAAATAATAATTATAGTCTGTGCTATTTGCTAATTTGTTTTCAGGTATCCTTGTTTGGAACAGGAGAATAATTATTATAATGCTATGAGAAAGAGTATCCTGAGGAATCTTAATTAAGAAATTGTCACCATCAGCAAACTTCTTAAATTCTTATAATTATAACATTGATATGCTAGCATGTTAATAGGTTTTAAAGGTAACAGAGTATACAATGAACGAATCGCGACTAATGAACGATTTCTCTAACTTAACCCATTCACCTCAAAAGACGAGGTAGACTCGACAGCAGTTAAATGGCTTTCGACTCAGAAGAGGAGGTACATTGGCTTGAATCTGCTGTTATATATTTTGTACATCCCTTGGCAGGGTAATCTTTTGTTAACATTTATGAATAGTAGAAGAATGTGTTTTTACCTTCACCCTTATTGGGATCTCAAATACCGTTATATTTTGTTTGTTTTTAAAGTCTGAAAATAGATAGTATAATTTACGGTAACTTAAAATCCGGTTTTTGGGAAAATACACTGAGCATTTAAATCTGAAGCGAATGGGTTAAATATATCTCTTCGTTGAAATACCGTAGCTTCTACATTTTACAACATAAATAAAGCATTTAGTTATACCTATTTATTTATAAATTATCTCCTATTGCAAGTTATTTGTAAGTTATTATTTTTAGGCTAATAAGTCGGCGTAATTATAATTTAGTTTGCGTTCAAAGTGTATTGACCTACTCGCTAATAAATTAAATATAGATCATTTACAAAATCCAATTCTACAACATACTTTATTAATAAGAGAAAAATTGTAAATTAGATTTTATAAATAGTAATTATTTAAAATTTGTTAATTCTCTGATTATCCTATTATTTCGCGTTCCTTTAGTAGAGCAGATTACTATAAGCCTCGTCAATTTAGAATAGAAACATTCGCAACTGAAAATGATTTTGAAGATTAAATAGTGATCACTTCCCTGGTACGCTCGGTGAAATATTATGAACTTTTTGAAAAGTAAATAATTACTGATTCTGACCACATTTAATATATCTTCTTCTTCACTTCCTGGTTTAGGCAAGACTTGCCTGTTTATTATAAATGCAAATTAAATCGCTTTCATAAAACGCTAATATTTTTGGTAGTACATGGCTCCGAAGAGTCGTTATATAAGGATAGAAGTAGAAAAAGGTATTTAGGCCTAATGACACTTATAATCAGAAAACACAATGGAGAGTCATATATTTACCTTATATAGGCCTATATTGTTATGAGAATGGTATAGAGGGAAATTCGAAAATAATAGAAATAAGCATAAAATCATGTTTTAGAGTTATTTACCTGAATACATGCCTAGTCTCACCTATGTACGTTAAGCAAACGTCTGTCACCAAGTTGCTTACCTCGTGGCGTGCCTGTGGGACAAGAAACAAAACGTGGCAACATTGTAATTATTATGATGTCACAAATTCGGTTTTATACTTGTGATAATTTTACGATTTCACTGGAACTTAGTATTTTAACTTCTTGGAAAAGTTTAATAAACCTAAAGAAAACTTTTAATATATATTTGCATTTAACACAGAATTATTAGATGCATTGAAATTTATACATGAACTTTAAAAACTGGATGAAATTTTAAATCTTTTGTTAGGCCAGTGATATGAAGAAACAGAATAAGTTATAGTTTCATGTACCTTATGAAGATTAACTCAGGATAAAGAAACAGATTGTAATTCTTATTATCTTGACTATTTCACTTTAATTATGCCATACTACTTTTGATGAATATAATTGTACGCAAGTAGGCCTACGTGTTTCAAACAATCATGGCAGCTTATCCCGCAATTTTTATCACCTCCCTGAAATTGTTTTTGCCAACATTTCAAACTGAAAAGTTGTTACGTTACTACAAAACACGCATTTAGTTCATTTGTTTCCCGCATATATATCATAATCAAATGGAAATGGCGGCTTCATCCAAATATTGTAAGCTAATAACTAACTAACTAACTAACTAACTAACTGGCACTATCGAACCCATAGGTTAATGGCCGCCCGTACATAGGCTCTTCATATATCCCTCCTGAGCTATCATTCCCTGTTTAATCTACTTCCCTCAAATCATAGTTAATGTTATTCTCCCACCTCATTCTTGGTCTACCAACTGAGAGTTTTCCCACTGGTTTTCCTACAAGAATATTCCATAGTCGTCTTTCATTTCCCATTCGTGCCACATGTCCTGCCAATCGCAGTCTACGAGTCCTTAATATATCTGACTTCCTATAAAGACCATGTAGTTCATTGTTGAGTGATTCCGGGTTATGTGGCCGTGGTCCATAGTTGGTGTTGATACCAGACGTTTCGCCCTCAACTGCGGAGGGCATCTTCAGTGGCGAGTGCTTCTATGCGTGTTTCCTGGTCGGAAGATCTACTTAGAATGAGCGCTGTGGACGTAGAGGACGTTGTATTAGTGGGGGGTGCAGGGTGAGTGGGCGTGGCTCTTGCTGATTGGCTAATAGTCCTCTCCTTGTTGTAACTGGTGTTAATGCATTTATTTTCTAGTGTATGAAACCAGGCCTTAGACAGTTTGATACCTTCTTCTTTTCTGTTAATATTTCCCTTATGCTTGTGTATTTCTATAGCCTGACAGAAAAGAAGAAGGTATCAAACTGTCTAAGGCCTGGTTTCATACACTAGAAAATAAATGCATTAACACCAGTGACAACAAGGAGATGACTATTAGCCAATCAGCAAGAGCCACGCCCACTCACCCTGCACCCCCCACTAATACAACGTCCGCTACGTCCACAGCGCTCATTCTAAGTAGATCTTCCGACCAGGAAACACGCATAGAAGCACTCGCCACTGAAGATGCCCTCCGCAGTTGAGGGCGAAACGTCTGGTATCAACACCAACTATGGACCACGGCCACATAACCCGGAATCACTCAACATTACGATTACCGGCCGTGAAAGCCTGCATTCAACATGTAGTTCATTGTTAAGTAGTCTTCTCCATTCACCTGTCAGTTCATCTCTCTTTGGTCCAAAAATTTTCCTAAGAACTTTATTCTCTAATACTCGTAATCTCCTTTTCTCCCTTAAAGTTAGAGTCCATGTTTAGCATCCATATAATATAACTGCTAGAATAATAGTTTTATATATTTTAAGTTTAACGTTTTTTTAAAAGAGTTGGGACGTCAAGAGTCTCTGTAGTGCATAATAGCACGCATTTCCAGAATTGAGCCTATGTTTAATTTATTTGTGCATCTCATTTCTATTTGTGATTATTGTTCCTAAGTATTTGAATACAGCCACTTCCTCAAAATTTCCCTCATTTGTCATTAGCTGTCCATTTCCTTATATAGTGTATTTCTACGTGTGATTTGGCGAACCTAATAGTAATAAACTTGTTACAGCATCAGCTTTAATAAAACTGTGTCAATCACTCATCACAATACACTACTGCAATCTAGTGTATTAATTGTATTGACGAGATGGTGCATTTTCAAGATAGTTTAGTACTTTAATAAGTAAATTAATGTGGTATTGTTTTACAGTAGTTTATTTATTTTAATTATTATATACTTCCATCTAATCGTGTAATAGTCAATTAAATCCCACTCGAGTTTTGGTTTTATTTAGGTAAATCAAAACCTCTAGTGAAATTACTGTAGATAAAAATTACTTTTCATGATGCGAGATAATTTTGTTTAAAACCCAACATACGTAAGTTGAAATATAGCACTTTCAAGTTTATCATAGTATTGTAATGCTGATTGATAAGATAATGATATAAAAAGTCTGGGAACTCAGATTTGATTAGAAAACGAAATACTTTCACATTATGTGTAATTTTCTTTATTATTTCTTAGATCATAATTATTAAAGCATTTGTGGTGTAACTTGACGATACACATTCATTTTAAAAAAAGCTCTCTGTCACATATTTTAGAAAAGTATGCTAGTTCTTCAAGAAAAAATAATCATTTGTGAGAACATTTGATGTTAAATCACTTTTTATCGTTACTTGTCATAATTGATTACACACTTATTTCAGTTTTTCACAAATATTGTTCACATAATTTTCTAAAAAAAATTGAAATATTCTGATATGTTTATAAAAACCCAAAAGTTTTAATACGTTCCTTCTTCTTCTTCTTCTTCCTCTACGAATGAAAGCTGGCAGCTTGTTGCGTGTTCATTCACTACAGGTCCGGGGTATGGTGACGTCCTTCCATCGTAGTTGTGGTCGTCCTAAAGGCCTTTTCTGCTGAGGTGTCCAGTCACGTACTTTCTTCACTAATCTACTGTTCTCTATTCTATCTATGTGATCGTTCCAGTTTAGTCTTCTATCATTTATCCAGAAGTTTATAGGTTCAATTTCGCATTCTTCTCTAATAACAGAGCTGCGAATTTTCTCTCTCAGCGATTTTCCTACGATTTTCCTTAAAACTTTCATTTCGGTTGTTTCATTGATTTGTTTTGTTTTTTGAGTTTCTGTTCGGCATTCACAACCATATGTTAGAACTGGTCTTATGACAGATTTGTAAATTCTTACTTTTGTATCTATTCTTAAATTTTTATTTTTCCAAATAGTATTGTTTAAACATCCCGATATTTTGTTTGCATTATTTGCTTGATGGAGGATTTCATCTGTTATTTTGTTGCTGCTGTTAATTTATATTCCTAAATATTTGAATTTCATGACCTGTTCTATACTTTTCCCTTCTATTTCTAATTTAACACGTCGTGGGTAATACGTTCCTGCAAATATAAATTATAAAATATGACGATAAGTTGGAACGAAATTTCTGTTTGCCGTTAGAATCACAGTTTACAATTTTTATTATCTTCATGCTCCAGTATGTTTCTCTTGTTATTGACTTGTAGCGTTTCAAAACATTTGCACATTTACATGAAATGACATACATTTATCCAAGATCGTATACATTTTAGTTCGCCGATATGCTCTGCGGACTTATTCTCTTGATTTATTGGACATTTGTTTTAATCCATATTGATTCTAGTTCACTAAAATTACGGCGAGTTAACATGATACATTTCTTTGCTTCAATAATAATTATCCATTCATCAGGTTTCGAATTTTCTATTAATAAGAGATACATATTCATTGTCACTTCATTTCTCCAGCAGATCAAAATGTTGCAAATCGTTCAGTTAATTTATTGAAAGCGTTCAATTAAAATAACCTTACTTGAAAATGTGTTTTAAGTTTGTTGCTGATGGTTTTCAAATTCTCGATACAACTATTAACATTTAATGCATTATCACTTAGTATTTACCAATTCATAGAGTTTTTTTTTCATAGTTGCAGCTGTTCTAGAAGGCTCCATTTGTATGTTTAAAAACCAAACTTTCTTAATAATTTTTCTCTTGAAATTTTATTTTCTCAATTTTCTTATTTATTCAATTATTTTAATTTCAAAATTGTATATTATTTTTACAAACGTTTACATGTAGGCCTATTCCTAGTACTTATAATCTTCAAGTAAAAATACAATTTAATGTAATTTAATTTATTTTCCTATTTCAGTGTTGGTATTTGAAGTTTTGATACGCTCTTAGATTCTCAATGAGATCCTTCACAACGCATCATTGTCTCCTGAGGTAACGTTGAGATCTGTGGCTAGTTAATCTTTCGGATACATTTAATATTTGAAAACTGATAATTTATCTTGGCATTAATACTCACTGTCTTCAAAATATTTAGATAATTATATCCCATCAGTTCAACTTTTACTGTATTGTATTCACGTAGACTTTCACGGCCAGAGTTGCTATGATGATCTTGAAGAAGATTTTCGGGCTGTAGGCCGTGGTCGTGAGGCTTGTAGTTCCCCGACGTTTACTGTATTGTATTTAGATTATTCTGTTAAGAAATGTCATTTATTACGAAGATAGTAAATAAATGTATTGAAATATTTATAAAATCATTTGTAAGTGCGCCAGTCATGAGTTAAAACATGTAGGCACACAATGTATTAATAACAATATTGCCCAATTTATAATTTTTTGAAACATTAAAATCCTTATAATATTATCTTATATGTGGTTTATCATGTTATTGCCCTAAGCCCTTCAATTGTATTTATTCATTTTATACTTTATAAGATGCTTTTATTAATAATTTAATAATATTCTGGCCTCATTGTGTTTCGATTTTAGCAATTTGAAAACAGCATTTAGCTGTATATTACATTGTAACCTCCTGGCCGTTTCGTTCAGAGTTTTTTTCAGACTTGAGGTTCTTTTACGAGCCTAAAAGTCTTCAGACTCGGGGCCCTGAGGACTTCTTCCTTGGATTTTCCCATTTAAAAATCCATTGACCCCGGCCGGGTTTCAACCCGCGATCCTTGGGACTAGAGGAAGGAATGTAACCACTAGACCACCGCGGCCGACAATTAGTTTATATCACCATTACTTAATTGCGATATCTTTCTTAGAATTGGAAGTAAAGTCTGAAATTATCAATTTATAAAATTTAATTCTGTAACATCTTGTACAGATTTTATTGTTTGTCTTGGAAATTCTGATAATCACATTTTCACTAAGGCCAGACAAATTCGTGGTGAACTCCATGGACAATTATTAACCATATTGTGAATATATTTACTTAATTACATCTTTTATAATTAGTGATTCCTTTCTATTTCTTCATATTTTACACTGGTCAAGCAATTTTATTTAAACATGAGTGTTTTTTAATTTATATTTTATAACAATTCGTGGCATTTTAAGTTTAAGCGGGAATGAGATGTATATAAAATTAGAAAACATAATTTTCAATTAAACTTAACATAAATTATCTATTTGTCATTCTGATTAAGGTAACTAAAATAACACGAATTATTTTGAATTAGAATTGAAGAACAACATTCAGTAAGTAACAATTTATGTTTCGTCGTTCGAATGCAATTTTGATTTATAGTTAAAATAAATTATGTACTGAAAGATCTATTAATTATTTTTATACAACATCGATTTTATTAATCTATATTGAAATTTTGAAACGATTAGATATATAATCAAATTTCATATATTTTTATGATATTATAAATGTAAATTTCGATTTTGCGATATTTAATATTTAATTTTTAAATAATTTAATATTAAAGTATAAAATTGGATAACATGTAATTGGGAATTTAACAAATCACTTATTTTGACACAGTGAACTTTATATATAACTTGACTACATTCATAAGTTATTAAATTGTGTATAGTAATAAATACTGCTATTATTATTATAGATTAGTTGTATTCCATACGTAGAGTTCCAGAGAAATCATCTTGGAGATTTTATTAAATTTCTACATGATGAAGAACAGATCTACAGAAGTTGCAGTTTACGTTCAGGATTTGCAACGTGCCTCAACTGTGAAGGAAAAACTGTAACTTGACAAGTGGAAACCAAAACTAATACTTTATATGCAAACCGAACATGCTTGGTGAGAATTAAAATAGTATGTACAACAGGTGAGGTGTGAGTTTATATCCATGCTCTTAGAAATTGGATATGAGACAACTTTTTTGAAAATAAATTCACAAATAAAAGAAAATTCCAACCAGAAAAATTCATGCGAAGAAACAGAGAACTAATAAAATATTTATCAGTAATTAAACAGATTATATCATTGTTTAAATACATTCCATTGTGTTAGCATAATTTATAAGAGTGCATTAAGTTAGAAATACGTGCTTAAGTCAAATATTACTGAAGAAATTGCAAGATCGTTAATTAAGCATATTATGATAGTTTATCCTATATCTACAAAATATCACAAATTTGCATATCTATATGTATTATTTTACTTCAGTTATTCTTAATAATACAAACAATGTGAATAAATAAGTTGGTCTGTATTCTTCTTTCCTTATATAGTTGTTCCTTTCAGACATTTGTTTCAAAGCATGTTTGCTCCATCTTCTGTTGGTAAAGCAACTTGGGAAAAAATCAGTCTGTACCAACTGAAGATGGAACAAACATGCTTTGAAACATATGTCTAAAAGAATACAAACCAAACTTATATATTAAGTAAAACCTCATTTGTTACTTCCTATGGTATTTTCAATGCGAATAAACTCAAGTAAGCACAACATATAAAAACAAAAACAAAATTAATTGAGCCTAGAAATTTATCTATGGAATCCGTCATATCTAGAAAATGTAGCTATATCTTAATGAATACTGTTGATACGAAACATTAATTTTAAAACAATGAAGTGTGCATATATATATATATATATATATATATATATGTGTGTGTGTGTGTGTGTTTGGGTGTGTGTGTGTGTGTGTGTGTGTGGGTGTGTGTGTGTATGTGTGTGTACGTACAAGGATTCATTTAAAACAGAGTTCTTCAATTTATGGAAAAATATGAATAATATCCGAATTCTTGCATTAAAGTAGTAATTAATGCAACAAGTTTAGAAAGTGCCTCTCTCTCTCTCTCTTTCCTTCTTTTTTTTCGCACGATAAGTTTTTTTTTAATGAGGCATAGGCGATTAAAAATTCTCACCAAATGCAAAAATAAGCTAATTAAACTTATTGCATATATTATTTTTTGCACTACGAAGAATTTTAAAATTATTTTTTAAAAATATTTGTAAATGTGAAGCGACATGATTCGATAAACCACGGTCTATAATGTTACTTAGGTTATGTAAACTATGGGTTAGTTAATAGTTGCGTTGCTGTGTTATGGCATTTACTTACTCACTGGCACTATCGAACCCGTAGGTTCATGGCCGCGAGGACATAAGCTCTCCATACATCTCTATCCTGAGCTAATGCTTTCCAATCATTCCCTGTATAATCTACTTCCCTCAAATCATAGTTAATGTTATTTTCCCACCTCATTCTTGGTCTACCAACTGGGCGTTTTCCCTCTGGCTTTCCTACAAGAAGCTTCCATGCAAGTCTTTTATTCCCCATACGTGCAACATGTCCTGCCCATCGCAGTCTACGAGACTTAACTGTTCTTACTATATCTGGCTTCCTATAAAGACCATGTAGTTCATTGTTATGAAGTCTTCTCCATTCACTTCTCTGTTTATCTCTCTTTGGTCCAAAAATGTTCCTAAGTACTTTATTCTCAAATACTTGTAATTTACTTTCCTCCCTTAAAGTAAGAGTCCATGTTTCACACCCATATAATATAACTGGTAGAATAATAGTTTTATATATTTTCAGTTTAACGTTTTTTGAAAGGAGTTGGGACATCAAGAGTTTCTGCAATGCATAATAGCACGCATTTCCAGAATTGAGCATATGTTTAATTTCTTTGTGCATCTCTTTCCTATTTGTAATTATTGTTCCTAGGTATTTGAATTCAGCCACTTCCTCAAAATTTCCCTCATTTGTTATTAGCTGTCCATTTCCATTAGGGCCTATATAATGTATTTCTACGTGTGACCATATATTTAGTTTTATTGATATTTACTTCCAGTCCTAATTTCTTAGTGTTACTCAATAGTGTGTGCGTGTTGTCCTTTAGTATCTCCTCGCTATCGGCCAATAATACTACATCATCAGCATAAACTAACATCTTATTAATACCATTGAGTTGTAAGCCTTCCTCATTCTCTAAAGATTTAATGGCATGCTCTAGTACAAAATTAAATAGTAGAGGAGATAGTGCATCTCCTTGAGCATTAAAAATAATAATGAATTTCGTCGCCATAACTTTATTTACGGACAGTAGTTTAAAGTATTATATTAAATCAATATGATTGGCAAAAGCGATGAACAAAATTCTTTCGACGCGCCAGATAATATAAATGATACTTCAAATCGTTTTGTAATAGAGCTGCTTTTGAAAAGTCCTGCCTCCAATATTATAAGGAATGTTAAGACTTCGTGTGCTCGCTGAAGAAAAGTTTTTTTCTGCTTTTTTTTTTTTGTCTAATGTCACCAGGTTGTTTTTTTTATGGCATTTCTGTCTTTCTGCCTTAGCATTGGCAGAATTGTAATCCATTTCTTAGGTTGGACACCTGAAAGGCGGAGATACGTTACCCCGATGGTATCATGGGTGATAAATTATAATGAATACCAGGAGAGTTTTTAACCTAAATTCCATACCATGGGCAACCAGAGGAATAATTCCCTTTAAGGAAAAATCCCTATGGTTTGACCGGGAATCGAACCCGGGACCTCATGAACAGTAGTCAGGAACGCTGACAGAAGCCTACGAGGCTGGTCAAGTAATTTGCATAAGATGTCCGACGATGTTCTGCTTGCTTTTTAGTAGAGAAAATACAGAGTTTATAAATTTTCTACCCTCTGGTCAAAATATTCCATTATAGAGTGTACTTGTACGTCAAGGAAAATATCGTAAGTAATGCCACGATTGATTTCCAATTTATCCAGAGAATTTGGAAATCAAGAGTGGCATTTGTTAGGACTATTTAACGAATAAAATTAAGCTGTTTACTCACAAATCATTATTTAACTATAGTTATTTTAAAATATTTAATGTAAACGGCGATGTTTGAAAACAAATGAGATACGATAGGTACGCTTCATCTGCTTCTTTTGTTTATCACTGCAACCAGATCATACTATTTATTGCCAAAGGAACGCAATATTGTAAGAATGCTCTCTAGTGGAGAAAAAATTAAACACATCGAACTGTATATTAATTCATTTCTGCTGTCGTACGATGTAAATATGACAATTATATTTTTCTGGATTGTTACCTGGGAAAAATACATTTAAGAAAGTGCAAACAGTGGTTTCTTTTTTTGGTGGTATAATAAATTGCTACAAATGTTTTTATATTAACTCCCGCACGCGGCATGTGTTGACATTCATGCACTATATATACAATCTGGTAGCCGTATTTCTCATGGGCTCAGTCACTGCAAAATAATGTTCAGACCTGTTCAGAATATTAAAAAGGAGGAGCTTTCTTTAACATGGTAATTATAACACTGATAAATATTTCGTGAAACACGACTCTGATTGGTTGTAAAACAGAAATCATTGAAACGTGATTGGTCATTGACTCCAATTTGGGGCATGAGTTAAATAGTCAATATAATTACTTTAAAGTGAAAGCATTTCTTAAAAAGCAAAGTGTACGCTATAAACCTAAGAAAGTCTGTAACACAGGAACTGCGTAAATTAACCGAATTTTCAGTAAGTCGAATTTATGGTTCCATTTTGCTGGTTTATCAAATATATGTTCTTTTATTAAATTGGGAAAATTCAATTTCTGATGCCAGCTTATTTAAAAGTGTCTGCATTCAGTGAAAACAAATTATGCATACCAGTAAGTTATTACCTGTTTTCATATTGTTGTATAATTTGACACTAACTAATAGAATATTTAACTATTCACTTTTCCATTACTTTATTAAGAACATTAAATAATTTAAACTAATGTATTTTATAGGTTAAATGGTTAATTTAAGAGCTAATTAAATTGTATGATACATATTTTGACCAACCAAATATGACGGTTGCTATGGTCAATTTAAATTTCGGATTTCAGGTAAACCTCCACTTTTTTAAATTTAAGTTTGAGATGAACTCATACACATAACGGTCCGATTTTGATGTTAACACAATGTCGACCTTACTTTTTTTAAAATTAATTCCTGTAAATTATGACAAGTTTGATTTCGGTGAAACAAAAATAGCGGCCGCTAGTGTGTTAAGGGACATATAAATGTGGGCATGATAATTTTCGGTGTCTACTAGGTAGAATCGGTGAATATCTGTAAAAAGTTTCAAAAATATTTTCATGAGAACAACCTCAATGGGTTCGTTCTTTCGGAATTCGTTAAAATTTTTAATTAAAAATTAAATTACAATTTCTTCTGTGACGTACCTGATAAAAAGTGCCTGCTGATAAGATGAACTTTCTGAAATTGCTTTGAGAATAATGGATCTTTCATAAAAGTCAAAGTTCCTGTTTCGAAAACTAAATTTGAAAGAACATTACGATACGCAGCAATAATTAAAATTGAATTTAACCTAACTAAGGTATTTCGGAAGTACGTCACTTCGTCCCAAGAAGACCCTTCCAAGGTTTTTCCTCCAATATAAAAAAGGAGATGCAGATCTACCGTTCAGGTGGTTGGGATAAATATGTTTGCAAAAATTCCAAGACTAATTGCTTCATTTTTTGATTGCCAAAAAGGGGGGGCGGGTGCTGACATCCTGAGACTTAAACGTCATGTGATTGAGTCTACAAGAGTTGCTGCGGGATATATGGGAGATCGTATTGAAGACAAAGTGAAAAGTGATTATATTATTTTGAGGTCCCCCCCAGGAGCTATCACCTTGACGTGGTGGGGGGGGGGCTTAGTACCCGATGAACCAGACGATCCTACTGGGGAAGATTGACTTAAGTTAATCTTGCTGGTGAGTAAGAGGCGAGGGGAACTAAGTATAGCTCACAACGAGGGAATGTCGTCTGTATCCATATTGGGCGGCCACATCTTCGTCAAGTCTTCAACGGTCAACAGGGCGACAAGGAATAGCACAGCTAAACTTGTAGGGCTTGAACAGCGGAAGAAGCAGCCCTCTCTTGGGGGGTGGATACCCAGAGGAGCATGTTTGGAGGCTCAGAGGAAGCAGCCCTTCCACCATCCTTGTCCTGCGAAGCGTTCGTAACGCTTCCAGGAGACATTTATCTTACTGAGAAGCTTAATGGAAATCAGTCGGATTGTCATAGAAGACGTTGGGGAACGGACAATTGCCTAATCCCTGGAGTGATGATGATGATTATTATTTTGAGGTTTCAGAATAGATATGTAGTTAATGTATGTGAAGTGAAATATGACAGAATTGATTGAGGCGGTTAGAAGCAAAGGGGTGGAAGTTACGCAGTATTGAGTAAAACAGGTTAAAAATGGAAATTATAAATGAAAATCACAGGTAATGAAAATTATAACAATTATACTTTATCTACTCTTAACGCATACACGTATATTCCCTTCCCACTAAACAAAAATATGCTTCAAGAATGCAATTATGCACCAAACTCAATTTTTTGCGAAAACTTTCACTTACACTCCTTTGCCTCCAATACCCCCAATTGAGATTCTTTTTGACGTCCCATTATGGTCCTATAATATTAATATAAGCAACTTCACAAACAGCACGATCACTGTGCATTTGCCGATGAAATGAAATTTACAAGGACTGTTTAATTTTTCTGGCATTGTTTGTTGTTTGTTCTGTACATGTGTCAAATTTGTGTACATAGAAATTAAGTTGTAATATAAGTTATATTTAGTAAGATTTATTTCGTTAAATAGGGTCCAAAGAAACTTTTATTGATCGGCGTGCAAAAAAGGACAAGTTAGATAACTCAAAATAGTTCAAGAATGGAATACTTTGGAGCTTGGTAGTGTAAAAATAATATTTCGTAATAACAGAATTCTGTAGGATATAGCTGCATTTTCTACGAATATATTTTTTACCTAATACATGAATTTACGTTTACTCAATGAAATATTCTTAAGAGTAATTAACTTTTAAAATTGATTTTCGCGAAAAGACTAAATAAAAAATAATATTTTGCATTGTATGTGTTTAGTTACACAGTCATTTGTTACAAAAAATTAATATTAACACAGTTATGTTTCTTAGTATTATTTTCAAATCAATGTAGAGCAACTAGTTTTATTCCAAATAGAACTTCGATTTACGCATGTGAAGAATCAATATATAGGTGATTCAGTAAATATATTACACAAACCTTCAAGAATGATGGATCAAAGAATTATACAATTTTCAAGTAAACCCGATATCTGGAAATGGTTCACAATTGTAATAATAACCTGGATATTATTTGTTTTATTACAATAATTCATTTACTGAGAACTTTTCGAAGACATAATATTAAATTAAAATACCAATACAAATTAAATAATTCTTCAAAATTTTCTCGTCGCAGCACATACGTGTATCAGCCAATCGAAAAGTCTCCGGGCATGGGTTCTTATGTGAAAGTTGTTCATATTTGTCTGCTTTATCATTCCTAAAAGTTTGTTATATAGCTACTAAATCACCATGTACTTCATGTTACTTTCATATTTAAAGATAAATATTCCTTACCATAGTTAATAAGTCACTGACCGGTTCAGTGTAGATTAGTATGTCGAGAAAAAAAAACTGAAATAAACACTTTGAAAGTTTTTCAACACATGGTGAATACACAAGTCACTACTCTGAATTAGCCTAATGTTTAGTGCACAGTAATCACATGTAATTAAGATAATGGATGAGAATGGTCTGTAAAGAATTACATTAGTATCCTCTAACATACTACCCTACTCAGAAGTGCGTTGCTAAGCTAAGCTATATTGTCCAACACAAATGATTAACAACAAGAAATTAAAATATCCTTCATATTTGGATGTAACCAATGAACACTTTTATCTAATTCGTTTTTTGTCGGCTCTTACAGATATAATATATATGAACGTTTGATTTAGTTAACACTATATAAGTTTAAGAATTGTGAGCACTTGTTTGGAATAAATGCATCGTAAGTAACTTACTAATTCCACAAAGATGCAATGCTAATTTGTCACATTCTATTATTATTCAAACATAGTTTATACCAAGACTGTTTTGACCAGGACTATTAATATGCGCTCACTAAGTCGGATAGGCTGGCAAGATAAGACACTGCTACTAACTTATCAGTTGGGTTGTTTCATTGGGAGTGCACTTATATGCGGGTAGGAGGGTAGACCACCTTTCCACACCTAGTAAGCATTATTAATAACCCTACTTTTGACTTATTGCGAACATTATGGTTAAGATCGGAGTATAAATAGTTTGAAGCATTAATTATCTTATTGGATTGTGTTCATAGTAAAATAATCTTTCTCTACTTCAACATTTTCTCATCCGAGGTCTTTCATTCCATCCGATTCTTGCAACCAATAGAATGAAAGCTGATTTATCATGGGATACTAGATCATAAATTAATTCAAGAAACAACAATTTATTAATCAAAGCACTCTTGTAAAAGAAAAAGAAAAATGTAAAATTCAAGAAATTCACATATCACCCACTGAAGCACCATAAGTTTCAAAACATTTTTAAAAATTTCAACATAAGATTGGCACCGAAACACGACATAGCATATTAGATTAATTAGATCTAACAAAATTTAAAAAAAATAGAAGAAGAAAACAAATCAGGGATTTATCAGCTTAAACGTGAAGAATGTGAGAAAATCTACATAGGAAAAACTAAGAGAAATTTGAAAACCAGAGTGAAAGAACATCTCGGGAATGTCAAGAAAGGGGAAGTAGAAAAATATGCAGTGGCTGCCCATGTATGGTGGGAAAAAAATATTATCGAAAGGAAGGCTAAATTATTAAAACAAATAGAAACATTCAAAGAACTCACTGTTTGAGAAAACAATCTACATTCAAAACTGAAAAGGAGAAATCAATGAACTTTGAAATTCCCGGGAAAAATGACTTGATTTCGAGGTTTTTAAGTCTACCAACAGAGTGCGAGAGACAGCTCTCCATCATAAGCTCTCTTTTGAATTCTAAACTCTATTTTCAATGAGTGAATAAATAAATAAATAAATAGTATATCTAAATTCTATTTTTAAATTTTGTATGCTTTACACCATTATGGAACTAGTAGTATAACTAATTCTCGAGTGCCTTTGGTTTATTTTATATGTCCAATTGTGTGGAATAAATAGGCCAGTCAACTGGTAATATATATTTGACGATATGATATGTGACACGTACGAGAAGATTTAATAAAGAACTGTAGCTATAAATTAACTTTCATTCACAAACATATAAATTCATGGTTACATCCTATTTGAGGAAACTTTTAACATAACTTATTTTATCTAGATCAAAATTCGTATAAACTAAAAGCACATTACTCAACAGCTATAAATTTAATAGTCACTATAAATACAAATATGGTATATTAAAAACTACTAGTTGCCTAGTGCAAAGCGTGAATAAATACTAAGGCTTTGGTTCTACTCTAGTTACATATGGTTAACAGTAATTTATGTGCCTAACTAACATGTGTACATAAAAACTTGTATTACTAAGTTTAAAGGTCAAAGAGTGAAAGCGCTCTTGTAATTCACATTGGGACACATTGAATCATGCGTGGGAAGGAAAAACGGTCGTAAATCCCCTTTCATAAATACTTGATATATTCCAAATATTTGTCTTCGACAACTGGTGTCATTTCAAAGTTAAAATAGATCTAAAATCCAATAGATAGGCCTAGTTTTTATAGTATCGCTTCTGTTTGCAGAAAAGAAAATTGTGTTTAAGATATTTTAATCCATTTTAATAATAGTAATAATACGTAACAATAGAAGTAATAACGTCACAAAAATTGTGTTGAACTAAATTTTTATAACGATATTTCTTAACCAAAATACCATAAAATAAACACACAGAAAATGTGGTAACAGATACATATTTTGGACAGATCCTTATTCTTTACAGTAAATTTCGTCGTCCAGAATGCACTGTACACTTGTAGCATTTGTTTAAAATACGACACAATATTGGCGACATAGCAAACTATCTGAAATTATAGCAAAGCTACAAAACTGTCATAATAATAAAAATTGTATTTATATTAAATACTTCTTCTCTAATTAACGGAGATAACAAGCACCCTGGATGTTTCTCGAAAAGGATGTTAACATACATTTATTTGCCCCTTTCAATTATTTATACTACTAGTAAGGCCAACTGAAAATAATAATGAGGTGATATGAATAACAAGAATTTCTGTTAGAATTTTATTTATCATACTGGCCACAAACCTTTTCCATCGAACAGACAAATACAACCCTTCTGTGTGTTTATTGCGTAAAAGGCATTAAGCCCAAAATTGTTGTTCTGTGAAAAATATATTAAAAGATGTGATTTTTATTTTTCTCTCCAAGATAACTCATTTAACTCAATTTTGGACTTAATACCCTTTACACAGCAAACACGTATCTGCGTTATTTTTTAAACATGCTCGCCATGATAATTCATTATAGCCCTATATTTGTAAAGGGTGTTAGACTCAATTTTTCAATCTCATTTCTCATAAAAATACAATTTTAGACTTGACATTTTTACGTAACAAAGAAGTTATAAAAACGAGCTACCCATAATTCTGTAGAAAATAAAACAACATTTCTCTAATTCGTATTTTTTTAAGTTACTGCAATATAAAATAAAAAAATAAATTATTCACAATTGTTATGCTTTGACGATTATATATGAGATATAATTAAGTTGGCAAAATCTATGGTGTCTATTTTAAATTCTTAAATATCCTAACTGATCAATTTTATACTTAATAAAAATTCAAAATTACACCACAAATAAATTATATCATTTTCAGATAGTGTCACGAGAGGGAGTTGTGGCCATAATGATGTCATTTGTTTTCACCAGGTTTTGTCTAAACCACTGCGATTGAAGAAAAAATAAAAAAGTTCTTATACAAAACGGATGAAACGTAAGACATATTAAGTAATGTTAAATTCTAATTCAATATATTATTTCTAGAAGAGGTTGTTGACTGAAAAAAACTCTACACGCTGCAATACTGACGTTCGTGCCATGTATACCTTTGACATGTTATAAACGAACTAAAAGCAAATACAATAGACTACGATACGTTAAGTCTGCAGGGTGTGGTGTGTTAGTTATAGTATCACCAGAGTTTTGGGTTAAGTTTAAATGTTTGTATGTTTGGTCCTTGAGTACTGAAGAAATCGGATCATAAAAAAAATCTTACAGTTATCCCCTTCCCTGCTGCTTAGAATAATACACATTTGAGGTATCAGTGCATTTCTCATCCATAGGCTAGAAATTCCTAGCATAACATAATTCATGCAGACTTGATCGCTTATATTAATGACTTATCCTTCAGCTGGATGGGATGTGGAGGATATGCTACTCACCATTCTTTTGAATTCGTAATTATATCGTATTTAGGATGTAACAAAAATGAAAAAAATCCTTACAAAGGTTTAGAAATGCTTTATAATCTTTAAACTATATTTTTACTATTTTTTTTCCAATGTAAACGCACAGGCAAGGGTTAATAACTTCAATACCCCTGTTCCGAAATTGAATTAATGCCACCTAATAATCATTATGATACTGCAATATATATATATAATTGAGAAAGTTTCCTTGGGTTTTCCGGTCATGGATTTAATGATAATAATTATCATTGACTATTTAACTTATAGACCGATAATCGTGCCTCTTCCTGTTGATAATTATGCCTGTTCCTATTCGTAATGAGAGATATTTCCGCAAATTAACTTCTTTGACAAGGATATCGTTTCAACAACATACGATCGATACGGTACAGCAAGAAATGAAAAAAATAAAAACTTAAAACATTACCAGAAAAAAAGGAAGATTAGTTCTGCTGCAAAAAATTAATGTTGTATAATGAATCTGCATTATTGTTAATAGTTATTTTTCATACAGTCATCTGTTAATGATTTCCCAAACTCAAAGAGATTTAACAGTAAACATATGCTATTCATAACTATACAGCCGGCTTAGAAATCGCCTGGTAGTAAGATCAGAATACATAGCTTCACATTTGGTAAATATTAAACATTATAATTATTTTTAGCTTCTGAAGTTGTATTATTCGCTAAATAGTCACTCCAAATACAACGTGAGGTCGAGTTTGTCATTAGACAAAATCACAACCTCTTGTTAGATCACTGTTGATAATTATCATTGCTTGATAATGACATTTGGAATTATACCGAAACGTCGAAATCAGTGGCCAGAGACCGACCTTGAATCCACGAGTCGGAAAACCCAAGAACATGTTCTTAATCATACTTATATCCGCGAAAATCTACAATACAACATATATAAGTTGTATTCTGTACAATGAAAACAGAGCGGTGGAAAAATAGTTCTCACAAGGAAATAAAGGATTCAGTTGATTATATAAATGCAAATAATTTTCACTAAAGGATTTTGAAATAATAAAGGCTGAAGTGTTTATAAAATGAAGTAATTTATTTAAGCATGTCATAACTGTGTTTATTGTGTAAAATTTGTTAAAAATTGTACTTTTGTGGAAAATGGGATTGAAAAGTAGCTCTTTACTTTTCAAATTTGCTCAGCATGATAATTCATTTCATGCCATTTTGGATGAAACAACTTTTACACAGCAAGCACAGAATAAAAGTTCACGGTTGCATTAATAAATTATTGATTCATTTATCTCCTTCTCTAGCGTTTCAAATACAGTGGAGGAAATTGGTATAAAGCCACTAACGTTTAGTAGTAAAACAACCTGAAATATTTATGCAAATACCGTATGTGTGTCATAGATTGCATATAATTATCTTGGACATAATTTCATACAGGTCTCCTCATCTTGTATATATTATATATGTAAATAATACGTAAAATCTAAGAAAACGCTCTCCTAGGGGTGGGAATCCGTATAAAGGCAGGTCAACTTCAGGCTCTTACAGAGACATAAATGTAAACAAAACACTGCAATTGCATGGAGACGACGTGTCTGTGAGCATCGTTCATCAGTTACAAGTCAGCAGTTCGTACAATGCCACGTGGAAAGCCTCTATCAAATGAAGAGAAATCAAGAGTTAGTGCCTTCAAGGAGATGGGCCTTTCCAATAGACAAATACCTACGAAATTGGGGCTTCAAGATGTGTCATTGATAATTTTGTCAAACTGGGCTCACAATATGGAAAAAAAAAAAAAACGGAAAATATGGACGGACAAGAAAATTGTCTGAGCGCACTAAACGTCTCATTTTACGTAAAGCAAAAGGTAAGAGTATGTTTTCTTCTCAAATCCAGGCTGATTTGAAGTTGCCAGTAACAGACAGACGAGTAAGACAAATTCTGTCAGAAGACAAGAACCTAAAATTAAAAAAAAACACCTCTGAACGTTGCACATAAGAAAGTTAGAATGACTTTTGCTGAAGAACACATGTCCTGGACCTCAGAATGGAATAAAGTAATGTTCAGTGATGAGAAGAAGTTTAATCTGGATGGGCCTGATGGCCTTCAGTATTACTGGAACGACCTCCGTACTGAAGAGCAAGTTAGAATGAGTAGAAACTTCGGTGGTGGAGGCGTTATGATTTGGGCAGCATTCTGCTTTAAAAGAAGATCAAAAATAGCATGGATACGCATCAAGATGAATTCTGAGTCCTACACTGAGGAGCTTCTGGAGTCCTAACTGATACGAATGTATGAGGAATTTGGCGAAGATCTAATTTTTCAACCAGATAATGCTTCCATTCACGTGTCTGCCAAATCAAAGGAGTGGTTCAGGAAGAAAGAAATAACACTTTTGACGTGGCCAATCAGAAGTCCTGATTTAAATCCGATTGAGAACTTATGGGAGATCCTGGCAAGGCGTGTGTATCGCAATGGACGGCAGTTTGGGACAGTGACTGAGCAGAAAAATGTTATTCAGGAAGAGTGGGCTTCAATCTCAGTGGAAGAAATAAACACCCTCATCAAGTCAATGCCAAAGAGAATCTTCCAAGTAATTAACAACAATGGAGGTTCAACTAAATTTTAGAACTTTGTTGTAAACTTTGCGCTCAGTCTTTTTGGTTTAATCTGTGAAATACACAAAGTGCCTTTATACTAATTTCCACCCATATGTGAGAGTGGTTTCAGTTTTCATGTACTTTTTTGGACGGAAATGGATAATTAATTTTGACATTATTTGTGTGTGTTATATACTCAATCACCTCCTAAATTAATATAGAAAAATGCCAAAGAAAGAGTAAATAAACTTGTGTTAACACTTTTAACAAGTGCTTTTATACCAATTTCCTCCACTGTATAGTCTTAGCTTCTATTGAAACATAAGGCTCTGTTTCATTTATACCACACTTTACCTACCTGATCACTCATTTATCTTCTACTCGCTTTAATAAAAATTGCAATTTCGATATTTTCCAATTCAAATTTTACCTTACC
The DNA here is from genome assembly GCA_030220185.1 of Diploptera punctata. Taxonomy (NCBI): domain Eukaryota; kingdom Metazoa; phylum Arthropoda; class Insecta; order Blattodea; family Blaberidae; genus Diploptera; species Diploptera punctata. Next base: position 102,844 of record JASPKZ010003421.1, on the reverse strand, counting down.
CTTAAAAATAAAACATTATGGATACAGTTCAAAACTATGGATATCTTCCTTTTACTATTTTCCCATCATAAACTCACGATCTAATAACAACTTAACTCTAGCTGTACTCAATATCGAACAACTTAATGTTCCTCTTCCTTCCTCATTACGACTACTGCTTATGAAATTCTTTCCCCTATTATACCTATGACTGCCCTATCCAAAAACAGTTTAAAAATAAGCTTAGACAATACAATATAGGCTTCTAACCAAGTTATGGGCATATTATTATTATTTTTTTAAAATTGTATTTATCAATTTAATAATTAATCAAGTTCTGGCATATTATTATTATTATTATTATTATTATTATTATTTTGCACATTCCTTAACAGATTTATGTTATTAATGTAAATATTGATAATACAATTTAGAATTAATATCTGTATAATTTAACTCTGGTGAAGTGGAAGAGATGACTTTACGTTCTTGCCTCCATTGGGTTAATGAATTATTATTATTATTATTATTATTATTATTATTATTATTATTATTATTATTATATAAACCGATCCCATTGGATAAGATAAGCAGATATCATGCTCAGATTTTGCTCGTAGTTGGTGGGTACAAATCTGGCCGGTATTGATGGACTTTTCAGGGCGTGAAAGTCTTGAGTTTGAGTTCTTTCAGAAGGGAAATAAAGCCCTGCGAGTCGTTTTGCAAATCTATATATTAATACTACGTGAAGAAAAGAAAAACTTTGTGCCCCTTTTTAAGCACATTGCGCGCTCGGAGGAGTGTGATATTTGGCATAATTAAAGTTCATGCAGAGAAGTAGCGCAGAAAAATAAAATTTATGTATAACACGTGTTGCAAATAAATTAAATTATACACAATAAAATAAACTGTCTCTAAGGAATGTATGTGTATTATTCATTCATTTGTGTACTCAATATGTTTACATTCATACTGAAAGTGCATTGTTGCAAAAAGAAAACTGTGGTCGGAGTGAGAGACAAACAAGAAGGGATATATATTCCCGTACACATAATAATAGGCCAAATGCAATTTTAAATAGTAAAACTAGTATACACAGAAGCAAAGTGAATTGACTTATTCTCGCGCATTTATTATTAATGGTTTAAAAAACTGAGTACATTTCATTATTTAAATTTAAATTAAATCGTCTCTAATTTTGGTCTCACTATTTTCATTATAGGCCTATATTTTTTATATTTAGATATTCGCACCTACTTCCATTATGCCTCGGCATAGAACACGGACGGGTCGAAGTGAGAGACAAGGAAGAAGGAATATATATTCCCGTAAAATAATAATAATAATAATAATAATAATAATAATAATAATAATAATAATAATAATAATAAATTAATAATAATAATAGGCCAATGCAAATTTAAATAACATAAATAGGATACAAATGTCAAATGACGCGTTATTGTTTTTTTAAATATGGCTTAGCCAAGCTATACCACAAATTTCCTATCGTTCCTATTTATAATATAAATCGAAAATTAATGCATAATGACGTAGTTGTGACAAACTTAAAACCATAATGAATTGTGGTCGAATTTCGACCGCTGGGCTTTGTTTAGATAAAAGAACAAGCTTGAAATAAGGGACCTCAATGAAAAGATTATAGATTTTAAATTGCGACACTATTACATTAGATTTTAAAGAATGCCATCAATATTACTTAGTACTAATAGTTGTACTTACGAAATAGAAACAATTCAATTAACTAGCTAACTAACTATAGGGTTATAAACCCGCAAAGCCCTCGATAATCCATATCCACAGCCAACTGTATTCAATTCGTTCGAGGGTCTCTGACATCAAGTTGTGTTAATTCCATTCTAATATTATCCTCTCACCTACGCCAGGTGTTTTTAAGGGTCTTTCCTCCAAGAGTTACCCAATAAACATTTTTTAATAATTTTTAGTATCATTTTACGAGATACATGACCTACCTATATCAATCTCCTACTATTTAATAACTGGCCTACTTATTTTGATTTTTTGAGGCCCAGTACCATAGAACCCTGATAATATTATGACAAGGAGCAGCAATGCAATTAGATATTTATTATACATTTAAAGGTTCTTATTATTTATATATAGAAAAAAACTTTTTATCTAATAATGAAACAGCACTGGAAAATTAATCAATTTTATATTGTTCATTATACTTATAACTTCTGCTTCTATCTTCGGTGATACTTGAATAAGATTAAATATACGGAGGGTTGTTTCTGATCTCTGATAACAAATGATTTTTACGTTTTACCTTAAGAAAAGCCGTGTCTCCACCATCGAGCATGCTCTAATTGATGGCTCTTTACCCGAGCTATGGTTCGGCATCGGAGTTTTCGCTGCAGGAGACTCTTACGCAGCACGGCCATGTCTAGAAGTTCCCACTCCTCTTTATATGCTTTTCAGAGACCGTCTATTGTTCGAGAACGCCTGTTTCCCAGTGCCCTTTTGAAGAGTCTAAAGACACAAAGTCCATCGGTGATGCATCAGGAGACTTCACTGGGATGTTGCTGAATGGAATAGCATGTATTCCAGTTTCCTGCTCCATTTCTCCAGGAATGTCAGGGTTGAACCCGAAGTGTGACTGGAGGCCTTGTCTTGGTGCACCCAGACTTGGTTTTTTGTCTGTACCATAGAGAGCTGGGATTTCAGTCGGGTAAATTGGGGTGAGAACTTCTTCCTGGTAGTACTGGGAGTTGATTTTGGCCTTTTTAGCTACTCTACGAATGGTCAGTTTTTCATTGTAGCAATATCCCGCGATGACCATAAATCCATTGGAGAAACTTTCTCTGCATTCGGCATACCACTTTTGAAAATTTGTTTCACCCCTTTCTCTATAGTAAATTGCCCGGGGTTTGTTGCAGTCTCCTAGATAAACATATGCTTCATCAAGTGTGACCAAAAATTTCCATTTTTCTCCTGCCAGGTGCTTTTCATAGTTTCCTGCTGTTGGTGCGGCATTCGGCAATGTGACGTGGCAACAATTTATGAACCCTGCTTTTGTGGCGCTTCTCCATGTTGAAATCTTTGTTTATTATGGTGTTTACAGTTTTAAGGGATATTCCCAATCTGTTCGCAATCACCCTTTGTGTGGCAGGGTTACCACCAGAGATAAGGACCTTGACCTTTCTGATTACATCTGGGATGCGGGTAGTAGCAGGTCGTGGATTTGCCCGTTTTTTTCCTTTTGGAATTAATCCCAAGCGACCCTTTCCCTTTTTATTAAGCACTGAGCTAATTCCACACTTTGACACCATAAAATTACGTTTTTGCAAGCTTCAATAATAGTGGAATAACTATAATTAGCGTCGGAAAGGACAGTAATGTACCCTTCCGAAAACGGGTCTATCTGATTAGGCATTATGAGAGCAACACGCATGCGAGTGTAACAGAAGGAGCACACTGACTGGTTTGATCACCTCGCACACTCCTGTCCTGATGACGCACACTCCAACGTCACAATCTACTTGGAAAATCGTTATCAGAGATCGGAAACAACCCTCCGTAGAGTAATTATGTTGTAGCATATTTTACATCTCCATGGCGGGAGAGATCTAGAAGTTCCTTAAACTACCTGCCGACGGCTGGTTTCACATCGACATGTGTCAATCACAGAGTTAGACGATAATTTACCCAGTAAAGGTGTAATATGTGGTCAGCATGTCAAGTCCCCAACCGTTGTAGCAGATAGTTTCCAAAATAACTCGCGATACTGCTGTACTCGGTTTCAATATACTGACCGAAATTCCATAAGAAAATGTCTTCCCCATGAAGACACTAAGCATTGCGCGTCCGTAACTCTGCGCCAAGACATAAAGCCTTAGGCCCCTCGGCCACAGTGCGGATTCTGTATAATATTTATTCTCCTTAAACGAGTATTTCTTCAGAATGCCTACATAACTTTTTGTTAAACTCTGCATCCATCACTGCTGCACGTCATAACCAAGTTCAGATTACTAGTTCTGTTTTTAAACAAATCCAATTCTTACCTCCCTCTCCGTCATTTATTCTTTTCTACCTTGTACATTTTATATTTCATTCGTTAACTGTAGATCGAATCAAAATATTTTGTAAATAATAATAATAATAATAATAATAATAATAATAATAATAATAATAATAATAATAATAATAATAATAATATATAATAATAATAATAATAATAATAATAATAATAATAATAATAATAATAATAATAATAATAATAACAATAATAATAATAAAAATAATAATAATAATAATAATAATAATAATAATAATAATAATAATAATATGATAAATTATACGAGAAATATCAATTAATATATATAAACCTTACACTGGGTAATAATGAAGTCGAGGTTAGAGCAAATATAAATTTAGATTTCTTTTAAAAGATGCCAATGTCCGGCAGCCCCTTATTTCTTGTGGTAGGGAATTCCAGTTGCGAGAAGTGAAACACTGAGCAACAAAAAATAAACTTTTTTTTGTCTCAGAAAGAAAAATATGTGATTCTGATAGTATTTTTTCTCCTGAATTCAAATATGATATCGGGTTTTCTCCATCACGCAAAGTTTCCGAGAGACAGGAATTTATAATTTCAAACACTTCAATATTTTCTACATTCGTAACGACACAATATTCGAATATTCGGACTCACCTAGAAAGTAATAAATTGCGATTTTCTGCTATATTTCACCTGTGATGGTCCAACAATAATCCGCCAGCATATTAGGATTCCATTTGCCTTGATATCTCTTTTCCATAGCTGAAATCTCCTGATGAAAGTGTTCCCCGTGCTCATCGCTCACTGCGCCAAGATTTTCCGGGAAGAAATCTAGGTTTATTAAAAATAATAATTATTTAAATCCATTAATTGAAATTGAAATAAAAAAAAACTGTGGGTGATGGAGAAATTCCGAATACATATTTGAAAACACGATAAAAAACTACATTAAATACAACTATTGGTATTCATGAGAAAAAATCATGTTGACCAGTGCAATCATTATATTGTAGACGTACCATGTATATTTATCTTTATTGTAATTTAGATGTAAGAATATTCTTTGTATTCTTTTTAACCTGGTTGAGTGGTAGACAAGGCCATAAGGCCTTATCTCTGCCAGGTAAAATAAATATATTATTTATTATTATTATTATAAAACGAAAATTGGTAACTCCGAGGTCTGTTTAGCCTTACAGACTAAAAATCATTCTGCAAGTTTACAAAATTTACGCGTTCATAGCTGTAGGCATATACACAAGACAAACATCCATTGTTTAATTGTCTAGAATAATGTGCGAAGAGACTGGCTGGAGGTTATGAAGTCCTTTGTATCTCTCAAGGATTTATATCTTTTATATTCCGTCATAAGGATAGTTTAAGTGGATATGGGAGGCGAGAATATAATGACTTGAGTGAAATCCTCCATAAATTACTTCATGAAAAGGGATGGTAAATATACAGACGAGTGACGATTCACAGAAATGAACGGGTTCGTAGAATTACATTACATTTAAACAATATCCACATGGAGTGTGAAATGTTAATAGAACAGAAAAAAAAGAGAACAGCTCTCCAATTCTGTTTATGGAGAGTGATACAGCATGTAGGAATCAATATACAAGCAATTCTTAATTGTATGTTTGGAGCTTTTAAAGTGCAATTAACAATTATTTCAGGTATTGTCAGCTACATAAATTTTCATTGTATTCTTTATTTCAATATTTTAAAAATACGTTATGAATCTCCGTTGAGTCCTCAACCAACAAAATACGTCAAAATTAAAATAAGAAATACAAACTACACAGCTATAAAAACTAAAACTGATGGTTAAGGACTGAGAATAAGGTACTATTTAATATTTTACTCTAGAGCAGCTATGAACGTCCGCTTCAGAGTGAGAGAAGCCTTCAGAACCTCCCTACAGATCCAAATAACTGACAAACCTTGGAAAGCATCCATCCAAACTAAACTGCCAGATTGGCCCAGAAGAGTAGCCGTTGCTTCATTCCGTTCTGCAACAGGTCACGACTGCCTAGGTAAACACCTTGATCGTCTCGGTCTTCTACCAACTCAACAATGTATCCTCTGCAACGCTATGGAAGATATGGATGCTGATCACATCCCAACTTGCCCAACCCTAACAACCAACAATTTCGAGGACAGATTCTGGGAAGCCAGGGAAAAGATGATGAACATTTTATAATCTTTCTTGTTTTTTTTTTTCCTCAATCATTATTGGCTAACTAAAAATTTCAAAAGCCACTGCATTTAATTAAATAAATATTTTAAAAGTTTTATATTCTTTATTTGTTTATTATTTTTACCATCCCTCATTTTCTAATAGTCCTGGACTTAAAAAATACAATGATGTGGATGGATCGCCTGTAAGCAGGAAGCAATGCACAGAAATACCGTGGCGGGCTCTCCCGATCAGTAGTTACCAAAATGCCAGGCCCAGCAATAAAGGCAGACCAGCACTTGACAAATGACACTTACTTAAACACAAGATGGATATTTAAGACATTCGCTTCAGACATAATAATGTCCAACAATACATTTTTGGAACCTGAAAAAATCCTATTTTCAAATTTTATGAATTTTAAACACTCAAACAAGATACAACAAAAAATGACTTTGGGCGTTCAAACATTGTTGGATTATAAATTTAACGTGTAGATATTGTCACAGATGACCAGGATTTTCCTTTTGCGTTATTTTGGTGTAAATAAGCACAATGGATTTGTTTAAAATTTCACCACATTTTATTTATTTCCACAAATATCAGCAAACTACTGTTTGCAATTGCAACTCAAGAATGATCTTCTTTTAATTGTTATCACAGTCACAACTACTTTCCAGTCACTGCCGAATAAGTTCGCCACTGTCCACCGCGAGACTAACTATCGCCGGCGTTAAACACGACTAATTAACTCGCCGGCCTCCTGACTACGCTCTTGTATAAACGCGAGGAAATTTCTAGAAACAGCTTAAAGACACTTTGAAGCCTAGAATCCTCTGGTCATTGATCTGCCTCCAAAGGGCAGGGCGACGCAGAAACGTCTGACAGAATACTCCAGGCACTTCGGCCGGTTTGTGCGGGTCCTCTAACACGCGACAGGCGACTCGCCAGCGCAATTCAAATGTCGGTATGCGACACGTAACAGTATAAAGCGAGTATAACTAAGATATTTTTTCACGTAATTGTTAGGCTACATTATTTTATTTAACGAAACTCTTTAACAACTGGATTAATTAGAGTCGCAATTAAAAATGGACCTATAAGAGCCTCTTTTTAATGGATTGAGGTTTTTTTAGTCGTATATCTACGACATGGACTCTATGGCATTAGATAGTTTCAAAGTAACCCTGAACCGCGATGACGTAAAACTGACTGTCCGTGATGTATATAGTAGACTCTGTGCCGTGTATGTGTTCTCTGCTCTACCCGCTCCTACTCACCCCTTCCCGATCACGTCATCGGCGCGGATTGTGTGCGCGATGCGTGATGTCCGCGGCTAGAAGACTTTCATCATCAACAGTCGAAGTCAAGTTTTCGTTCTGTCAGGACGGCAGGAATCGAACTAGCGATACATTGCCTGGGAATGTTCGATTACCAAGAAAAGCTGTTGGAAGAAATAACATTTAATTTTGGAATGCGTTAGAGTGTGGGTGTGGATGAATGTATTCTTCTTCTTCTTCTTCTTCTTCTTCACGATTTAGGCTTATTTACTAGCCTGTTCCGGCTCCAAATTGCTGCTCTTTCCATCTTTTCCTTGGTCTTCCCAAACTTCTTCTTCCTCGTACTGAATAGTTGTATGCTGCTTTTGGTATTCTATTCTCAGTCATCCTTGCCAAGTGTTCTTTCTAGTTTGTTCTGTATTTCTCTATTGTTGTGTTTAATTCTTCCATTTTTAGTTATCTTATTTCTGTGTTATGTTTCTTGTCTGTTCTTTGATATCCTGCTATTGGTCTGAGGAATCTCATTTCAGCAGCTTGTATTCTGGCAGATTGTTGTGTTGTCACTGTTATTATTATTATTATTATTATTATTATTATTATTATTGAACGTTAACGACTGTTCGTATTCTTTTGCATTCTATATTATGTTTGCATTCAATTTTTCTAAAAGTGCTTAATATTCCTTTTTTTTGTCTTGACTTAATTTAATTAAACTCACTTTTAGTTAAGCTTATATGCCTTGTCTTTGTAATTTGTTTAGCTATTACTGTTTAGACTTAAACCTAAGTTTTGTGTTAATATCGATTCCCCTTTTCTCTCATGATTGCCGTAAAGAATATTGTTATCAAAATTAAAGATGATTAGCATCCAACATTATTATAAGTAAAACATTAGAGATACTTCATTATTGGAAAGATGAACTATTGTATAGCTGGCTTAACTTGGCAGAGAGATAGATGGAGATACAAGGGTAGATCGTTGACCACTTTTAGTCCAGATACAAAAGAAAGAACCCTCCCTGTTGTCAGTTTTCCTCTCCCCCCTTGCCCCTATTAACAACTGATGAAGAAACACGACCCCGTTGGGTGGGCGTTACGTGAATATCCGTCTCAAGAAAGCCTTCACTCGGTGGGAGTTACGGATATATCCAACGAGATATATATTATTTTTTTATAAATTATTTGGCGATGCAGGAACACAAAATTTTGAAGATCTGTTCTGTATGGGTATGACATCTAGTGTGATTTTTTTCAACCCCCTTTGACCGGTCTCTTAACAGTTTCTTATTACGAGAGTTAAAATCACATATCATGTATGCGCGCAAGAACGGACTAACATATATCGGTAACTTGCCAGCTATATAACATTCATGATAAAATATTATTCACTAGACGTGTTCAGAAAAAAAAACAGACATCATCTGTTTGCTCAACATAATATATCTTTCAACTAATCTTTCAACTCAGATTAGCCTTAAACCTTAATGCAAGAACGGTCTAAGTTAATGAAAAAATAATAACTCTGGTACAGTTTCTTGTAACTTCTCATTCACACGTTTAAATGAGAGGTCTGTCTTTTATCACATTAGAAAAATATTGCACAAACATTCAATTGGGGTTGCTAACTTTTACCCTCCATTCTCCAGTCTTGAAGTAACTAGTTCAAACGTCTTATTTCGCTCTAGTTTTTTTTTCACTTCATCATATTTTTTTATAAGCTACTTACAATTTACTGAAAATATGAGTGTTTTCTAAAATGAAGTTATGTAGCATTCATAATACTAACAACAATAATAACCAGTGACTTCTCAACACACCAGTGTTCAATAACGCCACTGATAATATCTGATGACGTCAATAATCACTATTACTACAATAAAAACTACTAATTGTACGGATGTATATTTTTACGGTATATTAAAGATCTAAAAATAAAAAAAATGCGATTATTTGTAATAACTCAAAACTGACAGTATTTAGTAACGCCACTGGTCATATGTGTCGTAAAATTGTAATATTTACACAGTGTTAAAAGAGATTGTATATTTACATTATAAACTTCGGAGTAAATTGCCAATATAAATTAATTTATTTATTTATACATATATCCTAAATGCTTAGTTTATATCGATGTAAGACTTGAAACAACGCCACTGATCACAGACACCATGTAAGGCCAGAGTTAACATTTATTGCATTTAAGAGATTTGCATACTTTTTGAATATTCATTACATGTAATATAAATAATGTTTTCCAAATTACTTTAAATTGAACACGAGAAGACACTTGTGCCGTTTTTGTACTAAAGTTGAAAAAAATAAAAATATGAAATTTCGATTAAAATATATGACCATATGAAAGAGAATGGTTGTTTTGTATAATATTTGATGGATATGTTACAAATGTTTACTCCCTGTATTTTTTATAATATTTTAAATTAAAGGAAGAAAAGGCTCCCCACAGAGCTGTAGAACTGCACTAGCTAGGTCCCCAGTTAAGGGGTTAATATTCCTTTTTTTGTCTTGACTTAATTTAATTAAACTCACTTTTAGTTAAGCTTATATGCCTTGTCTTTGTAATTTGTTTAGCTATTACTGTTTAGACTTAAACCTAAGTTTTGTGTTAATATCGATTCCCCTTTTCTCTCATGATTGCCGTAAAGAATATTGTTATCAAAATTAAAGATGATTAGCATCCAACATTATTATAAGTAAAACATTAGAGATACTTCATTATTGGAAAGATGAACTATTGTATAGCTGGCTTAACTTGGCAGAGAGATAGATGGAGATACAAGGGTAGATCGTTGACCACTTTTAGTCCAGATACAAAAGAAAGAACCCTCCCTGTTGTCAGTTTTCCTCTCCCCCCTTGCCCCTATTAACAACTGATGAAGAAACACGACAACACTGGTGCGAGAGAGAGAGAGGTGAGTACAGTTGTCTCATTCTACAAATTTCTCGTAAGTTAATCCAGAGAGACCATGTCTGTATTTGGACCCTGCTGCGGACTGCGTGGTAACTTGTGTGTCTCACAAGTTCGTTTCGAAAATAGCGTTAGGTTCTATTGGTTACATTCTTGAAGAGAATTATAAGCTGACGGTATTTAAGTATCCTCTGAGTAGTTTGTTTGCATCGTCGAATATATGCTTGATTGTAAGTTATAGCATAAACCGGTGCAACCAATACTCAAAACATTTACGGCATAAAATATACATCGCAATGTCTATTGGATTCTCGGCTCAACTGCACTTCTATAAGCGCTTGATTTTTCAGTTATATTGTTGTAAACTATAGCTCTTCTTCTGTATTTACTAACATTATTTAATATTTTAAACTTTTCAAACTATTTTTATAACATTATTAGACAATTTTGAAGTATTTATTTAAATATGCAAATCACAATATTATGACACTGTTAGACAATATTGTGATGCTAACTGCTATTTTCTCCACAGAGTATATTACTTAGTCTATGATTTTTCTATCGCTGTTTTGGGATATCGCTGCTTGGATCAGCGTTAGGGAGTGATAAGTAAGTGTACACCCATTTTTAATAAAACGTTTGGTAATTTTAATGTCATTAATATATTTCTTAAACATAGATTTGGGGATTTATTGCAAATATTGGTCATTTAAATTTCATAGCGACGGATAGTAATCGAGGATGATAATCGATAAGTGGTTCGATTGTGGGTTATCGCTGGCTCTATAAACTCTGGCGCATGCGCACTGTTGTTGTATAGGACTGAAAATATTTCACGCTAGTTTAAGTGCAGTTTTTCTGCATTCTCTTCATTCTACCTTTTTTTAATTCCAACTTCCGAGGTTATGTTCGCATTTTAACCTGAAAACTTTTGAACCAGAGGCGAGCATGATAACCACTAAGTCCACTATGACTGATTATGACATAAGTAATGAAGTTGTTAAGTGTAGTAAAGATGATAGGCATACTGAGATCAATAAAATATTCTTCTTCTTCTTTCAGATCGACTGCCCTTTATGAGCCCTGGCTGCTGTTAGGACACCCCTCCACGCATATCTGCCCAACGCCCTCCTTCATCATATCCGAACTCCGAGCTTTCGGAGGTCCTCATCTATTCCATGCATCCATCTCGCTATCTTAAAATCATTCTCATTTTTCGTCGCCAAAGGTCGTTTTTCAGAAAGGCAGTCGGCTAATGTCCTGAACAGTTTCTCATCAATACATTTTCTTACAAGAATGGGGTTGTCAGCCCCTTGTTTCAACCCTCAACATGGAGGAAAGCAAACCAGCAGCTCCCTAACTTTGATATAGTCTCATCTGCCTTCTTCGCCGTTGAGAGCAAGCTCATCATCCGCCTACGAAGCCATTGGACATCCTCTTCTGCAGTGCTCCTTAGTCTGACCTCTCTCCTTTGACCTTCCAGCTAGGATGCCCATATCAGTAGCTACACTACACAGTAAGATATATCCCCACGTAAATATGCATACGAAGGTTCTATTATTACTTACATTAAAACAATCGAAACAACCTTTGAGCACTTCTCATAAATACTTTGAAATTACGGATAAAAGAGGAGAAATGCACACAAACACACACACACACACACACACACACAGACACACACACACACACACACACACACACACACACACAGAGACAGACGCACACGCACACACGCACGCACACACACACACACGGCAACATCGTAACTTCTCCAATTAATCGCCCGGCACGAATATAGGTGCTCGGTAATCATAACTATTTTCTTTAATAAATTAAGAAATTTTGAAACTACAACTGATTTGCTTTTAAAATTAAATATACATAAAGTGGACGAAAAATAAAAACAATTGAAAATAAATTCAACAATACTGATACTATAATGTTTTCACTCTGGCAAGTCCAGTCAAGGACATTATTCTTCTATTTACGGCACTCTCCCTACTTTCTGAATTACTATGAACTGCCTTGTTATGAGTAAATAAATGCCACATTCCTATATTCGTCATTCAATACTATAGTTACGTGACTTAGGTCCTACTAAAGGCGTTAAGGAAGAGAGGAAGGAAAACGGGTTTGCATTTGGACAGGCATAGTTAGGAGAGTGGAGTTTCGTACGAATGACCTTGACTGGGTGAAAGTAATGTAGGTATTGTGATCTACATTCAGTGAACTAAAAATTCTACAGAAAGCAACCAGAAATGTTGGAAGACAATATTCTGTCTTCAAGTGTTAACAAAAGAACATCTCGAGGAATGAATAACATATTGAAAAAAATGTGTCGGAGCTTGATACATTAAGCCTGATTCATGTTCTGAGTTGAGAGTCAAAAAACAGGCATGAGGAAACACATCTTCCGAATGAAAAGCGAGTCGCTGGAATGGAAGGAAATACTTTACCAACCAGGACGGCGGACTGCTAGGCATATATGCACCAGCTTTTAAACATAAGACAACTGAATTTTAAATGTTTATTTTTAATGCTTTCTAAAATCCAGAGCATAATCATAATAACACCTAAATGCTGAATTACTAAATTTAAAATTTTGTGAGCCAATAGCAGTCCATGTTGATAGAGTGACGTGACAGCTTTGTCAAAGCAGGAGTGGGGGTTATATACTCTGAGAACTTCAGTGCGCTCACACAGATATTGCCGCACTGGCTACAGATAAGAGAAAGTACAAACTAGTTATGTGCTGTGTCTTTTAAAATACGTAAACTGTAATAGAAATACACTAGTGACGTAAGATGTATTATACCCCAGTGATCAGACTTCATGCCGTTTATGTATGCAATAAGGGATCGAAAACTATACTCTAAGAAAGGTGCGCTCACTCTGAGGGTCTGCCATAGAGATTAGCAGTCATTTTTAGTTTTCATTCTACTATACATATTGAAGTAAATGTGTCAGATATTCATTTATCAAGCCGATTTAATAAAATGAAGAGACTATAAACACAAAAGTGATAATTTTGAAGCGGTCGGCTGCGGTGGACTAGTGGTTATGTTCCTTGCCTCTGGTCCCGAGATTCATGGGTTCTGAAGCAGAATCTTTCACTCTGACTCCTAGATTAATAAATTAAAATAATAAATTAATTAGGACCTGTATTATTATCATGTTAAATGTCTAAAGGATGAAATAATAACCGCAGGTATATGAAACTTATATGTAATCGAACCGTGAGAACACGAGGATTTTGATTTTCATATAATTGAATTAAAATAAATTGAATCAAACGAAGTTGATAGAAGTAGGAATAAACGATCAGTTAGATAATAACTATTTCATTTAACAAGTACATGGTACCGCTTTTGTTAAGCGACAGGCCCTTGATGCGGCTACAAAAGAGTTAAAATTCAAGAAAACTTATTTTTACTAGCGGATTACTGGACATTTCTTTGTGGACCAGTAATCCAAGATCATAAACCGAGCTTCGCTGACAGGTCATTAACAAAGCATGATTTATGGCTGGGGAACTACAGCGTCGAGTAAACAACCCATTATAACGAACTCGACAAACCGCGAGGACGCGAAGCCTACCAAACAGGCGGGAAAAGGCCACTGACCCAAAGGAGTGTCCATACAGGAAACATGGTGGATCCTTATCCAAGGGAAAGACGGCGATTCCTTCTTTGGTACTGAGGCATCGTCAACCAATATAATAAAGTGTTGTATCGCGACAAGGTAATGACCTCATGACGACACGATGCCAGAGAGAGGGTAACGAAGTTTACCTTATACCCACAATAATTATATTAAGTTAGTTTTAGTTCTGCATTCTGAGTTCAGCGTTTAGAGTTCGGCGTCCTTAGTCCGGCGGAACTCACCGAGGCGGGAGTCGGGACGACCGGCATGGCTTTAAAGTAACATAATATAAACATAACTTCAACTTGAAATTTATTAATCCGTGTTAGATCAGTAGAGGTTCCATCTGGACTCTAAATGCGTTACTGCGGTCAATACCTTGTCCGACATCAAATGTGTCAACAATCTTACATATGTATAGTGTCCATCGATTAATAAAATATTTTTATTAAACTTCATCTCGCGTAGTCTTGCGCCGGCCAGCTCCTTGCTTATCCCTGAGAAAGAACCTCAACTTTACCGAGTACCAACCTGAGCAACCTAAGATCTCATATATGGAGATATCCTTTCGGAACTCCTAGCGCCCAACATCATTTATTAACCTATAACCCTATTAATACCCCCTTAGTTCATATCCGATCGGGGTCGATGGATTTTTTAGGATGGAAACATCCAAGGAGTAAGTCCTCCGGGAGGGACTTTAAGCCGATGGTACAGAGCCTGAAGATTTTCCCTGAAGATTTTCAGGCTCGTAAATGATCTTTAAACCTGGATAAAAAGGTTTCTAAGCAAAATTTACCGATCTCAACTTCATAATAATACCTTAGTTGCTTGACAGATGTCTCATTAGGTCGGTAGTTATCCGTATGCCATTCATTACATCTATGGGCAAAAAAGGTAACTAAATTAACTTGGTCTAGCAACTCCTAACAAAGGAGAGACTATGGATCAATATTGGGCATCACCATTAAATAGAATAAAATATAATAAAGTAAAGAAAACTAGGCATATCTCGAACGGTGCGTGGTAAATCAAGAGCCATTGAGTTAATCATAAGCACGCAACTGTTACACCTATTAACATAAAATCACTGAAGGCCTATAAACTGTTGCATTGATATGAGGGCTACGCACGTTATCGAGACATGTACGCTGGTCTACATGTAGTTGCTTATTTCACATTAGCTATTTAGATACCGCAAAGTCTATGAACCATGACTCCACGAATGAATTAATTATACTCCAACCTTAACATTCTGCTCGCTGCTGCCTTTATGATAAATGAAAATCCCTATCTTTCAATACGCCAGATGAGAATGGATATTCGATTGAGTAGGGGAATTTAAATTTAAATGGTTCTGAATGTGTAACTGTTGTCTTTGTCATGTCCTGTGCTGTCTTCTGCGCAGACCCAAGATCCAGGGGAACTAACCACTATTAGTATACGTCCCAAAAATAGTGTATGGTTAAAATATAACTGCTTCCCTTCTGCAGGCGATCCCGCAGAATGATTTTGCAAATTCTATAAGGATGTGTAAGTTAATACAGGGCTATTCAGAAAGAAGAAACAGACTTCAAACATTTATTTCTTCCAAACTACTAAACAATAGAGACACTATTCCAACATTCCTGGAAAGAGAAAAGTTCAAATTTCACTATTTTATGCATTCAATATGAGCACCATATATCATACGACAAATATCAAAACACTGGCTCATTTCTTGCCACACACGAATCAGCTGGTCTCTAGTTATCGAATTCACAGCTTCAACAATTCGATGTCGCAGATTTTTAAGATTATCAGACATAGGGGGGATAAAAACAATGTCTTTTTACGCATCCCCACAGGTAAAAATCACACGGGGTTAGGTCTGGTAACCTGGGAGGCCACCGGCGATGAAGTTGATCTTCTGCTCCTCCTCTTCTAATCCAACGTCCTGTTGTGTGGTCATTTTAATATAAACAATCAACATGACAAGCAACAGCGCCAATGCGGCCGTGATCGGAACATCAAACTTTTCTCTTTCCAGGAACGTTGAAATAGTGTTTTTGTAGTTTGGAAGAAATAAATGTTTGAAGTCTGTTCTTTCTTTTTGAATAGCCCTATATTATAAACGTAAAAGGTTGGGATAAAATAGTAAACAAGAGAGAAAGAATATCAAAATTTAAACCTAGAACTCAATAGACTGACGTGGTTATATAGTTAAACGGGAGATTCGCATCCAATGTAAACCAATTCGACTTCAATATTTGCGTCGTTTTCTTGGCCATTTATACTAATTGAGGTCTAAAATTTAAATTCTGTTGAACGGCCCTGCTAATTGTTACTCTTGTGTTTATGTAATGATGTTGTAAATACATCTCAGATCATGTCTCTTCTTGTAAGCCCATGTTTCCCTTAACAGAGATTTAGGCGCTCTCCCCCTACAGGGAAGAATTTCAACCATATTAATTTAGTTACACTTGTTTTCGTATATATGTCATTTTGAGTGGTCCGTGGTCTGTGTTCCGCCTCATACTGACATCTAGGAAACCAAGGTAGTACTAGGACGGGAAAATTCGGCAAATTTTGCTTAGAGGCCTTTTCATTCAGGCTTAAGGTTTTTTTACGAGCCTGAAAATCTTCAGACTCGGGACCCACGGCTTACAGTCCCTCCCGGAGGACTTGCTCCTTGGATTTTTCCATCCTAAAAATCCATCGACCCCGGCCGGGTTTGAACCCGCGACCCACGGGACCAAAGGCAAGGAGCATAACCACTAGTCCACATGTAAGAATTTAAAGATCGAACAGACCTATTATTTAAGATTCTGCAAATTTTCATCTTCTAGATGTAGATAATCGTGCAGACTTACCAATAAATAAATACATTTATTCATATTAAATATTCTCTTGTTATAGTGTATCGGCTTATAAAATTTATAGCGAATTCATGACGTTGAAATGCATTAATAAAGTCATCATTGGAGATCCTCCATACCTTTGTTTACATGCGTGTGGTATATGGATCATTTCACCTTCAGGGACTTTAGTTTATAAATCCCATGAAGAGTTGGAGAAAAAATTGAAAGAAAAATCGATAGAAAGGAAGAAATAAATTTTAGGCTTGATGAAGCCAACAAAATAATATGAATAGATTGATAACTACGTTTAAGGCAATGAATTATGTCAGTTTCGTGAACGGAACGCGACAAAAAAATTATTACAAGAAATTATAATTGTTATTGATGAATTATTTGGAAACTAAAATTAATGTAGCAAATCCATCCATAGTAATTCTGCCCGAAGGCAGGTCCTTCACTGCAATCATAGCATTTTCATGCTATGCTTGCAGCTTTACTAGGGAATTGTAGGTGTGGTAGCTTCCCGTTGCTTTCCACACCGGTGAAGGATGATGGTGGTGATGATGATGATGATAATGATATGGGTGATGATGATGGCCATATGATTGCAGGAATGTAGCAAATAACTTAAATAATTTTGATAATCAAATATTTTCAAGCTAACATCCGTGAGATCGAAGCCAGGATAAAATTGAAACAACGCAATGGAAGGGCATTATATCGGACGCACCAAATTAGCCGAGAAAGACAACGGTTGCGGAATTGCGACCCAACACTGGACATGATATATTGGAGAAATATTTACATCGTTTCAGAATGAGATCTACTCTTAAATTGTGTTCTCTGCCGTGAATTGGAAGAGACGGACACAACCACCTTGAGCATTGCTCAGCATTTATATGTGCACAATAAACAGGAAACTGTGAACCGAAAGTGCCTTTCTGCGGTTCAGTATGGTATCTTTGTTCTCCTCCCTACTACAGAACATTTATGAAATATGCCAATGTCCTGTGTTCCTTGTGCCTACCCCTCCCCTTTTCATCCTTTCTGCCACGCATCTCTACGGCGCATATCCCCTCTACTTGCGAACCTTTATATACATTGTACTCTTACCGAACATCATCATTCGATCAGCCTAGCAACCGGCGTTTGGGTTATTTAAAGACGGATTCAAAGGTGGAATCCAGTTCCAGCTCACCATGCGACTGGAAGGTTAATATGGTGGTCTATATAGACAAGTTGATTGAGGCCGAGAAGAGGTCTGTTTTGAGTTAGTCCAGCAATGTACGGAAGAAGTGATTCCTAAAGCTTGGACACGTGTGTGAGTGTGGTATTATGTATGGTATGTTATTTATTCAGTTATTTTTACAGCTATGCTTGGTCGTTTGATCAAGAATCATCTTTTGTTATTAATTTATTGTTTTATTTAAAACCAACTTGTTTATATTAAAAGGTTATCTTTTTAAACAACGCCCCTCTGTTATTATTCTAGTATAAGTAGTTGTTCACTCTCCTATACAAAAATCACTCACTGTATGCTTTTAATAATCTGTATCTATATATGTATATATGTTCATCAGGAAAAGAAGGATGAATTAATAGCTGCCTTTCATGGGCCCGAGGCAAGCTGCTTTCTTACAGATAACTTCTTCGAATATCAGGACCACATTAATAAATACAGCAAATTACAAAGCCCGATCCCGGACAAGTGTTACGCTGAGCGTGGTTTTGGCTTTCTAAACCCACAAATGGTAGCAGTAGCGTAGTGTGGTTCACTTACCAACAAATGGTGTGCAGAGCGTGTGGTTTTGTATCTTTCAACTTTGAAAGATATGCTGTATTCTATTAACAGTGGTTCTAGTAGTATCGATTTAAAATTTTCTACTCAAGTTTCGGAGTTTTGGTTTCAAGTGCCAAAACAAGGGTATAGACTCTGTATGGTCGTAAATGAAGTTTGGAATTAGAAAGTCGACATTTTTTCGAGATATTACCCTGCGGATAACTATTTGTTTTCGATACTTGGTATCTATGTTAAAGTTATTGAAAAGCATTTATTTACGCGTTTGTATTATTTCACGTAAATGATATTGACTCATCTTTCTTTATACATAAACAGAGAGTGACTTATGCATACTAAACTACGTTCGCTTATAGTTGTTTACATCTTTTGTTCATTGTACTTTGTAAACATGCCTAGTTGGATAGATGTAATATCAAAAGACAATCTCGTTCGAGAGTTGAGCTTACTAGGTATTGAGGTTGAAGGCGAAGTAAATATATTACGTCAGCGACTTAAAATTCATATGAATTCTCTCTCCCCGGCTGAACAAACATTAGTAAAGCGTAAGTTTATTGTAGACAGCGCAGTTAAAGTAATTTACAATGTTGGAAATGTCAGCGTTTTGGACATCTCGCTAGAGAGTGTCGATCTTAGTTGTTTCTACGTAGTTTGTTTGTATATTTGTTTGGGATATTAAGAAAGCTACTTATGTATATTGGTATATGAGCTGATTGAGTCAACCTTTTTGTTGTGGAGCTACTAGAGTGAGTTTCAGTATACGTGGTCCAGGTTTTGCTAATGAGACGCAGGCTAAATTCTAAAATGAGGGTAACTAGAAGTTAGTAAGCGTCCATGGCCACGTTGTAAAAACAACATGTCAGTCAAGTTAAACTATGTTCTGTAATGAAGTGAATCCAAGCATGTTTGTTGTGAAAATATCTGTATGTTAAACTAGATGTTTATTACGAAAATATTTTGTATTATGTCACATGCTGAACTAGTATGTCTGAGGTTCCGTTTTCCTGTCATCGCCTGTTTTTTGTTTCAGTTTACCCTTCCTTAACATTGGCATTACGACGCAGCCTGGAATGTTCGGCAGTCGAGCGCTTGGTGGATCCGGCCGACCCCCGAGTGCCCAGCTGACCGACATGGTGGCTCTAGAACTACAGATTCCTGGATAGCGGTGGAGCGGGATTGCGATCCGGCAATCCAATTATGGTATCGTCACCCTGTTCTTCACCGGGAACACCGCAGAGTTGTACTAGGGCGACTGAATCCAGATGGAATTAATTTTCAGCGCCTGTATAGTCAACATGGAACGGGAAGCGAGTGTGGTGATTGTGATTTTGGGGACGATGAATATTTGTGTAGAAGTTTACCGCTGGAATCTGATAGTGTTGATGTGCCCCTCCCAACGTGGGATTGTTCTACCGGACATTATTTTGAAATTTATGGACTGTTTTCCTTTTTTACCCGGAGGGCGCAGGGGGAGTTATTGAACCGAAAGTGCCTTTCTGCGGTTCAGTATGGTATCTTTGTTCTCCTCCCTACTACAGAACATTTATGAAATATGCCAATGTCCTGTTTTCCTTGTGCCTACCCCTCCCCTTTTCATCCTTTCTGCCGCGCATCTCTACGGCGCATATCCCCTCTACTTGCGAACCTTTATATACATTGTACTCTTACCGAACATCATCATTCGATCAGCCTAGCAACCGGCGTTTGGTTATTTAAAGACGGATTCAAAGGTGGAATCCAGTTCCAGCTCACCATGCGACTGGAAGGTTAATATGGTGGTCTATATAGACAAGTTGATTGAGGCCGAGAAGAGGTCTGTTTTGAGTTAGTCCAGCAATGTACGGAAGAAGTGATTCCTAAAGCTTGGACACGTGTGTGAGTGTGGTATTATGTATGGTATGTTATTTATTCAGTTATTTTTACAGCTATGCTTGGTCGTTTGATCAAGAATCATCTTTTGTTATTAATTTATTGTTTTATTTAAAACCAACTTGTTTATATTAAAAGGTTATCTTTTTAAACAACGCCCCTCTGTTATTATTCTAGTATAAGTAGTTGTTCACTCTCCTATACAAAAATCACTCACTGTATGCTTTTAATAATCTGTATCTATATATGTATATATGTTCATCAGGAAAAGAAGGATGAATTAATAGCTGCCTTTCATGGGCCCGAGGCAAGCTGCTTTCTTACAGATAACTTCTTCGAATATCAGGACCACATTAATAAATACAGCAAATTACAAAGCCCGATCCCGGACAAGTGTTACGCTGAGCGTGGTTTTGGTTTTCTAAACCCACAAATGGTAGCAGTAGCGTAGTGTGGTTCACTTACCAACAACTGGATCAAACATTTTTTTTGTAATTGCTTAGGAAAATAATGAAATTCACGTTCCTGCCACCAGAATAAATAAATCAATAATCATTTTCAAGTTTATCGCTTTTATTTTAATCAATCATTATCATCGACATCAAGGTCAGGCCTTTTGACCTGTTCCGGTTTAAAATTGGTCACGCCATCTCTCCATAGGTCGGCCAACAGTTTTTTTTTCCTATAAGATTATAATTCAGGATGACTTTTGCTATTCTACTTGGTGACATGTGTTGAACATGGTCTCTCCAATTAGTCCTATAGTTTTCAATCATTGCCGTAATTAACTGCAGACCAGTTTAAACAAGCAGACTCTTCAGAAATGAGATTTCTTCCATTTGTGGCAGGTTTTAAATAGAAGAAGCATAGACATCAGGAATGAACTGACTATATAACCAATTACGGCATTTATTTTAACATGTAAACAAATTCATTTATTGAAGAAATTGGTTGATGCAAAGAAACGACATTATTTAATCAACATTATGACAGTTTTATTAGATTATGAAACACAATTATCAGTTCATTGAAATAATTTAGCTCAATCTGCAGGCATGTAATAAGGATATAAAAATATAAATATAAAAATAATAATAAAAATTAATAATTTATTATAAAACACAAGGGGATTAAAAAAATTAAAGGGAAAATTAAATTTTATTTTTTTAGATATTGGTGTCCCACCACTGTAATCTACTGATAACGTTTTTTTTTCGGACGCAGCGGGCCCTCCTTCGATTCCCGGTCGGAATAAGTTTCTTGGGACATGCTTTTACAGTATTTTTCCTCATCTGTAAGAAAAATGAGTCCCGTGCCGTAACCGAGTGGTTAAGGCTAGAAGCCTAGGCGCAGAGCTATGGGACTTGCGCTAGTTCGAGCCCCCATGGGGGAAGAAAATTTCTCATGGAATTTCGGCCAGAAAATGGGACCGGTGCCCACCCAGCATCGTGAGGAATTTGGGTAGTTAAAATAAGTAGCGGCTCCAGGTTGACAAAATTAGCTATAACGTCTGGGGGACCCCATATGCTGACCTCACATTATCTCTACACGGGCAGAATGATCGTCTACTTCTGTGATAAACGCATGCAGATGTGAAACCAGCAGCCGGCTGTCAGGCCAAAGGCCTTCTAGGTCTGTAAGAAATAGTGGGTAAAAATTATGAATATGTGTATTCCAGGGTAAGGAGATTACGAGTATTTGAGAATAAAATTCTTAGGAAAATTTTTGGACCAAAGAGAGATGAACAGACAGGTGAATGGAGAAGACTGCATAACAGTGAATTACATGGTCTTTATAGGAAGCCAGATATAATGAGAACAGTTAAGTCTCGTAGACTGCGATGGGCAGGACATGTGGCACGAATGGGGAATGAAAGACGTGCATGGAAGATTCTTGTAGGAAAACCAGGGGGAAAACGCCCAGTTGGTAGACCAAGAATGAGGTGGGAGAATATCATTAACTATGATTTGAGGGAAGTAGATTATACAGGGGATGATTGGAAAACATTGGCTCAGGATAGGGATATATGGAGAGCTTATGTCCGCGCGGCCATGAACCTACGTGTTCGATAGTGTCAGTGAGTTAGTTAGTGAGTTAGTTATGTATTCCAGGGTTTAAAAAATCCTATCCCGCTGGGTCTTTTATCTGTATATCCCAGGAGGTGTGGGCATGTAAAAGTACCTAGAAAGATAAAAAAATATATTGGTTTATTGCGCAAAATAAAAGTTTGTCAAAATATTTAATATTACTATCAGGGGCTGCTGGACGGCGGAATCTTTAAAAATAAATTAAAATTTATATTTGCTCTAACATTGGTTTCATCATCCCAGTGTAAGGTACATATATATTAATTTATGTTTCTCGTATAATTTATCATATTTATACTATATTATTATTATTATTATTATTATTATTATTATTATTATTATTATTATTATTATTTCTGGAGAAAAAATATATTGGTGTATTGCGCTAAATAAAATTTTGTCAAAATATTTATAGAAGTAAAGTTAATACTTTCTTCAGAATATATGTAAATAATAAGCTCAATCTTCAAAAATAAGTAAAAAATAAATAAATAAAGTAAATTCTATATCAGGCAAGTTTAGTGAAGTAAGATGAAATGAGAAAACAATTATGGGAATTGAAAATAAGATCTGAAATAATATCCCACAAATAGCGATGAAGATAGTAATGAATATATATTAAATTGGTTTAAAGATGTTTCAAAGGATGTTAAGAAATTTAAGACATCGTAGTCGAGATCATAAAAGTAAGTCGTATAACCTTTATGACTGGATCTGGTCGGAATTATTAGTACAGGTATCGCAAAATTCCGCTACCGTTCTATTACAATCCATAATTGCTCAAATCCACTTGACATAAACCAATGCGGTATTTTGAATGATGATCTAAATTTTCGCCAAGTTTTTATAAAGTGCCCCTCAAAATGTGCTCTTCAAGATGTCCTGAGACATCATCATCATTATCATCATCCAGGGATTAAGCCTGTTAGCTCGTTCCGGTTTCATGAAAGCTAGAATTGTTAAAATTGTTCAGACCATCTTCTGTGTGGGCGACCAACATTTCTCCTTCCGTGCGGTTTGTAATTTAGCAATAATTTTGGAATATGTCAAACGACATTCTAATTTATTTCCTCTATATGCTAAGATTTTCAGTCAAATATTAATACATTATTATATATAATTGTATTGTGCAATTGTATCTAATAGTTCGAATATATAATTTCTGAAGTTTCTATTCTTCGTTCCTGGTTTTTTGGTTAAGACCCAGTGGTCCGATCCATATCGTAGTGTTAGAACCGCCATTATTTTATACAATTTTAAAAGTGTCTCCTTTCTAGTTCCTTTGAGACTTCGTTTTATGGTACCACACATATAATTAAATTTATTTATTTTCAATGTCTTCACTTTTTTTATAAATGACACATTGTAACTCAGGTAAATAAAATTGTTCACCTGTTCTATTATTTTATTCTCTAATTGGATTTTTACTCTTTGTGGCTTATACCCTCGAGAAACTAAACCTTTTTTTTTTTTTGAGGCGATATTTTCAAGTTGTATGTTTCACATATTTTACTTAATTGTTATTTATTTCATTCTTAATTATAGGCACTTCAACATCTAAGTTCATAATACGTTTAGAATAGTTTTAGTTGTAACTAGAGTGCCTATGAAAGGTTCTCTAATTGTAGCCAAAAATCATGTATGTTCTATTATGGTGCTTGTTATGTTTCTCATATCAAAGAACAGACAAAAAACATAACATAGAAATAAGACAACAACTAAAAGTAGAGGAATTAAACACAACAATACTGAAATATAGAACACACTGGAAAGAACACTTGGCAAGGATGACTGAGAATAGAATACCAAAAGCAGCACACAGCTATTCACCATGAGGAAGAAGAAGTTTGGGAAGACCAAGGAAAAGATGGAAACAGCAGCAATTAGGAGACGGAACAGACTAATAAATAAGCCTAAACCGTGATGAAGAAGAATAAGAAGAAAAATAAGAAGTTATGTTTCTCGTTAACCAATGATTTAATTTACATGATGAAATTAATTCCTGCAATAAAACTCGAACCCGCATTTGCTATTTTATTATTCCAGTTCAGGAAACACGGGGTAAAGAATCTCAGTCATGATGACTCACCTCGAGATTTGAACTTAGCACAACCGTAATATCAGTCTTAAACGCTACCGCCTGAACCTACTTTCTCGGTTTTTATTAATTATATTTTAAGGTTATAGGGAAAGAAACAGGTCAGTCACTTTTTCTGTAGAAATGGAAAGCACTGTAATTTAGAAGTGTGAAACAGTCAAAGATACAGTTTAGTCATTGGTTTATTTGCCTACAAAGTTTGGCAAACATGGAAAGAAGTATGTATATTGTACAACTAAAAGCACATTTTCTAGGTTTCAAGGAAAAAATGCCTTATTGGTTATTTCCCTGTACTCATAATTTCTTTTAGAACACAAACTAATATGGAGTGTCCGAATATACAATGTATGTCATATATGTCGATAATAATAATAATAATAATAATAATAATAATAATAATAATATAATAATAATTTTTATTTAGGAATATTCCACAATACAGTGTTTCTCCTTCAAACCCAAAGAGATTTGACGCCAGAGGTTCCTGTCTAAAGCATCTTCTTCCCTCAAATCTCTAGCTTCCATACTTCTCTTCAGTCCATCCACTCGTCGTTCTCTAGGCTGCCTCTTCCGCTTGTTCCATTAGGTTTCCAATTAAGGATCTTCTTTGGTATTCTCTTATTCTCTCTCCTTCCATTCTTATGAGGTGTCCATACCATTTCAAACGTTTTTCCTTCTATTTTTCCTAATATGTTTTTTTTCAACTTGCATAATTTCCCTTATTGTGCTGTTTCTGACCTTATCCTTCTTGAAATTCTTGTCGATCGCCTCCAAAAATCCATTTCTACTGCTAACAGCTTGTTGGCTTGTTTTCTACTTATTGTCCAGGTTTCGGACCCATATAATAAAATGAATCGCCCGGGGTGGACTAGTGGTCATGTTCCTTGCCTCTGGTCCCGAGGGTCGCGGGTTGAAACCCGGCCGGGGTCGATGGATTCTTTTAGGATGGAAAAATCCTCCGGGAGGGACTGTAAGCCGTAGGTCCCGAGCCTGAAGATGTTCAGGCTCGTAAAATATCCTTATGCCTGAATGAAAAGGCCTCTAAGCAAAATTTACCGAATTTTCCCGTCCTAGTACTACCTTGGTTTCCTAGATGTCAGTATGAGGCGAACGCTGACCACGGACCACTCAAATGACATATACACGAAAACAAGTGTAACTAAATTAGTATGGTTGAAATTCTTCCCTGTAGGGGGAGAGCGCCTAAATCTCTGTTAAGGGCTTACAAGAAGAAGATAATAAAATGCTTTGTAACAGATCTTGAAATATAGTTTTCTTCGTTCTCTATATTATATTTCTATTCCAAAGCACCGAGTTCAGCATACCAATGATTCTTCTTCCATCAGTTATTCTTCTCTCAATTTCTATTCTTAACATTACGTATTCTTCCTGAATTACAATAAATAATAATAATAGTAATAATAATAATAATAATAATAAAATAATAATAAAATAATAATAATAATAATAATAAAAATAATAATAATAATAATAATAATAATAATAATAAAATAATAATAATAATAATAATAATAATAATAATAATAATAATAATAATAATAAAGACCATGAGTCCCTCTCTTCCATTCAATCAGGGAATAATAAAATAATACATACATTTTATATAGTTAATACAATTTTAAAATATTATTGTTAAAGTATAAACTGAAGAATGCCCAATGCGAATGTGTGTATCTAACATTATTACTAACAAAATATAAAGTAAAAATATAATAAAGTAAGAAAATCTTTCTAGATTAATTTTTTTAGGTACATACAAA
This sequence comes from Diploptera punctata, assembly GCA_030220185.1. NCBI lineage: Eukaryota > Metazoa > Arthropoda > Insecta > Blattodea > Blaberidae > Diploptera > Diploptera punctata. Next base: position 76,318 of record JASPKZ010003421.1, on the reverse strand, counting down.
ATGCCGAATATAGTTGTAATGCTGGTATATTTTCGACATGTAGAACTTAAAATATTGTTAATTAAGAATTAAATAATTATAGTGATGGACAGTCACTGACATGACTGAGAAGTGAGTTCCATGCTCTGCTCATAGATATCATGAACAAAATTGAGCATAAGCATGTTTTGTGCTATGGTATCGAAAGTAAAGAAGTATTTTGTGATCTTGTTCCTAAATTACGATGAGCCGATACATTTTGAAAACGCGTTGATAAATAACTTGGTTAATTTGTTTGCAGCATTTGGAATAGTAAAACATGTGACTGCCAGTTTATTAGTTCAGTTAGACGAAGCCGCCATAAGGCTAGAAATGAAGAAGACACATTGTCATAACGACGGAAATTGAATAAAAATCGAATGCATGCGTTATGAGCACCCTGTAGTCTGTCAGTTAGGTCAGTTCTCAGATTAGTCAGTAATATGTATCAATAAACTAAATGCGGCATTACAAAGTTATTTGTTTCAATTTCATAGGAAGGAAGTTTCTAAATCTCTTTAGGGAGTGAACAATTGAGAACATTTTTTGCAGGTATTGTTCCACTCCAAGTGCATGTCCATTTAGGTACTCAATTTGTTTTTACTGCTGAGGTTCAGGGTATGTTTTTGTCATTTCGGAGAATGGTAGGGACATTATGGTAATTTTTAACGTTTTGTATTCGCTGGTGGCCTATAATTATGAACTGTGTCTTGTAAGCATTAAGATTAAATCCATATTTCGTCGAACATTGGGGCATTTTAGAGTAATCATTATTTAGCCTTTGCCTATGCGTCAAGTATATCGTCGGGATGAGAGTGAATGGACATTTGAAAACCGTTAGCATATGGATGATATCGATAGTAATAATACCAATGGATATGCCGTTAATATAGATAGAAAACAGCAGTGGTCCTAACACTGTTCCTTGTTTGGTCACACCCTTAAGAGATGGCCAAGATGAAGAACGATTTGCATTGGATGCACATTGTTTGCGATCATGAAGGTAGATCTCTGAGAGCTGACAGCATTATCAAAAATATTTAAAGCGGATAAGTTTAGATACTAGTATTTTACTGTAAAAAATGCCTAAAGTTATACTGAATTCCAAGCGAGTCAAAAATACTATCTGGCCAATGTACATTGCTTCGCGTGTACATTCGTTTTAGTTTAAGAAGAGCCTGTCCTAAAACCTGATTCGTATAGTTTCAGTATGTCGTGTGTACTAAGATAGTCAATTGTCCATGAATAATATGCTCCAAGGCCTTAGAAAGAACTGAGAGAACACCGACAGGTCTATAGACGTATGATGTTATAGGTAATTTAATTTTATGCAATGTTTTCTACTATGGTCTTTTTTTACAAAATTCAAGGTAATTTGAAGTCATGATTGAGGCATTGAACATATGAGTCACAGTTGGGAGTATGACATCAAGTATTACCTTTAAAGTAAATACTTTAAATTTTTATGTCTTGTGCCATAGTTCGAATACGGTCCAGTCATAGTTTTATATAAATTGGGGGTTATAGTTTCGCATGACTTATAAATCTGTGTCTATTGTCTATTTAAGCTTTATTTTCTCACTGATAAAAACATTTATATATTTCAACCACAAGAATTTTCACCCAATTTGTGATCAATCATTCAATTTTGTATGTATAATTCGAATAAATAAAACTAAAAATGTATCATACTCTTTCATTAGTTCTATATTATATTGCATTAAATGTTTGAATAAGTGAAATTTTAAAGTAAATGTGGAGAGTAAGTCTTATTAACCATTCAAACTGAATGCCACCTCTATCTCTAAACCCACATAAAGGACCCAATATCTTATTAGTGGGACTATGTGATTTGTGGTCAGGACATTAACTCCCACTGGACGTAACTCTGGTCTGCCTAACTAGAGTCTCTAAGTAGTTCCCTAACTGTTGTCAGAATGCAACGCAAACCAGTGCCATCTAAGGGAATACAATCCACAACAAAGGTTCGAATGCTCGTTAGTTATCTACTAAAGACCTTAGAATTATTTCGTACTAGGACCTAATAGCCTTGGAAGTACGTATTTTTATAGAAATTACTTTCATTGTGTGGAATGGGAAACTAGCACGTCTGGTACTTCTAATTCGCATTTAAAACGTGGGAAGTACCGTGTAATTTTAATTTTTTTATTAGTTGCCAGAAGAAGAGAAATCATAAGACTAATATTAATAAAACTAGATTTTCAATAATGACACTGGTCGACAAGGTTTTCTTTACAAGAAATCTGATTAGTGAATCTAGTGCATTTTTTCATACTGAATTCAGATATGAGTCAGAATTTTTCCATCAGGCACAGTTTTTATTTCCGACAGCCACTTTTTAAAAAATTATTTTAGCATTCTCTTTGACCTGTCATAGGAACCTTTACTTTATATGTAGCGATTTTATTCAAGCTGTATTTAAGGGTTGTATCTGATGAGCACGGTGAGCGTTTTCATCAGCAAATTTCCACAATGGAAAAGAGGTACCAAGGCAAGTGTAGTTCTAATATGCTGGCTGACTACTGTTGGACCAAGAAGAGAGATGTTGCAGGTAAGTCAGAATGAGTTAGAGTTCGATGGATTTTATTAAAATTATAAAAAAATATAAAAATGTAAATTAATATCACATACAACTCTTGTCTGACAAGAAAAACTGTAATTATATTTAAATTCAGGATGTAAAATACTTATAAAATCTCATATTTTTATTCTTGTGAAAGAAAAAAAGTTAATTTTTGTCGACCAGTGTAATTAAACACGATGTGTATAGTTTGTGAAATTTGTTTGTGAAATTAGTGCTATTTGTTTTTTGTATAGTGTGATGTTAGTAAAGTTATTTGTGTGCAATTGATTGCACTACATTTTTAGGATGAATATGAAATAAATAAACCTTACATTTCAACATATGGTGTTTTCGCAATAAGATTCAGCTACTACTCACAAAGAAAATCTGTCTCCATAGTTCAAATTAAAGACGTTTCGAGGACACTATTAGTGATAATACTGGGCCCTCTTGTACCTTAAAAATGCAACAGATTTTTTTTCCTGTGCGGGGGGGTCTACAGATAAAATAAGAGAAAAAATAATATTTGGGATTACCACGAGCTATACTAATGAACATGTGCCAGTTTCTTGTTATCGTCGTTAAATCAAGTGCAGTGCTAACCAACTAATTAAATATATTTAAATAACAAAATAAAAGAATATGAGAGAAAATGCTATGATTACTTATTAAGGATTGTAGAACTCTGAATTCTCAGAAAGAGCCTAAATTCACTCTTAAAGGAAAAAGAAAGAGAGAAGGAAGACCGTGAAGAGATGGAGAGACCAATGTCTCTAAGAGGATGCAATGAATTAAAACCTTAAGGTTGATAAGTAAAGTGATCCCACAACAGGCCTGGAGGCCCTTAGGGTAGTAGGAGGTTAGGGCTCCCACTTTTTCTAGACAATCGGCACTTTATGCCAGCCGGGTTGTCAGCCCTGCGTGACGGCCGCCTTTACCCCCCAGAACAAGCGTCTGGTACTCATTTCCGTTAGAGGCTGAGTCGGCCCCAGGGCCATAGTGCCGCCAGAGGGTTTGGGTCAGTTTAAAAATCCTGACCCCAACGGGACTTGAACCCTCGACCCTCCGGCTTGTAGCTCAGTGCCTTAACCACTACGCTACCGCGTGCCCCCACCTTAAGGTTGATGATGATAATGATTATCAAAACTGCAATTCACCAAATTTTGTAATTTATTTTTAGATTTAAAAACATCCTCTGGAGGACATAAAACAAATAAGAAATAAAATTTCAAACATAATTGATGGAGAATACTCGTATTTTTTCCACTTTATTCTACTTTCGTGATGAAGTCGAATTAATCCCCTACAATATAAAAAAACTTATTTAATAATCGTTGTACAGGTAACATTTAATTTTGAAATACATTACCATCATTTTAATAATAATATAATTGAGCACAATCGTACAAAATTAAGTAATTGGCATATTGCTCTAAATACATTGTCATTTTGGAACACGATTCCAGATGATATCTTGTACACTTTAGTCCGCATAGTTTACATCTGCAACTGTCTTCGATTTAATAGTGAGAGACATTAACACACACTTTGTGATGGACTGCATATCGGTTTATCTGTGCCTTAGTTCCTTGTTTAGTCCAGTATAATAATCAGTTTAATTATTTCAAGGAGTAGTTTATTTTAAAATATAAATTTTGGAGATTTATGAAGGGGGCCTATCATGGCAGAAGTATCATAGAATTCTTCAGGAATTATTAACACAATTTTGAAGCTTCATTTACTATTTCTTACTTATACTTGAGTAGTATGGGGCACGCTGTAGCGTAGTGATTAAGGTACTGCGCTATAAGCCGGAAGGGCGAGGGTTCGAGTCCCGGTAGGGTCAGGATTTTTAAACTGACCCAAACCTTCTGGCGGCACTATGGCCTTGGGGGTAGACATAGTCTCTAACGGAAATGAGTATCAGACGCTTGTTCTGGGGGTAAAGACGGCCATCACGCAGGCCTGAAAACCCGGCTGACATCAAGTGCCGATTGTCCAGGAAAGTGGGAGCCTTAACATCCTACTACCGCAAGGGCCTCCTGAGGCCTGCAGTGAGATACCTTACCTTTACATGAGTAGTATTTACTTCATTCTGGGTCAGGAGATGGAGAATCAAGGCTCAGGATAGAAAATAGTGGTTGGCTCTTACTAGGGCGTCTAAGACTAGACTAAAGGACCGTGAACCCAAAGAAGAAAAATAAGAATTATTTACTTCACGATATCATGAACTATTCACCATGCGGCCAGAATACACTGCAACTGAAGGTCAATATAGAACATTCGTATGTGGTATTATACAGGCTGATTCAAAAGGTTGCGCACAAATTTCAGGAGCTTATAGTGGGTTGAAATACAACAACTTTTGATTAGTAACTTATGGTCTGGAAAGTAATACAGGGTCAGTACAAACCTGGAAATGTCAGGACGGACAAGAAATTATTTTGTGCATAGAAATTAAGAAAATCTAAATTTATTCAGCAATTTGGTTTTACAACACTAGGTGTTCAAAATGTCTACTCCACATTGAATATATTGTCGTAGAAAGCTAGTATACCATGTGCATCACGAATCCCATCAGATGCTGCAAGTATTCGGGCGAGAAGTTCTTCTTGGTTGGGAACTGGTGTCTTGTACACTAGGCCCCCAGAAGAAAAACCAAGACGATGATGCAGTGGATACAAGAAACCCGTCTCCCCGAGTTGGTGGTGAAAGTTTCGAGGCAGTGGTTGACGTCAGTTTGGATATTGTACGCTGTACAGGCGTTGAGGTTCACGTGGATTACCAATCGCTTTACCATACATGAAATGCAAGTTCTATCAACGTGTATTCGTACCATTTCACAAAAATCACAAACGCAGCTACATTCAAAGTAACGCTGTAGTGGACCTTTACAATACACTGTAGATACCATACTGAAATTAAAACAACCTACAGAGCGCACGGATGACTATCAGATGTGAACAGAAGATTACACAACCTTCACCCTTATTGCACTCCCTATATGTCTCTGGCCTACCTTCACCTCCTCCTCCTCCTCCTTCTTCTTCTTATTCTTCTTCTTCACGGTTTACGCTTATTTACTAGCCTGTTCCGGCTCCAAATTGCTGCTATTTCCATCTTTTCCTTGGTCTTCCCAAACTTCTTCTTCCTCGTGGTGAACAGTTGTATGCTGCTTTTGGTATTCTATTCTCAGTCATCCTTGCCAAGTGTCCTTTCCAGTTTGTTCTGTATTTCTCTATTGTTGAGTTTAATTCCTCTATTTTTAGTTGTTGTCTTATTTCTGTGTTATGTTTTTTGTCTGTTCTTTGATATCCTGCTATTGGTCTGAGGAATCTCATTTCAGCAGCTTGTATCCTGGCAGATTATTGTGTTGTCACTGTCCATGTTTCGGATCCATAAGTAATAATAGGCACTGCCATTGTCTTGTATAATTTCATTATAGAGTCTTTCCTGGCTTTATTTTTCAAAGTTCTTTTTAGTGTACCGGTTATATAATTAAACTTATTTATTTTGTTATTTATATCTGTTTCTGCTGTGTATGATATTTCGCAACTTACGAAGTTATATGTTACTACTTGTTCTATTGGTTTATTTCCTAATATTATCTTTGTCCGAACTGGATGAGCCCCCTTGAAGGCCATTGTTTTTTATTTATGTGAGGATATTTCCGTGCTGTATTTTTTCATATTTCATTTACTTTATATAGCATTCTTTGTAGTTCGTCTTCTGTTTTTGCTATTAAAACCTGGTCATCTGCAAAGGCTACTGTTTTTATTACTTCACCTCCATTACTCCAAATAGCTTCCTTTGCTGATGACACTTGTCTATTCATGCAATCCAAACTTAAATCCATTCTCACAGACTTGCAACATTCCAGCGAGCAATAACCATCATATATGAATGGTTTTGCTCCTGGAATATTAAACTTAATGCCGGGAAAACGCAAGTCGTCCTGTTTTCCAGATCGAACTTTCCATGTCCAATCCAGGTCACTACGGGTGTACAACCTCTGCCAGTAGAAACTTCTGTCAGATATTTAGGCCTAATATTGGATAAAAGACTTACATTCAGAGCCCAAATCGATCATATAATAACTAGAGTCCATAAAGGCATAGCAATATTATATCCGTTTTTCAAGTCGCCGTCACCGTCCCGTAGGATCAAGCTCACATTATATGTGGCTGTGATCCGTAGTATGCTATTGTACGGCTGCGAATCTCTGAGTATCCTTGCGAAATGCCACACAAAAAAACTGCAGATACTACAAAACAAGTGTCTAAAAATCATACTTTCGGCCCCGCGTTAGACAAGGATAACAGAGATGCATGAGGCCACGAAGGTACCATATATTGATACTATCATAACAGAAAGGGTCAACACCATGTTTCAAAACATAACTGGTCATGTTAACCAAATAGTATGGAATATAGGACACCTTCCACAATGGCGTACTACATATAGAAGCATATTTGACCAAATAAATAATCCATAGTACTTAGCATGAAGCAACCAAGGACAGAAAGATCAGCGCAGAGTGGCGTAGCTCATTCCGGTCCTGAATCGAGCCGAGCTCTTCAGTGACACGGTTTCCGATGCGCCAATCAAGCGAGATCTATTCACCTTGGCACAAATATCCATATAACTATCACATTACTCAAAACACCAAAATAAATCCCCACAAAATCGCCGTGTAGGCTAGGGTAAACTAGCTAAACCCAATACCGAATACACACGCGAATTCGCCTACAAGGGACAAACACAAGTCCCAGGAAAAGACATACTGGACAGCACCAATAGCTGTCACCAACTGATGATGATGATGACAAAAGACGGGAGCGTCTTCATAAATTCATAAAGTACTGTATCGAATACAGTGCCTCTCTGAAAAGTAAGCTTAGATCCGCATTGTAGTTCCTCACATCCCCACACTTGTACTGACCCAGGATTACTTTCCAGACCATAAGTTACTAATCAAAAAGTAGTTGTATTTCGATCCCTCTACAAGCTCCTGAAATTTGTGCGCAAGTTTTTGAATCACTCTGTATAAAAAAAACATTAAATATATTTAAAAGTGAGCTGAAAAGAATGATATTTCAGTAACACAAAATTCGAGGTAGAACATTCTATATCATTTCTGAATAGCAATATTGCAGTCATTTGACGGTTTGTTTAATATGTATATATGGCAATGTTAATATATACACGAAAAAGCATATTATGTAATACCCAGCTCTGTAATTATAATGACATGTTATTGTGCTCTTATTTCCATAAAAGCGCGCACGAGCTCATAGTAATGTTACTGTAACTTTTATACGCTGGTTATATGAGGTAATTTAGTTTTAAAGGATCATCCTACTTTCATAAATTAATCACGTTCAAATTGTATATAACCTACAGTAGTTATCAAGCCACTGTTTTGCTGTAAATTGTAGTCTTAAGATTAATAAGCATGGAGAAGAACATTTCATTTATAGGGTGTCCAGTACTTCTTGTTGAAATAAACACGGATGGCAGAATAATTATTTATTTATTGTACTCCATCTAACACTGACGTCATTAGTTTTTTATATGTAATCGTACTTATAGATGCTTTAATAGAAAAATCATATGGCGTGTTGGGATCTTTAAAGGTAGCCATTTTCTGTGTTTCAATAATAATAATAATAATAATAATAATAATAACAATAATAATAATAATAATAATAATAATAATAATAATAATAATAATTATTATTATTATTATTATTATTATTATAATTTTCTTCTTCTTGTTTTTCACTTCCTGGTTTAGACATTAATTGCCTGTTCCGTCTTCACTAATAGGTCTAAGACCATCTCTTCCGAGGACGTCCGACATCTCTTCTTCCTCTCGGAAAATAATGTAAGATTTTATTTGGTAATCTACTTTCTTCCATTCTCTCTACATGTACTTTCCACTGATTCTTCATAATAGAAACTCGGACGGACTTAATAATAATAATAATAATAATAATAATAATAATAATAATAATAATAATAATAATAATAATAATAATAATAATAATAATAATAATAATAATAGTAATAATAATAATAATAATATAATAGCAACAATAATAATAAGAATAATAATAGTAATGATAATATATTTAATTTACCTGACAGAGTAAAGGCCTTAAGGCCTTGTCTACCATTCAACCAGGTTAGAAAGAATACAAAAATTACTCTTACATCTAAATTCCAAATTACAATAAAATTGTTACACGTACATCTACAATACAATTATTATTTATAATGTATTTTGATTCACCCTAGACTTAACGAATGAAATATAAAATGCATAAGATAGAAATGAGAAAAAATACTGTTAATGACATAGAATAAAGTTAGTTCTGGAGAAAAAAAACAAGAATTACTTATTTGTAATGTGTTTTTAAACAAGGTGAATGTGATATGGATAATCATGATGACCAGACGACATTATGGACTATATATGCCTTAAAATGTCTTGGCATTTGTCTTACAGGCGACCAAAAGCACTGAAAATTCATCCCGACTCGGGAGTGAACCCGGGCGCACTGCATCTGACGCAACATGTTTACCCCTAGACTACAATTTGGACATTTTCACTCTTTCTTTAAAAACTTTTAGGTTTTGACAGTGGCATAGAGTAATTATTACACCATGCCAGTAGTCTCAGATCAGAGATGTACGGTATGGAAGCCGCATGACGGATTCATGAATCCAGTGCCCCCTCCCATCGCACTAGTGAGGGCGCACTATGTGAACGTTGCTTAATTTGAACAGATTGATTCACTAGCTTGCATGTTATTATTATTATTATTATTATTATTATTACTATTATTAAAATTAATGTTCGTTTATATTGGCAGATGAATATGTTATTTATTTTATAGGCCTAAATAAAAAGTCTCTACTAAATTTTGTAATAAGTTAAAAATAAAATTAGTACTTGAGATAAGTCGTCCTCAACATTAAAATTCATTAAAATTGTGAAGGCCTTTAAGAACTACTTGTTCCATTTTTACTACCAATCCAGCTGCTGAAGATGGAACAAGTAATTCTGAAAAGTCTACACAATTTTAATGAATTTTAATGTTGCGGGCGACTGTTATCTCAGGTACTAATTTTATTTTTTGACTTATTACAAAACAACCTCAACGGTAGTTCAGTATGAATTTTAAAAGTATTGACAAATTTTATAAGTGAATGAAATTTGAGTACACACAATGGTAGAAATATACCATGAAGGGCTTTTAGTAAGACAGTTTCCAAATGCGATGTTAGTTAACAATACACAAGCGTCCAAAGAAGAAGAAAAGAACTAGTGCATTCTCAATGAAGTAAGAATAATGCGTTTTCCTTAAGTGAAAGCCGAGGTCACCAGGAGAATGTATCATATAGAGAAGAATAGTATGATCGACAATAATAATTCAAAATAACAGAACTCGCAACTCAACGTCCTTATTCAACCAGGTAAACGCTCTTTAAAATTGCCAGGTGAGAGAATTGTTATTTTATGAATCGAATGTTTAACTTTAATCGAGTATTAAAACGGAAAATACTGCACTTAAAATTACTTGATATATTTTCAAAGTCCTATGGAACAACAGTGCGCATGCGCCAGAGTTTACAGAGCCAGCAATAACCCACCATCGAACCACATATCGATTATCTTCCTTGCCACATATCGACTATTATCGATATCGTACTAAAGTTAATACGGCTTATGCTAGATGGCAGCACGTCGCAATGAAATTTAAATGACCAATCTTCGCAATAAATCCCTAATTCTATGTTAAAGAAATACATTAATAATATTAAAATTACCAAAATGGGTGCAAACTTACTTATCACCCCCTAACGCCGCGGCGTTCCAACCAGCGATAACCCAAACCAGTGACAGAAAACTCATAGACTAATATACTCTGTGGAGGAAATAGCAGTTAGGATCACAATATTGTCTAACAGTGTAGTAATATTGTGATTTGCGTATTTAAATATATACCTACTTGAAAATGTCTAATAACATCGTAAAAATTGTTTGAAAAATTTTAAAATATTAAAAAATGTTAATAAATATAGAAGAAGAACTAAAGTTCATAACAATAAACTGAAAAATCAAGGGTAAGTAGAAGTGCAGTTCAGCCATTGAAATAAGACGTAAGTTTTGAGTTTTGCTGTACTGAATTATTGTTGATGACTTTACTACTCTCCTCTACACGGTGAATACTCCTGGGATCCCGATTCCCACGTAAGGAAAACAACATATCATTCCTTAACCTTTAAATTGGCAATGTATCCTATAGCACCGCTGTGGTCTCGAGGTAGCGTGCTGCCTTGTCACGCAGTGGGCCCGGGTTCGATCCCCGGTCGGGACAGTTTCTTGAGTGAGGTTTGTATCGGGGGTTTTCCTCACCTGCAAGACAAATGTCAGGAAACGTTAAGGCCCAAACGGTCCCCGAACATCATATGGTCATCGCAATCAAAACAATTCATATTAATCTTAGATTAAGCTTAGGATTAAGGACTTTCCTGGCGCACCACTATCATCATCATCACCCATCATATCATCGGGGCAACGTAACTCCGCCTTCCAGGCGCCCCAATCTCAGAAGTGGGTTACAATTACGCCAATGTCAGGAGAGAACACCAGAAATATCCAAAAAAAAAAAAGACCAAATCTGGGGGATTTAAAAAGTATATACATCATTTAATTTATTTAAATTGTTTCAAAGTAGTAGAAAAACAAATGAGTAGAAAGTACTTAAATTTGTGTCTAATTACAGAATAATGAACAGTATTAACACAGTTTTACATTAATTTATTTTCTTTGAGGTTTGACAAAATTGACTAACTGGCAAATAAATTATTGTTTCGCCAATTTAAAGGTTAATTGAGAATATTCTAGTTTTTTTATTGTTGAGACGCTTGTACACGATAACTAGCATAGCGTTTGGAAACTATCTTACGGTACCAGTCTTTATATATGTATATATATGTATATATATATATATATATATATATATATATATATATATAATTATTCTGTACGTGTGTATGTCATTGAATTGCTCCTAAACGATTGGACCGATTTTGATTAATTTTTTTGTGTGTGTTTGAGTGGGTACCTAGACGGTTCAGATACACAATTGGACCCTCTAAAACCATTACGTGTAGGAGTTTGCCAGAAGCGAAAATTTAAAAATCTCTCTAGCGATCACAATGTTCGATGTTTCACAAAGAAACACGGTATATCCTATTAAAATAAACCGCGGTAGGTATTATCCAAAAATGATCGAAATCCAACAATTAGAAGTGGAGGTTTACCTGAACGCCATGTTCAGTTCGTCTCAGCGTACACCATACAATTTAATTAACTTTTAATATTTAATTTATTTAGGCGTAGCAACACACGCTTGGTATTAGCTAGTATATTGTAAATTTCTACTATTGTGTGTACTCAAATACTTTATACAAGTTCACTTATTAAAAATTTCAATTGATGGTGGGTGGTGATTAATGCTCAAATGTACCATGACAGTGAAACTCGAATTTAGCATTTTATCCAACGATCTACAGAAAAAAATGGAAACACTTTAGTCATATTGGACATCTATGATTTGAAAGAGAATGTATACCAAAAACAGTGTAGCGGAATGTAGTAATTAAGAGCTTTGTTACAAGTAACGGCACTGCAATTATAAACCGTGTTAATGGCGGAGTAAGTAATGTTCGAAGTAGGAAAGTTAAACAATTCAATTGTTAACATAGAATCAACTATACACTGCATACTGTCAAATGAAAAGACGAAAAATATACTTTCTCAAAATCTGACATAAAACAGATTTCAATAGGACGATCCTTACTCACTGAAAAATACAACACATTCTTGGATAGAGCAGAAAACATCATGCATGCTAATTCTGTATCGAGTGGAATCCGTAGAAAATAAGGGCAATGCCCGATTTTCACTAGATTGTTAGATGTACCAATTTAGAATTTTCTATTAGCATATCCTTAAGTTTATATTATTGAAACTATATACAAGCAATTACTATTAATAAATCATCATATCCAATACGATACAACAAAGTCAAAGTGAATAAATATTTTTGTCCCTATTTAAGTTCAAGAGCGAAAATAGAAGAGAGATAGAGATAGAGAGATAGAGATAGATATAGAGAGAAATAGAGAGATAGAGAGAGATAAATAGATAGAGAGATACAGAGAGACAGAGAGATAGGGAGAGACAGACAGATGTATAGAGAGAGATAAAGAGAGATATAGAGAGATACAGAGAGATAGGGAGAGATATAGAAAGAGAGATAGAGAGATATAGAGAGAGATAGAGATAGATAGAGCAATATATATATATATATATATATATATATATATATATATATATATATATATATATATAGAGAGAGAGATAGAGAGAGATAGAGATATAGATATAGAGATCTTATATAGAGAGGGATATAGAGAGCGAGGGAGTGAGATCGGAATAGGGGTAGAGGGAGGGGAGAGGAGAGAGAGGAGAGGAGAGGAGGAGAGGGAGAGAGAGAGGGAGGAGGAGTAGAGAGAGGGCAGGGGAGAGATCTGAAAACGGAGAGGGAGAGAAAGAGATGAACAAGAGAGAAAGAGAGAGAGGACGAGAGGGGGACGGAGAGGGAGAGAGAGGGAGAGAGGGAGAGAGAGAGGGGGAGGGACGTAGAGAGAGGAGGGAGCGAGAAAGGGAGGGAAGAGGGAGAGGCGAGAGGGAGAGGAGAGAGAGGAGGGAGAGAGAGGAGGGAGGAGGGAGAGAGAGGGAGGGAGGGAGGAGAGAGGGAGAGAGAGGGAGGGAGAGGGAGGGAGTGGGAGGGGAGAGAGAGGGAGGGAAGAGGGAAGAGAGAGGGAGAGGAGAGAAGGAGAGAGGGAGAGAGAGAGAAAGGGAGAGGGGGAGAGAGATTAGGAGAGAGAAGAGGGAGAGAGGGAGAAGGGAGAGGGGGAGAGAGAGGGGAGAGAGGGAGAGAGGGGGAGAGGAGAGGAGGAGAGAGAGGGAGAGAAGAGGGGAGAGGAGAGAGAGGGAGCGGAGGGAGGGGGGAGCGGGGGGGAGAGAGGGAGAGAGAGCGGGAGAGAGAGGGAGGCGAGAGAGGGGGAGAGAGGGAGGGGAGGAGAGAGGGAGGGAGAGAGAGGGAGGGAGAGAGAGGAGGGAGAGAGAGGAGAGAGAGAGGGAGAGAGAGAGGGAGAGAGAAGTAGAGAGAAGTAGTGAGAGAGGGAGAGAGATATAGAGAGGGAGAGGGAGAGAGAAAGGGAGAAAGAGGGAGAGACAGAGAGAAAGGGTGAGGGGGAGCGAGAGGAGAGAGGGACGAGAAAGAGAAAAGAGAATGACGAGAGGGAAGAGGGAGGAGAGAGGAAAGGAAGAGGGAGGGAGAGAGAGAGGGAGAGGGAGGGAGAGAGAGAGAGGGAGAGAGAAATAAAGAGAGAGAGGACACTTATCTGATACAATTTGTCTCTTCTCCGAAAAATGCTAGGAGCCCTGCTCCATTGAAACTTAGTTTAACACTCCGAAAATAATAAATTATGAAGCTGAAGTCTGAACCATGACATCGGGTGTTTTTATCGTTTTCATGACAACAATAAAAATTATTAATCATCGGCAGTTATTATAAAAAGTATGATCGTAGTTCAGTTTTTTTTAACAGACTAAATGTCTGACATACAGGATGTAGCATAAACACCTGATGGTTTTAACATAATTGTAACATTACTATATCTTGTAAAAAGATTTCCGGGCTGTTGGTCTTGAGGCTTGTAGTTCCTCGACTTTTCGCCAGAGACTACGTCCGACATCCTCATGGATTGTCTTGAGACTCTTATATTGACTTAGACTTTCATGGACGAAGTTAGTATGTGGTCTTGTAAAATATTTTCGGGCTGTTGGCTGTGGTCTTGAGGCTCATTGTTCCCTGGAAATCTTTTACAAGATCATCATAAATGTAACAATGATTGCTAGGTCAAATATATATTTGAGTAATTTTTAAATTTTGATATACATTTGAGTATTAATACATTTAATGGAAGTTTAGATGACATTGTTCATTGTCATTTTTAGTGTTTGTTTTATAAGCTAGTAACACAGATGACAGTAGTGGTTATCATATGACATGCGGTGCGATGGAATATTAACATGTACTGAAACAAATTCAGACAGTAAGAACAAACTCTGTTACATCTATTCAGCAGTGTTTTCAGAGTTGCAATATTCCCTCTAGGAACAATGTGTTATTGTGGGTTAGAAAATATCGCAAAGAAGGTTATGTACAAGATACAAAACTGCAAGTCTGTGGCTATTCTCAAAGCCTATACAAAATTATGAGATTAAGTAGCCATTTATCCATAGTAATTCTGCCCGGGGACAGGTCTTTCACTGCAATCATAGCATTTTCATGCTATGCTTTGCAGCGTTACTAGGGAATTGTAGGTGTGGTAGCTTCCCGTTGCTTTCCACACCGGTGACGGATGATGATGATGATAATAATGATAAGGGTGGTGATGATGGCCATATGATTTCGGGGACCGTTTGGGCCTTAAAGGTTTCCTGACATTTGTCTTACAGGTGAGGAAAAACCCCGATGATAACCTCACCCAGAAAAACTCTTCCGATCAGGGATCGAACCCGAGCCCGCTGCGTGACAAGGCAGCACGCTACCTCAAGACCACAGCGGTGGACAAAGTAGACATGTTATGAGATAAAGTAGCCATATCTCATGTTTTAATAATTTTTTTAACTGTGTCGTAATATGCTTAATTTTCGACGTCATACGAAGTTAGGATATGTTAATAAGCCGCTACTGAACCATGTTATATCAAACTTCATGGAATTTTATATAATTCAACATGACTCATGAGGTTAACATTAGTTTTAAAACCTTCAGGTATTTATGCCACACCCTGTATTTCGATACGATAGGATTTGATATTTTATTATCTCGGTTTTTCAAAATTAAATCGGCGATATGCTGCAGAAAACTGCTTATCGGCGTAACGCACAACTTTTTTTTTTTTTTAGTTTCTCCCAATATAATAGGCCTAGAATAACATATTTTGGAGAACAATAAATCAGTGCCTTTATTACATTAATTTGTATGCATTTTTTTCGCTCTTGTTTTGATATCAAGAGGGCGTAAAATGACAAAATTGTCATATTTTATATCACTCTGTTATATAATATAGTATAATAAACCTATGCTCATAATAAAAATAGATATAAAATAAAATAGGAGTTTTTGACTACAGTATATAATGATCAAAACGAAATTTCTATTTTCATTCCTTAAATTGCATTATTTGTTACAATACTTTTCTATCTTGATATTTCCGTTTTTGTTTAGTGTTCACCTTATTTACTGCACTAATATACTAATGGAATACACATGTTGTGGTAGGAGCCAACAACTCACAGTGACAATCATTTTCGTTTCTTCTCGACTGGGTTCAGACATGTGAACACATTCATGTCCATTTTAACATTACAAAAAGGCTAGACGTTAAACGAATTCCACAATATTCAGTTTTATTGAAAACACAGTTTCGTCAGTTTGGGAAGAAGTATATTAACATTTATAATACAAGTGATGTTAAACTAATTTTAAATTTGTTTCTAACAAGGAAACTGTCAACCATTGCGTGCTGAAATCTACCCTGAAATTTCTCTCACGTCAGAGAATCGTTGTGAAGTACCAAGGCCGTGTCAAAAAAATATATATTATCTGCGGTTTTTAACTACAAGACACAGAAATCGAAGACATAAGCCAGCAATGGCAACTCACTGCACGAAGCAAATTTACATTCCTGCACGAGTTAAGAGCGGAGTGAAGTGAAGAAGGAGTAGGCGCGGACAGCGGATAGCGAGGGTTATCCAGTCTACCAATACAGGAGTTGTATTACATCCCCATCGTTCAAATGAGAGATTTGGCGCTGAATTTTATTGCCTTGCAGTTAAAAACGACAGATAATGTTTTGGACACGGCCTTCATTCATCACAACACTTCTCTGAAGAAATTTCCAGGTAGGTTTCGGCAATCAATGATTGACAGTTCCCTAGTAAGTCACATTGGTTTTGGTTCCTCATTCATAAGAAACAAAAGAAGCTAATTAACAAAAAATTAAATGTCATTTACAGTTAAGTAAAGAGCTAAATAGTTTTTGTAAAGTAAAATGATTCCACTGCAGGCCTCAGCAGATGTCAGCCGGATTGTCAGCCCTGTGTGACAGCCGCCTTTACTCCCAAAACAAGCGTCTGATACTAATTTCCGTTAGAAGCTAAGCCGAACTCAGGGCCATGGTGTCATCAGAAGGTTTGGGCTAGTTTAAAAATTCTGACCCCACCGGAACTCGAACAACCGATCTTCCGGTTTGAAGCCTATTCTAAACATGTATTGAAAACAATATAATCTGCTTACTCTGGCAACAAAATTACACATTCAGTCTGTAGTTAAGTCGCGCAGTACTTGTAAACATATAAACGCACTATTTCCCCGCATTCTGGTTATAACCAAATGCATAAATACGTATTTGTATGTCTTTGGTCCAAAAAAATTCCTAAACACTTATTCTAAAAAAAAAAGTGCTATATTTTCTCATCTCATAAAGTAAGATATTCACATCCAACGAATAATACAACTAGAGTAATCACAATTGTATATGTTTTTAGTTTAACATTTTTACAATACCCATATATCATCGCTGGGAAATGAAAATCTCTTAAATATCTTAAATTTATTTACACGGTTTTTACAGAGAGAGAGAGAGAGGGGGGGGGGAGGGGACACAATTTAATTTCTATGCAGGAAGATTTACGAACTTCGTGTAGATAACGCACCAATTTGTTTTACACTGGGTATATTTTAATGAATCTGCACAGTTTCTCAAGGTTCGTAAAGTTACAAAGTTTTCTTTGCTCAGCGACGACGCGTGTTTTATAATATATGATCTATTTTAATTTATTACCCTATTTCAATGAAAAATACACTCAGAGATTTGAATAATTGGAATGAAAACATTTTTAAACAGATTATGTAATTGAAAGCGAAAGCAAAATGATCCATGTATGAGGTTTTACGAGATCCTTGGAGTAGAAGAAGTTCAAGACTCTCTCCTCTCTAGGCAATCTGCACAAGTGACAGCCGAAATCTATGCAACGGCCTTCTTTACCCCCAAAATATATTCATTTCCGTTAGAAGCTGAGTCGCCTTCAGGGCCATGGCGCCATCAGAATGTTTATGTCGTTTAATTTACATAATTAAGCACCATACAAATATAGCTATTTCGGAGAAAATACAATACATTAAAAAGCAATAAAAAGTAATTAGCTAATAAATCATGGATTTTTTTATGTAAATTAAGTAATAAATATCCATCCATAGTAATTCTGCCCGAGGACAGGTCTTTTACTGCAATCATAGCATTTTCATGCTATGCTTTGCAGCTTTACTAGGGAATTGAAGGTATGGTAGCTTCCCATTGCTTTCCACACCGGTGAAGGATGATGATGACGATTATGATAAGGATGATGGTGGCCATATGATTTCGGAGACCGTTTGGACCTTAAAGTTTTCCTGATATTTGTCTTACAGGTGAGGAAAAACCCCGATAAAAACCTCACCCAGAAAAAATGTCCCGACTGGAGATCGAACCCGGACCCGCTGCGTGACAAGGCAGCACGCTACCTCGAGACCACAGCGGTGGACGTAAGGAATATAATATAATAAAAAAGATGAAAAGCTCAAACACTGCTAAAGTTAATTTTTACAGTTATATCCTACATAGAAAATTATTTAATTAAATATTACTTTAGGGTACAAAACATATCCCTCGCATGACTACTGTGAAAATACTGTAAACCAATTACGACAGCTGTAATCTGTTTTGACGGTTGAATATTTTTATTTCCTTTGTTTTTAATCATTGAGAGTATTACAAATTATAACATGTTTACTTAATTTTACAAAACTTTTGAAACCAATCTATAAATTTGATTACAATTTTACAGTATCCATGTACAGAAATATCGAACTGGCATTTCAGTGTAAATTAACAGACGACGCCATGAACTTTTAAAATAGGCTACTGCGGCAAGAGTTAGCTGATCCCCTAGGGAGTAAAATGGGGTGTGTCGAGGGAGCCCTTCATAATAACCGCTGATGACAACCACATTATATTCTATGTGACGATATAACAGCTATCGCTACTCAAAGTTTCAAATTCTTTACAGCGCTGTCTAAAACAGCTCTCAGCGGCCACCAGAATTCATTTACCGAGTACGTAAAGCTATCAATTCTTTTCAATTTTTATAGAGTTTGAAATTTTAAAGGAAAATATTGGCAAAGCTGTATAAAGAGATATTTACAAAGTTGTTTATGTTTTTATAGCTGGTCTCACGAGAGTATGGAATTTGTAATTTCCTCTGGTACAAATGATACGAGAAAAATGCACATAATTAGAATTCAATATAGACTGCATCATGCTATACACAAACCCGCTGTAACTCTTGTCTCATAGCCAATAAGAGCAGAAGTCCTTGATTTTTAGGAAATGTTGCTCCGCAGATTTTATTTATTTATTTATTTATACCTTCAGGTGGTTAAATATCTCACATATATGAAAACAAACGATACAATAGGGTACCTTGGAGTTCCATTCCTCGATCCCTCGATTTTTCATCCCAGTAATGTAATACTGCATATTTAATCTAAACATGAAATTCTAATATCTATTCCTTCTTTGAACCAACCAAAATGTTGATATTTTATCAGAATTTATTTTTCCAATATTATTATCTTTGTTTGAGACCTCTCTTCTTCAAATATACTGCTGAATTTTCTGTCTGATGGGTACATAATGATCATAAGTGCTTTCATATAATTTGTCCAATAACCTACTGATACCCGTCGATATACTCTTCAAAGAAATTCAAAGGGTTAGGTATTTTCAGAATGTCATGGGAAACCTTATGTCAACATAATAATTTATGTAGAAAATTGTTACACTGTGATAATTCTCAAATCAACCATAATAGTGATTTGTCAGGATAAATCAAAATATGTTTACAAAGCCTAGATATCTTTAATCACGAATATGCTCCATTAACAGCAAAGAAAGCCAGATAACTACTGAGGAAAGAGGAATTTTAAAAATGATGCAATCGTCCGCATAAGGGAAAAGGTATTGTTCTATATAAATTAAATACTCCAGCTAATCATTGGATCAGAAACAGGATCATTCTAACGTCTTCTAATTGGAAAAAAACTGTCAAAATGCAGACAAATGTTCTCGTGATTCGAACCGTTCCGGATACATCCTGGGGGAACGAATGTTGTTGGCACTGCCTCAATGAGCCTAAAGCTCATGCTCATTTGTCTTTCCGAAAAGGGCATCACTAGATATAATAGAAAAAAGTCTCATCGCTGCAACTCTTGCACTAAAACAGCTCACGGACCATGAAGGAATTTATAGAGTAGCTGAGAATGGAATTTGTGGCAAGTTAGTCACACAGCCTCCTGTGTAAATCTATAAATAAATCCCTACTGGTAATAATAAGCAGATAAAATTATAATATCATTTAATGAAGCAGTTACTGGACTTAGGTCATATTTATATTCAAATTGATCAGGCAAGCGAGTAGAACCTGATTATGTAGGAGCAAAGGCCATATAAAATGATCCAAAGAAGTCAGCATCAATGTAATCAAATTATTAGTTATTAAAGAGGGTACTGACAACTCAGGTAATGTAACCCTTTCTTTTATTAAGACGGAAGTGGCTGACACATCATAATAACTTACTAATGACAAAATCCTTTGCTCGACAGATTGAGTAGAAATATCTTATAAGCCTCCAGTTAACTGATTTATCGTGATAACCATAACCCATTAGCTGGGTTACCCTGACACAAACAACGCTAGCAAAAAAGTGTGGGAATATGGCAATTTTTCTAGCGTCTGAAGCCTAGGAAAAAACCCAAGCCTAAGAAAAAAAAACCCAAGCCTAGCTAATGTTTGTGACCCGACTGTACGTGAGGCCAGCACGGGAAAAAAAGGTCCAACCTCTGAAGGCGTAAATCGCCAATAATAAATTTGTAACACCCCCGGGATCAAAATAGGAGGGCGCATTAACCAATTATATGTTTCGTTATATGTGCCTAAGCACTGACCTTAGGTCCACGAGATCGAGGTAGTGGGAGTAACTAATTTACCTATAGGCGAGAGAGGCTTCTCCTCGTCACTTCTCGTATAAAATTACATCAAGTCACTTCTCGTATACGATCAAACAAAGTCACTTCTCAAAAACACTTCGTTCTGAAAGTTGAATAAAGTCACTTCATATATACAATTACTTGCAGTGTATAAAAGTTAAGAATAAACTACTTTTACCAGACCTTCTTTACACATTAATTCTGCCCGACGAAGTCCTCGTGGAATCCCGAGATAAGAACCTCAACTCTACCGATTACCAACCTGAGCAACCTAAGTTCTCACACATGGAGAACTCCTTCAGTATTCCTAGTGTCACTAAATCCAATCTTTACCTCTTTACCCCAACAATAACCCTCCTCCAAATTATATGTTGTAATGATAAAATATGATGATAAAATATGATGATGATGATCCATCCATAGTAATTCTAGCCCAAAGGCAGGTCGTTTACTGCAATCATAGCATTTTCATGATATGCTTGCAGCTTTACTAGGGAATTGTAGGTGTGGTAGCTTCCCGTTGCTTTACACACCGGTGAAGGATGATGATGATGATGATGATAATGATAAGGGTGATGATGATGAGAATGATAAGGGTGATGATGATGATGATGATGGCCATATGATTTCGGGCACCGTTTGGGCCTTAAAGTTTTCCTGACATTTGTCTTACAGGTGAGGAAAAACCCCAATAAAAATCTCACCCAGAAAAACTGTCCCGACCAGGGATCGAACCCGGGCCCGCTGCGTGACAAGGAAGCACGCTACCTCGAGACCACAGCCGTGGACATGATGATGATAACAATAATATAATAATAATAATAATAATAATAATAATAATAATAATAATAATAATAATAATAATAATAATAATAATAATAATATAATAAGAAGAATGCGCACAAGTTGTGCAAGTTTTGATTTGTCACTCATTTGTGCAAAAGTTAATCAATTATATTTTTTTATTTCTGCAATTTAGGATATGGTATGTATCACATTTATATTGTCACACAGAATACACGCACACTTATCATCTGGCTCGTGGAAAGATTTATTTCTACATATTCTATGGTGGTATCCCTGAACTGCTAGAGATTTAACGAAGTGGCAAATATCTTGATTTGTGCCTGTCCAGGTCCGGTTTATCATGGCTTGTGTTGTGAAGAATTTTTCCCAGATGTCCTCCCTCTTCTTTATAATATATGATTATAACACCCAACAATTCTAGTACCATCACTGATCCTACTACACGTATCCAGCCTTAAATCCCAGTAAGTTGATATTGGAAAAGAAGTCTCTATGGGATCTTTCTCTTATCATGAACTATTTAACTCATGCCCTAAATGGGAGTCAATGACCAATCACGTTTCAATGAATTCTGTTTCAGAACCAATCACAGTCGTGTTTTGCCCGATATTTATCAATTAAGTTTATCATATTAAAGAAAGCTCTTCCTTTTTAATATTCTGAACAGGTCATAGGATTATTTTGCAGTGACTGACTCTCTAAGAAATACGTTAAATATAGCAATTTATATATTAAGATGTAAGATTCGTGGAATGCATGTAACTTCCAGATTGTATATATAGTGCACGAATGTAACCAGATAACGCTTGCGAGATATAACAGAAAAATGTAGCAATTAAACCACAATAAAAAGAAACCGCTGTTTACGCTTTCTTAAACGTATTATTTCCCAGCTAATTGACATATTTACATCATAGGATATCATAAATTAATTAGTAACCTATAATGTTGGTTATACACAATTTGATGTGTTTCATTTTTTTTACACTAGGGTGCATTCTTACAATATTGTTTCTTGCAGTTCTTCCTTATCTGTCGCTCCAAGTACCATATCGTCTGCGTACATATACATTTTTATTGATGGGCGGCATATCTGAATTATATCTGTTGTTATCACAATGAAGAGGAGAGGACTTAAAGGGTCCCCCTGAAGGACTCCTCTGGTTTGAATGACTTCCTTTGATTGCTGAACTGTTTCATCTATCTTTAAGATATTTTGGGCCAATATGTTATGGATAAGTGTTACGGTGTGCTTGTCCAGTTCATTCATGTTTGTTAACTTGGAGATCTAAAGTTTCCTGTCTATGTTATCAAAAGCTTTGCAGTACTCTACGAATACGGCATAGAACTTCTGCTTCGGTCTACTCAGTGCTTCGTGAATGTCTTTCTAATTAAAAGAAGTAGCCCACACAAAAAATCTTAAAAACCATCAGGTGTCTAACCTAAAACTTGAAAGAAGAAGACAAAAATAATTTCCCATTTAGTAAGCTCATAAGTACCGCATATGTAAAATTTCGGACCAGAGAGTTTCTAACGTGGCACAGATTTAAGCTTAATAGATCACATATTTTGTGGCCTTAGAAGCTATCAAATTAATGCAAATAATTTGATTGACTTTTAGGATTAATATAACTTTTCACAGTTGAATTTTTTATAAATGTTATAAATAGGATAATTTAGGACTAGATATTTTAATTAATTATTTCAAATAGTATTAATATTGTAGGTTTCATATTAGTAATATTATAGGTTTCATATTAGACAGAATTGGTAATCAGATTTACCTTGACTAGTTACAGTTAGGTCTATATCAAATCATGTACAGTTACAAGTTGAGGTTCTGGAAACATCCAGAACGAAATATAGCCTAAGGATGAGAAAGTCAGGGTTTTCACATTCCAAAAAGACAGACAGGACAAATGTACCGCTAGGGCCTATGAACTTACTATGCTTGGTGAGAGAGAGAGAGAGAGAGAGAGAGAGAGAGAGAGAGAGAGAGAGAGAGAGATTATAGTTAGGCCTTCAGAGTAGTAGTCATAAAAGTGTAGAGTGGCTGAACGGCCAGTGTTGAAGATGTAGTCAGTGGTTAAAGCAGCAGCTGTGGTAAGTCTGCACATGTTATTCTTAATAGGATTTTGGGGGCCTTTATAATAAAATCAAGATGGATAGGTTTAGAAATAAATTTAAGTAGTATGAAGTAATATTAGTCACGAAATATGGGTTGATTAACCCGGGCATGGGGCGAAGTTTCAACATACCGCAGTTTAACCTCTCTCTCTTGCCCCCCCATGAATATGTATTAGAATAAGTTAGGCTAATTTATTTATTTGTAATTATTTTGTTCTTATAATTTTTAAATATAGATGGCTATTTAATTAGTATTTATTTGTCTTGAATACCCTTTACTATAAAGTCATCAGCCATACCGCTCGGCTAACCTAATCCGTAGATAAATCACACGCTATCTTACCGCCACAAGTAATCCATGTTCCAAAGGTCCTTTATGCCCTAAAATAGCTACCATAGGCGTAACAATAAACATAAAATATAAATAGGCAATATTTCAAGCTTCTGTAAAATAATCCAGCTCTTTTAACGATATTCTACAGCCTAAACATTTGGGCTGAGTTCAGTTACGCAAAGATTTTTGAGACAAGGAAAAAAAGTAATATTCCGTGTTGGTAGTAAAAAACTGTATCTAATTATTTAAATGTTGTTTGTTTCGCAGAAATAAAATCCTTTGTTTAAAGAAAATATGAACGTGGACAGTATTTGCTCCAAGATCCATAAAATGCCAGTATTTTTTTCCTGTTTCCCCTGTGAATTATAACCTTGCATTTCAAATTCACCCTCTATATCATTTTATAAATTTAAGGGCAAGAAGTTGTTTTTGAATTCTGCCAACGAAATATTTAAGAACTTGCAAGAAGAGTTGAAATGAATTTTCTCGCCACTTTATGGAATTTCTTTGAATTATAAATGTTACATTTCTTACGGGGATGCGAAAAAAAAACTTGTTTTTTACAATTGACCTCTCCAAGCAACCTTGTGGAGAAATTTATCAGGAAATGCTTCATTTGATTCCATCAACATTTTGATTGTGCGTGAAACCAAGTGAAACTGAGCATAGCCATTCCTTTGAGCCTGTAATGTGCACAAATTATCTGCCTATCGTGATCAGTGCCATCGTCATGTGACCAACTGCATAGAGCATTACAATATTTACCAGGTTTGTACTTCGTCTCTGGAAATTACATTCTTTAACTAGCTAATATCCGGCGTGCGCTGTTACACCTAATTAAATGATAATGTGTTTTTGCATTTAGTTGAATAAGTAGAAGGAAAAATAAATATAAATTTATGTAGTTATTATTTTTAGATACCCTGTACTGATTACTCGGTGTTGCCCGGGAATCTACGCATCCCGATGTACTTGGCATAAATGAGCTGAAAGACAAAATTCTTTATTTTCAGTTATCCATAAAAGAATAACGGCCGTGCGCTACTATGTTTGCCCGGGAATCTACTTATCCCAATCTTCTTGGCATCAATGAAAGACAAAAATAGTTATTGTGAGGTATCCTTAAAAGATAAACATATGCTGCCGCAGACTTTTCTCTAGAGTTGTTTTTAGATATTTCATTCTGTTGTGTATTAATTTTGCGTATTTGTTATGGTTTAGGCAGCGTAAATCATTTAAGGGTAAAAAAGGGACTTTTTACGTTTTTCACTACAAAGGGTGTTTTTTAAGGGTGTAGGAGTTGAGTATCTCAACTCTCTTATAGCCTATGTTCATCCCGGGAATCTCCTGAACATTTTGCTAAAAACACCATCACAATTGGATCAACAGTATGGCCGCGCATGAAGTACAAACAAACAAACAAACAAACAAACATTTTATATATTAGATTTAATAATTTACAACTGTATTGTAAATTAGATAATGCGACAGAAATTTGAATTTTCATTCCTCTGGGTTGATTACTATGTGTGACTCAAATTGTTGTGTCTCAGGTAGATTAAGCACCTCGTCATTCACAGCACTTACTATTTTATTCTATTTCATTAATGGTATATTGCCATACATTTATGTAATTATCTATAAGAAAATTTCTACAGTGTATTTAAAATAAGCATGGTTACAATATAGAGATATTCTTCTGACAACATTAACGAAGTAATAATTTTATACGGAGACTTTGTAAATTAAATAAATATAACAATATAAACTATACATCAATACATATCCTTTTGTCAAAATAAGCGAAGTATTAGCCTAAATTTAATCTCAATACATGATCTGCTTGTAATTATAATATAAAACTTTCCTCATTAGAGGATTGCCTCAAGGACAAAGTGATACAGACAATTAATTTTTGTAATTGATGAAATACATTTTGTAAATATATTTTTAAAAATTCAACTTGTAGGCCTAATTTAAGTATACATACTATAAAGTAATTTTGTAAATATGGTTTCTTAAAATTTAAATTGATCCTCTAATGGCAGCGTTGGCAATTCTAGAAAGATACACCCTGTTCAAATCTAAGGAATTCCAAAATTTGGCTAAGAATCCTGGTATAGTACCTCTTGACCCGATCATCAATCCTGTGACAGTTACACTATCTAATTGGTATTTATCATAAGTAATGCCACGAGTGATTTCCAAATTATCGATAAATTCACGACTCACGAAGTGAGGAGTGAATTTATCTAGAGAATTTGGAAATCAAGAGTGGCATTTGTTAGGACTATTTAACGAATAAATTAAGCTGTTTACTCACAAATCATTATTTAACTATAGTTATTTTAAAATATTAATATATTTAATGTAAACGGCGATGTTTGAAAACAAATGAGAAGCGATAGGTACGCTTCTACTGCTTCTTTGTTTATCACTGCAACCAGATCATACTATTTATTGCCAAAGGAACGCAATATTGTAAGAATGCTCTCTAGTGGAGAAAAAATGAAACACATCAAACTGTATATTAATTCATTTCTGATGTCGTATGATGTAAATATGACAATTATATTTTTCTGGATTGTTACCTGAGAAAAAATACATTTAAGAAAGTGCAAACAGTGGTTTATTTTTTTGGTGGTATAATCAATTGCTACAAATGTTTTTATATATGACATTCATGCACATACAATCTGGTAGCCGTATTTCTCACAGGCTCAGTCAGTGCAAAATAATGGTCAGACCTGTTCAGAATATTAAAAAGGTGGAGCTTTCTTTAATATATGGTAATTATAACACTGATAAATATTTGGTGAAACACGACTCTGATTGGTTGTAAAACAGAAATCATTGAAACGTGATTGGTCATTGACTCCCATTTGGGGCATGAGTTAAATAGTCTTTGTAATAGTCAATTGTTGGCTCATATATGGCTTTCTTTTCAGAGTCAACTTCCTCAGGTTGGCCACTATGATTCTCAAAACGAATTGTGGGATCTAATATCATACCAATCTTAGAGGATGGTCTAAATGCAATAATATCTATTCGTCTGTTACTTCCATTAGTGGCCACACCATGAACTTCCTCATAAACTGTGTATCCAAAATCTCGCAAGGCTTCTGCCATCATATTTCGAATAGTGCCGAATATTTCTCAGTGATTCTCCAAATGGACAGGTCCCAAGGACGTGTGCAAGGGTTTCGTGCATTTTAATCGCTTCTCTCCATTCGGAACAAGACAATCCCTGATGGTCACAAATCCATTGATTTGCCGGTGTATATTCATTGTAGAGAACAACGTCTTTTCCTTTATGAGGAAGTTGACTCCAGAGAACTGCTTCTTTGATGAAGTGACCGTTCAGATTCTATTGATAGTTGAGATATTCATAATCTTTAAAAAGTTCCCTTTCGTCAGATACTTTTAACCATTAAGTTGGCAATATATCCTATAGGATACATCAATCGTTTAATTAATTTAATATTTTTAATAACACAGAAGAAAACTAACGAGTAGAAATTACTTAAAGTTGTGTCGAATTATCACAACATGAATAATAACAATAATAATAATAATAATAATAATAATAATAATAATAATAATAATAATAACAATAATAATAATAATAATAAAATTGGCAGGAATTACTCAAAAAGATATAAACAGTTAAAATTGAGGAACTCAAGTGGAAAGTTTACCAAGAGGACAAACCCGATATAAAATCTGAACAGCACGCACAGAAAAAAAAAAAAAATAAAGAAAACCCATTGCCAAAAAGTGAAGGAATATGGAGTCAAAGTAAACGCCTTAACTTACGATGCGCAGTCCTACATGGGTTCATTCGCAATAAAAAAAGTTATGCAAGATTCCGTTTTCCCTGCGGTCTGTCACATTTAAATAACTCACGTGAGAAATTAGTGTCTTGCCAATTTAAGGGTTGAAAAACTATGTTATTACCGCTAATACATGTCAGATGTTTTTCATTATTAAAAGCATGTATTACAGCATTTCCTGCGTTATGTTATTTCTATAAAACACATGACTTTCACGACTATAACTTTAACTCCTCCATATCTGCGTAAAAAAGGAAAACAGTTTTAAGATATTCTCCAACCTATTTCTCATTCAATAATCGTTAGTACAATTTAACTAAGGAAAAATTGTTTATTAAGTGTTAGGATATATATATATATATATATATATATAGAGAGAGAGAGAGAGAGAGAGAGAGAGAGAGAGAGAATAGAGAGAAATATGTATAAGAAAAATAAATGTTTGTTCTGTTTTTGCCTGGTAGCGTAAGTGGAAGAGATTCATGGAGATATCAACTCAGAGGTCCAGGTTCAAATCCCGTCCAGGCATTTATTTTTCTTATCTTGTTATTTATATATATATATATATATATATATATATATATATATATATAGCGGTCAATATAGTATTGGACAGCAGACGCGGGGTTTGTGTTGTGCGATAAGCGGACACGGGACTTGAAATGTGCGCTGACTCAGCAGTATACGAGTACATCCCACACATTCACGGTCGCAATCAGATTGTGTGCCTCGAGTGCATAATGTGCTCGTTCGCTTTTCTTGTGCAATCAATGACGTGTCTATAATGTAAACTGCATGACATGTGTATAAGTGTGAACTGTATAATGACTAATATTTTTTCTATTGAAAAATGTGTATTTATTTATGATAAATACAGTAAAACTTGCTCAAAGTGGAATCGAATGGGTCCAATTCTGTTTTTCCACATTTGAAAAAATCCGCATTATAAAAAACCTAAAACGTAATAATCTTGGATTATAGAGTACCGTATATGTCTTTTTACGTACTTTGGATTAATTGTAATTTCGCTCCCTTTAAAAAGTGAATTATAGTGTGTATGAGCGACCTCCACGGTAACGCGCGAAAAAAAACAGCCCCGTTTCGTCAGAGTTACAAATATCTCTTAGGCGCTTATCATAAAATTGAAGTATGCAGTTTCGGGTTTCGCTCACTAACTACACTTTCGTTCATATCCTTTGATTCCCCGAAAATGTCATTCCACATTACATTGTATCGTCTTTTAAAACTGCCCAGCCCATCTGAAAATGCCTTCAAATTGTTATTTCCTAAGGATATAGCAAAAGCTAGAGCTTGGCTTTGGAGCATTGGTCCGGAAATTTGGAGATTTATCTTCAATCACTTTCACTTTTTCATTTAATGGCAATGATACATACGTTTTAGCCATCTTTATTCTTAATCTAAGTTCAGAACGCTACCTGTGAAACATCGGTCTCAGAACTTAAATTAATATTAAATATTTTACAGTGCACTGCTTATTTGTAAGACAGTATATGTATTTCGCATTACGGGTGTGCAGTGAGGCCGAAATAAAATTTCAGGTACAGGTAGAATCTCTACTTCACCCGGCGGCAAGAATCATTCTTTTTTTTTTTTTTTGCTTAAACGGAATACAATGAAGTGGAAACTAATTTATGTCTCTATCTTTCCGCTTTATAAAAAGTTTTTTTTTTAAGAATTGTGTAGAAATATCCTTCCGTCTCCGCGTTCGACGGATTCCGTTTTATGCAAAATAAATACACGTAAAACTACTTTGATTTCGCCGAGACCAATAAATTTGTTCACACTGGTCAGATTTCCGCATCATTCAAGTTCCGGATTAAACAAGTTTTACTGTATTTGTTAACTCAATCTGGCAGCCAGGTACGAAGACTCGTTGAAACACGATTCCCGTGTAAAAATTCCATCACATTCAACAGTTCATAATCTGTACAACAAATTTCACGCAACGGGAAGTATGCAGCCTAAGAAGTCACACATGCCGCATAGAGTTCTCACAGAAGAAACAATAGACGAAATCGGTTATCGATTGGAACAGTCTCCTAGAAAAACACTTAGGCGCATTTCGCAACAAGTAGTACTTTCTTATGGCTCTGTACAAAAAGCTATTAAATTATTAAAAGTTGCATCCATATAAAATAACCAAGACACATGCTCTACAACCGGGTGACCCTATTCGTAGGCGCGCATTTTGTGAGTGGATGCTAAATAATATTCATAATGGCCTAATTGACCAACATTTAATACAATTTTCGGACCAGTCGTGGTTCCATCTGCACGGTTATGTGAGTTCGCAAAACAATCGTCATTGGGATCCTCCGATTGAGGGTCTTTCCACTTTTCAGCGGTTGCCCTTTTACCATTGGGATCCTGAGAACCCTAATATCCTACATGAAGTGCCCCTCCATGAAGCGAAAATTGGTGTGTGGTGTGCCATTAGTGGCGAAATAATCATAGGCCCCATTTTCTTTCGGAATACAGTCGATTCTTGTACATATGTGAATGACATTCTGACGCCCTTCTTCAGGAAATTAACCGACAGGGAGCGTGATTTATCATTCTTCCAGCAGGACTCTGCTACAGCTCATATAGTTGATATTTCAATGCGCGAAACTCACCGCGTGTTCCATGACAGAATCATTAGTAGGGGTTTGTGGCCTGTTCGTTCTCCCGATATAACCCCCTGCGATTTCTATCTCTGGGGCAGATTGAAAAATGCTATGTAGAAGACAAACTCCACGCACTCTGGAAGAATGAAACATAATGTCCGTGACGAAATTAACATCATTAGAAGAGAACTACAGCGAGTCGGTGCAAGAGGTAACGTTGGGACTTGGATTCGAGATGTCTCGGGTTCAAACCAAGGTGTTGACCAGTCGGCTGAAGGTTTCTACTAGTTTTCCTCAAGAGCCAAACCAAATTCTAGGTTATACTTTCATTGCCAGGATTAATTTCATCAAATTTACCATTTCATACTATCAGTCAGAACTGATAGTCTCGATTTTTGTTTAGGCGTTAAAGCGCCTATAAATTAGAATTAATAAAAATGCTTCCGGCGTATAAAGTTTGCTACTATCTTTAAATGCATAGAAAACACTTTGTTGAAGGGCTTACTTTTGGGATGGTAGACGTTGGTATCCTAGAACAGTACATAAATTTGTGAAAATATATTAAAGTTTAAAAACAATGATAAGAGTCCGCTCAGATATCTATCAAATACAAAATTCTTTTATTATATAAAATTGTAAAAAGTAGTATGTCTTCAGGTTCTATTTTCCTCCACTTCAACTTTGGACCTTGGTCAATCTTTGCAGTTGAGATGTAGAAACGTTCATTGAAGGGAATAATCTTGCAGAGGAGGTTGTTCATATTGGATGCATTCTCGTTTAAAGTCAAGTTCTTGTCGATTTATTTGAAACTTTATATTTCCTCTCTTATTATTATATTTGCAATATTTCTTTCTCTTTTGACTACAGTGAAATATATTTTACATTGATATAATTATATAAATACATTATAAGCATTGTTTCAAATCAGATTGAAAATTTTCTTGATAAAAAGTCTCTTTGGACTGTAAATTGGAAATAAATATTACTTTATATTACTTTACCTGAAAATTATTGTGAAATTAAAAAAGTTAGGAAAAGATGAAGTAAATAACGGAGAAAATATTCTACATAAAAATAAGGAAGTATGCTTTACAAAAGAAACATAAATTCTGCAAAAAATAAATTGCAAAAGTGTAAAGTTGAAGTACCGCCATAGCTTTATAAATAAAACTGCGGATTTTCAGTATTTTTACTATTTTCAAGGAAACTATTAAAGTACTATCTGGCGCAGCAGAACATTGACCTACTTCGTTTGTGGATGATTTGCGAACTAATACCGTGTCATCCACCGTACACTCGCTTCACTCAGTCTCTGGCGTTGAAGATGCAGTACCATTAGCCTAAGTAAGCAGGGTAAGTACTTCATTTGCTATTTGTTCCTGTCTATACGTGGTTAGTATCTACGTCCGTGGGACGCAGCAACAGTGCTGCTATGACTGGAGGTAAGATTCCGCTTTGTCGTATAACAGTCGTGGTTCACACTTTGTTTTTGCAATCGATTACCTTCTTAATTCCTGAACGGTATGTTGTTATAACAGAAATAAAAGTTACGATATAGCCAAAGATGTTCAAACATCTGTAAATGAGATTGGATTAAAACACTGATGTACTGTTATTTTACTCTTTGACATTTAGTAATAAGATTAATTTTAATCAATTTACTGAATGTGAACTATGAAGAATATCGATACTGTTAGCGAATTCCTCACCTTTGACCTATTCCACCGTCACGATCTTTATTCAACATGACATAAAAGACACCTAGTAGCGCACAGCGAATAAGCCGATTATGTGCATCCCTCGATGTATATGCAAAAAATATTAAATAACTTGGAAGCAAGTTCATAATGTAACAAAGTTTACTACAATTCTTGTAAGTTGCTTACATTATCGCTATTGTCAATACTAGTAAAATTCATATCAAATTCCGTTGAGGTGAAGTCATATGATGAAAGTTAAAAATTAAATTGTACCTGTTGGTAGGTGCCGACGTCCTCAACTTTGTTAAAATATTGTATATAAAATTAACTGGAGCGCTTTCGGAAGTTATCTTCCATCGTCTGCAGGTTGAGTTTCCGCTATTTGTTGTTGTTGTGTACGGCGATGTTTACTCCAACTGTTTGTAGCAGTTCTCAATGAGAACGCACCCCAGTCAAACCCATTATACGAGATCGTAAAAACCAAGTCAATTGCTGCTACAAACAGTTGGAGTAAACATCACCGTACACAATAACAACAAATAGCGGAAACTTAGCCTACAGAAGATGGAAGATAACTTCCGAAAGCACTCTAGTTAATTTTATATACAATATTTTAACAAAGTTGAGGACGACGGTACCTACCAACAGGTTCAATTTATTTCATATTATCACTATTGTTTTTATAAACTTTTTTCATTCATTATTTACAGTGTGTAACTGTAAACAATGTTTAAATGTGCAACAAAAATGAAAATTAAGTAATTTGACCATCAATTATATAAAAATAGAAAAAAAAGTAAAATCATATAAATATCTTGATTCAACTGTAAATAGAAAAAAAAAAGTATAGGGAAAGAAATTAGTGAAATAATCTCTCTAGGTAATGAAGCCTACTGTGCAAATATAGAATGATCTTTAAATTGTAAAATTATTTAAAAATAAAACTTTTAAAACCTCAATGAAAATTATGAAATTAAGGGTCCATAAAACACATTTTTTGCGCGATAGTGCGTTTTATCGTACTTACAGCAATGGCGGCCATGATTGAAAGCTGAACTTCCTACGTTTCGGGGTTGCCAACCTAAATAACTATAATGTAATATTACATATTACAAAACGCATGAGGGAAGTAAATACCACTGCCATCTATGTATACTGCATAAAATGTATATACAAAATATATCCAGAAGGTAGTGTTAATAGGATACAATATACGAAACAAATCACTGCATTTTAAATGAAGTGAACTTTATTTGGAACAATATAAAACAATAAATAAATTGTTGCCGCCATTTTATCACTAATATTGTCTCATGATCTCCAGTACTTTCAACTAATAACCATTGCCCACACTTTAACGTTAGTCAATTGTTTATAATGAACGCAAATATTTCCAACAAAGATGTTATTATTTTACTATTAGGGCCTATTTATTATTTTGAAAACACCATCGCAAAAAAATAATGTACAACGCACGTTTGTGAAGTGTTTTACAGAATCTCGGGAATTAAAAACCACGCTATCGCTCGGTTTTTAAACATTTTCCTCTATTCTGTAAAAATCACTTCCTAACCTCGCTTCGTAATATACTATTAAAACTTACTAACTATAACAAAGGAATATTTATAAATGTACCCACTATAATAAATCATCCTTAGATAATAAAATAATATCAACATTGTAAAATTTTAAAAATAATGTTATTAAACTTGTCTCTAGATTAACTAAAGTTAAGCTATATAATACAGTAATAAGACAGTTGTTACGTATGCTTTAAAACATGGCTACTTAAAGAATCTGATAAACAAAAACTATTTATCTTTGAAAGGAAAATCTTACGGAGTATTTTTTGGGTCACTTAGAGAAAGGGATGGCACATGGCGTATACGAATGAACTTCGAACTAAATAATTAAAGCTCAAAGGCTACGCTGGACTGGACATGTGAATAGAATGCAAGAAGACAAGTATGTAAAAATGAATATTTAAATGGAAACCAATATGCACAAGAACAGCTGGACGCCCAAAAAACAGATGGCAGGATGACATCATGAAATATATCAGAAATGAAAATTAAAAATTGGTCAGTTTGTATCCAGAATGGATCTGAATGGAGTAAAATAGTTGAAGAGGCCAAAACTTCACTGAAGTTGTAGTCGCCTACCAGAAGAAAGAAAGCAACAGCAAACAAGTTCGCTTATATGGTGAGACTTGTATCCCAATAATCCCGGGTTCGATTGTCGACTATACTGTAGACTTTTTCTTTTGTTGTAACGCGTCTGGAAAAACGCCGATTTATTTTCTTGAGGTAGATAGAGGCAAACAGCCATAAAAAGAGCTGTGCTGATATCGATCTTTAAGGAGGCCACGGTAAAACTCTTTGGGCAGTTACGCCAAATGAAGGAAAAGTTGTACGAGAGCAAATTATTTACTACCTGATAAAGAAAGAATCGAAATCGTTTAATAAATAAAATAAGATTGGGGATTGTTTTACTTTAACCACGTGGCATTTTGTAGTGTCATCTGCTTGCCAAAGATAAGACCAGTTCCAGAAAACTGATTAATGATTATGTGTTTTTTGGACATCTGAACTTCAAAGGCCATTAGTACCATTTCAATATTATAAAATAATTTACAATATTAAAATATTATACTACTGTATATATATATATATATATGCAGTAATAATATATATCCATCAATCCATAGTAATTCTGCCCGAGGACAGGTCTTTCACTGCAATCATTTTCATGCTATGCTTGCAGCTTTACTAGGGAATTATAGGTGTGGTAGCTTCCCGTTGCTTTCCACACCGGAGAATGATGGTGATGATAATGGCAAGGATGATGCTGATGGCCGGAGGATTTTCTGCGAACGTTGGGCCCTACGCTTCCTGACATTTGTCTTACAGGTGAGTGAAAACCCCGAAAAAACCTCACCCCGGAGCCTGTCCCGACCGGAAATCGAACCCGGGCCCGCTGCATGACAAAGCAGCACGCTACCTCGAGACCACAGCAATGGACGTAATATATAAGCCTATATATAAATTTCATTCCACCATTTCTCCATACCCGTCTCATCCATTTCATTTCGTTCATCTACCCCTGTGATGGTGCTCAGGCTTGGTAGACGGCGCCTTTCTCAATTACAGATATCTATATATGGGGGTTCATCTCATCTCATCCCTATATATCTATATACCCCGTACTTCCCCGTTTGAGGATAGGGTGCTACACAGTGGAAGTGTTTAAACCAAACTAATTCAGTTACGTTTATTTACCCAGAGAATGAATGCGAGACATGGACTCTTGCTTTAAGACAGGAAGGAAATTACGAGTATTTGAGAATAAAGTTCTTAGCAAACATATTGGACCAAAGAGAGCTGAACAGACAGGCGAATGGAGAAGTCTACACAGCAGTGAACTACATGATCTTTATAAGAAACCATATATAATAACAGTTAAGTTTCGTAGACGGTGATGGGCAGGACATTTGGCACGAATTCGGAATAAAAGAGGGGCGTGGAAGCTTCTTAGAGGAAAATCAGAGTGAAAATGCCTAGTCGTTAAACAAAGAATGGTGTGGGAAAATAACATTAATCATGATTTGAGAAAAATAGATTACAGAGGGGATGATTTGAAAACAATAACTCAGGATAGGGATGTAAGGAGAGCGTTCATGAACATACGGATTCGATAGTGTCAGTGAGTTAGTTACTTACTTAGTTATTTACCCATATATGTCAACGAGTGATATATGGCCGGCATATCGCCTCTACTTCATTCTTCTTCTTCTTCGTCACGGTTTAGGCTTATTTACCAGCCTGTTCCGGCTCCAACTTGCTGCTGTACATTGCTTTACTACAGTATGTGGTAAAATATAAAATATATATAATTTTTTAAAACCTATATGAAGCAAGTACTTAAATTTCATCTCTGTAGAGACTAGATTTTATACATTTTATAACTATGAAGCGCTTTGAAGTGTACGAACTGAGCAAGTACTTTCACTTGTCCTGTAACCGATAGCTGCATCATAGTAGAGTCTAATGAAGTGCAGTGGAGGAAAACATAGTTTTTTGTGAATCGGTTGAACATACTGTAATTTAGGTTCAGGATTGCTTCACTATAACCAAGCGATCTGCACTGATACTGTCTTCTGCTTGCAATGACTCAAACCGTTGTGCGACTTGTGTATAACAGTGAACATTTAAAATAATGACAGCTTTGTGTGCATAGATGAATCCAATAGCCCTGTATATTATTAACTTGAGTGGGCCGAAGTGAAATAACTACTACTCAAATTACAATCATCATTCAATTTTTAGTGTATAAAGAAAATATGGTAATATGTTCTATAAACCTGCGGAAAATAACAGCGTTAATAGTAGATTCATTACACTATAATTAAATATTTCAGGTACTGGATTACATTTCTCGGAATTAAAGTTATTTAGAGATAAATTACAGTTTCGATAAATTAAATAAATCAAGATTTATGATATCATGGTAGGTTATTAAATGTCCGAAAAACACAAGTACATAACTTATTACTTAAAAATATGACTGAATACGTAACCATTTCTATTAAATAGGCAATTAACAATTTATAAACCGCATGCGACGCTGTAATTGGTGAATAAATAGTGTGATATTAGTGTTAGATAAGGATAATTATTTATTGTTACATGGAATACATAAAACCTAATTTACAGAACGATATTATTATTATTATTATTATTATTATTATTATTATTATTATTATTATTATTATTATTATTAAATATATTATTTAACTATATACAATAATCCAAAAGGAAATAAAGGAATGTAGACTGACCATTCAAGACATGGCATGAACAACTACATCGAGAGGGAAAGTGCCACAAGACCTAATACTTGATGTCGATTATTATCATTATTATTGTTATTATATGACAAATGAGGAAAATTTTCAAGAAGTGGCTGAATTCAAATATCTAGGAACAATAATCGCAAATTGGAATGGGATGCACAAAGAAATTAAACATAGGCTCTATTTTGGAAATGTGGGCTATTACGCATTATAGAGACTCTTGATGTCCCAACCTTTCAAAGAACGTTAAACTGAAAATATATAAAATTATTATTCTACCAGTTATATTATATGGATGCCAAACATGGACTCTTACTTTAAGGGAGGAAAGGAGATTACGAGTATTTGAGAATAAAGTTCTTAGGAAAATTTTTGGACCAAAGAGAGATGAAGTGAATGGAGAAGACTACTTAACAGTGAACTATATGGTCTTTATAGGAAGCCAGGTATAATAAGAACGGTTAAGTCTCTTAGATTGCTATAGGCAGGACACGTGGCACGAATGGGGAATGAATGACGTGCATGGAAGCTTCTTGTAGGAAAACCAGAGGGGAAACGCCCAGTTGGTAGACCAAGAATGAGGTGGGAGAATAACATTAACTATGATTTGAGGGTAGTAGATTATATAGGGGATGATTGGAAAACATTAGCTCAGGATAGGGATGTGTGGAGAGCTTATGTCCGCGTGGCCATGAACCTATGAGTTCGATAGTGTCAGTGAGTTAATTAGTTAGTCATTATTTAACTTATTGACTATTGAATACCAAATACTAATTTTCTGCCATAAAAGGCGTATCGATATCGTTTCAAGTGTGTGTCCTTCTTAAGACCAATGACGAGAATTTTTTGTGTCCACACACCCAAGATGAATACCTGCTATTTCGTCGCCATCACTATTCCAGAAAAAAAATATAATCACAGGCACGATAGACTGGGAACAGACTGTGAAAGTGCTGAAGCAGAGAGTAGCTTCCACCATTATATTATGCACTGTGAATCTTAATTTTCCTGCCGGATTTCAATCCAATTTTCTTCAATTATGCATTTAGAATCTTAATTTTCCTATAGGATTTCATTCCAATTCCGTTAATTTCTCACAATTGTCTGAACCTAGAACAAATGAATTTGACTGAAATAGCAAGATACTTATAAAAACTAACAAATTATGCTAATAAGTACAAATACATTTTATTTTAATATGTTACTATATAATTATGGCTACACTTGACATTCTAGATTGGAAAAAAAAAAAAACAGAAATACAATCATCAGACAACAAATGAAAGTCCAAAATTCAATATTAGATTTTGTGAGATACAGACAACTAGAATTGTATGGTCATATACTAGAATGCCAGTGACAAGATTGCCCAGAAAAGCTTTGGAATGGATTCCATCTGAGAAAGGAAAGGGAGATCGCCTAGATTTTAAATGGATGGATGATTTAAGAAGAGGTATGAGGGAGAAAGGTCTGGAAGAATTGGAATAGGAAAACAGAGAAGAATGGAGAAAGAAGATAACAATTAAAAAGCTTTGGCATAGGAAGATGTTTCATTACATTGTAAACCTGTTTAAAAATAAATGACCATAATTGAACTCTTGTTCAAACATATACCAGATTAGATTAGAATAGAACGATGGGCTCGAGTAATCAATCTCCATAACACGGCAACTTTATGTAGTTTTATTGCACAGCGATATCAGCATAGCAGTGGACAGCAGGCGCGGGGATTTCACTATGCACTGCTGACGCACTCGCGGCGGGGAACGGGCAGCGTAGGATCGCGGTGATACAACCACACACATTTTCGTAACTATTTTACAAATTGTCGTACTTACCAACTTTATTGAAGCAGGTTCTGGAACTGTTCACCTTCATCTTCCATACATTTCTGACATCTCTTTATAAAATTTGTTGTACAGATTATGGACTGTTCAACATGGCGGAATTTTTACACCCAGGAATCTTGTTTCAAAAAGTCTTCGTACTTGGCTGGCAGACTGAGTTAACAAATATTGATCATAAATAAATACACGTTGTTCAGTTTACACTTTACACTTATACACACGTCATTCACTTTACATTTATACTCGCCTGTGTTATAAGATACAAATTTTAAAATTGAAATAACACACGCCATTCTGTACACAAGGAAAAGCGAGCGAGCACCTTATCCACTCGATGCAAACGATCTGACTGGGACTGTGAACGCGTGGGATGTGGTTGTATACTGCTGAGTCTGCGCACATTTCTCGTCCCGAGTCTGCACGTGCAAGCCTTCGTCATCGCACAGCATCTACTGTCCAATGCTATACTGATCGCACTGTGTTGTAGGACCCATCATTGTATGTTATGAATGAATGAAAATGAAATATTTTCTGTGTGTTATGTAGTATGTTATGTGTTTCTGGTTTCGACACATTGAGCATTCAGACATGACTCATATCGCCATTTTCTGGGCTGGCCCCAGGGCCTCAAGGAGGGGCTACAATCCTCCGTTTGGACGTATTCTTCCCTAATTTGTCACATAGGCTCATGGTCTGGTCGTAAGGAAGTACACAATTTGCTCCCTCTCGATCATCACAATCACATATTTTAAACACCTGTGGTTTCCTACACCTGACTATTTTTCTTGAATGAAATGAGGTAAAGGGTGTTGTGGGAGATTTTTATTTTCAGTTCTTCTCAAATTTCTGAGTTCTAATAATGAAATGATTGAACTCGCTCTGGCGGAGAAATCTCCTTAAAACTCCAAACGGACTGCAATACACTAGTTGAAATGATATTCTAAATTCGTGAGTAAATAGAACCAACTATTTACTACCTTGTAGATCTTCTTTAACACAAAAAAATATCACTGTTTGTCCACTTGGTTAACACTTAACGTCTTGGTATTTCGCTGCTATGCTTTGGAAGCCAATGATTCCCGATAGTAACCCAAATAGTTACTAATAACATTTAATCTATCCTCAATTTGAGGAATTACAAGGCGATTTGTCGATTAGATGAATAGGAATCCATAATCATTATGCCCATTATGACAACCAATAAACATATCAATGGTACGCGGAACTGCACTTCACTTCCTGAAGAGTCCATTCAGCTATCGGATCTAATGCAGGGAGAAATTTCGAGCGAATAAAGAATAGAACCTACTAGACGCGCATTGTTGACAGACTGCTTAAGTGAACAAAGACATGTGTTGTCATATTTCTACGAAAAAAGAAAACAACGAAGAGAAAACACATTTATTTTATAAAACATTATTATTGACAGTTTCTCAACAAAAGGTGATATCAAATGAATGAACGGAGATGACACGACATGATAGGGGAGGGAAGATGAGTGGAGATTTAGGTAGGACGAAATTCGCGAAACGGGATAACCCCGAATAAAATCCGAAAAATCCCGCTATGGCCCATCACCTATGCCCCTCCGGAACCATCAGGATTCAAACCTGGGATCCCAGTCGGGACAGCCACGCGCACTAGCCCGAGTCGGCCAATATATACCAGACTCTTATTATGGCGAGAGGAGAAAACTTCTGCCTCTGATTCCGTTTTCTCTATATTCAATGCTGCGAGATAGGATATTAAGAGTCTATCTCTTCGTGGCTGTCGTCTAAATCAAGATCACCAGTTTCAGTTTTTTATCGATATTTTGTTTGTTTCCATGCCAGCTGTAAAAAACTTACAACCCTTGGCTGTATTTTAGATTTTTTAATGTAATTATCGTGAACTTTGCACCCTCCTTTGTTTTTAGCAGTAATTTACGGCTGACTCTCTCTCTCTCCTCTCTCTCTCTCTCTCTCTCTCTCTCTCTCTCTATCTATCTCGGCAACTAGATCTCGTTCTATAGACTTGTACTGGATGTCTCTAATCACACAGCCAATTTTGCGCCTTGAAGCAAGGTAATGGAAAGCATCAACATGATCTTTATTTTCAAATCAACAGTGCTCTCAGAAAACACTTAATTTCTTATCCTCTTTCAACATTTAATCCGATTTTGATTATGGCTGTCACTTTTCAACGAAAACTTCATAGAACACAGAGAGCTAACCCACTCAACATGTGGAGTCCATTGTAGTCGAATAGAAGTCAGGATAGGTTTTCCTCATGTTTTTTTTTCTTTCTTCTTCCCGTTTTCCCCTGCAAAAACTCATTCCATCACTCTCCGTACTCATGTCATCTATTTCATTCGATTTCATTTCATCTGGCCTTGTGATGAAGAGAGGGTTGGTTAGCCGCCAAGTTTGATTAGGTATATTACTGATCTTCAATTATACAGTATTTAATTTTATCTCATCTCTCGACCTGACATCATGTCAGACAGGAGTAAATGGTTTTTAATGAGGGAACAGCAATTACATCCCATCATCTAATTACGGGTGCAAAACAGTGTGACCAAATGGTTTTGAACCCAGAGTTTAGTTCTCTCAATTATTTATTCACTGCTGTTACTCTATTCAAATTTCTACAATTTGTAATTTTCAACGATGCGGTGAGCTTATCATACCTTCAAGATATCGTTGTTTCTGAAATATGCATTTCTGACCATTGGTTCTTTATCTGAAAATACATCACATTATATATCATATGAAACATTATAATCGTAAAGGTAGCTTCATTGATGATTCTGAAAATGTATCATTTAGAACTTGCTATTTAATGATCTATAACAGCATATCGACGGTAGGCAATGAAGACCTCGTAACTCCATCAGTCATTGAAAACCACATAACTCCAGTAGCCAGCACAGAAATATGTGATGCATAACCTGTTGAGAACACGGACTTCAAATTTAATAACTTGATCTGTATTCTGTAGTAAAATATGTGGTAACTATTGCTTATCAATTTTCATAATTATTTAAGACAGTTATTTGTTTCTCCTGTAAAATTTTTCAAAATGGAGTTACGAGATTTTCATTGCCGACCATCGATATTCTATATATTTTTCCATTACGTTAAACATTTAAATTTAGATTTTCAACTGTTGAATTAAATATTTTATCTGTTGCGCAGATACATTGCCAGTTCTCCTAATCAAGACTCGTTACACTACCATACCAATTTAACTAGTTTCTAGTTGCAAGTATTTATTTTTAACCATAATTTAAACAATCGATCACAACTTAATCTGCAGCTTAATACATCTCAACATTGAATATTAATCAATTTCACATTATATACCATCACCATCTCCCGTAACTGAAAATTCTCACTACAGGAAATCAGTGGTTGCAGGACGTTATAATTCATTTAAAAGAAATCTATATTTATATTTCCTTTAACTTGGTGTAAATATTATTTTGACCCTTATATTCACATAATGTATATATTAATTGGTGATTATTTGCTAATTTAAATACATTATATTATCCATCCATAGTAATTCTGCCCGAGGGCAGGTCTTTCACTGCAATCATAGCATTTTCATGCCATGCTTTGCAGATTTACAACGGAATTATAGGTGTGGTAGCTTCCCGTTGCTTTCCACATCGGTGAAGGAAGATGATGATAATGATGATGATGATGGTCGGATGATTTTTGGGGACCATTGGATCCTAAGCTTCCTGACATTTGTCTTACAGGTGAGGAAAACCCCCGAAAAAAACTCACCCAGGAGCCTGTTCCGACCAGGAATCGAACCCGGGCCCGCTGCGCGGTGGACCCATTATATGATTTATTTAATTATTGGCATGGTTAACCCATTTATAAGTAAGGGTTATATGTATATTTTACATTATATTATTTTTAATTTTTTATAATTTACTAACTACTACTTGGCGTGCGCTGCTACGCCTAAACAAATTAAATGTGTTTTATTCAACTGAATAAGTGAAAAGAAAAATAATTATAAAATTGTAAGGTAATTATTTTTAGATACCGAGTGCTGATTATGGGGCGTTGCTGATGAATCTACTTATCCCGATCTTCTTGGCATGAATGAGCTGAAATACAAAAACGGTGATTGTGAGCTATCCGTAAAAGATGACATATGCTGTCGCGGACTTCCTTGTGTAATGTTTTGAGATATTCAATTCTGTGTACATTAATTTGGTGTATTTGTTATGGTTTAGGCAGCATATGTTATTTAAGCGTCCAAAGAGCGATTTTTTTAGTGCACCGATGCACTTTTTCTCTTAGCTCCAATCCTGTAGTATGTACAGTAATTTGTTATATACGTTAATTCTCTCAGAATAATTCTCTAAATGATGGTAAAAACCCCATTCAAATCGGTCAAGTAGAATTAAGTCCATAAAGGACAGACAAACAAACAAACAGAAAGACTCACAATCATTAGTATATATAAAACCTATAGCTTGTATGTGTATATATATATATATATATATATATATATATATATATATATAATTGTAATCTGCATTTTGTATATTCGTGCTAGTTGACATAAATAGAAGGGGGATATGGGAATAAATACATAAATATAATAATAATAATAATAATAATAATAATAATAATAATAATAATAATAATAATAATTATTATTATTATTATTATTATTATTGTTATTATTATTATTATTGCTGCTGCAGACTTTTGCTTGAAGAAGAAGAAGAAGAAGAAGAAAAAGTAGTATGATTTCATCTCCATTATGTTCCTCATCTTCTTTGGTAACTTGCTGTACATTTTCCAATGATAATAATTTATGAAAATGTTCACTTATTAATGATATAAGTGATGTAAGGATAATGATGTCAAAAACGTCGCAAAACAACAACAATAGTTAGGTTAGTAGCACATATTCTGCTGATGATGGAAGCCTATAGTTTTCAAAAATGAAAAAGAAATTAACCTAGTCGAGGACGACGGCATCTGTCAGGTATATATATACATTTCAATATTTTATTTTGTGTCAACAATGAAATAATCCAAGACAAAAATTCATTTATTAAACACACTGTAGGTCAGTGTAAACTCTTCGATATTACAGATGCTCTTTCTTACTCGAGGGAGCAGATCAGATGAGGTAGAAAGTTGCTGCTACTTTTTAATTTTTGTTCGTAACTTTTATTTCTAATCTAATAGAACACATCGGAACATCCTATATATTATGCCTAACACATAAACAACGGATTATTCTGTAATTAGTCATTGAGATCACTGGTCCCTTACATCAAAACACTGAACCACATAACTGACATGTAAATCTGTCGGGAGGTTTCT
Organism: Diploptera punctata; assembly: GCA_030220185.1. Classification (NCBI taxonomy): domain Eukaryota; kingdom Metazoa; phylum Arthropoda; class Insecta; order Blattodea; family Blaberidae; genus Diploptera; species Diploptera punctata. Next base: position 32,004 of record JASPKZ010003421.1, on the reverse strand, counting down.
GTTCCTCCATGTATTTTAAGTACGAGTATAACAATGAAATGCGACACTATTTTATCAGATCTATTTTTTCTGACATAGGACTTTTATCCAGATATCTTTGTTATTTACATAATAAACAATACTATCTGGCTGACCTTGCACAATGTTAGTAGAAGGTGACCCTAGACGTCTCCCAACGGCCAGGATGAAAGGAATGTACAATATAGTTACTATTATCATACAAAAAGATCAACATCCAAAATTAGATGAACTTGCTGCAGTATTATTGATCGCTAGAAGGTCCCGCTTGGCACCATGATGAATTACATCCTTTCCTTGATAATCTTCATGGACATATTTGCCAATACTATTGTCAGTCTTGTGACTTATAACAAGTCCGCCTTAGTTCGGTACACACTCTTCTTTTATGAGAATCTTATAAAGATGTTGAAATTTTTTATTGCTTTACAGCTAATTATTTATATTTAAAACTAGTAATTACCAATTTGATATAGCCCTCATTTAAATGTTAAATGTTACGAAGTTATTTTTGCAAATAGATTTGCATCATTTATCCGTCTCTCTTTCGACACTTTATGGGTGATGGATGGTATAATATTAAGTAGCAAGATATATTGTTAGGAATTGATCGTAAGATGGCATATGCAAATAAAAAGTATCATTCTGTTTGAATATATGTAAATTTACACCACTTATCTCCTCCCTTTGGTCTCTCTTCCACCACGTTTTGGGGGATGGATGATATAATTTAAGAAGTAAGGGTTGTATTAAATTATGTCATATTTTCAATAAGCTGGATAATTGGCAACATATCTATGTACGTATTACGTAATTTTGTAAATAACAGAAAGAACAACTTAGATTTCTGAGGTCGGTCGTAGGTGATTAGCGTGTTGGGACCACTTATGAAAGGTCGAGCACCTAAATAAAAATGTAAATTCTAGAATGGAGCATGGAGACACAGAACAAATGGAGGGTAAATAAGAAATCATATTATTACAATAATAACTTGATATGATAATTCATATGATATTCGATTCCTTGTATATTAACCTATAGTTTTATGATTATGTGTGTGTTCTTTTAATTTTGTTTATAGGCTAGATTCTAATTGCACTAAGTTGTACTACAATTAGAAATACATAGTTAGATCCAATGGATAGAGAGAAAGAGAGAGGAGAGAGAGAGAGAGAGAGAGAGAGAGAGAGAGAGAGAGAGAGAGAGAGAGAGAGAGTGAATGTTTTATAGACGCTTTTTTATGTCAGAATGTAGATGTCTGTAGATGTGAACAGGGGTTCTGACTACAATTCAGTAAGTTCCGGATTCCACATTTTTCTTAAAATAAATTAATTCTATAGTCTCCCACGTTCGAAAATTTAGGTTAAGTGTAGATTTAAGGTCTATCCTAGTGCTTCATTATCATTTATCACCCATCAAATCATCATGGTAATGTAACTCTAACTTCCAGTTGTCAAACCTCAGAAGTGAGTTACAATACTACGGTATAATGCCAGGATAAAATGTCATAAATGTAGTAAGATAACCTAGTGGCATTGAAAAGAAAGAAAGAAAAATATCATTGGAAAGAAAGAAAGAAAAATATAGAAGCGTGGAACGGGACAGTCTTCTTCTTATTCACTTCCAGATTTAGGCACTGATTGCCTGTTCTGTCTTCACTAATAGATCTAACCTCACATGGAGTCAATATATTTAGAACCTACACAGTAAAGCACAGTCCATTTTGGAGAAACTAATTTGCTGCTCAAGATCATTCTGGGGGCTATCATTCAACCATCTAATTACAACCCTAACTTATGCCTGTAGTGTCTGGTACCAATAAATTCGCCACAAATCACAATTGGACAAACTAACTAGAATACAAAGACAAATCCTCATATTCATGACGAAATCATATCGTTCGGTCTGTAACAGAGGCACTCACAGTCATAACAAATGTTCTCCCAATAGAACTGGAACCTAGATTCGAAACTACGTCTGGGCGTTAATCATAACAAGAAGATGACAGCAATCTTACCCGAGTTATCGAAAGCAGAAATTGCAAAAGTGAAGAGAGACTGAAAACCCTAGACATCAAAGCGTAAAACTCACAGGCTTTGGTGGAGATGGAGATTATACTTTCTACACTGATGGGTCAAAAACAGTAGGAAATGTCGGAGCAGGCCTAGTAGTCTACACAGGAAGAAAATGTTTTCTCAAAATCAGCAAACTCACCCCGAATGCACAGTATTTCAAGCCGAGCAAGAGGGACTGAAAACCCTAGATATCAAAGTAGAACTCACAGGCTCTGGTGGAGATGGAGATTACACATTCTACACTGATGGGTCAAAAAATAGTAGAAAATGTCGAAGCAGGCCTAATAGTCTACACAGGAAGAAAATAAGTTTTCTCAAAATCAGAAAAACTCCACCCCGAATGCACAGTATTTCAAGCCGAGCTGCTCGGAATTCGGATGACACTAAAATGGATAAAAAATGTTCAAAAAACCTAAAACTAAATACGCAATATATGTTGCCTCACAAGCAGCGCTAAACGCAATCAATAAAAACAAATTAGTCAATCCCATTGTGAGTCAGATCAGGGCAGATGTTCATCACATACAAAATAACAGTCAAGTAAAATTCTATTGGATCCGAGGCCACACTGGACACTACTGAAATGAAAGGGCAGATTTCCTCGCAAAAATAGACTCAAAGTTTCAAAGAACTTTGTTATATGACAGACTACCTCTTTCATTTTGTAAACAAAAGCTCCTAAAATAATACAAAAATATTTGGAACGCGCTATACGCATCATCACACAAAGGCCACCAAACAAAACTCTTTTTTCCGAACATCCATACCAGGCAAGAAACCGACCTAAATCCAACGTACTTATACAATTCCTCACAAAGCATGGAAAATTCCAACAGTACCTACGTAGAATTGGAAAAGCAGCCTCACCGAAGTGCCCATGCTCAGAAGACGACCAAACAGCTATGCATCTTTTACTTCACTGCAAGCTACAAAAAAAGAACAGACGAGCGCACATCAAAGACCGAAACATAGTGCTACGAAAATTTATAAAAATGTCACGAACAATCAAGTACATAAACGAAATATTCCAGACACTGAAATTAACCCTATTAATTGTAAACTGAATATCCTGCGATATAGCCACAGGGTAAAAAGCAGGTTGCAAAACTTGTTTAAAAACAATTCTTCGGGCGTGTCCGATATGTCTTCATCCTCTCGGAAAATAATGCAATTTTTTTGGTAATGCACTCTCTTCTATTCTTTCTACATGTTCTTTTCAGTGTTTCTTGTTATAAAATATATTTTGTTTTATGGAGTAGATCTACAGTTCTTCACGAATATCCTCGTGTCATATTTGCTCCATTCTAGTACACACATTTACTTTTCTTAAAAATATCATCTCGGCTGCTTGAATTTTACTTTAAATAAATGTAGCCGTGCGTACTCCTAATCTTAATATATATTATTTTTGAAAAACAAAATGTCTACTCTCTCCCTCTCTCTTCCATATACTAAGCATTTTATTATACTTAAACGGATTAAACGAACCTTATGTAAATGGTTAAGAAATTTTTACTGCATTTGATATACTTATTGATTAAAACATTCACTTTTAATCAGCACGATACGGGTGTGGTAAATACTTGTAACGGAACGAGGAAAAGTTACAAAATACGAGGCGCTTTCGCCGAGTTTTTTTTTTTAATTTCCAAGATGCTGTTGTGTTTACCACATGGGTATTGCATAGGTACTATTTTTTACATTATGAGAATTTATTTTAGTAGTTAAGATATTAGCTAAAATATGAATAAATATAATTGAAGATAAATGTTAGATTTCAGAAGGTGAATCGGCTGTACGTGTTGCTATGGACAAATAATATATGTAAGTATTGTTGGTCATGTCGCCATCTTATATTTGTTAAAACTGTAAAACCAATTTGATTTGGGATCTATTACTGATTATGGGGAAAGTTTTAGAGGATGCGTGCAGTGATGATGAAATAGAAGAGGCGTGGAAAGCTGGATGTGATGAATTAATACCGAAATTAATACAAATTGCAGTATCACTAACAATATTTCAAATATAAATGTTTTTACTTACCGCACTCGTGCTTTTGGTCATTTTTGAGATTTCTTTTTTTTTTCATAGCAACCAAGATTGTATATACTATATTAGTTACATATTGCAAAAAGGTATTTAAGTTATGTTTATTTGGGCTATTTTCGGTTTTATATATATGTATAAATATGTGTGTGTGTGTGTGTGTGTCTGCTTATGTGTGTGTGTGTGTGTGTGTGTATCTCTCTCTCTCTCTCTCTCTCTCTCTCTCTCTCTCTCTCTCTCTGTGTGTGTGTGTTGTGTGAGTGTGTATAATGGTGAACCCCGCAAGTTAGTTGCGAGTAAAATCCTATAGTTAAAAGCTAGAAATAATCAATTTTAATCTTTAAACTTGTGTGCGCATACGCCTTTAATAAGATCGCAGTCTTATTCAATCGGACATCCTGCGAATCTATTCACTGGAAATTTTATAAATAAAGTGGACTGGAAAGTGCAAATTAAATCCTCGCAGCAGCCAATGGGGAGGGTTGAAGCGTAGGAATAATACTCGCAAAACTGACCTAGACTTATGCAAATATGATGGTTTAAAGATAACATTACCAAACCCCCTCTCAGTGGCCTATTTTAAAATCAGAATTCCATAAACGAAATTTTTTTTCAGCATATTATGAAAATGTATATGAAACAAATATAAAAACAGATATAAAAATTATACGTAAATATAAAATGGAATAAAATACGCTGTTCACTCAAAAGATCACTAACAAAATAATTTTTTCGGCGAAAAATCCTGAAATTTGATTAATGCATTTACATCAGCAAGTACCTATGGCGCTTTTACATTACAAACTTAAACTCTGAAAATAATAAACTACATAATTACATGCGAAAATATACTTATTTTAGAATAAGATTAATGAAAACAAACAAACAATACATCCATCCATAGTAATTCTGCCCGAGGGCAGGTCTTACACTGCAATCATCGCATTTTCATGCTATGCTTTGCAATTTTACTAGGGAACAAACAATATCATTCCGAAATACAAGGTCATATAAAGTTGAAGCCATAAGAACAATTCGTTTTCTGCCACAGTCTAAGCACAAATGCAGAAAAAATAGGAACGTAAATCCACATTAAGTATGCCATTGAAAATTTCACTAACGATTTTTTACCCTTAGAGATATGGTCACAGCTTTGTTCAAATGAATATGCCAACTGCTGGGCACAAGGGAAAAATCTTATATATATATATATATATATATATATATATATATATATATATATATGTATATATATATATATATATATATATTAATAAAAAACATAGAATTTGCAATTCGATATCATACAGTTTTCTAAACTACATATTCTGTTCATACAGAAACGGCTTGAATCAATATTTTTAAGAAATCAAGATTTATAAAAGCAAAAATAAAATGTTATAAAGTAATGGCTGTTCCTGTATTGATGTATGGATCAGAATGTTGGATGATCACTAAAAGACAAGAACAAAGATTGAAGCAATTGAGATGAGATTTTTAAGAAATATAACAAGATATACTCTGCTGGACAAGAGAAGAAATGAAGATATAAGAAAGGAACTAAATATTTTCAATCTTACAGATCCAATAATTAAATATAGGAACGCCTGGAAAGAACACGTTGATAGAATGTCAGAAGAAAAATTTCCAAAATTGCATGGGTGTAGACCTATTTCCTAAATCGTGTAGGTTATATCTATCGCTGTGTGCATTCAAAATGAATTGTTTCTTGCAGAAAGGGTTTAATAAATTTTAATGATATTGAGAGTTTTTGTTGTTCTGGACTCCTGAACCCTTCAATAATAATCGTAGAAACTCTTTCACTTGCAAACAGTGAGACATTACTGAACCTCTTTTATGGCGAAAAAATGCACGTGAGGGTGGAAAACACATTAATATAAACCTTCTTCTTCTTCTTCGTCTTCATTTTCAGCCAAGGATTAAGCCTCTTGGCTCGTTCCGGTTTCATGAAATCTAGAATGTTAAAATTGTTCAGACCATCTTCTGTGTGGGCGTCCAACATTTCTTCTTCCGTTTGGCCAAAATTATTGCTGAATTATGAACCACACGGAAGGAGGAATGTTGGACGCCCACACAGAAGATGGTCTGAACAATTGAGGCGCTTAGAATAATAACGGCAGATCCCAACCAAAGTTAATTTTTGAGATAAATGTCATTTTCTGTTTTTCCCCCAAAACATGGAAAGTAGTTAACATTACGTCTTGATATTTTATGGGTATTTAAATTAAGGGATTTTAAGTCTATGTGCGAAATCATGAACCATTGTGATTAATAGTTTTCCTGATTTTGTGTTGTTTATTAGAACAAAAAATATACAAAACAGAAAAAAATAGTATAAAATTGACTTTTCCCTCATTTAACATATTGAAATACCTAATCCAGCTCTATTTCCAAATCTTCACTTTTTTGTCATCATCACACCATCATGACGAAGACTGTTATAAAAATCACGATAGCTGGGTGGTATATATTTCAATAATTTCATCGAGTCATTGTATTTATCTTTATTTATCTTTCTCTATTCACCGTCCCTTCTGCTGTAAGTCAAACAATGAAACATGTGAACTTTTATCTCTTTTCCTAAAATTAACTTTTTGATGCACTTCAGAGTTAGAATAACTTAAACCAAATTTAACAATCTCATAATTATCGTGATCCATAATAATTGATGTAACCTTACGTAAAAGCAAAGGAGCACCATCAACATATTTTTTTCTAATTACAAAGTTTGAAGTGGTACCATTCTGTACGTCAACAAAGTCTTCCCTGTTCATTTGATTAATTCACTACCGTTCACTACGATGTATCCGGCATAAAGTAAAGCACTCATAATTGGGATATGTCATTTTTACACTGAGAATGAGTTCGTTTTCATTATGGACAAATTTTAAAGGTGGAAAATGAGAGCTTTGGCGTATCCCAATTCGTTTGATACTTCATTACATGAAAGGTAGATGGCACCTGTTCACGGTCATGCTTCTATCTCAAAATTTGATATCGGATGTGATCTGACGTTATTATTCTGAGAGCCTCAATTTTAACGATTCTAGTTTTCATGAAACCGGAACGAGCCAACAGGCTTAATCCTTGGATAAAGAAGAAGAAGCAGAAGAAGAAGATTTACATTAACGTGTTTTCCACTGTCACATGCACGTTTTCGCCAAAAAAGGGGTTCATCATTTTCACCGTTTGCAAGTGAAAGAGTATCTTACGAATATTATTCAAGGATTTGGGAGTCCAGAACAACAAAAAGCCTCAATATCATTAAAAGAGATTAAAACCCTTCCTACATGAATCAATTCATTTTGAATGCACACAGCGATAGACAGCCTATACGACTTAGGAAATAGGCCTACACCCAAAGACTCTTAAGTCGCGACATGGCCAGATTGATGCAGTGTTTTAAAATTAAGTTGGTTAGTTTACATTTATAGAACGCAGAATTCTAAGTACTGTAATATCGTTTTGCTATAACTTTTTAATAAGAGTAATTTCGCTGTAGTATATTCACTGAAACTTGCGTTTTGCAATTTTATACTGTAAATCGATATAAAATATAGATTAGATTTAAATTAAACCCTCTGCATGTGAATTACAAATGTAAAATGTTTCCGCGAATCAATTAATACGAAATTAGTTGACTTCATAGGGTGGCAATGAATGCCAGCCATATTGCAGTTACATGTATCGAATAGCTGCGAATATTCCCTAGAGAATAGCCAGTTCCCGATTCAGTTTTCAGCGCCTGCCCCATCATATTAACTTCACTGACTTGCGGAAAGGACTTGTATGGCCGTTTCAACAGGCAGCTATAATTCAGATTTAAAATATAGAACTAAAATTCGTAGAAAAACACGAGGCATTTCATATCAAGTGAATTATTATACACAGACTTAAATAAATGAGGGCTGATAAATGACATAAGTATGCAAATGCCTATGTAAAAACCAAGTGCAGTATTATATACTATTTAATATAACTAAAAGAGAAACATTTCAGCGTGATCCGAGGCTTAAATTAAACTCAATTTTAGGCAGACATTTTTCCCAGTTCAGGTAACATTTTTACGTAGATTTTTTTAGATGTATTAACTATTGTTTGTGGAAATCTTGCCTCAGTATTTTAATTTCAATATTAATTTAAGGCGGGACCTACACCTTTAGTCATTAAAAATATGGCATATTTTAATATGTTTTCTTAGGAACAATGCTGCTTACAGAAATGGAATTTGGTATGTGATACCTACATTAAAATGTGAACTTGTTTGCGTACTTAAGTACAATCTAACTTCAGTCGTTATGGTTAATTAAATATTCAAAATGTCAGCTGAAAATGTTGCATTGTCTTGCCGTTTCACTGATCATTTTCCTAAATTTCAATATATTTTAATGATTATTTTATTTTACTCATTAATATTGTAGCTACAAAATATACTACAATTGTTTAATTATATAGAGTGTAAATATTTTATTTTTCATTTTAAATTGATGCATACTCATTTTTGTTAAAATTTGAATTAAAATATTTAAAACATTTAATAGTTACATTACTATAGTCTCTCTGGTTTATCTCTACGAGAAATTTGTAGAATGAGACAACTGTACTCACCTCTCTCATTCGCACCAGTGTTGTCGGATTTTCTTCACGATATGTTAATAAGGGCAAGGAGGAAGAGGACAACAGGGATGGTTATTTCTTTTGTATCTGGACTAAACTAGTCAACGATCTACCCTTGTATCTCCGTCTCTCTCTCTCTGCCAAATTAAACCAGCTATACACTAATTATATATTTTGTTCATCTGTAAACTACATATACATGCAAAATTTCATCTCAATATCTTGAAAACTTTGGGAATTATAAGAATTATAAGGGAAACCGTATTGAAAAAAATAAGTTACGGAAAACAAGCGACAAACTTAACCGAAGATATTAAAGGGCTCACTCGAGTGACAGCATTGCACGTTATTAATCATAACTCGAATGTAATAGAGATATCAATGAAAATCTGTCACTAATGTAAAGAGGAAGTTTCAATCTATATGACCTTCAAAGGCCCCCCCCCCTTAAACCAAAATTACACAAATCTTATGACAATCCATAACAATCCACAAGAATAAAAAAATATAATATATTTATATGGAAGTGAGACATAACAATCCACAAGAATAAAAAAATATAATATATTTATATGGAAGTGAGACATAGACATTGAGAAACAAAAGAGAGGAGCAGAATCGAAGCAACAGAAATGAAATTTCTCATAAGTAATGCCACGAGTGATTTCCAAATTATCGATAAATTCACGACTCACGAAGTGAGGAGTGAATTTATCTAGAGAATTTGGAAATCAAGAGTGACATTTGTTAGGACTATTTAACGAATAAAATTAAGCTGTTTACTCACAAATCATTATTTAACTATAGTTATTTTAAAATATTTATATACTTAATGTAAACGGCGATGTTTGAAAACAAATGAGAAACGATAGGTACGCTTCTACTGCTTCTTTTGTTTATCACTGCAACCAGATCATACTATTTATTGCCAAAGGAACGCAATATTGTAAGGAGGAGCTTTCTTTAATATGGTAATTATAACACTGATAAATATTTGGTGAAACACGACTCTGATTGGTTGTAAAACAGAAATCATTGAAACGTGATTGGTCATTGACTCCCATTTGGGGCATGAGTTAAATAGTCAGAAAGATATCAGCATACACTCTATCAGATAGAAAAAATAACGAAGACATTATAGAACAATCAGAAGTAGAATCAGTAGAAGGAAAACTCAACACATATAAATTAAACTGGCTAGACCATGGAAAAATAATTAGTAATTCAAGAATCTAAAAAATGCTGATGATATTCGTGACGGTTGATGGTGTTGATTATTGTATTAAACTAATTATTCATTCTACAGACTTTATACGATGTAATTCTCAACTGTATTTTGTTACGTTAAGGAAAATTGTAAAACATACTCATTTTATATTTTATTTATTTCATACTATGTAACATTTCATTAGTTTAATTATTATTATTATTATTATTATTATTATTATTATTAACTAACCCACTGGCCCTATCGAACTCGTAGGTTCATGGCCGCGCGGACATAAGCTCTCCAAACATCCCTTTCTGACTTAATGTGTTCCAATCTTCCACTGTATAATCTACTTCCCTCAAATCGTGGATAATATTATATAATTATCTTCTTCTTCTTCTTCTTCTTCTTCACGGTTTAGGCTTATTTACTAGCCTGTTCCGGCTCCAAATTGCTGCTCTTTCCATGTTTCCTTTGTATTCCCAAGCTTCTTCTTCCTTGTGGTATATAGTCGTATGCTGCATTTGGTATTCTATTCTCAGTCATCCTTGCCAAGTGTTCTTTCCAGTTTGCTGTATATTTCTCTATTGTTGAGTTTAATTCTTCTATTTTTAGTTGTCTTATTTCTGTGTTATGTTTTTTGTCTGTTCTTTGATATCCTGCTATTGGTCTGAGGAATCTCATTTCAGCATCTTGTATCCTGGCAGATTGTTGTGTTGTCACTGTCCATGCTTCGGATCCATAAGTAATAATAGGCACTGCCATTGTCTTGTATAATTTCATTATAGAGTCTTTTCTGGCTTTATTTTTCAAAGTTCTTTTTAGTTTACCTGTTATATAATTAAACTTATTTATTTTGTTATTTATATCTGTTTCTGCTGCGTATGATATTTCGCAACCTAGGAAATTATATCTTACTACTTGTGTTATATAATAATAATAATAATAATAATAATAATAATAATAATAATAATAATAATAATAATAATAATAATATCCATCCATCCATAGTAATTCTGCCCGAAGGCAGGTCCTTCACTGCAATCATAGCATTTTCATGCTATGCTTGCAGCTTTACTAGGGAATTATTTAGGTGTGGTAGCTTCCCGTTGCTTTCCACACCGGTGAAGGATGATGATGATGCTGATGATAATGATGATAAAGATGGTGACCATATGATTTCGGGGATCGTTTGGGCCTTAAAGGTTTCCTGACATTTGTCTTACAGGTGAGGAAAAACCCCGATAAAAACCTCACCCAGAAAAACTGCCCCGACCGGGGATCGAACCCGGCCCCGCTGCGTGACAAGGCAGCACGCTACCTCGAGACCACAGCGGTGGACATAATAATAATAATAATAATAATAATAGTAATAATAATAATAATAATAATAATAATAATAATAATAACAATAACAATAAAAACAATAACAATAATAATAATTATTATTATTATTATGATTATTATTATTATTCTCCAACTTAGTTAACCTCACACTTATAGGTATTTTGCTCCCGGGCCTTATAGTGGCACGACCTGCTGGAAGAGGAGTTTTAAACTTTGGTTCACACACACTATATTTTGAACATACGCGGACACTGAGAGACTCAGCGAATGAGTGATCAGCACAATTCGGGGCCTCCCCCAGACAACACAACATTTGGACCAAACATCCTTTCCACTCACACATTGATACTAACACGGCAAATATAATGATGATTATGACGGTCAGATGTTCGGAGACCGTTTGGGCCTTATGATTTTGTCTGAAACCGTCGGTATAAAAGAAGTTTGAAAATGTATGAAGTGAGTCGATTAAAATATGTTCTCCAATCACTATTATTGTTATTATTATTATTATTATTATTATTATTATTATTATTATTATTATTATTATTATTATTATTATTACAAATATGTATTTGGGCAAACTGATTAAGTAAAAAAAAAATAATGTATCAACATTAGGGAAGTATAATCGTGTCATGTTGCAGTGAAAAAGTAGAATCATGTCAAGGAGATTGAGGAATAGGAATACAGTATGCACAACAATGTTATGAAAGATTTTTCATTAAAATTATATCTCGCGCTCCACAGTTAGTCTAAGATCCGGCTGCAAGATTACTGCGTTCATCGAGTGTATGAACAAAAAATATATATATTTTTTAAATTGTGAATGACTGAATACATTTTTGCCGAGTTGCCTATTAAAATTTGGCCGCCAGTATGTTTAATTAAAATATAATTAATTTATTCGAAATAATTTGATTCACTTATTATTAATTAAATTATAATCCAGTTGTCCACCGCTGTGGTCTCGAGGTAGCGTGCTGCCTTGTCACGCAGCGGGCCCGGGTTCGATTCCCGGTCGGGACAGTTTTTCTGGGTAAGGGTTTTCCTCACCTGTAAGACAAATGTCAGGAAAACTTTAAAGCCCAAACGGTCACCGAAATCATATGGCCATCTTCATCCTTACTATTATTATTATTATTATTATTATTATTATTATTATTATTATTATTATCATCATCATCATCATCATCATCATCCTTCACCGGTGTAGAAAGCAACGGGAAGCTACCACACCTACAATTCCCTAGTAAAGCTGCAAACATAGCATGAAAATGCTATGATTGCAGTAAAGGACCTGCCTTCGGGCATAATTATTATGGAGAGATAATCCAGTTCGCAGAAATCGATCTATAACGCTTGAAAAGTTTTGGTTGCCATTGCAAACTTAGCCGTAACCTCGTCGCAGCGGGAAGTAAAACCACTGTCCTTTATGTATACTACGTACAATGTATATACAAAAAAATATACAAAAGGTAGTGTTAATATACATTATACGAAAAAAATCACAGCTTTAAATGAATTGACCTTCATTTAAAACAATATAAAACAATAAATACGTACTTACCTCCATTTTATTACTGATTGGTGTCACAGCCTGCTGTAGCCGCGAGGAGGTTTACGGTCAAGTGTGCAATGGCAACCAAAAACTTATCAAGCTCTATACATCGATTTCTGTGAACTGGATTTTAATTTATTGTAATAACAAGTGACTCAAATTATTTCGAATAAATAAATAAATAAATAAATAAATAAATAATATTTTAATGAAACAAACTGGCGGCCGAGTTTTAATAGGCAACTCGGAAAAAAAATGTATTCAGTCATTCACAATTTTATGAAAACATAGATTTTGTTCATGCACTTGATGAACATAGTTATCTTGCAGCCGGAACTTGGACTAAATATTGCTAGACTCCATTTATTCAGGTTTTGCGTGTAGCGCTCTGGTTAGTACACAAGTGTTGTGTGTTCAAGTGTCTTTGTGATCTCGACACACATTGAGAATTCAGGACTAAATATTGCTAGACTCCATTTATTCAGGTTTTGCGTGTCGCGCTCTGGTTAGTACACAAGTGTAGTGTGTTTATGTGTCTCTGTGATTTCGACACACATTGAGAATTCAGGGTTTGATGCAGGCATTGAACTTGCAACGTTAGCAAATGAAACACTGGAAAGGGAATGTGTTACGAAAAGAATTCATGACTTCTCCTACTTTAGTTATTTACTCTTTCGTGTGTTATGGTAAATTATTTATCACTTGCTTCAATGTATACATACACACACACACACACACATACACATATATAGTCCACCGTTGAGGTCTCGAATTAGCGTGCTGCCTTGTCACGCAGCGGGCCCGGGTTCGATTCCTGGTCGGGACAGGCTCCTGAGTGAGGTTTATTATTCGGGTTTTTTCCTCACCTGTAAGACGAATGTCAGGAAGCTTAGGGCCCAACGGTCCCAGAAAAATCATCCGACCTTCATCATCATCCTCATCATTATCATTATCATCATCCTACACCTCACCGGTGTGGAAAGCAAAGGGAAGCTACCATACCTATAATTCCCTAGTAAAGCTGCAAAGCAAAGCATGGAAATGCTATGATTGCAGTGAAAGACCTGCCCTTGGGCAGAATTACTAAGGATGAATATATATATATATCCCAGGGCAGGTCTTTCACTGCATTCATAGCATTTTCATGCTATGCTTTGCATCTTTACTAGGGAATTATAGGTGTGGTAGCTTCCCGTTGTTTCTCACACCGGTGAAGGATGATGATAATGATAAGGATGATGATGATGATGGCCGGATGTTTTCAGGGACCGTTGGGTCCTAAGCTTCCTGACATCTGTTTTACAGGCAAGGAAAAACCCCGAAAAACCTCCCCCGTAACCTGTCTCGACAGGTAATCGAACCCGGTCCCGCTGCGTGAGAAGGCAGCACGCTACCTCGAGACCACAGCGGTGGATTTCATATTATATATATATATATATATATATAGATATATATATATATATATAAGTAAAGTAAAGTGATCCCACAACAGGCCCGGAGGCCCTTGGGGTAGTGGGAAGTTAAGGCTCCCACTTTTTCTAGACAATCGGCACTTTATGTCAACCGGGTTGTCAGCCCTGCGTGACGGCCGCCTTTACCCCAGAACAAGCGTCTGGTACTCATTTCCGTTAGAGGGTGAGTCGACCCCAGGGCCATAGTGCCGCCAGAGGGTTTGGGTCAATTTAAAAATCCTGACCCTAACGGGACTTGAACCCACGACCCTCCGGCTTGTAGCTCAGTGCCTTAACCACTACGCTACGGCGTGACCCTTTTATTTTTATTATTATTATTATTATTATATTATTATTATTATTATTATTATTATTATTAGTTAATGCCGTAGCTATGTACCAATATAATTGTGTCATTTGTAATTTTTTATTTATGTATTTTTGCTCTGAAATAAATTTATTTCTGCATAGAATTGCGTAATTTATCCCTTTCATAGCATTATAATTCGAAATATAAAAGTGCTATCGGTATTTGCAGATGCATTATGTTAGGAATATTTTAATAGAATTTCAGGATTCTCCGTCCAAGGACTTTCTTAGTCACTGGTCTTTTGAGTCACCATAATATTTTCTTCCATTTTATTTTTGTATATAACAATGGAGAACAGCCAAAAAGTTACGGAAGTAAAAGTGACCGTTTTATATTAAGATGAAGCTCCTAATTACGAATATGGCAATTAAAATGATGACTTTGGTCTGGTGTTTAAATTATCAGCATGTCTAGTGATAATGCGTATGCTGTGAATATTGTAGTAAGTGCGAAGGGCAAGGAAACATCCTTAGACGAGGAGAGACAGTGACAGTTGTATAATATTGGTAGATTTATCTTAAAGGGATAGTATTTATCCCAACAGGTTGTGAAATTAGTTGAAATGGAATTTCATGAGTGAATAATGGTTCGTGCTTTGGTGTGTAAGTAATATAGATGTGCAGGTTTGTCATAAGTAATGCCACGAGTGATTTCCAAATTTATCTAGAGAATTTGGAAATCAAGAGTGGCATTTGTTAGGACTATTTAACGAATAAAATTAAGCTCTTTACTAAAAAATAATTATTTGAATATAGTTACCTGTGTTTTAAAATATTTATATAGTTAATGTAAACGGCGATGTTTGAAAACAAATTAGAAATGTGAGGTTATGTATATTCACTGCAACTCGATCATATTATCTATTGCCAAATAGGATCGCAATATTGTAAGAATGCACTCTAGTGGAGAAATAATGAAACACATCAAACTATTAAAATCAACATTATAGGTTAATCATTTATATTTTGAATAAACAACTCGGTAAAATCATTGAATCTATTCATTATATGCTATATTCAATGTATTTGTTGGAGAAAAATAATGGTCTAACCTGTTCAGAATATTAAAAAAGGAGGAGCTTTCTTTATCACAAAAGCAGGAGCTGAAAAAGAGAAATCGATAAAGAGCGAGGTGAAACACGACTGTCATTGGTGTAAAACAGAATTCATTGAAACGTGATTGGTCATTGACTACCTTTTGCGACATGAGTTAAATAGTCATGTAGAACACATATCTGATATGTCTATATTTTCTTAGATACATTTTTTAAATTATCGCAGAGATATGATTGCTTACTTACTCACTGGCACTTTCGAACCCGTAGGTTCATGGCCGTGCGCATATAAGCTCTCCATACATCCCTATCCTGAGCTAATGCTTTCTAATCATTCCCTGTATAATCTACTTACCTCAAATCATAGTTCATATTATGCTCCCACCTCATTCTTGATCAACCAACTGAGCGTTTTCCCTCTGGCTTTCCTACAAGAAGCTTCCATGCACGACTTTCATTCCCCATACGTGCAACATATCCTGCCCATCGCAGTCTACGAGACTTAACTGTTCTTATTATATCTGGCTTCCTATAAAGTCCATGCAGTTCATTGTTATGTAGTCTTCTCCATTCACCTGTCTGTTCATCTCTCTTTGGTCCAAAAAATTTCCTAAGTACTTTATTCTCAAATACTCGTAATCTCCTTTCCTCCCTTAAAGTAAGAGTCCATGTTTTGCACTAGATATGATTGCGATTGCAGTGTAATAAAAGCTAAAATGCCACGGAATTGTGTGTATAGTCCACATAACTTTTGTTATATTTGAGGTAAAGTGACGTTCGCGTCGCAAAAGCGACATATAACTCCATTTAATAAGAAAGCGTACCAATCATTATTTCGGGTGCAAAATGGAGAATCTTGACAAACATTTTGCTCCACATATTTGCTACAATGGCATGGTCTGCAAATCGTAGTGACTGGTTGAAAGGAAAGAAGAAATCTCCATCAATTGTAGAGAACAAACTAATCTTGTAAGTGATTGTCATTTCTGCATGGTCCCACCAGTTAAGTTTATTTTAAAGAAGAAGAGGTCAACCGTGAATTATCCTGACATACCTTCAGCTATTCGTCGGTGTCACACTCTAAAAACTTCCTATTCCAGTACCACCAGATTCCTATAATATTTATTAAGACGATGAAACGACCTCCAGCACTTCGGAAGAAATACCCAGACCATCCACATGCCATTATCCTGACTTCAATCCTGAAATTCCAACTCAGTCACACAGAAAGACTCAAGAGGAATTAAATGATCTTGTCCGAGACTCTCAAAGGCTTTGCGACTTAGACAGTTTAAGTTTCTTGGCGAGAATGTAAAGGTCTCTGCATATAGAACACGCCAGAAGGTACTTGAGTAATTAAAAAAAATGACATTCTGCAACAATATACAAGGTCTAATATCACCTGTAAACATCCAACACAGACCAGAAGAGTGGCGATTATTTTTAAATTCATCAAAGTTCAGTCTTAAAGCAGTGTTACCTCTAGTTCTCCAGACTAGTGTGCAGCCCATTACACCATTCTAGACCTGGCACAAACATTAACAATTCTTTCCATATATACAAATCTATAATAATATTATAATATGATCCATTATTGGAACTGTGTTAAAATAACAGTATTGGAAAATGTTAAATAACATCGTTTACTGCTTATAAAAGTGGTGGTGTAAAATTCTCAAATATAGATACTTCTAAACGAAGCCGGCCGTTGGCGATGGTGGTGTCACCTACCCGACAGCGGATGAAACGAGGATTATAGATTTGTATATGTGGACAGAATTGTTTATGTTTGTGCCAGGTCTAGAATGGTGCAGTGGGCAGTACACTAGTCTAGAGAACTAGAGGTCCACGGTTCGATTTCTGGTTCAGACATTAATTTTTCTTTTCACAGTATCATTATAATATTATACTTGTTAGAACCGCTAACATGTCTGTTCAATGAATGCCTAAAAGATAATTCAATCCCACAACAATGGAGAAATTCGATTATAACTGTCATCTACAAAGGGAAAGGAAGGAAAGAAAACCCGAACTCCTACAGGGGAATTGCCCTGGAAAGTGTTATGTTCAAACTCTTCTCGAAGATCCTGCTAAGACGTGTGGAACACAAACTACGTGCCAGTATACCTCAGAATCAATATGGCTTCACCCCGGGTAGATCTACACTGCATGCTGTCCAAGAGCTCATACAAGAAGTAATAACGACCTTAGCGCAACCTGCTACACCATTGTATGTGATATACATAGATTATTCCAAGGCATTCGACAGTATTGACAAAAAAATCCTCATCCAGAAGCTAGAGAACATACTAGGCAGCTCAAACAGCGAATTAGGAACAATTAAATCATTCCTAACCACAAACTATGTGACAATCAGTGATGGTATATCGATGTCGAGAAGTGTTACTCAAACAAGGGGGGTCCTACAAGGAGACCCGATGAGTCCCGTACTCTTTAATGTAATGACTCAGACATCGGAGAGACTGTAGACACAAGAAATGTTAAGCTACTCATGTACGAAGACGACATGATCATCCTCTCTAGGAATCAAGGAGACCTCCAAACAGCCATGGAGAAAATTAGGATATGGGCACTTGAAAACTCGATGGAAATAAACAGCGCCAAGACAAAAGGAATGAAATTCAGGAAAGGAGGAAGGCTGGCTAATAAGGACCATCTTATATCCGGAGGAGAAACCCTAGAATTCGTATCAAGCTACAAATACTTGGGGGTCACCTTACAAACAACTGGAACCGCTTTCTCGCTTCATATACAGGATCGAGCAACAGCTGCAACGAAAGCCATGTACGATATCCCTAAACTCCAAAGTCTATCCCTCTCAACTGCAATGAAACTCTTCAATCTTAAAGTAATGCCGGCCGCAACATACGGAATCCAGCTAATATGGAATTACTTGACGGTGAAAAATCTTAAGAAACTGGAGAACGTTAAATCAAGGTTTCTCAAAAGAGCACTGTCAATTTCAAAATATACAAGAAATAGTTTTGCCTATACAATAGCCCAGGAATCCTTCTTCATCGAAGATATCAGACACTGTTTCAGGCTACCGGAAACGCAAGCATACAGAATCGTCATCGAGGACAGACAGAAGAAAGCCGCTCAGATACCGACAGGAATTATGGAAACAGACGCAATGAAAACAGAAACCTGGAAGCAACCGAACTTCGAACTTCGACACCTGTACACACGCTTCGCAGCCCATGGATTTCATGGGAATATATGCCTGAACAACATGTACCATGAACCCAAGGAGGACTGCATCTGTAAATTATGCAACAATCCATGTCCCAAATATCATCTAGCGAAGTGTAAAAACAGGACTCTACCACTAAACACAGTAATTAAAGACTGGTAAAAAGCTAACTTAAAATTAATGTACACATTGTGTTAATAAAGTCAAACAAATTATAATATTATAATATGATCCATTATTGGAACTGTGTTAAAATAACAGTTTTGGAAAATGTTAAATAAAAAAATCCTCTAGTCCCGAAATTGAAAATTTTACAATTAAAATATCCTACTCCGCAAAGTGTAAAACCCGGACCTGCTTTAAAGGGAACAGCCATGTTACTGCCTGAGCTAACGCAACGGACATAAATGTAAAACAATGAATGCATATTTTTAAATATTCAAATATATGGATATGAAGAAAGAAAAACATTTAATTTCCACTTCTGATACTAAATGAGTTTCTCAATTATTCTTCTTATCGCCAATATTAGTAATAACTCAATGTATCATTACATTCAATACATGACTTGTCTGACCTGATAACCAGTATAAAAATACTTCATTATGTGTCAGGGGATTTGTCGAACCCGGAGTGAAAAACGTGTAAATTCTTGGGCAAAATAAGAAAATTCAGAGAGGACAAAGTTAAGTTTCACTGAATAAATTTATATTATTGATATTGACCCTCAGGGGTCCTCATCTAGGGGATATGTGGATGGCGACCACAAGGTGCCCAAGCTGAGCAAAACATTTCTTCCACTTACTTGTGTTTTGCACTCTTTTAACTTTACTATCTAACCTCTCTTGGTTAACTCTTGTTTTTTTCGACCCCGACGCTATTAGGGCATCCGAGGGCTAGGGAGTCTTTCCTTTCTTCCATTTCTTCTTTCCTTTATTTTCTTTTCTTCTCCAGAAAAGCCTGACCAGAGGCTATAAGATGGCAGCCCCATCACTGGTCTTGCCTTCCTTTGGCCAGCAACCAATCGAAGGGACTATTATTATGCTTTCAAGTCTTATACGAGAATTTCCCGGGGAGGGAAAATTTTCTATAGGATCGTAACAGGCCTTGGCTTAATACTTGGAAGGAAGAAGAAGAAGAAGAAGAAGAAAACTTCAGTATTGTGTTTTCTCTGTGTTAGTGTGTGCTCTTAATTTTTTTATAAGTTACAATATTATAGGTGAGCATCATTATTCATATTGCAAATATAATTACTCTCTGGTTTTGTCTCTGAAGTAAAATACCTTAGGCCTACTTAACAATTGCGTCCATTACACTGGTCGACTAGGTTTCTTCACAAGAAATATGATTAGTGAATCTAGTGCATTTTTTCTTACTGAATTCAAATATGTATTCAGAATTTTTCCATTAGGCACTTTTTTTTTGTGACAGTTACTTTTTAAAATTGATTTTAGCATTCTCTTTGACCTATCATAGGAACCTTTACCTTATATGTAGCGATTTTATTCAAGCTGTATTTAAGGGCTGTCTCTGATGAGCGCGGAGAGCGTTCTCAGCAGCACATTTACACAATGGAAAAGAGGTACCAAGGCAAGTGGGGTTCTAATATGCTGGCTGACTACTTTTGGACCAAGAAGAGAGATGTTTCAGATGCAAAATATGCCCGAAAATCACTATCTACCATTTTCTAGGTAAGTCAGAATGAGTTAGATGGATTTTATTAAAAGTTATACAAATTATAAAAAATGTAAATGAATATCACAGAAAACTCTTGCCAGATAGGAAAAAACTGAAATTATATTTAAATTTAGGATGAAAAATACTTCTAAAATCTCATATTTTTATTCTTGTGAAAGAAAAAAAGTTCATTTTTGTCGACGAGTGTTATTAATATCATCGTTTCTGAAATGGATCTGCCCCAAATATTCCTATGTTCGTTTCCATTCAAAATTCACAGTGCCTTTCAGCATACGGATCTAATTCCAGAATCTATTTGTGAATTTACTCTAGTTCTAAATATTTATAAATAATTTCAATTTTTGGTTTTTTCACACTGTTGCACATATATAAATAATATTTATTTTGGCATAATTATTATTTAGCCTATGTATATATTTATTACATTAGGGCATATTTCCTTTTATCTTACGTACCACGGACATATACAGCTAAACATGTTTATGTGAAATAACAACAAATTTGTATAGAAATTATTTAATAATAATAATAATAACAATAATGTTTTATTTATTCTGGCAGAGTTAAGGCCATAAGGCCTTCTCTTCCACTCAACCAGCACAAATACAAATAAATATTTGACAAATATAGATATACACTATACTAATTATAAACAGTTAAAGATACAATAAATGTAGCAATGTAAATGTCATGTACAAAGAACATTTTATACGATAATAACGATAATAATACTTACGATAATAATAATAATAAATAATAATATAATAATAATATAATGATGATGATAATAATAGTATAAATATGATAAATTATACGACAAACACCAATTAATATATGTACCTTACACGGGGTAATGATGAGGTCGAGGTTAGAGCAAATATAAATTTAGATTTTTTTAAAAGTTGCCAATGTCCGGCAACTAACAAAAACTCAATAAAGAATCATACGAATACATTTATTTATTCTCGTTTTAAAATTTTGAAATAATCAAGGTTGATAATATTCACCAAAAGATTATTTATAAGCCTGCTAATTGGATATATTTTCATCTTAATTCCTGTAGTTCGTAATTGGAACATAGCAGTAAAGTTCCTCCAGCAGTTACTCTGCTTCCAGCCAGCAATTTCACTTTTTTCCAGCTTTTCCCTCTTTCCTTTGCTTCCTCCTCTACTGATCGCTCACTTGTTTTCCTACGTAGTCCCTTCTTTCATACTCCTTGCGTGCTCCAATCTAGTGCAATATTCTCTATGGCTTCGTCTGGTTTTCTCAACTTGTGGCATATCCAATTCCACTTTTATTGTTTTATTTGGTGACATACTGGAGATTGGTTGGTCTTTCTCCATTATTCTTCATTTGATATTATTTCCGGTCATCTTATATTTAAAATACGTCTCAGACATCTGTTTACAAAGGTCTGCATCTTTTATTTGTTGCTTCTATGACTTTCCATGTTTCGCAACCATAAAACATAACTGATTTTACGTTGGTATTGAACAGCCTAAGTTTTGTCTTCAAAGAGATGTTCTTATTTTTCCATCATTAGGTATAACTGCGCAAATGCTCCATTTGCAAAACGAATCAGTTTTTTATCTACTGCCTCTCCTGTTTTTGTAACCATAGTTACTAAATAAATGATGGCTTCAATTTCAACATCATTTATTTTTAATTGATTTTAATTGGAGACATAGGAGACATAAAATACTTGATAGAATCTAATATTATTCTATGAGGCTTTAAAACAATATTATAGGAGATAAACTGATATATATATATATATATATAATTTCCTTAGTCTCTAATTTCTACTTTTTTTTCGTACCTTACCTGAAATATTACATTTATTTGTATATTCAATATTAAAACTAAGCAAATGAAAACAAAGATTTTTCCTGAAATAAGTAATTTCATTTCCTTTTATATATCCAACTAGATAGTATAACTGTCACAGGATAGATGATCGGGGCCAGAGGTACTATACCAGGATTCCTAACCAAATTTTTGAATTCCTTAGATTTGGACAGGGTGTATCTTTCTAAAATTGCCATCGCTGCCATTAGATGATCAATTTCAATTTTAAGAAACCATTTTTACAAAATGTCTACTTTGTTGTATGTATACTTCAATTAGGCCTACAATTTGATTTTTTTAATGTATTTACAAAATGTATTTCATAAATTAAAAAAATTAATTGTCTGTATCACTTTGTCGTTGAGGCAATTCTCTAATGAGGAAAGTTGTATATAATGATAAAATAAATTATTCAATAAATTCTCCATAATTTAACGGGTTAAAGAGAGTCATTTTCTTTAGCAGTAGTTTACAAATTCAATTCAATTCGAGTATCCATTTAGATTCGCGTGACACCTCTGAAATGGTAGCATACGGTACACATTTTTGTTCCTGATTTTACTTCAGTACCACTTGCTTTTATTAATATTTGGAAAACAAAGAAATGTTTCTTACACCACTATAACTTTAAATAGTCCATATAAGTTAAAAGCACTTTGTTTGATTGCACCCACAGAATGTTATTTATCTCCATAATTATGTGATCATCCATGTACATTATATTCCGTACATTAAGCTTCTAATTAACTTGAAAGATATATTGACATAGTTTCGATAATTATTGGTGCAATGTCTCTCTGCTAATAATTATACAATCCGGGTGGCTTATTGGTAATGTAATGGAACTAAATATCTTGGTTTCTAATCAACACTCAATCGCGGATTTTAAATTTCTACAATCCAGAGTTCGATGAAAACTCTTAAAAAAAAAAGACTTCCATTTTCAATAACCAAATATTTTGACATAAACAAGTTATATGTTTCAGGTATACACTATATATTTCATGTTTTAAATCTTGAAAATATACAATGCAAATCTCTAATTAGATTATAGACCATTTAATAAAATATATTTATTAATCTAATATATAAAAATGGTTGTTTGTTTGTACTTTACGCGCGGCCATACCGTTGATCCGACTGTTATGGGGCTTTTTGCAAAATGTTCAAGAGATTCCCGGGATGAACATAGGCTATAAGAGTGTTGTGATACTCAACTCCTACACCCTTAAAAATCGCCTTTTGTAGTGGAAAACGTGAAAAAAGTAGCTTTCTGGACGTTTAAATGGCTTCGCTGCCTAAACCACAACAAAAAGTCCGCTACAGCATATGTTTATCTCTTACGAATAACTCACAAAAACCATTTTTGTCTTTAATTGATGCCAAGAAGATCGAGACAAGTACGTAGATTCCCGTGCAAGCATAGCAGCACATGGCGCGTATTCTTTTTATACATAACTCATAATAACGAATTTTGTCTTTTAGCTTATTTATACCGAGAAGATCGAGATAAGTACATTCCCGGGCAACACCGGGTAATCAGTACGGAGAATCTTAAAATAATTACTTTATATATTTATAATTATTTTTCAATTTACTTATTCAACTAATGATAAGAAGTACATTAATTTTTGTCTTTCAGTTCATTTATGCCAAGAAGATTGGGATGAGTAGATTCCCGGACAACGCCGGGTAAACAGCACGGGGTATCTAAAAATAATTACGATATAAATCGTTCCACATACTTACTTAACTAAACATAAAACACGTTAATTTTCGTATTTCAGCTCATTTATGTCAAGAATATCGGGATAAGTAGATTCCCGGGCAATGCCGAGTAATCAGTACGGGGTATCTAAAAAAATATAAATATATAATTTTTTTCCATGTACTTATTCAACTAAACATAAAAGAACATTAATTTTCATTTATTTAGGCGTAGCAGCGCACGCAGGGTATTTGCTAGTAATATATAGACATTATTATTTTTTTTTTATTCAAAGCCCCAGGTTGTCATTTCGACATTTCTGGTGTTCTCTCCAGACACTGGCTTAATTGTAACTCACTTCTGAAGTTGGGGCGCCGAGAAGACGGATGACATGATGGGTGATAAATGATAATGAAGCGCCAGGAGAGTTCTTAACCTGAATCTAACCTAAGTTCCAGACCATGGGCAACCACAAGTATAATTCCCTTTAAGGAAAAATTTCCATGGTTTGACCTGGAATCGAATCCGGGACCTCATGAACAGTAGTCAGAAATGCTAATCACTAGCCCACGAGGCTGGTCAATAATGCATAGGGATCGTATCAAGAACCGCAAGAGGTGCATTTCCATTAAGACGACATTTTTCTAAAGACCTTAAAAAACCTCAACTCTCGTCCGACAAAGGGCAGGGTCAAGGGATGGGATACGATAATGTCTCTTACATTGAAGATCTGTCAATAACAAAAATCCCTACCGACCACTTCTGAAACACCATCACAAGGGCAGATAAAATGAAATGAAACAAAATTAATGAGATGAGTGAGGAGAAATGGTTGAACGATTATTTGTGGCAGGGGAAAATGGGAGAAACCCGAGAAAACCAACTCCGTTTCATCCACCAGGAAACTAACATGGAGTGACCGAGACACGAACTTGGGTGAGGGACGAGCGTCTAACCTCTTGAGTCACGGAGCTGCCCCTAAAGACTTTAGCTACAAGTAATTCCACATATAGCTTAGTAAAAACTAAAAAATACTTTAATTTATATTCTGAATAAAATTTACTTTTCAGAGTCTCTGAAGAAGTGTATCATGAAATTAAGTGAATTTGCGTAGTTATGGGATCCTTATGCTAGTAGAAGTCCCGCGCCGTAGCTGAATGGTTAAGGCAGGAAGCCTTGGCGCAGAGCTACGGGACTTGCGCTGGTTCGAGTCTCCATGGGGGAAGATATTTTCTCATGGTATTTCGGCCAGTATGGGACCGGTGCCCATCCAGCATCGTGATGCATTTGGGTAGCTACAATAAGGAGCGGCTCCAGGTTGAGAAAACCAGCTATAACGGCTGGGGGACTCGACATGCTGACCACATGTCACCCCTACACTGGCTGATCATCATCTACCTCTGTGATTGACACATGTGGATGTGAGGCCAGCAGCCGACTGGTAGGCTAAGGGCCTTGTAGGCCTGTCGCGCCAGGAGTTTTTTTATGCTAGTAGAAGGTTAGGGCTCCCATCTTTCTAGAATATCGGCACGAGATGTCAGCGGGTTATCAGCCTTGTGGGAGCATAACTTTTAGGATCAAACCCACATTCAAAGGGGGAAGATTTTCCTCGTTTTTCAACCATTTTTTTATATAATTGAGGCTAGGCTTATTACAACCGTAGAGTGACGGCCGTCTTTACTCCTAGAACAAGCGTCAGTTACTCATTTCAGTTGGAGGCTGAGTCTTCTCAGGGGCCATGATGCCGTCAGAAGATCTGGGCCAATATAAAAAATCCTGACCGCACCTGAACTCCAACTTCCGACCTTCTGATTTATAGTGTACTATTTCAACCACGGCTGCGGGGTACCCCCATGTTGTAGGAGTAGATTGTATACTAAAATCATTGTAATAGGCACTAAAAATATCAATTACCTTCCTTAATACACAAAAAATGTAATATTTTGTTTACAAATGAGAATAAATAATATTAGTTTGTGTTGTTGTCATATCCTATGTTGTACGTATCCTAGCAAATACTGTTTTGATGAGTTTTATGGATTCTTTTATTCGAAGACGTTAGATTTGTGACATACTCTTGCCGAAAGTATAACATGAATCAAATATAAGTAAATCTCGATGATGATGATGATGATGATAATAATAATAACAACAATAATAATAATACATAGTGCTGTAATAATAATAATAAATGTGAAAAATTATAAAGTAGAAAACAAAGCGAATGAACTTTCAGAACAAAAGGCTGGACGAGATCGAATCGGATAAAGAATGAAGATATAAGAACAGAGTTAAATATGTATCCACCGAATGAAAAAATAAAAGAATATAGAGATAAATGGTTTAACATGTAGACATAATTAATTTAACAAGATAACCAAATGAAGCATTTAACTACAAGCCAAGAGTATCAAGGAATGAAGGAAGGACAGAAAATAGATGGACAGAACAACTGTGAGAGGCAACACGCAATTTCCCTAGCCTGTGAAGCGAAGAAGAAGAAGAAGGAGAAGTAATATAATTTATTTTACTTCGACAAGTTAATACCAAATGATATTTTCTTTCACTTCTCCAGATACATACGTATGGTAATTGTAATAATTATCTGATAATTTGGTTTTAGGTTTTTAAGTCCACAATGAATTCAAAATCTTTTAAAACGTCTGCAATTTTCTTATAAGTTCATAAATTAAAACAATGTTTTAGCCATTCTGTGCTGGAGATAATATTGATACAGGAAAACAGGTCATATTTTTAAAAGCTTTATTTTGAGATATGTGTAAGTAAAAACATTTACATAGGTCAATATCATTCGTCACGAATTAGGCCTTTGTAGACCTGTTTCAGCCCCCATCTAGCAGTCTTTTAGGAGGTCTTTGTGGTCGACGATGTCCATTGGGTTTATATTGCATCATTATATTTGGGATTCTTGAATTATCCAATTTTTTACACGATCTAGCTAGTTTAATTTATATCTGTTGTTTTTTTCTACTGATTCTACTTCTAATTGTTCTAAAATTTCTTCATTATTTTTTTTAGATCTTAGAGAGTATATCCTGCTGTCCTGCTGAGAAATTTCATTTCCGTTGTTTTGATTCTGCTCCTGTATCTTTTTTTTTCTTAATGTCCAAAACTCATTTCCTTATAAAAGGGAGAGTAATGCCAAAGTATTATGTATTTTTATTCTTGAGGATTTATCTTCCTGTTCACATCTTTTTCATTTTGATAAGATATTCCATAATCTTAATAGTTGAAATTTTGTACTTGTTCTAGGTATTGGTTATTGTGTATTACCTTACTTCTGATTGGATCTTCTCCTAAGAATGTCATTACTTTTGACTTTTGTACTGAAATTTCAATTCCAAATTCTTTTAATATTTTATTCAGTGCATACAGTCCTATTTGTAAGTTATTCTCTGTATTGGAAATTATAACTTGGTCATCTGCGAAATGTAGGATATTTTTAGGTTCCATTTAGAAATGATTTCACCACCTGTGGTGGTGAGAGGTGGTGGTGGTAATGGTGGTAAGAGGTGGTGGTGGTGATCTGTATGTTGATCGGTGGTGGTGATCTGTAGTGTTGGTCGGTGTGAAAAATAATTTTTAATTATTGAATATTATTAACTATTTTGGCAGATAAGTGCCCTAGAGTTAGAATCTGGTGGTTTTGGTTGTGATCTGTGGAGGTGATCGATCGTGGTAATGATGATTATTAGTTGTGGTGGTATTTATCGGAGGTGAACGGTGTTGGTGGTGATCAATGGTTGTCGGTGGTTGTTGTGGTGGTAGGTGATAGTGATGGTGATCTGTCGTTGCGGTGGTGGTCGCCAGGAGATGAGCATCTGGAAATACTAAAGTCTCACGCTATGGGGCTTGAGGATTCAAGCCCTAGCCGGTCTCACAACGGCTGCAGGATGCGTCTCTGGAAGCAGAACAGGGGAATGGTCGGTGGATCTGAGACAGCAGTCCTCCCGGCTAGGCTCGAGGAGCCCGTGGACCAACTGTGGGGTCATTAGGCATGAGCGACCTGACGTACTATGTAGCTCAGCAATTTCCCTGAAGTTGCGACTCCAACACCTTCTCCCTGAGGTCTTGGTTTTATTGCCGAGAACTTGAACGTGGACGCGCTGTAGATAAGGGAGGACAAGAATCTGGGACTTGGGAGTATGGTCTTTGACCGAGGTATCCCAAGGGGTGGAGGCATGGGTCCAGATGATCGGTGGTGTTCGGTGGTTGTGGTGGTGGTCGGTAGTTGCGGTGGCAGACGGCGATTGTGGGTGGTTGTGGTGGTGGTCGGTGGTTTGGTGGAGGTAGGTGGTTGTAGTGGAGGTCTGTTGGTGTGGTGGAGGTCGGTGGGTGTGGTGGAGGTCGGTGAGTGTGGTGGAGTTAGCTGGATGTGGTGGTGGTCGCTGGCTGTGGTAGTGGTCGCTGGTTTTGGTGATGTCGATGGTTGTGTTAGTCGATAGTTATGGTTGTGGTCGGTGGTTGTGGTGGATGTCGGTGGTAGTGGTGGGTGACGGTAGTTGTGATCGGTGGTGGTCGTGGTTTTGGTGATGTTGGTGGTTGTGGTAGTCGATAGTTATGGTTGTGGTCGGTGGTTGTGGGTGGTTGTGTGGTATAGATCGCTGATTGTGGTAGGTGGTGTTGGTGTAGGTCGGTGGTTGTGGTGGTGGTCGGTGGTTTTGGTGGATCTCGGTGGTTGTTGTGGAGGTCGGTAGTTAAGGTTGTGGTCAGTGGTTGTGGATGAAGGTCGGTGATTGTGTGTGTTTGTTGTGGTGGTCGGTGGTTGTGGTGGTCGATGGTTGTGCTGATGGTCTGTGGCTGTTGTGATTGTCGGTGGTGGTGGAAGGTGGTTGTAGTACTTGATGGTCGATGGCGGTGGTCGGTGTTTTTTATGGTGGTCGGTGTTTATGGTGGTAGTCTGTTTATGGTGGTGACCGGTGGTTGTGGTGGTAGTAGTCGGTGGTTGTGATGGTCGTCGGTGGTTGTGATGGTCGTCGGTGGTTACGATGGTGGTCGGTGGTTATGATGGTCGGTGGTTCTGATGGTGGTCGGTGGTTGTGATGGTGGTCGGTGGCTGTGGTGGTGGTCGGTGGCTGTGGTGGTGGTCGGTGGCTGTGGTGGTGGTCGGTGGCTGTAGTGGAGATCGGTGACTGTGATGGTGGTCGGTGGTTATGGTGGTGGTTGCGGTGGTGGACGATGGTTGTGGTGGTGGTCGGGGATTTTGGTTGTGGTGGACGTCGATGGGTTGTGGTGGATATCGGTGGTTGTGGTGGAGGTCGGTGATTGTGGTTGAGGTGAAGATCTTTGGTTGTGATGGTGGTGGTTTTGGTGGTCGGTGGTTGTGATGGAGATCGATGGTTCTTGTGGTGGTTATGGTTGTTGAAGATGATAGTCTTGGTGGTAAGTGGTTGTGGTGGTGGCTGGGTGTGGTTGTCTGTGTTCGGTGTTGGTGGACGGGATGGCGGTCGGTAGTTGTGATGTCAATTGTGGTGGTGGTTATCGGTTTTGTGGTGATAGTCGGTGGATGTGGTGGTGGTCGGTGGTTATGTTGGTGGTCGGTGGTTATGTTGGTGGTCGGTGGTTATGTTGGTGGTCGGTGGTTATGGTGGTGGTTGTGGTCGGTGGCAGAGGTGGAGGTCGCTGGCTATGATGGGGGCCATTAGCTGTGGTGGTGGTCGACATATGTGGTGGTGATCGTTGGTTGTGGTTGTGGTGGTGGTCGTTGGTTGTGGTGGTGGTGGTCGGTGGTTGTGGCGGTAGTCGTTGGTGGTTGTGGCGGTCGGTGTTTGTGTGGGTGATCGGTGGTTGTGGTGGTGGACGGTGGTTGTGGTGGTGAACGGTGGTTGTGGTGGTGGACGGTGGATGTGGTGGTGGACGGTGGTTGTGGTGATCGAAGTTAGTGGCGGTGGTCGGTGGTTATGGTCGTGGACGTAGTTGTGGTGGTGGTCGGTGGTTGTGGTGGTGTCGTTGGTGGTGGACGGAGGTTGTGGTTGGTGGTTGTGGCGGTCGGTGCTCGTGGTGGTGATCGGTGGTTGTGGTGCTGGATTGTGGTTGTGGTGCTGGACGGTGGTTGTGGTGCTGGACGGTGGTTGTGGTGTTGGACGGTGGTTGAGGTAGTGGGCGATGGTTGTGGTGGTCGATGTTTGTAGAGGTGGTTGGTGGTATGGTCGTGTACATAGTTGTGGTGGAGGCCGGTGGTTGCGGTGTTAGTCGGTGGTGGACGGAGGTTGTGTTTCATAGTTGTGGCGGTCGGTGTTTGTTGTGATGGACTGTGGTTGTGGTGACGGACTGTGGTTGTGGTGGACGGTAATTGCGGTGGTCGGTGTTCGTGGTGGTGGTCGGTGGTTATGGTGGTGGACGTAGTTGTGGTGGTGGACGACGGTTGTGATGGTGGTCGGACCAGTTGGTGGTAGGTGGTTGTGGTGGTCGGTGGGTATGGTGGCGGTCCGTTGCTGTGGTGGAGGTCGATGGCAGTAATTGGTGGCCGGTGGTATGGTGATGCCCATTGTTGTGGAGGATTTCGGTGGTTTAGTCGTGGTCGGTATTAGTGGTTGGTTGTGGTGGTGGTATGAGGTTGTGGGTGATAGTGGTGTGGTGGCTGAATGTCATAGTGGTGTGGTGGGTGGATATGGTAGTGATGTGGTGGGTGAACGCGGTTTTGGTATGGTGGGTGAACGTGGTAGTAGTGTGGTGGATGGATGTGGTAGTGGTGTGGTGGGTGAACGTGGTATTGGTGTGGTGAGTGAACGTGGTAGTGTTGTGGTGGGTGAACGCGGTAGTGTTGTGGAGGGTGAACATGGTA
Organism: Diploptera punctata; assembly: GCA_030220185.1. Lineage (NCBI taxonomy): Eukaryota > Metazoa > Arthropoda > Insecta > Blattodea > Blaberidae > Diploptera > Diploptera punctata. Next base: position 961 of record JASPKZ010003421.1, on the reverse strand, counting down.
GTGGTGTGGTGGGTGAACGTGATAGTGGTCTGGTGGGTGGATGCGGTAGTGGTGTGGTGGGAGGATGTGGTAGTGGGGTGGTGGGTGAACGTAGTAGTGGTGTGGTGGGTGAACGTGGTAGTGGTATGGTGGGTGAACGTGGTAGTTGTGTGGTGGGTGGATGTGGTAGTGGTGTGGTGGATGAACGTGGTAGTGGTATGGTGGGTGAACGTGGTAGTTGTGTGGTGGGTGGATGTGGTAGTGGTGTGGTGGGTGAACGTGGTATTGGTGTGGTGAGTGAACGTGGTAGTGGTGTGGTGGGTGCATGTGGTAATGGTGTGGTGGGTGAAGGTGGTATTGGTGTGGTGAGTGAACGTGATAGTGGTCTGGTGGGTGGATGTGGTAGTGGTGTGGTGGGTGGATGTGTTAGTGGGTGGTGGGTGAACGTGGTAGTGGTGTGTTGGGTGAACGTGGTAGTGATGTGGTGGGTAGACGTGGTAGTGGTGTGGTGGGTGGATGTGGTAGTGGTGTGGTGGGTGAACGTGATAGTGGTCTGGTGGGTGGATGTGGTAGTGGTGTGGTGGGTGGATGTGTTAGTGGGTGGTGGGTGAACGTGGTAGTGGTGTGTTGGGATGAACGTGGTAGTGATGTGGTGGGTAGAACGTGGTAGTGGTGTGTTTGGATGAACGTGGTAGTGATGTGGTGGTAAGACGTGGTAGTGGTGTGGTGGGTGAATGTGGTAGTGGGTGTGGTGGGGTGGAGGTGGTAGTGGTGTGGTGGGTGGATGTGGTAGTGGTGTGGTGGGTGAATGTGGTAGTGGTGTGGTCGGTGGATTTGGTAGTGGTGTGGTCGGTGGATACGGTTATGTTGTGTTGGGTGGATGTGGTAGTGGTGACGGGTGGGTGGGGGTGAGGGTGGAATTTGGTGATGGTGTGGTGAGGGATTTGGGGTGGGTGGTGGTGGTTTTTGGTGGGTAGATGTG